>CM033471.1:241667720-242267720 GCA_019447015.1 Hymenochirus boettgeri | reverse complement strand
TTCCCTCTTTCTCTCTCTCCTCCTCATTCTCTCTTTTTCTTCGCCCCCTGATCCTTTAATTACACTCTCGGTAGTATATAGGATCCCCTTACATGAAGGTTTACTGCGTGAGTTACTTTCGTACTACAGATGTTTTAAACTACAACTCCAAATGCCTTGTTATAAATACATGGTGGAAGTTGTAATTTTTAAACATTGGAGTGCCATAGTTCAACAGCACCAATCTTTGGAACTTGATCAGTCAACAGGTCAGGAATGTTCAGCCTGGTGCCCTCCAGCACTTGTTGAACTACAAATAAGCATCCTATCAGTAAACAGAATTCACACAGAGATATTTAGAACTGCAGCCCTCAGCCAATAAGCCGTACTCCTAAGCACCCCCACCCCAGCACAAATCCCTCACTCTGAGCCCAGAACCCCCAGCATCCTCCTAGCCAAAACTCACGCGTTCCCTGGGCCCAAAGCCCCAGATTCCCTGAACCAAAGTCACAGCATTCCCTGAACCCCAAACCCCCAGCATTCACTAAGCCACCCCAGCATCCCTGAGCCCCAAACCCCCGCACTCCCGAGTCCAAAACCCCCAGCACTCCATGAGCCCAGAACCCCCAGCATCCCTGAGTCCAACCCCCGCATTGCCTGAACCCAAAACCCCGCACTCACTAAAAACTTCCACATTCCTCAACCTCCAGCAACCAAGCTTGCTAGGAGTCGGTTTCGAAACATCTGGAGTGCAAGAATTTGGGGTTACTGTATGGGATTACTGTATATTTAAGGGCAAACTAATGCTTCAAAACCAATACAGAATTCAGGAGGATTGCCTTCGATTCTGTATGTTTTGAGGGATTAGATGCCCTTTATATGGACAGCAGAATTCCCATACAGTATAGTCCTATACAGTAATAGCCATACTGGATTTTAGCAAGTTACTGTATGGGACTACTGTATGGGAATGTCGGCTGTCCATTCTAAGGTCAACTAAATCCTTTCTACTAGAAAATACAAAATCGAAGACAGAGTTGTATAATTTCAAACTCTCAGCTTGAACTCAAGTCAATCAGGTTTCCGAATTTTTCAGGCAAAAAAAGGTACCTCAGGCTTTATACTCGCTTTGACATATTCTATTGTATATACGGTATCTTAGAAATGCGGCCCAAGGCGATGCTACATACACTGTGCACATTTCACCCTCTAAAGAGCTTACATTGAAGAAGGGTTGATACTCTTAATACAGGACACAATGTCGGGAGACGCTGGCACTTTGGGGACAGTTTGTGTAACTTTTAATACAGGATGAAAAATTAAAGGGATGCCCCTATTAACAACTTTTTTCCATTAATAGAATACCCTCCCCCAGCCCCAAACCGCTATAAAAATAATTAAGAAAGTGACCAGTCTTTACTTTACCTTCCCTCTCTCCTCGACGCAAGACACTTGAAAGCAGGGGCAGGGCCCGGCAGCCATGGTCCGTGATTGGCTGAGAGGGAAGCCAATCACGGACGCGCTGCTGGCTTCTCAGAATGCGGTGGAGAGAGGGAAGGTAAGTAGCTTTCTGGTCACTTTCTTAAAATTTTTTTTGCGGTTGGGGGCTGGGGGCAAAAATATACTATTAACATGGGCAAGGGGTTGTATTGCTAGGGGGAGGGAGAGAGAGGGGGAGAAGGGCGCAGTACCATTGCCAAACTTCTGCCCGGGAGGCCAGGAAGGCGGCAGAGTCCTATCTGGACTTGATAATCCTAATGGTGGGCAGTTTTTTGGGACTTTGGGGGGGACTACAGGAGAACCATATGGAGCATGGGATGTGAGGGTAAGGATTTTACTAAAATACATGATGGGGCAAGTAGTGGGGTGGATTATAGGTTTGGGGGTGGACATGCCCTTATGTGAATTGATCCACATTTGTTATAAATGGTCCTCCTAGCGGGCATAACTAAGCAGACATTATGATAGCTTCATCTAGCTAACTGTCTAACGCAAGGAATCAACATGTCCCGATCAAACCCCAATAAACTGGGATACGACGTTATTGGTACTGGGGCTTTATCGGAACTGGTGTGCGCCACTTTCCAGAGCCGACGTTTGGAGAACGGCTGTAAATTTCCCTTGGTGCGGATAGTCTCCCTTATAGGGAGGTGGTTGAGGGAAACTGAAAGAATTTATTTTACCTGACTGATTCTTTAAATAAGCCACAAAGTAGATCTCTTGAAGGAAGAAGAGTTGTATTCATAAAATGCAATATAGATAGCAAAAATACATACACTGCAAGAAGTATTTCAGAATAAAGTCTCTTATTGATGTGTCTTGCACAACGTATTTGAAGTCTTGGCGTAGAGAAGATGTTGGTTGTCCTTTCCTCTGGAGATTTGCTATGACTTTTGTTCCTTACCATATGGTGACTTTTTATACATTTGAGACAGTAGTTGATCCTGAAAACCACCAATTTAGGAATACAACTAAATTTTAGAGAATGTTCACTACGGTGTTTTTCATCCAAATCAGAAGTTACTTCCTAAAATGGTAGTTGGAAGTATGATGACCAAATTCCACAGAGGTCCCCAGGACAAAATGTTTTGGTTTCTATGGGTCCTTTGTACCTCTAGTGTTGGCTAGTACTTAAAACTTCCTTCACATACATTGAATAACTACATCATAAATACAATATTTACACACATATATAACACACACTTATAGATACTATTTTACACTGAATATAATAATAAATATTTATACATATATATACCTCGCCAAAAGTCCAGAGCAAGTTATCCAATATCTGGAATTGTATAGAGATCTCAGAATAGGTATAGGAACAGCTGTTCTCCTATTTCACACATACATACACTAAACTAGGAATGGATGCCTTGACATTCTTCTGTATATTTGAGTGAAAGTGTTCTACTGTTAGTCTCTAAAAGAATGCCATGTCCTTGGAATCTACTCCATGTCCCTCTAGCATGTGGGCAAAAGATTTAACTGTAGAATTAAATTAAGATGATTAATATAAAAAATCCTACAAGCCCCCCTAAATTTCTTTTTTTCTAGAAATTTATTCCACATCATTCATGGCCCATTCGTTCAAAAAGAGGAGACAAACTTACTAGAAATTAGTCAATTATTTCGATTGACCACTCTCTCAGAACAATTTCTCCTGCTCAATACTTTTTTGTAATTTTATACATGTATCGTATTCTGCATATTAAAAAATGGGTACTTATACACATTATGCAAATTAACACGCAAGAATAATAAACGGATGTAATAAACACATTTCCAACAGCAGTTCCAGCAGATGTTTTTGAACAGGCATTAATTTATTTTGAAATTTTTCCAGCATGAGTTCCGCCATTTCCGGAAAATTTCATGTGATTTCTTTAATTTTTCCTGCTCATGTTGGAAACACTATCTACGCTTCTTTAATTTGATTCCCATGAGAGCAAATAATCCTTTGTTAATTTCAATTGATTCAGCCCATAATTTCCATAGAGAGAAACTCATTTACTTGGGAGGACATTAAATTTTAGAGGTTCGACATTAACATCTTTAGATATAATCTGGAAATAGTATTCGTGTTTAACTTACTATATATTTCCCTTGGACTCTTCAAAGAACATTACCCTCTATTTAGAGTAAGATGTTACTGTACATGTAGGTAAAATGAGCTTTTACCTCTTCTTATCTGTCATTACATGAACACACACCTTAGAAGCACTACAGGATTCACCAGTCCAAGCAGAATTTCACATTCCTAATTTGCACTGTACAAGAAGAGATTGTGGAAAAGAATGGAAAATTTGCTTGCATCCTGGTGAGGTGCACACATAATTTTATCATAAAAATGCCAAAAACATGCCAGACAAATCCACTTGCTCTGCTTCCTGTGTTGGACACTAACCTATAAAAATCTACATATTGTAATTGTAATACAGTAACTGGGATTTACTGACGGTAGACCTAAAAACTGTCATGGAATATACTGGATTTCTTCTACTGCAATAGGTATTAATGAGTCCCTATACATTCATTAAATTCCCCATCTATCCACTTATTTACCCATAAATCTGTGTGGTTGAGTGCCAGTACTGTATTCTTTGGAAGGACTGTTTTGGCATTCCACAGGTGTAATACCTCCTTGCTAAAGATTGTGCTGTTACTTTTAGATCAGTAGAGTATTCTCGTTTGGAATTTCCATTACAAGCTCGTGATACTTGTTGCCAGAGATTTTCACTGTGTAACCCACTCCAAAGTGATTTCTTGCAAAGTAAACAATGTTGTCCTAACACTGAAGCTGTTTTAATCACCATGCTGATTCACAAACTCATCAATTCTTTGGACTTGAATACCCTACTATCAAACAATCCCGCACTTTCCCAAATCTTCTGCCAAAGGAAGTAATAATTACTGTTTAAGCGGCTCCCAACGTTCCTGCTCCTCACAGAATATTACACACAAATTCTCTTTCTGCGGAATGATTCAATTTTGATTCCTCCAACCATAATTCCATTCCTTGCTCCTTTGTGAAAGCATATTTTCATACTTGTGGAAATCTGTGATTTGTCACAATAAAAAGGTTAAAATGCCACATACTGTAACAAATTTTACCATCTTACAAATGGGCTTGAATGGAATAATAATTTGAATGACTAGAGGTTTAAACTTTTCTTTTTACAATGGGGGTTCCTAGCATGTGGTAACAACTTCGTCACTTATGATTTTTACATATTGTTCATGTTGGTATTATTATACAACACTGATAAACTCCTTTATCCTCTAGTTTACATTTTTTACATCATAAACCAACTTTGATTTATCCAGTACGTTTACCTTAGTACTTCTTGAATTAACCATTATTGTCCGTAGTTACACTTCCCCTCGAAGTTTTGTTTCTTTGCCCAAGATTAACTGATCCTGGAGGAAGGTTAAGCTGGTTTACATCTCAACCGTATTCTTGTCCTTCATGCAATTTTAGTGAGTGTGGACTCCATTGTACCTCTGAAAAATAATTTCTTGTGCTACAAATCATCATTTCTATTATTATAGGGTCTAAACCTCTATGCTTGCCTTTATTCATTTCCATGTTTTTTCATTGTTTGGACTAAGTCTGTTGGTTCCACATTTTTTCATCCAACTCTTTTGTATTTTAAACAAGTGCTCCAGAGTTCCATGTCTTGTTGGTACTCTGTCCTCTAACTTGGATCACTTTCATCTGATAAGGTTCATTTCCATTGATGGAAAATATCCAAAAGGTACAGTCCACAATGTTGCATTCCCAGATCCAGATGTATTCCTTGGTATAGGTACCCTTCATCCATTGGTTATTGTGTTTTAGGTGCAACAACAATTGTCATATTAAATTTTTCCATCTGAATATGAAAGTTCAACACATCCTGTTAATAATGGTCCTTCTTGACTTCCAATAGCTACGTATCCTTGTAATTTTGTGGCACTATTGAATCCATGTTTTGGATGCTTTCGCTTGTTGTTTCCCCTAGAAATGGACGTTTCTTGTTTTCCTTGGATTGATTTGATCCGGTCTGTTTGACTATTAAACAAAAACAAATAATACACAGAACAGGATATTCTTCCAGCTCTCGGCCTCATTTCCTGTTAAATAAACAGGGTCATTATTTTGGTAGTACAATTTGCATGGTCCGCATGGACCCACAGAACTGTGGTCTGCGTCTATCATTACCATTATGTCTTTGAACTTGCAAACTAACCTGCCCCATGGTATCTATTATGTCATATGGACCTTCCCAGTTTGCTTCCCATGGTCCTATTTTTCGAAAAGTTTTAATCATTACTTTACCCCCCTTTGAAACTTGAAGTTGGTGGTTCTGTTTTCTGCATTTAGATGCAGCCTGTGAAGTACACTTTCCAAATCTTTTGCAACAGTTTTAACCATTCTGGGACTTTGCTATTGCATTCTTTTTGTGGGGTAGATAAAGATGGTTCTAATGGGAGGTTAATCTCATTGTCTTCCAGTCATTAGTTCAAATGGTGTAAATTTTGTTGAGGAAGAGATGGTTCCTCTATACTTAGTATACGCGGGTAGTGCAATCTACCCAGTATTCCTTTATCCAATAACCATTTTGTTTATTCGGATTTTAAGGTTCTATTCATTCGTTCCACAATACTGCCGATGTGGGTGGTAAGGAACATGAAATCTTTGTTGAATGCCCAACAAAGCACATGTGGCCTGCATACCTGACCTGTAAAATGTGGCCCCTATCGATTCATGATCTGTGGGAAACCCCATCGAGAAAACACTGTTCCCATAACACCTCGTGCTGTTGTAATGGCCTCATCTTTCCGTACTGGAATAGCCTCAACCCATTTTGAGAAAATATCCACCACTGACTAAGCATACCTAAACTGCTTACCTGAAGGTAATGGACCAATGAAATCAATTGAAGTGCCGACCATGGACCATCAGCTGGTCGATATGTTGTTGGGTGGTTTCTGTCCTTTAGGACGAGGGTTGGTTTGAGCACAAATAAGACATGACTTAAGGACATGTTCTACTGTGTTTTTCATATTTTCCAATAGAATTTTTCTTCTAATACCCTAGTGAGCTTTTGTTGACCTATGTGTCCTAAACTTTCATGATTAAATTTTGTAAAAGGTACTTGAAGATGTTTAGGGACTACAGGACACAGTTTCCCATTTGAAGTCAGTGAAATAACATTCCATTATCACGAATAAACGGGGAATGCTAGATCAACCTGAGGAATGGCAAGAGATGCATCCTCGCTTGTTCCTCGCAAAGGAAGGAAGCTGTGTGTCGCTTTGCTTTACTGGCCAAACTACAATTTCTGCTATGGATAGCACTTCCTCACCATTTAATGCGGCCTCTTTTGCTAAAGTATCTGCCATTGGTATTTCCTATGGTTATAGGATCCTCACCTTTTTTATGTGCTGGTACTTTAACAATAGCATGTAGACCTGGAAACCGTTCTACTATAGAAAATATTAGTTCCAGTTTCTTTCTGCATTACAAACCTTATTTGTGCGTTACAAATCATCTCGTTTCCATACCACCAAGTGGTCAGTTAAGGATTCCAACATATGAGAATCACTATAGATACCAGCGAGTGTTTATTTCCTCTTTAGATTTTTCCAGAACAGCTTTTACGTTCAAGTTCTGCCCTCTGTGCAGATAATGTCTGGAAGTTTATTGTTATGGCTACATTTCTTTTGGATACCAAATAGAGTAACCAGTGTAATAACTTCCTTTGGAAAAAAATCTGGAACCATTACAAACACTGCCTCATCGCTTCACTGCATCCCTTCTGAAAAGAGAGAGAAATTGTCTCATCATGTATCCATACATTCATGAGGTTGTCCCTCATATTGCATGAGTTGTGGAAGTATATATTTTGCTTTATGATCCACCTTAATTTCTTTTATCCGACAAAGCTAGTAACCATTGTGAAAATCTTTGATTGAAACTCCTGGAACGTTTTTTCAAGAAGTAATTTAAAGGCGTGGGTGGTGTCTGTAAACATATTCTTAAAACCCACAATGTGTTCTGAAGACAAGCACACAGCATAATGGACCCTAGAAGATGTTTAGTGCACACAATCATATCCTTTCTCGACTGAGTCCAAGTCTTGAGAAAATTCCTACTGGCCTCCAATTTTTCCTTGCAATTGCAAAAGCACAGCGAAATCGATCTTTCAGATGTGTGCACCTGTAGTGCAAAAGGAGCAACTGGATCAATTGGTGCCGTGTAGTGCCATTTGAAGATCCTTTTAAGAATTTCAAATGCTTCCTGTTGTTTTGGTCCCCATGGACCAAAATAAGAATCAACCTTTGAGAGTTCATATAATGGTTTTGCTTTTTCTGAAAATTTCTATAAATTCTCTAGAAAAAATTTACCAGTTCTAGGAACTTTCGAACGCCTGTGGTTGTAGGTACTGGTAAGGTTACAATAGCCTTTATTCTCTCTGTAAGGTTTCCTGTAACCTGGACCAACCTGAACTCCAGATACTGTACCTCAGTTTGCAACAAGTGTACCTTTTAGTATTTAATTTTCAAAACCAGAGTCTTGAATTAGATTCAAACATTCTTCCAACAAAACCAAGGGTTCAGTGTTTCTGTCACTGTTGTAGTAGAATGTCATCTAATATTGTAATAAACATTCGGTCTGAAAAATTCGCTAATACTGACGCTACCGATTCGTGGAAATACGTTGGCGGACATATGATAGCCATCGGTAACCTTGATAAACGTATTGTTGATTTTGAAAGGTAAATGCAAATTATATTGACATGAGGTACTGATAGGAATGGAAAAAAAAACCCATTACTAATGTCCAAAACTGAGAAAATACTTTGCATTTGCCATCAATTTGACATCATATCAGGCATTTCTGTACCAATTGTGCAGAAAGCTTGAGTATATTTATTCAGCATCCTCAAATCAATGTTAATCTCCATGAACCCATCAGGTTTCCTAACTGGCCATAGAGGATTATTGCATTTTGAATTTGCCTTCCTAAGTATTCCTTCCTGTTCTAAATCAGCTATTATACCTTTGCTATGGATTCTACAGCCTCAGAAGGAAAACGATACTGTCTTTGGGAGGTGGATCTGGACCTTGAATGTCACTAAAACATCTTTCATATGTCCACAATCAGACTTACTTTGGGCCCATACCTTGGAAACTTTTGGAACACTGTTTTAAATCCTGATTGTCTTCAGTATTTGGCCATTGAAAATTTTCAGTAGATACTCTACTGAACAAATAGCTTTTACATGACCATATTACTGAAGATCAATCACAACTGGTTTCTTCCTTAGCATCTTTCCAAATTGCTTTATTTCAAGATCAAATATCCAACCTTTTTTGCATTACATCTGTTCCAAGATACAATCGTGTCCTGGACAATACAACATATCAATTTTTGTTTTTAACCATCCTGGGATTTCTAAGAAAACATCCGCTGCCATAGTAAGCAATAGTTTTTTTCTCCACCATTAAATCCAACAATAGGACAAGAAGGTGCAATTTTGTAATGGCAAAACTTTTACTTTATAACACTTAGCTGAGGCTCCTGTATCAATTAACATTTCTGTTTCCTCACCCCCTAGCATAGCTTAATAAAGGTCCTCCACATTCGTCCAAACTGAATGGAGCTAAATATTCCAAAGGACGGAAGTGAGTGGTGCTAGTCATTGTTGTTTTGTTACTTCAGGGTTAGGATTTGAGTTGGCTGAAATAGGGCCCAAATCTGAACATAGCCACATTTCTCTTATTTGTCTTATAGAGGGGCATAAGGCGATTCCGAGGAGGGGCTGTTGCTGTTGGTTGTGGTCTGACAAATCATTTTCTTTCCCTGAATTTTTACATGGAAATCCTTCTCTGCGGTTTTACAATTTCTTCTCAAATGACCCCTTCTGCCACATCTATAGCACTGAAGATTTAAACACAGAATGTTGTGTACCTTGCTCTTTCATTACATTTATGCCCATAATAAGCTTTACCTTGTCCCTGATTAGTTGTTCTAACTACCTCAGAATCTTAGGACTTGGTTTTAACTGTCTCCTATATTTATCTATGAAGAGCTGCTTCTTCTAGTGTTTCTAACTTAGATGCAAATAGCTGCCGCGGATCTAAGTATTTAAATTTTCTTACAAAAGCAAAATCATTTCCTCTGTTGTTTCATCCGGTGTTAATCTCATAACTAACCTAATGCTGTTTCAAATATCACCAAAAAAGAAAAAGGATCTTCATTTACTGAAGTTTTTAAAGATTCTAACACTTCTAATGAAGGAATATGTCCCCATTGTAAGATGAATTAACTGTTGGAGTCGTCTCTATCTGTACCTTGCTGGCTCTCTCCCATGACTATTTCAGGACTACTCACAGGAGGGTTAGCCTACGACTCAGTGTGTGGTAACCAAACCTTAAAAATTTGATTCTTTGTGAATATGACAGATTAAATTTATTGGTATTTGATTAAATACATCAGCATTAAAAAATGCATCCTTAGCAGCTATACACTGGAAATCTTTCCAATTTTCATTAATTGATCATGAATTTTTATTTTAGACGTGCGCCTTACCTAGTAGTTCTTGTTTTCTTTTTCTCTACTAGTGCTTTCATCCTCTACTTCTTCTCCTCTTCACCTCTATTTCTGGAACTACAGAAGCTGCCTTATCTTTTTTCCCTGCACAAACTTGTTTTAGTTTGTTAGTTGTGTTAGTTTGTTTAATGTACATATCAATGTCTGCCCATAGTCTAACTGTTCTTCTAAATCACACATGTTGTAAAAAAATTTCACAATTAGGACAGTAAGGTACATCATCTTGTTTTTCTCATCAACCTCCTTTAAATTAGCACAAAACCATTGTGTATGTCTCTTTAACAACCATTGTAGAAATATATAAACATTTTTAAAATATTTTGCAATTTCTTGTTTTTCTATTAGGACATATAAATTTTTATCAAGAACTTCATTTTCCATCCTGCCTGCAAAAACAACATTTTCCTAAATCAGCATCTGTTTTGGTACTCCAGAAAACTTAAACAAAAACATTACTATCTTTTGCAAATTCTGAATATTTCCCACTTACGAAAGATCTTGTTTCCCACCTAACGTGCACTTAATTTGGTTTCTGATCTTACGTCTCTTGAGCCTCTGCCTGGGTCCAGAAATTATATTGAGGAAAAATAAGTGTCCTCCACGACAGTGATCACTGGTTCCCACTCTTCTTCTTGAGCTGTAAACCCTTTGTGTCCTCCAGGTTCTTTTCCTTTTTCTGTTCTGGCACAAATAGTCCTTAATTTCTTCTCACAAACAACACAATACCCCCCTTCTAGTATGAAAACACAGCGTAGTTTCAGACTTCTAATTACCGGAGATGGAGCGTCGTACCGGATACAGAAAAGTGTCCCAAACTGGCTGGATCGTCACTGAAAGAATCTTTTTCCTGACTATCTTAATATAGGCCACAAAGGAGATTCTTGAAGGAAGAAGAGTTTTATTCATAAATTCAATATAGATAGCAAAAACATAACCTGCAAAAGTATTTCAGAATAAAGTATCTTATATGATGTTTTGTCCAAAGTATTTGAGTCTTGGAGTTAGAGAATGATGTTGTTGTCCTTTTCCTCTGGAGATTCTGCTACTGACTTTTGTCCTTCATATGGTGACTTTTTATTACCATTGAGACAGTAGTGATCCTGAAAACCTAACCAATTTAGGAATACCAACTAATTTTAGAGAATGTTCACTACGGGGTTTTTCATCCAATCAGAAGTTACTTTCCTAAAATGGTAGTTGGGACGTCATGATGACCAATTCCACCAGAGGTCCCCAGACACCATGTTTTTGGTATTCTAATGGGTCCTTTGTACCATCTAGTGTTGGCTAGTACTTAATAATTCCTCACATACATTGAAAAATAACATCATAATACAATATTTACACCCATATATAACAACACCTTATATATACTATTTTACACTGAATTATAATATATAAATATTTATACATATAATACCTAGCCAAAATAAGAGCAATATCCATTTATCTGGAATGTATAGAGATTTCAGAATAGGTCTAGGAACAGCTGTTTCCTATTTCACACATAATACACTAAACATAGGAATGCTATTGCTTGACATTCTTCTGTATATTTTGAGTTGAAGTGTTTACTTTTAGTCTCTAACAGAATGCCATTGTCCTTGGAATCTACTCCAGTCCTCTAGCAGTGGGCAAAGATTTAAACTGGTAGAATTAATTAGTATTACTATAAAAATCCTACAGAAACACACCCAAGCATTCTCCTATCTGTGTGAATGCTCAGGACTGTGTGGATCTTGATTTTTGAAAATGACAGACAGGATATTGCAGATGTTGCAGAATATATTAGGCGCTGGTCCACGTTAGCTGCCTTTTCAGCCTGACAACTACCCAGTCCTTTTTTTTTTGGATCAGACGAGTGACCAATTGCGATTTAGAGCACGACTGACTGTTGATTGCATGAATCGGTAAGCTACAGATTGCTGAAAGCTACCTGAGGTTGCTGATAGAAGCGATACATGTAGCCTTTCTATCGGCAGATCATTTCAGATAAACACGCCAAGGGAACATACACACATGCGATTTATGGCTGAAAACAGCAGTCATCACCACATGTCTTGCAATCGGGGGTCGGGCATCCTATCAGACGTGTGTTCTGGATCTTAAGCCATTTTAAGGAACTCTTAATGGCAAAGAAATTTACATTCTCTTTGCCACTCCTACAGATATGCAGCTGTGAGCTACTGGCTGTCAGTATACAGTGTGCTAATAGGAGAGGTATCGTTATACTGTCATGCACATCTATTAATTGGCTTTCTTATGGACCTCTCACTCCCTGTTATGTTTTGGGGTAGCCTTTTGTCTTTCGGTGAATTAGCCCATGTATTCCCTTTGCTCCTGTTATCTGCTCACCAGGGCAGATGTCACCTCCTAATAGTCTAGTAGTGCCCTTTAAAAGACCCATTGTCCCTTAGCACTGGAGGTCTTAGGGATTAGCAAACAAACTGTGTGTACAGTGTTTGTATGATCCACACAATCCTTATCATTTGGTTTGATACATACTGATTTATAGTGACAAGTGTGTGAGGAGAATGTAGAATTCTGGATTGTGAGTTTGTTGTACTGTATGTCAATTTGTACCCAGAATCCCGCACCACCTAAGGACCTGTGTCTCCTTCTACTTTTGTGGGACGGCATCACTCAAATATAGTCATTGCCAGAGTACCCATTGGTTAAGAGAAGGGGGATTGTTGCTATAAATACACATAAATATCCTGACCAGTGGCCATTACTTACCTGGGCCATGTAACCTGTTCATGTGGAGAAGGCCATTGCTAGGGAATGTGTTTGAAAAACAAAGATTACCCAGAGCCTCTCACACAGGATGAGCTCATAATATGTTATATAAGTGGATTAAAATAAAGCAGTGATTCGTGGGTCAGTGATCCTGCGAGCCTGCCTGCACAAAATCGATTGCTGTTCACTTTTATGAAGAACAGGAGGTAAAGGAAATGTGTTTACCTCCCATTCTTCAATAAAATGTTAGAGCTGGGACGAAGTTACAGAACTTACCAGTCTCTCGCTCATCTGCCGCCTCCTCTGACAGGTACTGACAGATTGCTGTACATATGCGCATGGGAAATTCGTTTTTTTAATTGCCCATTACTGGAAAACTATAATTGTTCCCATCTATCACTGTGCAATTTTTTTGTAAATGTCTCTATTTCTTTAGATATCCAGTCTGAAAACATCTTACATTTCAGATGTCAATCAAGTGTCTTAAAATCATAAACTTTTCTGTTATGTATAGTTTTCTTGTAGTGGTGACAGTTGGAACGTGAACTGCATTGTGGGAAATACCCACTACAATGCTGCCTCATAGGGATTACTGAGCATGCTGCCCTCACAGAGAGGTAGATAGTCCGGGGGTCTGAGCTTAAGCAAAGCAAGTACTGGTTTGATGTCATGCAGCAACACATCAGAGTAAATGCGCCTACATGTAACATTTATAGATTGAAATGAGGCAAAAAAAATTTTTTCAGTGTACAATTCCTTAAAATGTATTGAACATCCTTATTGCAGTAAATAATGATATTTCTGTCATAACCATATACATAAAAGCAGATATTTCTGAACAATTGACTGATATTTCATTATTTTGGTTGGTCAGCCAGAATTTTGTTGACTATTTTTTAGCGACAGACGACCAGTGTCAGTGTTCTTTTGTCCAAATTAGACCGTAATCGCAACCATTGTGTGGTCTTCTATGGTAGCAGTGAACAGTTGGCCAGAATGAAAATCTGCCTGTATACATATATACATATATACATGTGCCATCGGGGGGGCTGACCTGTGACGCATGATGTGTACAAACTGACGTTCTATCAATAAGTGTATGGGGCCTTAAGCAGCCAAAACAACTTTTCTGTCAGGCATCGTTTATGATCTGTCAAGTCGGACAGATTATCTACATAGTTAAATAGTAATTGAGGTTGAATAAAGACATACCATACAGTCCAACCTTAAGAAGGGGAAAAAAACTAGCTAAAAGGAGGGGGTGAAATTCCTTCCTGATTCAAAGCAATCGGAAAGATCCCTGTATCTGCCAAAATGGTAGTTCGTACACACATGCATTGCTGGTCGGGCCCCCGCGATTCCATGTGGGAAGCATAATTAAGAGCAAATTGACTCATTGTGACACTCTCACAGTACCTTCTGTTTACTTAGGGTTCAGCTGCATATTATACACACGTATAGAGGTGTCTCTAGTGTGTAAGCTCTTTGGCCAGGGTCCTCCCTCCTATTGTATTACGGTATTGCTGTAAGAAACTCATCACTCTGTTACTCATATTTTGTATTACGTGTATGTAATATGTATGAGGTTGTATAACATGTATTCCCCTGTATGTAATGTATGACTATGTAATTGTAAAGCGCCACAGAAGATGTTGGCGCTATATAAATCAATAATAATAATACCGTAATAGCTGGTTATAATTGGGCTAGGCCACACTAGCGTTTTTAACACGCTTACAATTGTGTTTGCCATCCATTAGCATGTGAGAAAGCATATGGGTGGCTACATTGCATGCTCGTGCTGCTTTCTGTTATCAGGGCACATGCGATCACCATTTATTTGCGAATTACGTGCAGTCCGATTCTGGACTATTACCGAAATGTATCTTAAATGGACGTTAATGCCTAAAGGCCATACACATGTGATTCCAACGCATGTGTGGCAACAAATCACATTAGTATCTGTCGGACACATGTGGTGGGTTCCCATAAACCGTGTATGGCTGTGTGGCCTTACACAGAACAATCAAATAAGGGACGATACCAATTGACAAATATTTTCCATCTTTCCTGACTGACCGTAGACTACGGCCCTTTGTCTGCACTACGGTCGGTCAGTTTCAGCCCGCACACCATCGATATTGGGTAAATCCTGCCGTTGCCCAATGGGATTTACCATTATCGTAAGTGTATATGGCCACCTTTAGAGAAATAATAAGCTATTGGTTATTACTGTAATAGATAAACGTTCTTTAAAGTGACCACAATTATCTGTAGATAAGGATGTCATTATGGGTATCTCATCATTAATGGGTTAAAGGGTCAGCTAACTGAACAGAGAAACAGGTTTGTAAATGCAGGAACATTGCAGGGGAGTAATTGAGGGGCCTGGGGCTATGCAGGAAAGCTGACAAAAAAACTTTTAACCCGCCTAATGAGGTATCCCAGCATCTTCAGTGATATTCAGGCACCAATTGGAGAGCTATAGTTGGAAGGATTTGAAAGGTTTTATTAATAATACAGGGAACATACCCCAGCCCTGCTAGTGGGTGCAATGCCCTCTCACGTCCCACTATAAGGTGAGTGTCATGGAGTGGAATTAGGAACTACAGTTTACAAAAGGATAATAATACTAGATAAACTAATAATGAATTAATATTTAATAATAACTATACATAATTCATACTTTTGGAGCGGTGCACACTATAAAGGATGGTGGATCAGTGGCCAGAGAAGCGCATGTCCACACATACTTAAGAATGAAGGTGAGTATCTTCACATATTAACTTTTGGGAGATTTAAAGGATATGTCACTGAAGAAGGGTAGGTAAACAATGTATATGTCTTGCCTCCCGTTTTTCAATAAAAGTTGTAGGCGAGGAGGAAGAACTTACAGTGAATCGATCCAGCCCCATTGACAGACTCCGACGCATCCACAGTCCTTTGCATTGTGTGCGCAAGCGTTTCTTCCATATGTTTTAGTAACTACCCCTTTTTTTCGTATAACGAACAGTTATTTGTTAATTACTTTTTTATACAAATGGTTCTCTTATTTGCTACGAAAGGGGAGTTGATCAAATTGATCGGAATATTGAATAAATGGTTCAGTGTTTTCGATGGAACGATAGGCGATATTGGTCAGTCTGTCGAAAAAACTGTGATTGGGCAAGGCGGAAAATTTTCCAGCGACCCATTTTCCAGAAACCTACCTTCCGTAAATTTTATGCTTAAATCTACAGAAGAACGGCAGTGATTGGTGGGGTTCCTCCAATCAGGTTTATGATTGTTTCCACCGATAGCGAATCTGATGGGAAAACCATCATACCATGTATGGCTAGCATAAGGCTGGGTACAAACCAGAATTGCCATGACCGACAGTCATTTGTCCTGGAGCCGAGTGCTCACTTGAGCGAGCACTTGGTTGGGACAAATAATAGTCTTGTCCCGTACACAGCTGCATATAATACATTCAAGCTCCTTGTTCTCTTAATGCTTCTCATTCAAAGTGACCCAGCTCTGGAGGTCCTGGTTAATAACATATTGCAGGCAGGCAGTGGGTATGAGGGTTCAGTGAAGCAGGAAAGTGAGCAAGTTAACGCAAGTAAAGGATCATATCACTAAACGCATGGGTAATCAAGAAAATCCTCTGTAAAGCTCCATCATCTCCATCATAACCACAGAGAATAGACCCACATGGATATGGTACACACAGTACCAATCTCTGAAATAAGAAAATCTTTAAGATTCTGTCAGTCATTTTTCAAAGATGAGGGTACACACATTCCTGAGCATTCTCCCTATACACAGTACACAGTATAGGGAGCACATTCGGGACTGCGTGGTTCCCACGACCCACCGCAGACTACCTATACTTTAGTACAGGGGGTCAAATCCAGCCGAGGGAAATTTTCCGAAGCAAATGAGCAATTCCGACAAGGAACCTTTGTTGGCGTCTGGAACGCTTGTTTTTTGCGGTACACACATTCCCGAGAAAGGGGCGATTCCATTGGAGGTTCATGTGTGTATACCCAGCTTTACTCTGTGTGCTACTCTTATACGCCATATAGTCACATTTCCTAGTGCTTCTTGCTAACTTAATCGCCGATGAAAGGGCTGCATTACAACTGCTTTCGTTCTGTAAATGTACTTCTCCATTATTTTAAAGAGAAAAATGCTGAAAAGCTATGGCTGATACTATTGATCCCATTGACCAGAACATACCAAATTTATGCAAAATCACTGTTCTAAGCAATTAGAACTGTTGATAAATCACAATCAATCCCGTAATCTTTAGTAGACTGCAGATCGGTCAAGCCTGAAATATCAGTGTGGCCACTTTAAGTTAGGTGCATTCTGATTGGCTACTGCTGAGCAGCCTGTCTGTAAAGGGATCATTAGATAAATCCTGTTTGTCTAACGATTGCTCATAATGAGATTTATCATGTTCAAGGCCCTTGTTTTGTAACCCTGTTTTAATCCCTGTAACCAGCCCCAAATACTGCAGTCCTTTTTTTACCCTAAAAATGGCTCTGACATCTACCTGCCAGCACGGGGGCATGTTACTGGGGGAAGGAGCACATAGTTGGTAGGAGCACTGCAGGTCTTTAGTCAGAGTACCTACTTGGAAAACTCACAGTCACATTGAGGTGACGTGACATCCATCTTAACCTGCAGATGTCCTGTGTCCTTGTGGCCCAATATCTTTATGAATGTTGTTTCAGGCGGAACATCGATTGTAAAGCGACGTGCCAGCATAAGGGAAACTAAAGAGGGTATGAGCTTTAGAAAATGTATCTTAGCGAGCCAAACCTCTGCAGTTTAGGGGCTAGGTCATCTAGTCTGTTTATTGAGATCCGATCGCACGTCAAAAGCGCACACTAGTGCTGGCCAATTGGTCTGGCCACACTAGGTGCACTGCTCTCCGTTTCCACTGCGATCACAATCGGACAGTACGCACAGCCTGACCACTGTAGAGGGCCTCAACCTCTTAGGCCACATTGCAACGTACAGGAATCGCGCACAAAATCGCAAGCGTTATCGCACGCAATTGTGTACGATTTTCTTGTGCTTTTGCGTTTTCGCCATTTCGCGTTATGTAAACGCTGCGTTAACGCACCAAAAATGGTGAACGCATGTGTTACCAAAAGGCGAATGGAAGCGCAATCGCATGCGCATTGGAAATCGCATGAATTTTCGCATTCCCGCATTTCCATTTTAGCAAAAATCGCGGGCGCAAGAGTCAAATGTGTGCGCAAACGCGCAAAAAATGCGCTAGTGTGGCCTAGCCCTTACGCTGGCTGCTTTTTTGACTTTGCTGCATGTTATGGATTTCAGATAATAGACATGTTTGAAATCAGGACGACTGAGAAGACTTGCTGGGCAATATTCTATTAATGTTGTGAATTGCAGTTTAACTATGTTTTGGAGCATGCAGGTTTGGATATACAACACCTACATGTGCATTCACATATTGCTAGTACCCTTTTTTTATATTCTAATTTTTTTGTGCCATAAGATCTTTTTATACTGCTGTAGTATGTGAGGCTTTTGCCTATTGTAACAAGTAGAGAGGTAGAGTTCCACTGTATCACATATTTATTCGAACCTCTATCTAGATAGTAGACCTAAGGTGGCCATACACGTAGCAATATTATCTGCCAACCAGCCAATTGGTTCAGATAACATACTCTCCAACTCTCCAATACACTGCACAGAGCTGTGCTAAATTCAGGTTCACTTCTTATACTCCCCCTGCAGCTCTGCATTAGAGATGGCTGAACTTCCCAAAGTTTGGTAGTTCTAAAATGGACCCATTAATGTCAATGGGGACAAATAGTTTGAAAAGTTCTGATAAATATGGTTAAAATAGCAATGGTAAGTTACTGTAAATGGCTCTGGAACTGGGAAATGGTCTGGGGAACACGTACATATTAACAAAACTTGTTCAAATACAACTTTCCTCGCAATCAGACTATTTTTGATTTTGGGGTTACCAAAATCTATGCCACATTCAAGGGTTAGCGAACGCTACATTTGAGGGTTAGTGCTGTATTCGAGGGTTACCGAACGCCACACTCAAGTTTTATGGCTGAATTCGAGGGTTAGTGAACACTATATTCGAGGGTAATCGCCATATTCAAGGATTACCGAACGACGCATTTGAGGTTTATGGCCCAAATTCAGGGTTAGTGAATGACTATTCGAGGTTAGTGAATGCTATATTCGAGGGTTAGTGATGCTATTGAGTTAGTGAATGCTATATTCGAGGTTTTCGCAAATGCAACATTTGAGGATCATCGATTCGAAAATACAATAATCCTTTAATTTTCAATAATTATTGAAAATAAGTCAATTTGAAAATTCAGAAGTTCACAGTTCGTACGAAAATCGTCTCGCACTTGCGTTTAAGTTTGAGTCCATCCCATTTTGTTAAATGCATGCAGTGTGGCTACACTGAAGTCAATGCAGCTGTATCGTGCTTTAATGGAACTGTTAACCAGGCTTCTGTAACATAAATTTCATAGGTGTTCAGGTCTTAAAGACAAAGGTGACAACTCTAGCTATAAATGTTCTTTTCTATTGACATTACGGGCCATATTTAAAGGCACGGTTTCGCTTTTTTCGATATTTTTTTCCCGCATTTTTCTACGACCACGGTTATACAATTACGATCATGGTTGTAAAATTGATTGACTATACAATACCATTGCGCTACTCTACTACCACATGTATTGTACGGCTGAACGGTCGCGGACGTACTTCTACTGATAACCCGTGATTTCGGAACTTTCCGATACTGCAGGTTAGTAAATTCATCCCAAAGCAATTTTCCTTCATAAACTATTACGCCATAAACATCGCAATTCAGAAACAAATTTGCAGATCAAAGATACCACGAAATGATCGGTATATAATTTATTTAGAATGATGGGTGTTCCGCCCATACGCAGTACCCTCTACTGTAATAAATGTAAACGCACCAGTCCATAGACTGGCTTCAGTGAAACTTCCACTATCTTCTGCTGTCCTGTATGCAAGAGATCTCCTTCCTGTAGCAGATGGGGCAGAAATAGAACCTCTGGGGAGGCACAAGGAAGAACTTCTTAATGAAAAGAACCTGCACAATGGATAAAATCTATTCTCTCCCAGCTGCTTCTATTCTTGATAATCTAAACATGGAGATGTGCATTTAGTCACATCCACGTCTGTTAATCCCCCTTAAAAGCTTTACCTTAGCTCCTCCCCCAAGCCAAGTGCAACCCTTTTTCCCCATAGGTATTGAAAATACAATGTGTAAAGTTCCATACGCGTGCAATGATGTGACTAATGCACAACAGGCATCAGGCCAATCTAAACGGACAAATCACTAAACAATCCCACACACATATGGTATGTCCACCCCCCCACACAAACTTTTAGTATTAGACTAATTGCCCCCAAAACCTCATCTCGTGAGGTTTTTAAACTGCTGGTAAACTTACTTTCCAGCCTTTGTTCCCTCTGTGTTCTTCTGCTTAGTCCAGTGCCTTTTCCGTGCAGGAAGCTGCAGAAGGGGCCGGACCGTGTATTGGATGCTTAACAGTTGATCCAGAGCTGCCTATATAATAAGGTAGGCATACACGGCATCGATATTCTGATTGATTTGATCTAATTGATCAGATTATCGAAGACACTTTTCCGGGTTTCAATAGTCCGATTGGTGATATCGGTCTATCGGAAAAAAAACTGATTGGGCAAGGTGAAATTTCCATCGACCCCATATACCAGAACCGACCCCATAGTTTTCAAGCTGAAATCTATGGAAGATTGCTGGTGTGCAAGTTGGGGATATTCGATCGGTTCTTCGGATCGCATTTATGATCATTTCATACAATTGCAAATCGATCGGAGGAGAATATTGGGCCTTGTATGCACAGCCAATGGAAAATGAGTCTAAAACTCAATAATACATCAATTGTGCAAGATTTTATACTAATTTGGCTGGTTGGCAGCCAATAAAGCATTGCCCACATATGTATTAATACGAGTAATTCTCTATTTTTTAAGAAACATATCCAGACCCCTCTTAAAGCATTCAATGAACTTGCCATTACCACATCTGCTGGAAGGCAGTTCCACAGTTTCACCATTCTCACTGTAAAGAAACCTTAACTAACCTGAACATTAAACTTCTTTTCTTCCAACCTAAAGGACAATTTTACTTACCTCTTCCCCACTCCTCTTCTTATATCTGTGCTTTGTACCCAGGGTGAGGACCTAAACAGTTAAAGGTTTGCACACACCTGACAATTTTCACCAGCCCACATGAACACCCGCGATGGCATTATAGGGAGTCTGCCACGGCTGAAGGAATGTATCAATCCCAAAGGTTCTACCTATTCTTTACATATAGAGAACACTTGAGACTGTTGTAGCCTGATCTTTAAAAAATTACAGACGAATCTTGCAAATTCTATCTGTCTCTTTAAAGGTCTGTAGAGTTGTACCCAGCTTTAGTTTTTGTACCTTTTCTATCTATCAATGAGTGAAAACTGGTCCGTTTCTATTGTTTCCACCAGTACAGGAAGTAGAAGCTATAGTCGCTTAACTAAATATACATATGTAAAACAAATCCCTGATAAGCCATTGAAAATCTAGGGGGGAAAGACCAGAAAACAAAGCACACAAAAAAACTGCACATATGTGGGGGTCTGTGATACTTTCCCAGTATTCCCTGTTGGTGTGTATGGGCCATAGATATATAGAGATTAGCACACCCCCTATTGCTATGTTGCAGGTTGAAGTTTTTTGTTGTATCTTGGAAGTCCAATTATTGTAATGTTCTATGGGTTTTGTGGAAGCTATAGGCTGCGTGCCAACTGTTAAACCCCCGTGCCATACTGTTAACCCAGCATGAGCAAAGCTTAACACCACCGCATCATAGTTTGGTTCCTTTCTCAAACTGACCAATCAAGAATTTCAGGAAGTGCTAAATGTTTTTAAACAAACTCTGGTATCTGAAGGGGATCTGTCTCCTAAAACCGATTTTCCTTAAATTATGCCTAAAACACACTAGGTCACATCTTCTCATCAATAGGCCTCAACCACTAAGAAGACCCCCTACATATGAGTAAATAAGTAAATATTCACTTATGGGTGATGAAGCACAATGACCATGTCTGTCCCACTGGGACACAAGGACAGTGGGTAGAATATAACGATGTAATAGACAAGTGATATACAGTACAATACACTTTTAATGAGTGGTGAGTGGGCTTTAATCATCGTACATTTTCCAACCAACCAGTTTTCAATACCATATACAGACCCAGTCATCCTAAACCTAGTCCAGTGATGGGAACCTATAGCACGCGTGTATAGATTCATTCTAGCACACCAAGGCTGGCAATTGCCATTATTCAGTAGGTGCAATTCTGGGGTTGATCACCTCAAATCACAGTAGAGAGGAGCACACTACATCAGTGTATCAAAATGTATTGTGCAAACAATCAATGTTAATCTATAATCGGTTCTATCAACTGTATTGTCTGTCATTTGTCTATCCGAGTAGTGTTTTTTGTTGAGTAAAACCTCAGTATTGATGTTGGCACTATGCAGTACATAAGTGGGGTTTGGGTTGCAGTTTGGGCTAAAAGGTTCACCATCACTGCCCTAGTCTATGGTCACCATTAAGCTAAAAGGGTTTTGTCAGATGGCATGGAAAGCAGATCATGTGGTTACTCTGTTGAATCAGTGCCAGTGTATGTTTTTAATGGTAAGACATGAATAGAACTCCTATGAGAATGCTATGTTTTCCCACACAGTCAACATTCCATAGGTTAAGAAGGATCCTTTTTATAGCGGGGTTAATCAATTTCCATTTATTACGCAACATCAAACTCCCATAAGATTATTGTTGGGATTGTTTCCCACATTTTATTTTTTCACGTAAAAACACAGTTAGTGAATCATTGCAAAGACTCACTCAACAGTATGTGATGTTCCTGGCTCGCATATTCCACCTATAATGGGAATAATTCAAATAAATTGAAAGTTTTTGCTGATCAATGTTGAATGACTAAGGCTTCACTGAAACCCAAATAATGTATTGTTTTCATTAAGAAAATATGTGGACTTTACAACCAGATCTAGAGCAAGATACAGTCATTGCTGTGCTGCTTGCAAGGTGACACCATGTACACTAGCTCACCTAATGTGATGTCAGACATTGCTGTGTGCCTGTCCTGATATTTTCTAAAGCTGGGTACACACAGTACCAATCTGTAAGCTGGGTACACACCAGTTACCAATCTGTAAAGCGGGTACACACAGTACCAATCTGTAAAGCTGGGTACACACACAGTACCAATCTGTAAAGCTTGGGTACACACAGTACCAATCTGTAAAGCTGGGTACACACAGTACCAATCTGTAAGTGGGTACACACATACCAATTGTAAAGCTGGGTACACACATTACCAATCTGTAAAGCTGGGTACAAACAGTACACAGTACCAATACTGTAAAGCTGGGTACACACATTACCATCTGTAAAGCTGGTACACACAGTACCAATCTGTAAAGCTGGGTTACACATAGTACCAATCTGTAAAGATGGGTACACACAGTACCAATCTGTAAAGCTGGGTACACACAGTACCAATCTGTAAAGCTGGGTACACACATACCAATCTGTAAAGCTGAGTACACACAGTACCAATCTGTAACTGGGTACACACATTACCAATCTGTAAAGTGGGTACACACAGTACCAATCTGTAAAGCTGGGTACACCAGTACCAATCTGTAAAGTGGGTACCACAAATACCATCTGTAAAGTGGGTAAACACAGTACCAATTGTAAAGCTGGGTACACACGTACCAATTGTAAAGTGGGTCAACAGTCCAATCTGTAAACGTGGGTACACCAAGTACCAATCTGTAAAGCTGGGTACACACATTACCAATCTGTAAAGCTGGTACACACCAGTAACAATCTGTAAAGCTGGGTACACCTAGTACCAATCGTTAAAAGCTGGGTACACACAGTACCAATCTGTAAAGCTGGGTACACACAGTACCAATCTGTAAAGCGGGTACACACATTACCAACTGTAAAGCTGGGTACACACAGTACCAATCTGTATCTGGGTACACACAATACCAATCTGTAAAGCTGGGTACACACAGTACCAATCTGTAAAGCTGGGTACACACAGTACCAATCTGTAAAGCTGGGTACACCCACATTACCAATCTGTAAAGCTGGGTACACACCAGTACCAATCTGTAAAGCTGGGTACACACAAGTACCAATCTGTAAAGCTGGGTACACACAGATACAATCTGTAAAGCTGGGTACACACAGTACCAATCTGTAAAGCTGGGTGACCAACACATTACCAATCTGTAAGATGGGTACACCCAGTACCAATCTGTAAAGCTGGGTACACACAGTACCAATCTGTAAGTGTAAAGCTGGGTACACACAGTACCAATCTGTAAAGCTGGGTACACACATTACCAATCTGTAAAGCTGAGTACACACAGTACCAATCTGTAAAGCTGGGTACACATAGTACCAATCTGTAAAGCTGGGTACACACAGTACCAATCTGTAAAGCTGGGTACACACAGTACCAATCTGTAAAGCTGGGTACACACATTACCAATCTGTAAAGCTGGGTACACACAGTACCAATCTGTAAGCTGGGTACAACAGTACCAATCTGTAAAGCTGGTACAACACATTACCAATCTGTAAGCTGGGTACACACAGTACCATCTGTAAAGCTGGGTACACACAGTACCAATTCGTGAAAGCTGGGTACACACAGTACCAATCTGTAAAGCTGGGTACACCCAGTACCAATCTGTAAAGCTGGGTACACACATTACCAATCTGTAAAGCTGGTACACAACAGTAACCAATCTGTAAAGCTGGGTACACAATACCAATCTGTAAAGCTGGTACACACAGTACCAATCTGTAAAGCTGGGTACACACAGTACCAATCTGTAAAGCTGGTGTACACACATTATACCAATCTGTAAAGCTGGTACACACGTACCAATCTTAACTGGGTAACACAGTACCAATCTGTAAAGCTGGGTACACACAGACCAATCTGTAAAGCTGGGTACACACAGTACCATCTGTAAGCTGGGTACACACATACCAATCTGTAAAGCTGGGTACACACAGTACCAATCTGTAAAGCTGGGTACACCACAGTACCAATCTGTAAAGCTGGGTACACACAGTACCAATCTGTAAAGCTGGGTACAACACATTACCATCTGTAAACTGGGTACACACATTCATACCAATCTGTAAAGCTGGTACACGAACAGTTACCAATCTGTAAAGCTGGGTACACACAGTACCAATCTGTAAAGCTGGGTACACACAGTACCAATCTGTAAAGCTGGATACACACAGTACCAATCTGTAAAGCTGGGTACACACAGTACCAATCTGTAAGATTCTGCTACACACAGTCCGAACGTTCTTCCTATATAAAGTACAGGGAGAATGTTTGTAACTGCCACACACCTAACGACCGTGGCTGACTCCCTACGGTACATGGAGCTGACTGAGGGAAATTGTTTGCCCGTAATGGGCATTTCTCATGCCAACGCTGAACATTCATCAGCATCGGAAATCGTTGTTTTGCACGTACACGCATTACCGACGGGGTCGGCCCTTTATCGGTAATTTGTGTGCCCAGCTTAAATCTGTATGGTCAGGTATGTCAAATAATGTACAATGGGACCATATGCTTAGATTTTCTAATGCTAATTCCCTACCTGCCACAGGGGACCACAGCCCAATTCTTACATATTTCCCAACTTTTAATGAACTATCCAAACCCTGTCCTGGACTGCCCATGCTCTCGTTGACCTTCTGGGATAAAGCTTGCTCTTCAGTGGAACAGCCCCTTAAGGTGGCCGTACACTATTACGATCGTAATTACCATCTTAAATCGACCAATATTTTGATAGACAGATGTACAATGTTAATTGTACTAAGATGTACCATACATATTGTTTGACATTCAATTCGTTTCATGATTAATGTCAAATGTCGTCTATGGTGAGGTTACAATCAATGGAAATGTCGGATTGTACATAAAATCGGCCTAAGGGCTAGGCCACACTGCTGCGTTTTGTTTGCGTTTGCGATTGCGCTTTTCCAAAATTATTGAAAACGCGGCAACGCAAAAAAAACGCGCGTTTTTCGGTGCGATTGCGTTTTGCGTTCTGCATTTTTAATCGCAATCGCATGCGTTTTCCTATACTTATTGAAGAAATCGCAAACGCAACGAAAATCGCACATGAAATCGCATGCTATTGCGTTTGCGTTTCAGTGTGGCCTAGCCCTAATGTATGGTCAACTTTAGAAAAGGTCCCGTGAAAAATTGTATTGTTGGGTAAATGCTCTAATCCTGATAGAAAGTAGTTTCTGGTTTTATAATCCTTCTTCAGGGTCCCTTTTACGTATGACTTTAACAGTGATCAGTGAATATTGCTGGTGAGAGATGCTCTTTGCAATGTTTACTATTGACACTCACTTGACTGGCTGCAAGTAAGTGGCAGATCTAGGCTCTTATTTCTCCACTCAAAGTGAAAATTGCTGGTTCTTGTCAGTCTCTGTCAGTTATAATTCAGCTACAGCTTGAGTTCTAAAAGTTGTCCATTCCTGGGCAGATATTTCCATGAAGATAAATGTTTCACTTCTTTTTTCCAGGTCTATAACTGGTGCCCAAAGCAATGCCACTAATACAATATATTACGTCACTGTCAGACTCTATTATATTTTTCAGCCACGGACCGTAGACATATCTATAGACAATCAGAAGCTCTCATGATTTTTGCCAGGTCAATTTAACCCCTTTCATTGAATTTGGCAAAATTCCATAGACTCTAAAGCCCCGTAGAGATATACGACCCACAATGCATGACTGTGAGACGAACGGTCATTTTGGACGACTATAGGTTTGTCTATGGATGTATGTGGGCTTGATCTGGCTTGATCAGTCAGACATTTCTTTTTATTATTCCAACTAAGCCAGTTGTAAATGACTATGCTTTGATTTTCTTTATATTTGTACCACTGGGGGCACTGTTTTATTGGAACTTAACCGATAATATTTTCAAGGGGCACTAGAAGCAGACAGACATACATACATTGTACATTGAGACGTGTTGGGACAGTGACTCTACTTTAACAGAAAGGGACCAATGTTTCTATCTAATCTGCTCATTATGTTTCTATCTAGTCTGCCCATCTAATCTGCCCTCTGTACATTCAAGCAAACACAGGTACAACCAGCAACACGTTTCTTGTGTAAAAGACGGATGCACGCTCTCATATTCACCTTCTATACTCTTCTATTCCAAAATCCAGAGCAGCACTCCTTTAAAACATAATCTTTTATTAAAATTTCTTTGTCAAGCACCCCTGCCCTCTGTCTCTATATTCTGAACGTAGACCTTGAAGGTTTATGTCTGTGTATACTTTCTGTATGTTTGGGTGTGTCGTCTAATCATGGCCAGACACTGAGTAGTCACACTGGACTTATCCAGACATGGACCACTGACACCAGCCATGTCTGAATGTTATCTCTCTATAATCTGGCCATGTATCTACATACCTGTCTGTCTATCTGGGACTAAGCTAATGGGTCACTCTTTGCTACACTATTTAGGCCATGGCTGCTAGTCTGATGTCATGCCACAAGGCTGCACATAATTGGACTGGCCTGTCAATAATCCTAATTATATCAAAGAATTCTGTCTGCTCGTCTGCACCTTTCTTCTCCCCATGTAGTGTACAGTGAGACTCCTTCACTTGCTCACATTTTGATGGGGTTGGGAGATTCAAACTTCTAACTGCTCTTCAGCATCGTGGCTTGATAATAATTTAGCAGTAAATCTGCCTGACTCCTGCAATTTTCTATATCTTGTTCATTCCCCATTACTACCCAGCTCGCAAGAAGAAAAAAAAACTATGGCTAATAGACTGGCTGGAAAACAGGTACTGTGGAAATGTCCAATAACGAACCTTTATAGATCATAAAATCACTGCTAGTAGCGGTCATTTTAAATTGGCAATGTTGCTTTTCTGCCACAGCCAAAAACTGGATACCAGACGGTTCATTATCGATAACTCTCCTTTTTAAATACTGCCCTTTGTACAAAACTTAATGCCAATCACTTTGGGCCATTAAAATTGCAAAATGCGGTGTTGCTTTCCTGAAGTGTTGCAAATTGCTAATTGCATTCTAGGTAAGCAACACTGGGGATTTGTATTACATCTCCCCCTCAACGTACCGTACAAAGGGAACCTAGAGGTCAGGGCCAGAAATGACCTGGATCTCAGTCTAAGTAGGGCCACCTAAAATCTGTTGGTGAGTCCTGTAATATTGTAAAAGGCCCTGCTTCTCTTTTTGCACCTTCAGCAGTATCATGTTGTCTCACTTGTACAGTTCCTTTATTAAGACCACAATTAAAATTAGGGAAATTGTTGCATTGACTAACAAGCTAATGTGTGTACAGACTTGTACCAACATTGTGATCCATCCAGTCAAGGCTTTGGGGAGCAATCCTACTGTTCTCCTGGGTTTTGGATGTTCTTACTGATCACTCGCCCTTCCTCTCTCAATTCAAACAGAGAAGGCTTCTCGGCTATTGCTGAGCAGATTGTCTGTATAGGAACCTTTAGATAATTTTTAATCCAAAGAAATGGGGATGAACTTCATGTGAACATTGCGGGAAAGTTTTGTATCAAAAGGCAAATCACAGAACTGGAAAGGCCAGTTTGACACTGTAGGTTCCTATGGTCTCCCCTGGATCCAGATGCAGAGGTGATCCCGTGCCACTCCAAGCACATAGAAGATGGGAAATGTAAAATGGTTATTCTATTTATAGTTCTACCTAAAAATAGGTCACTGGGACTAAGCCAGACATTCTTATTGCAAATCCCTAACAGGTCTGTGCGCATTTGGTTGTAAATCTCTTTACGGAAGGGATGTTGCACTACGTGTCTGTTTAATAGTCAGGTACATAGAGTAAGAGGGAGAATTAAAATGCTGAACATTCTGGGTCAGTTAGCGAACAGGATGCATTTTAAACGAAAAGATAAATAATCCTCCTCTCGAGAACCATTAATAGCCTTCCCAGAAAAGGGTTTATAAAGCTGGAGTTTGCAAATGTACAAACTATTAGAGCTATGCACAGAGAGCCAGTATCGCAATCTATTGCCTCCTCTAGGCAATGAACTCTTGGCAGTGCATAGTGAATGGGGTTTTCCCTATCTGCTGGCATTAAAAATTCTGTTGTACATACCTTGCGGTGGTTGCATGACACTGTTTTTGCGTGCAAACGCCGTAAGTTATGTCTTAAAGTAACGTTAACCCTTGGTACATGAGTTAATGTGACTTTAAGATGGAAAAAGACGTTTACGCCTCTCTGTACATAACCCAATACTGTATATATGAAAAGTGATGTTGATTGGGGAAAAAAGCAATCAGGTAAGACAAATAATTTTCCATCTTGCCCATCTTCCAGTGCACACTTTCAGAAGATATTAAGCTGAAATCTGCTGAAGATTGAGAGTGCAAGAATCAAATCAGGAAGAATCAATTGAATGCACTATCTGGAACCCATCAACTCATCTATGTAAATAACATCTACACCTTTACCAAAACAAATGTTATTTTACGACCTCAAAATTAACTTTCAATAACGAATGTTAACTATAAATACTGGGGTTTATTTTACAGCTGTGCATCATGATTGCTCTCATTAATTTGCTATTCGTTTTATAAATACCACCCTAAGGGTAGGGCCCTTTATAAAGACGTATTTATAAAGGCTTTAACAAATGTTCACGCATTCGTAAATTTACGATCGTGATCATAATAAGGATCGCCCATACCATGCAATTGTGGTAGCCTACTACTGCATGGTATTGTACAAATTAACAGGGAGATTCAATAAAAGTTCTTATCGTTTAAAATGGTGCTAATTTTGCACCAACCAATCAGAACTTATTTAACATTTGAAAGCTAACATCTGATTGGTTGGGGCAAAATTAGAACCATTTTAAACAATAAGAATTTTATTGAATAAACCTGTAAATTTACACCACAATTGTACTTACCCGCAGTATTGAGAGTTGCCAATACTGTTGGTTTATTTATTATGGACCTAAGGGATGTATAAAGTCTAATAACAGCGCAGCCACAAAGCACTTTCGCCATTGGACAAACTACGATTACAAATCTTTATAAATATGGTCCTTAATCAATAATGGACATTTTTTTGAATTTTAATGAAGATTTGTTTCTAGGGGCTATATTTAAAAACCCGTCATAAATGTACGGCCGCAATCTACGGCGGTCTAAGTCGTAGTACAATACTGCAATGGTATTCTATGTGGTATTCTGTGCGTGATAAATCTACAATCAGGATTGTAGATCTACGATCACTATCGTAGATTTCCGATGATCATTATTGTAGATGTACAATAGACATCGTAATAAAAGATGGATCGCATTAAAGGTGGTGCATTTCTAAAAAGCTATTCTGTGCCTTTAGAAATATGGCCCAAAGTGTTCTGAGGGCTGTCTGGGCTATTCTTATTATTTTCCAAGATTTCCAAGATCCCTGCAGTATTGAGCCTTTTTAAAGAGCTAATCGCGCATATAAAGAAAACATACGCGCAATCAGCTGTTTTTTCAGGTCCGGTTTTAAAGAGCTGATCGCTTCTTCATCAGCTCTTTCGGTCGTGGCGGGGGCGGTAGTTACAATATTGTGGCTTTATATAGCGCCAACATCTTCCGTAGCACTTTACAATTACATGAATACATCAGGCCCTGGCCCGAAGAGCTTACAATCTAAATATGGCTGTCATGAAAGCTTCATGAACCTTGCTATATAAATGAAAGTGCAGACACACAGTATACCAATTTATTCTACTGCTCCAACTCCTTTAAAAGGAACCAAACTAATATCCTTGGAGTGGACTATGGTTGTGCTTGAGGTTAACTCCCTCATAATAGCTTCTATGGACAATGCAATTAGAGGTCTCTGATGTTTTTAAATAAAGACCGGAGATTCCCTTTCCAATTGACATCAAAGGATACCAGACAACCCCCTCCAGATGAACGCTCACAGGGTGGAATGAATAGGCCTAGAGGGTTTGGTCCTTTAAGATTCCCAAGGATTCTCAGGTGCCCCACCATAGAAGTCTTCCTGTCACTCCTTAGCCCAAAGGGTCAAGCAGGTGTTACAAAGCTAAATTCAGTGTCCATACTGAATAAACAAGTAGTCCCACTACTGGACTTGGTGGTTATATCTATTGGCAATTGCATAAACCTGTGTTTGACACAAGGATGGTCTTTACCATGAAACAAAGTCCCAAACACACACTATCCTGGTGCTGGTATCCTCTGGGCCTCCACCCTTCAGGGGCCAAAGTAGTTGATCCAAAATACACAGATGAGGGTCGCACTCCAAAAAATCAGATTAATAGTGAACCACACACATCTATATCACAGCGTGTCAGGGCTTTTGCCCCTTTTTCAGGTCACCTGAGGAAGGGGCAAAAGCCCCGAAACGTTGTGATATAGATGGGTATCTATATACCACAATCTGTGTATTTTGGTCTTTACCATGATCTTTATGGCTGACATCACATACTGGGGTTTCCTTCGCTGGATTTTTCTATAATGTTCACCAACCCTATAGCCGGTACAGTGTGCATGCAGCATTCAGTACGAACTGCTCCTTACTGATCCAAAAGATACTCAAGGTAGAAAAACTGGATCTGCCCAGTTTGCCCATGTTTATCTTGGCCTAATTGGGCACAGTTCCCATACACTCTCATTGTATATTTCATAACAGAAACCAATGGAATCTTTCGGTAATATGCAACACATACACTCACCGACCATGTGTTGTAATTATAAAGTAGTGATAAAGTTAAATGACGATATCTAAGAACTCTCACATTAATCCTTTAGAAATATCACCCCAAGCTCTATATTATGTAATGGGATTGATCAGCTGATCATACACCCTCCAATGGTATTGGGTCTTTCTTGATGTAAAGGGAAAGGTACTGACCAATGCAAATTTCAACCCCAATTGACCGAACACAATGCCGTCAACTGCACCACAAACCTTGCAACCATGCCTGCAAACAGTAGCAAACACTGGCAGACCTGTATCTCATTAGCATGCCTCATTAACATACTGGGACTTCCAGTCATTTCAAAGTATGTTCATTACTGGCCAACGTCATTGATGTCATAAGAGAGGGAAATGGCAATTAGTCATTGGCTATAATAAGGATCAGTAGCGTCAGACTTGGCCTCATTTAAAATAAGTCCTGCAGAATTTCATTGAAGCTTTGCATGTCTCCGCCTACCATGTTTCTTGGATTAGTTGGGCAATGTGGTTTTATAACACAATCCTGTAAAGTACCTTCTGTTTTAAGAAGGCTCTGCTGCATTTTATGTTTTGTAAAGGCTCCTATAAGCACAACTCCCCTTAAAGGGTAACTTTATTTTCTCCTGTTTTTAAAATGAACCCTGGAACACATATCTTGGTAAAACCTGTGAGAAGTTATATTGCTGGAAAGGTTTATCAATATAACCTCCTGAACATTTACTGCTTACAACTGCTTTTAGCTATGTGACCAGTCCTGTGACATCCTGTCTTTCCCAGCATTAAGTCTTAAGTGAGCATGCTCAGACCCCAGGGACAAGGGAGCAACAGAGGGTCAAGTGATGTCACTCATAATACTAGAAGCAGTAAATCTTAAAATTATCTGCAATATAATTCTCCCAGGCTTTAGCCAGAGATGTGATCCAGGGCCTTTAAGATTTTTAGCTATTTGGTACTCAAATGCCAAGTCCTTTGTTTTTGAAAAGCCATAAGGTTTATCTACTTAACAATATCCAAGGCTAGTAGCAAATTTATATGTAAACTACCGGTTGTAGATAAAGGGTATGTCCATCTCAAAAACTAATTTTACTATGTGCCTGGAAAAGGCTATAAACCTCAACCTCGCAAGGTTTATAGCAGTGATAGGTCCCCCCAAATGTACTTACCAGCCTTCGCTCCCCCAATGCCTTCTGCTTGACTTCCGTGCCTTTTCCATGCACGGAAATCAAGCTGGAGGGTCTCTACTGGCGTCCACTCCTGTGATTGGCTTAGGCATCACGCCTTAGCCAATCACAGTAGCAGATACCGGTCAAGGTTTATAACCATTTCCAGGCACATAGCAAAAATTAGTTTGGGGGTGGACTGGACATACCCTTTAACTATATACAACAACCATTACTTATCCTTTTACAAACCTTTTATAATATAGTTATACAGTAACACTTTACTGCGGTTGTAAAATACAAATTGTTATTGTTATTTTAGGACCAAGTCATAAATTAACTCCTGCAGCCGTCATTGGACTGTGTCTTTGAAATACCAGCTGGTATCTTTATATTCTGACCAGAGTAAAAATATTTTCCAAGGTAGAAGATATACGGCTACTAAAGATGTTGTTCGACCGCAATAAAGTATTTGTAATTACCGTTACTGATATCAATCCTCTAGAAATACATCCCTATTGTTATTACATGCTGGGTACACACTTTAAAGGACAACTCCACCCTCATTAGAACATCTTTTAGAAAGAATGGCCTCTTTAAAATATGTTGATATATCGTAGTTTGTCCTATGAATTCATTACTGTATGCCTGCTATGCTTCTGGATGCCTCATGGAAACTGAGCAATTTAGAAACCTGTACTGAGCCTGGGTATGCTCAGAAGAGGCAGAAACGGGATTAACATTCAGTCATTGGCTGTGATGTCAACTGTCAAATCCATAACTGACAGTTGCTAACTGGAAGAACCAGGAAGCAGAAACAGGGGAAACAGGACATTGTGCAGGATTTCAGTTTAGACTTATATATTTCACATTTCAAACTATTACTGTTTAGGGTTTTGGGGGGTGATTTACCTGTATGTAAGTTTTTATTTTGGGGCTGGACTTGCCCTTTAAGATCTTTTGTCCCGATCAACTCTTCGGCACTTCTGACCGGTCAGACAGGATGAAGGGCTGTCTGTTAAGGTGGCCATACATATATTCGATTTTCTTACCCGACCGAGTGACTTTTGCTGTGACTAAAGGTGTCCATACATGACAGGACAGGTCGGAAAACTACTGGCGATTGTGCGATCCTCTATGGACCTCATACTCAGTTGCGGTGAACTGTCAGCCATGGATACTTTTACTGTGACTAAAGGTGTCCATACATATACAATTTTACTTAACTGACCGAGCGCTCCCGCGACATTTGATTGTTCCTGCCAGAACCGCCTCTCCCGTTCTTCTATGCGACCGACATGCGATCGGAATCCCATTCATTTTTTTTGTCGATTGCAGTCGGTCGCATAGAAGAACGGGAGAGGTGGTTCCGGCAGGATCAATCAAATGTCGCGGGAGCGCTCGGTCAGTTAAGTAAAATTGTATATGTATGGACACCTTTAGTCACAGTAAAAGTATCCATGGCTGACAGTTCACCGCAACTGAGTATGAGGTCCATAGAGGATCGCACAATCGCCAGTAGTTTTCCGACCTGTCCGATTGCCCATTTGTGCGGTTCAAACATCGGCCCAGGAAACCATCCAATGTTTCACCATGATCGACTGATACACTGAAATGTTGGTTGGTCAGGCTGAAATATTGGATAGTGTGTACCCAGCTTTAAGAAGAGACATTGTGCAAAATGCTCAACCAAAACACTAATTAAGTTGCAGAGAATTAGGTGCAAATAAAAACCTACACCTCCTAATGAGAGTGTCCCTTTAATGTGGTTAATGGGCGGGTTAATGTAATCACATGCTGTATGGGTATAACAGTAGGGAGCTTTATACAAACGAGCTTTGTTGGTCTTTGACAGCCCAGTGTTTGCTGTAGGTTAGTAGCAGTGAAAATAGTGTTAACCCTTTATTTAGAAAATAGCCCTGTCACTCACTGTGCAGATAGACAACTAGACATCAATATGTTAACAGGGTCGTTATGAGGGCTACAGGAGGTCCCAAGCCTGAAGGGCCCTTGTATGGGCAACTTGTCCTACTTCAAGGGGGCAGCCAAGGATGTTGCAGGGTCCACAATGGCCCTTTTAAAGCCGAGAGGAAAATGTGGTGTGTGTGGCCTAGCCCTCAAAGAGCATTTTAACATGTGATCTGATTAACATGCGCGTTAAAGACCACACGCTAGTGTTGGCTAATTGGTCTGTCCACATTAGGTGCGCTGCTGTCCATTCCACCTTTATAAATAGGGCCCTTACCTACTGCCACTGTGCCTCTAAAGCCTCATACACACGCTCGATTTTCGAGCAAGGCACAACCCCCGTTGGCAGAGCGGTACACCCGACAGACGGCCGTGCTTCGGGTGAGAATCGTCCGTGTGTATGCGCTCGGTCTGTGGTCGTTTGCCGATCGGCCAGGCGGATCAGTAGTAGGGCTGTATTTGTAAAGGTTCATTGTCAGTATTGTCAGATAATGAACCTTCATATCGATTGTAAATCTACCTACATCAATAGGGCCCTTTGGGAAAGTCCGATACTGCAGGGTTTTTCCAGACATTTATTGTATGGGTTATGCCACATGGGGAAAATATACCGCATGGTATTGGTGCAATAAAAGAACTGATCATTATCGGTAGTTTACAATAGTGTTTAAGCCGCAGTATCGCAAAACTGTGTGTTTATAAATACCACCGGTGAATATATGGTGCTGCCAATGGTTAGACATATTCAGTTTTTTATCACCGGATCTGATTGCAGCAGCAGTTGGGGGTTCTAATTTGTGGCATTTCCATTTCCTTTACTAATTCTTTACCCATCATTCCCTGTGTGTGGGATGGGAAGGGTTAACGCCGTGAGGGGGGGGTATGATAATAAGGGTGCAGACATGACTCCCGGCACAGCTCTGGTAGCAGTAATAACATGGTGACTGACTGTGCAGGTTTCTGGGACAGGTTCAGTCAGATACTGTGCAGGTCTGTGGGAAAACGAGTTAATTAACGTTTATGTTTTGTGTTGAGACACAGGGTCAGTGACAGTCACACTGACATGTGTCTAGTAACATTGACATGTCTCTGTTTGCATTCTGACACGTAGTCCAAGCTGCCATTTCCTTACTAATGCTTCAAACACATGTCCCATACCTCGGATGACCCCCAAACACGTGTATACGTGCGCTGAATGGCCGTTTTGGCTGATAATTGCATGTGTGTATGCGCTCAGTCAGGCGTAGCTCATCAATCCGTCATGGCACACATGTGCGATTATCTACCTATATGGCTGTTTGTCGCACATCTGTCCTGCGCTTCTTTCATCGTCCAAAGTATCAGAGGCTTTAGGCTAGTTAAACACAAACTGATTTTTCAGCCGACAAACCATTCGCCGCTAGCGATCAGTTGGCCGGGCCGAATTATAGACTTTATAGACTGCTATGGACTGTGTTTTTCTGAAATGTCTGATCGATCTTTTGTCTGATTTGGCCTAGAGAACGACCGACATTGGTCTGCAGAAAAACACAGACAATATTTTGACCTGAAAGTCCGAAATACCAAAATATTGTCCCCTGTGTACCTACCCTTTAGTGGCGTAACTAGTAATCACTGGGCCCCCAGCAAAATGGTCATGGGGCCCCTAACACAGCTTCATCCACAGTGGTTTACTGGGAGGAGGCTATATCTGTCATAGGAAAAAACAAGATGTGGCTCCGAGGCTCCCCTGCGGTTACTCCCACGGTAGTTACGCCCCATCTAGCCTTTGTCCAATTATTCTGATATTCTAACGTGTAGATGTTCCCATTGGTGTTGTTAAGTGATCCATCTATTAAAAATGCTGGGGAGTCTCCCTACCAATCATTATCACGCTGTGATGGAATCTCTCTTCCCATACTGGATTCCTCTCATCTTTTTGTGAACTTTGTTGGTATTTTTCATTTCTGTGTTAGAAAGTATTTGTGTCCACGACTCCCCCTTATCATTTCACTACTGTATGTACAGTAGCCATGGGCCAAGCTGCCATCACAAACCCATTAGGCCTTCAGGGACCTTTTTTATAAGAAAAGACATTCCAGCCCTTCTTGTGATTATCTGAATTGTAAAGTGTGAAAGTTGTCAGACTGCCCTCAGTTTGGGTTCATTAACATTGTTCTAGTCACATAATAATGTGTTACAGAATGCAACAAAGGGCCCTAATTATAAAGGCGCAGTATCGCTTTTTAGCGATACCGCGCCTTTAACAATCAGTTTAACAATTACTAAAACTATTGTTAGTTAACAATAACAATCGATCGTAAATCTACGATCTACGATATACACAATTGTTGATTTACGATCCCCCATAGAATACTATTGCGGTAGTTTACTACCATATGGTATTCTACGACCAAACGTTCATTAATTAACGTTCGGCTTTAATTAACGAACGCACCCTGTCGTATATTACAGATAAAGCGTGTTATCGCTAAATTGCTTTTTAGCTATTCCGCGCCTTTAATAATAAGTTTAACGATCATTAAACCGATTGTTCATTTCCGATCGTTTTTAACGATTGCTAATTTGCAATCGTTATCATTAATTTACATAAACTGCCGATAACAATTTACGTAAAATGCCGATAACAATAACGCGATCATAGATTTACAATCCCCATAAAATACCATTGCGGTAGTTTACTACCTCATAGTATTCTACGACCAAAGGTTTGTTAATGAACGAACCTTCGGTGTGAACGTATGACTGCGGCTATACATGATCAATAACACATGGTATCGCTAAATTGCGATACCGTGTGTTTTTAAAAAGGGCCCTAAGGGACATATTTATGAAGGCGGGTATCACTATTTTGCAATTGTACATTTACATTTACATAATCTAAAATGTATGTTTGCAAATGCGAGAAGCCTGGCTGACAAAATGGTTGAATTGGAAATTATGGCATTGAATGAAAAGTATAATGTAATAGGTATAGCAGAAACATGGTTGAATAGTTCTCACGACTGTGCTGTAAATTTAGAAGGATATGCCTTGTTTAGGCAGGACAGAGAAAAAAGGAAAGGGGGAGGAGTATGTGTTTATGTTAAAAAAGAATTGAATCCAAATTTAAAAGAAGAGATAACTGGCGATATGGATGATAAAGTGGAGGCAATATGAGTGGAATTAGGAAACAGGAAAGGGGGTAATATCATTGTTGGTGTCTGCTATAAGCTGCCAAATGCTAGCAGAGAGGAGGTGAGTCAACTTCATATGCAGTTGGCAATGGGCTGCAAGTTTGGGGAGTGTGCTCATTATGGGGGACTTTAATTACCCTGACATTAATTGGTGTAGTGAAACTGCCATCACAGAAAAAGGCGATGAGTTCCTGAATTTGCTGCAGGGTAATTTTCTCTCACAGGTGGTTGAGGTTCCTACTAGAAAAGGAGCTCTGTTGGATCTGGTAATATCTAACATTGTGGAGCGCATTATAGATATAAAGGTAACTGGAGGCTTAGGGAATAGTGACCATGAAATAGTGGCGTTTGGACTTTGTTATCGAAAGGAAAAGTGCGCTGGGTTAACAAAGACTTATAATTTTGGGAATGCAAATATTCCCAGGTTAAAAGCAGCTCTTAGAATGTCAACTGGGATAATGTATTATCAGGAAAAGGTACTGAACAGAAGTGTCACATGAAATAAGAAACTGAGGGTTGCACTCCAAATAATAAGTCAATTTATTGTGAACCACACATCACATGTCACAATGTTTCGGGGGGATACCCCCTTCTTCAGGTTTCCCCCCAAAACGGACGTGTGATGTGTGTTTCCTAATAAATTGACTTATTATTTGGAGTGTGACCCTCAGTTTCTTATTTCTTGTGACACTTCTGGTTCCCAAGGGAAGAACCCACGAGGTGTCTGCACCCATAAGTTGTATAGAGTGCACCTCCACCATCGTTTACTTACTGAACAGAAGTGGACTGTGTTCAAGGGGATTTTAAGCCAGTTCACATCTAAATTTATACCCTTAGGAAATAAATGTAAAAAAAATAAATCCATGCCCATGTGGCTGAATTCTGATGTAAAGAGGCAAATGGAAAGGAAGAAAAAGGCATTTAAAACCTTTAAGGCCGAGTGAACGGAAAGGGCCTTTAGGGATTATAAAAACTGTAACAAGGAGTGCTTGTGAAGTTTCTCATTCATCCAGGTCATGGTATATCTGTTGTATTCAATTAGATCAACTGGACTTGAAATGTAGTTCAAGAACTACATTTCAAGTCCAGTTGATCTAATTGAATACAACAGATGTAACAAGGAGTGTAAGAAAGCAATCAAACTAGCTAAAATTAATAATGAAGTTAGGATAGCTGTACAAAGCATCACTAAGCCTAAACATTTTTTTAAGTTCAATACTAAGAAGATGAGGACTGAGAATGTGGCACCATTAATTAATGGGGATAAGTTAGTTATGGAGGATGGTGATAAAGCAAATGTCTTGAATAATTTTTTCCCCTCTATATACACTATAGAAGATCCAAGTACAGATATCATAGACTATAGTAGCAATAATGGTATAAAAGATTCAAGTGCACTTTGGTTAACCAAGGATATGGTACAGAAAGAACTAAATAAGGTTAATATTAATAAATCTCCTGGACCGGATAAAATACATCCTTGGGTACTTAGGGAGCTAAGTTCAGTTTTATCTAGGCCATTGTTTCTTATTTTTGCTGATTCCCTCATGTCCGGTGGTGTGCCTCTGTATTGGAAAAAGGCTGATGTTATTCCAATATTCAAAAAGGGTAGTCGTTCACAGCCGGGTAATTACAGGCCTGTAAGTTTAACTTCAGTGGTGGGGAAGATCCTGGAAAGTTTAATAAGGGAACATGTTCTAGAGTATGTTTCAAGGACTGACATTGTAAGTAGTAACCAGCATGGATTTAGGAGGAATAGATCTTGTCAAACTAACTGGCTTTTATGAGGAAGTAAGTAGAAATTTAGACTCTGGCATAGCAGTAGATGTAGTTTACTTGGATTTTGCCAAGGCTTTTGGTACAGTCCCCCATAGGCGACTAATGTATAAAGCTAGGTACACACAGTCCAGATATCTAAAAGATGACAGACAGGATCTGCAAGATCCTGTCTGCCATCTTTCAAAGATCTGCATACACACAGTCCCGAGCGTTCTCCCTATGAACTTCCCTATGGAACTGTGTGTTTCCATCGGCCGCGCTAGACTCCTCTATAGGGAGTCTAGCGCGGTCGATGGAAATTTTCGGCCTTTCGTGTGTGTACCCAGCTTAAGCTGAGGTCTGTTGGTCTGGGGAGTCACATTTGTACATGGATAGAAAATTGGTTAAGGAATAGGATGCAGAGAGTAGTTGTTAATGGGGCTTCATCATTATGGACTAAAGTGCTAAGTGGGGTGCCACAGGGTTCTGTGTTGGGGCCGCTTCTATTTAATCTATTTATTAATGATTTAGAAGTGGGTATTGTCAGCAAGGTTTCTGTGTTTGCTGACAACACAAAACTTTGTCGACCATTAAAGGGCATGTCCACCCCCAAAACTCAAATTTAACCCCATACTGGCCCCACTCTGTAGTGTACAAAAATCCTTACCTTACATCCCCGCTCCTTATGGTTGCCATGCTGTGCCCCTCCAAAGTCCAGGAAAGTGTAGTGTAGAAGGTCTGGGTGACTCATCCTGCCCCTGTCTCAGCCTCAACTTCGACAAGGTCTGAGGCATGCGCAGGAGAGTCCTCCCCTCCTCCCTCTCCCTCCCGTTTTCTTCTCCCTCCCCCTAGTGTAAAATCCCCTGTATATATTATAGATATTGGTCCCCCAGCCCCAACCGCCATAATAGAATTCATAGAAAGTGAACCCCGATAGTTACTTACCTTCCCTCTATCCTCCGGCGTTCCGAGCAGCCAGCAGCCGCGTCCCTGATTGGCTGCCGGTCCCGCCCCCCTGCTTGCATTTCCGTGCAAGCAGAGGGCCGGGCAGTGCAGCGGAGGAAAGAGGGAAGGTAAGTAACTATCGGGGCAATATAAGGTGGCCTTTCACTCGAGCGATAATAGGTAAATCCCGTTGTTCCACAACGGGATTTACCTATTATCGCTCGTGTGTAGGGGATATTCCCGACCGCTCAGAGTGCCGACGAACGATCATAGTCGGCACTCCAATCGATCTGGTAAGACGGAAAATTTCCACCGGTCAGCATCGGCTCCCTTTACTTTAATAGAGGGAGCGTATGGGGATCGGTTGGTTCCATGTGTGCAGGTTCCCTTCGCAATGTGCCGACAGATACCAATGTGATCTGTCGGCACATTGCGATGAAAATTGCAGGTGTATGGCCACCTTAAGTTTTTTTTATCCCCCAACCTGCCATGAGTACTCACCAAATGACATACCCATTCTTTCCTGTGACAGCTATAATTAAAGGGCAATTAAAAAACAACAATGTCCTCATCATTGCCATTATTGAGTTTTAAAATCTGCAGCACAAACACACACTTTTCCTTCCAAAATGCAGCCTTTCAGCCAAATTCAAAGTTTATACTTAAACTTTCCCTTTCTAGTTGTAGTTTACAAACAAAATTATATCATAACACAAGAACATGAATATACAATTACATCTACCTGTGTATGATTGATTTTACCACTGCAGATACGTTTGTATAGATTCCCTTTCATTCGTAAAGCATCCAGTCTTCTAATTTAACTAGTGAGGTTAATTCTTTGAATAGCATTTGCTGCCACCTAGTGGTTGGTACCTTTCATCTATTTATGACCATATTAATGTGTAAATGTCTTAAATAAGCAGTGGCTTACCTACTGGAGAACTACTAGATTTTATGAACATGTATATTTACATTACCGTAAATACCAATATCGACCCTTTTATCATCCTCTGGGGTACTTTACACCACGCATATAAATGCCACGTGGTAAATAATGCCTGAAAACCATCAATGGCAGATACTGCACTGAAATACTATATTAGCTTTGTTCCTCCTCCACCTTACATAGCCGCACATGTGTATGCCTGACCGAACACATAAACAGGTGCAATTTCTGGAAGAAACGTCCGCTTATCACGCTCTGGGGTCATTCATTGTGTGTACCAGGCTAAGTGGTATAAAGGATCAACACTGGAAGATATATTGGGCCAAATTTATTAACCTGAGATATGTGAACTTTCTGATACCACGGGTTATTGTAAAATGTGCTGCGGTTGTACGCTACCACCATGGTATAGACGATTGTACCAATCCTGACCGTGATCATTAAAGGCATATCCACAAACACAGCCTAATTGACCCCATATAAATATCAATCTAAAAAACTAAACTGTAATAAAAATGATTTTATGTGAACATGTCTCCACAGCCCTATATGTGATATACTGTACATGGCAATATTATCTGCTCATTGACTAAAAACCTCTCAGCTGGTGTCTCAGAGGTAAAGAAAGAATCTAGTGGTTTAGGTCCACACCATTGGTACAAAGATTGTCCACTGACAGCTGCCCCTTCCTGCTCCCCCTTTTCTATGCTAAAGATTGAGGGTATGTTGGGGGGGAGGGCGGGGGGTTGCTGTGTCCTTCCGAGGAGCTATAAGAAGGTGCCAGTGTGCTATCTTTGAGCTACTCATATCGAAAAATGTGGGAGGTGGGATGGATTGCTCCAACCTCCATGGGAAATGTTATTGGTAAATTATGATGGCGGGCATAAATGTACGGCCACGATTGTACATTTCCGACAAACGTGCGGTTGTAGAATACCATGCAGTAGCAATGGTATTCTATGAGGATTGTAAATCTACGATCGCAGGCGTAGATTTATGGTCATTACCGTAGATTTATGATCATTAAAGATACGGTATCGCTTAAAAAAAGCAATACTTCGCCTTTATAAATATGGCCCCCGAGTAAGTATGTAGGTCATTATATTCCATTCATATAAACCATATAACAAGGAATAATGAATGATTTACTGGTGGATTCCCACAATTAACTTAGAGTATTTATAATAATAATGATTATGCATAGGTCATTAAGGGAGGAACCAGGTTACTATACTGGGATTAGGAAATAATTAGTGAAGGCATAGTATAGTATAAAATAGTATAGTATGTTATAGCATAGTATAGAATAAAATAGAATAGTATAGTATAGAATAAAATAGAATAGTATAGTACAGTATAATATAGAACAGTGTAGTATAGTATAGAAAAATATATAGAAAAGTGTTGAACAGTATAGTATAGAATAGTGTAGGATAGTATAGAATAGTGTAGTTCTTATAGTATTGCATAGTATAATATAGAATAATGTAGTACAGTATAGTATAGAATAGTGTAGGATATTATAGTATAGTATAATTTAGAATAGTATAGATTAGTGTAGGATAGTATAGTATGTTATAGTATAATATAGAATAGTGTAGTATAGTATAGTATGTTATAGTATAATATAGAATAGTGTAGTATAGTATAATATAGTATAGTATTGTATAATATAGAATAGTATAGTATAGAATAATATATAATAGTGTAGTATAGTAAAGAATAGAGAAGTATCATATAGTATTGTACAGTATAATATTGAATAGTGTAGTATAGTATAGAATAGAATAGTGTAGTACATTATAATATAGAATAGTATAGTATAGAATAGTGTAGTATAGTATAGTAAAGAATAGTATAGTGTAGTATAGTAAAGAATCGTGTAGTATAGTATAGTATTTTATAGTATAATATAAAATAGTGTTATGTTGTATAATATTGTATAATATAGAATAGTGTAGTATAGTATAGAATAATATATACTAGTGTAGTATAGTATAGAATAGTGACGTATCATATAGTATTGTACAGTATAATATAGAATAGTGTAGTATACTATATGTTAGAATAGTGTAGTACAGTATAATATAGAATAGTGTAGGATAGTATAGAATAGTGTAGGATAGTATAGAATAGTGTAGTATAGTATAGTAAAGAATAGTATAGTGTAGTATAGTATAGAATAATATAGTATAGAATAGTGTAGTTTAGTATAGAAAAGTGTAGGCTAATATCGTATAGTATTTGAGGTTGAATAAAGACCATGCATCCATCAAGCAATATCCTGCCTAACTGTTGATCCAGGGGAAGGTAAAAACCCCCCCACCAAACTAACTTGCAACATTACTTGTTTGCGGAAACTGATCCAGCTTTGTTTGGAAACTGACCAATGAACCTGCCATTGTATAGAATAGTATAGTATAGAATAGTGTAGTATAGTTTAGTATAGAATAGTGAAGTATAGTATAGTATAGTACAGTAAACTAAAGATTAGTATAGAATAGTGTAGTATAATATAGTATAATACAGAATAGTATACTATAAAATAGTATAGTATAGTGTTAAATAGTACAGTATAGAACAGTATAGTATAGAATCAGAACCCCCCCGATTCTTCAAAGAATCGACCCCCCCCATGGTGTGATTAACTTAAAGAAAATGTAAACTGACGCAAATCATATTTTAACTAATCACACAGTAATTAGGATTAATTACCACCAATCTTAAACCTGTTTTTTATTTTTCTTCTCTGACCTTCCTATCCCTTGTTTTTTTAGCTCTGGGAGTTTTACTTTTTAAGGAGGGCAGGGCACAGCTAGTCAGTAAAGAACTGTCAATCACCCAGACCCTCCCCCTGGCACACTACATGTAAAAAACTATCCATTCTATAAAAGAAAAAGACAGCTTAAAGAAAATCTTACTTGATTCAAGCAATTATTACAGCTCCCAGTGCTGCTTATCTTCCTATTACAAAGCAGTTTTACTTTCACTTTCAATATAACAAAAAAAATCACTGGGTGATTGCTATTGGCTGAAGTGAGGCACAGATCATCTCCACTGCACATGCTCCACACTCTATCTGTGCCTCAGTTTTGGGAGGGGGTGGATACATAGAGAGGAGACATGCATACTAACTAGGAGTGAGCTGAACAGGACATGAGGAAATCCAGTGACAGGGAGCACTGAGAGCAAAAAGGGATAAAGTTCCTGGCAGCACTAAAAATATAGAAAAGGATAAAGGCAAGTCATTTTTTTCAGTTTAGTGTTCCTTTAAACTGATGATCCTGACGACAGCCCATCCAGTAACCAAAATGTTATAGTGTAGTTTAGAATAATATAGTATAGTATAGAATAGTGTAATGTAGTATAGTACATGCTTGTGAAGGTTCTCATTCATCCAGGTCATGGTATATCTGTTGTATTCAATTAGATCAACTGGACTTGAAATGTAGTTCTTGAAGACGTTTCGCTAGTCATCCGACTGGCTTTCTCAATTCAGAATGACTTGTACAAGAATCTGTGGCAATTATGTACCCTGGAAAATCCCAATTAGCATTGATTTGGACTCAAAAAAACAAAAGGTTTTCTGTGTGTTTCAGTTGTACAAATCGTAGCGTTACAAACTTTGGTCTGACTTAATATTAGTGTCATTTCCCTCAAACAAATACTCAATCTTTTATTTTCTCCTCTACGGCCCACAATCCACAGGACAGCGGAAAAAGGCAAATAACATCAAGACTGACCACGAAAATCCTTACACACCACACAGCAGATGCGTGCCACACAGAGCTCCTATGAGGGTGGTCACCGAATGCTGTGCCCCTCCAAAGTCCAGGAAAGTGTAGTGTAGAAGGTCTGGTGAATCCTGCCCTTCTCAGCCTCACTTCGACAAGGTCTGAGCATGCGCAGGAGAGTCCTCCCCTCCTCCCTCTCCCCCCGTTTCTTCTCCCTCCCTCCCCTAGTGTAAAATCCCCTGTATATATTATAAGATATTGGTCCCCGACCCACCCGCATAATAGAATTCATAGAAAGTGAACCCCGATAGTTCTTACCTTCCCTCTATCCTCCGGCGTTCGAGCAGCCAGCAGCCCGCGTCCCTGATTGGCTGCCGGTCCCGCCCCCCTGCTTGCATTTCCTGCAGCAGAGGCCGGGCAGTTGCAGCGAGAAAGAGGGAAGGTAAGTAACTATCGGGGCAATTAAGGTGGCCTTTCACTCGAGCGAATATAGGTAAATCCCGTTGTTCCACAACGAGATTTACCATTATCGCTCGTGTGTAGGGGATATTCCCGACCGCTCAGAGTGCCGACGAACGATCATAGTCGGCACTCCAATGGATCTGGTAAGACGGAAAATTTCCACCGGTCAGCATCGGCTCCCTTTACTTTAATAGAGGGAGCGTATGGGGATCGGTTGGTTCCATGTGTGCAGGTTCCCTTCGCAATGTGCCGCAGATACCAATGTGATCTGTCGGCACATTGCGATGAAAATTGCAGGTGTATGGCCACCTTAAGTTTTTTTTATCCCCACAACTGCCATGAGTACTCACCAAATGAACATACCCATTCTTTCCTGTGACAGCTATATTAAAGGGCATAAAAAACAAACAATGTCCTCATCATTGCCATTATTGAGTTTTAAATCTGCAGCACAACACACACTTTTCCTTCCAAAATGCAGCCTTCAGCCAAATCAAAGTTTATACTTACCTTTCCCTTTCTAGTTGTAGTTTACAACAAAATTATATCATAACACAAGAACATGAATATACAATTACATCTACCTGTGTATGATTGATTTTACCACTGCAGATACGTTTTATAGATTCCCTTTCATTCGTAAAGCATCCAGTCTTCTAATTAACTAGTGAGGTTAATTCTTTGAATAGCATTTGCTGCCACCTAGTGGTTGGTACCTTTCATCTATTTATGACCATATTAATGTGTAATGTCTTAAAAAGCAGTGGCTTACCTACTGGAGAACTACTAGATTTTATAACATGTATATTTCATTACCGTAAATACCAATACGACCCTTTTAATCACCTCTGGGGTACTTTACACCACGCATATAAATGCCACGTGGTAAATATGCCTGAAAACCATCAATGGCAGATACGCACTGAAATACTATATTAGCTTTGTTCTCCTCCACCTACATAGCCGCACATGGTATGCCTGACCGAACACATAAACGTGCATTTCTGGAAGAAACGTCCGCTTATCACGCTCTGGGGTCATCATTGTGTGTACCAGGCTAATGGTATAAAGGATCAACACTGGAAATATATGGGCCAAATTTATTAACCTGAGATATGTGAACTTTCTGATACCACGGTTATTGTAAAATGTGCTGCGGTTGTACGCTACCACCATGGTATAGACGATTGTACCAATCCTGACCGTGATCATTAGGCATATCCACAAACACAGCCTAATTGACCCCATATAATATCAATCTAAAAACTAAACTGTAATAAAAATGATTTTAGTGAACATGTCTCCACAGCCCTATATGTGATATACTGTACATGGCAATATTATCTGCTCATTGACTAAAACCTCTCAGCTGGTGTCTCAGAGGTAAGAAAGAATCTAGTGGTTTAGGTCCCACCATTGGTACAAAGATTGTCCACTGACGCTGCCCCTTCCTGCTCCCCCTGTCTTTCTATGCTAAAGATTGAGGGTATGTTGGGGGGGAGCGGGGGTTTGCTGTGTCCTTCGGAGGAGCTATAAGAAGGTGCCAGTGTGCTATCTTTGAGCTACTCATATCGAAAATGGTGGGAGGTGGGGATGGATTGCTCCAACCTCCATGGGAAATGTTATTGTAAATTATGATGGCGGGCAAATGTACGGCCACGATTGTACATTTCCGACAAACGTTCGGTTTGTAGAATACCATGCAGTAGCATGGTATTCTATGAGGATTGTAAATCACGATCGCAGGCGTAGATTTATGGTCATACCCGTAGATTTTATGATCATTAAGATACGTATCGCTTAAAAAAAGCAATACTTCGCCTTTATAATATGGCCCCCGAGTAAGTATGTAGGTCATTATATTCCATTCATATAACCTATAACAAGGAATAATGAATGATTTACTGGTGGATTCCCACAATTAACTTAGAGTATTTTAATAATAATGATTATGCATAGGTCATTAAGGGAGGAACCAGGTTACTATACTGGGATTAGGAATAATTAGTGGAAGGCAGTAAGTATAAATAGTATAGTAGTTATAAAGCATAGAATACAGATAGTATAGTATAGAATAAAATAGAATAGTATAGTACAGTATAATATGAACAGTGAGTATAGTAATAGAAATTATAGAAAAGTGTTGAACAGTATAGTATAGAATAGTGTAGGATAGTATAGAATAGTGTAGTTTCTTATAGTATTGTATGTATAATATAGAATAATGTGTACAGTATAGTATAGAATATGTAGGATATATAGTATAGTATTTTAGAATATGTATAGATTAGTGGTGATAGTAGTATGTTTAGTATAATATAGAATAGTGTAGTATAGTATAGTATTTTATGATAATATGAATAGTGTAGTTAGTTATTAGTAATAGTATTGTATAATATGAATAGTATAGTATAGAATAATATATATAGTGTAGTATAGTAAGTAATAGAGAGTATCTTATAGTTGTACGTATAATATTGAATAGTGTAGTTAGTATAGATAAGATAGTGTAGTACTATAAATAGAATAGTTGTAATAGAATAGTGTAGTATAGTATAGTAAAGAATAGTATAGTGTAGTATGTAAAGAAGCGTGTAGTATAGTTAGTATTTTTAGTATATTAATAGTGTTATGTTGTATAATATAGAATATGTAGTATAGTATAGAATAATATATACTAGTGTGTATAGTATAGAATAGTGACGTACATATGTATTGTACAGTATATATAGAATAGTGTAGTATACTATATGTTGAATGTGTATAGTATAATATGAATGTTTAGGATAGTATAGAATATGTAGGATGTATAGATATGTAGTATAGTATAGTAAGATAGTATAGTGTAGTAATAGTATAGAATTGTATGTGTGTGTTTAGTGTATGAAAGTGTGGCTATATCGTATTTATGTGAGGTTGAATAAAGACATGACCATCAAGCATATCCTCCGCCTAACTGTTGATCCAGGGGAAGGTAAACCCCCCCCCCAAACTAACTTGCAACATTACTTGTTTGCGGAAACTGATCCAGCTTTGTTTGGAAACTGACCAATGAACCGCCATTGTTAGAATAGTTAGTATGAATAGTAGTGTAGTATAGTTTAGTATAGAATAGTGAGTATAGTTGATAGTACAGTAACTAAAGATTAGTATAATAGTGTAGTATAATAAGTATAATACAGAATAGTATATATAAATAGTATAGTATAGTGTTAAATAGTACAGTTATAAGAAACAGTATAGTATAGATCAGAACCCCCCGATTCTTCAAAGAATCGACACCCCCCATGGTGTGATTAACTTAAAAAAGAAATGTAAACTGACGCAAATCATATTTTAACTAATCACACAGTAATTAGGATTAATTACACCAATCTTAAACCTGTTTTTTATTTTTCTCTCTGACCTTCCTATCCCTTGTTTTTTAGCTCTGGGAGTTTTACTTTTTAAGGGGGCAGGGGCACAGCTAGTCAGTAAGAACTGTCAATCACCCAGACCCTCCCCCTGGCACACTACATGTAAAAAGAAAAAAAAAAAGAAAAAGACAGCTTAAAGAAAATCTTACTTGATTCAAGCAATTTTACAGCTCCCAGTGCTGCTTATCTTCCTATTACAAGCAGTTTTACTTTCACTTTCAATATAACAAAAAAAATCACTGGGTGATTGCTATTGGCTGAAGTGAGGCACAGATCATCTCCACTGCACATGCTCCACACTCTATCTGTGCCTCAGTTTTGGGAGGGGTGGATACATAGAGAGGAGACATGCATACTAACTAGGAGTGAGCTGAACAGGACATGGGAAATCCAGTGACAGGGAGCACTGAGCAAAAAGGGATAAAGTTCCTGGCAGCACTAAAAATATAGAAAAGGATAAAGGCAAGTCATTTTTTTCAGTTTAGTGTTCCTTTAACTGATGATCCTGACGACAGCCCATCCAGTACCAAAATGTTATAGTGTATTTAGAATATATAGATATAGTATAGAATAGTGTATGTAGTATAGTACATGCTTGTGAGGTTCTCATTCATCCAGGTCATGGTAATCTGTTGTATACATTAGATCAACTGGACTTGAAATTAGTTCTTGAAGACGTTTCGCTAGTCATCCGACTGGCTTTCTCAATCAGAATGACTTGTACAAGAATCTGTGGCAATTATGTACCCTGGAAAATCCCAATTAGCATAAAAAGTCAGGACTCAGCCGTGTACCTGCATCTTAAGGATAAGGACATACCTTTGAAGATGTAATGTTAACATATTGGCGAAGGAACGTGACTGGTTCAAGAGAGGTGTTAAGGAGGCCATTTTTGTGAAAAAGAAACACCCCTAAATAGAGGTGGGGGGTTCGACCCACTGTCTGCCATGTACAATGCTGTTTTAAACACCTTACTCTGGGCGTTCCTATAACACTCTTAGCCACTATCCAATCACACCCTTAAAACCTGGCTGTGAATGCAATTGGATTTTCCAGGGTACATAATTGCCACAGATTCTTGTACAAGTCATTCTGAATTGAGAAAGCCAGTCGGATGACTAGCGAAACGTCTTCAAGAACTACATTTCAAGTCCAGTTGATCTAATTGAATACAAACAGATATGTAGTATAGTACAGTACAGTACAGCAAGTATAGTATATGTATGTACAGTGTATTATAGTAAATATAGTACGTGTAGTATAAAATATAGTATTGAATAATATACATTATACAGTACAGTATAGTACGAACAGTAAGTATAGTGTAGTATTGCATAGAAGTGTAGTACAGTACAGTATAGTATGATTAGTACAGAACAGTATAACTATGTAGTATAGAATAGTACACAGTATGTATATAGTAAATACATACTGTATTATACTGTGTACTATTCTATCTAGTATATAGTACAGAACAGTATAACTATGTGTAGTATAGATAGTACACAGTATAGTTATATAGTATAATCTACTGTATATACTGTGTCCTATTCTATACTAGTATATAGTACAGAACATTAACTAGTGTAGTATAGTAAGTACACAGTATAGTATATAGTATAATACATACGTATTATACTGTGTACTATTCTATACTATATAGTACAGAACAGTATAACTAGTGTAGTAGAGAATAGTCACAGTAGATTATGTATAAATACATACTGTATTATACTGTGTACTATTCATACTAGTATATACAGAACAGTATAACTAGGTAGTATAGAATAGTACACAGTATAGTATAGTATAATACATACTGTATTATACTGTGTACTATTCTATACACACTAGTTATACTGTTCTGTACTATATACTAGTATAGAATAGTACACAGTATAGTATATAGTATAATACATCTGTATTATACTGTGTACTATTCTATACTAGTATATAGTACAGAACAGTATAACTAGTGTAGTATAGAATAGTACGTATAGTAATATAGTACAGTACAGTTAAAGTAGTTATTACAGTATAGAATTTATAGTATATATATATATATGTATAGAATAGTCTATTATTGCATTTAGTGGTATAGTAATGTAGATTTAGTATAGTCAGTACAGAATAGTCTGATTTGGTAAGTATAGTACACACAGTATAATATATAGTATAGAATATAATAGTATATAGCAACCCGATTCTTTTCTTTCCTTTTCTTTTCTACCAACCCCCCCCCCCTCCTTCCCTCTTTCTCTCTCTCCCTCCTCTTCTCTCTTTTTCTTTCGCCCCCATGATCCTTCAATTACACCTCTCGTTAGTATATGGATCCCCCTTTACATGAAGGTTTGTACTGCAGTGAGTTTACTTTCGTACTACAGATCTTTTGAACTACAACTCCCAAAATGCCTTGGTTATAGAATACATGTGGAAGTTGTAATTTTTAAACATTGGAGTGCCATAGTTCAACAGCACCAATCTTTGGAACTTGATCAGTCAACAGGTCAGGAATGTTCAGCCTGGTGCCCTCCAGCACTTGTTGAACTACAAATAAGCATCCTATCAGTAAAACAGATTCACACGAGATATTTAGAACTGCAGCCCTCCAGCCAATAAGCCTGTACTCCTAGCACCCCCCCCAAGCACAAATCCCTGCACTCTGAGCCCAGAACCCCCAGCATTCCCTGAGCCCAAAAACTCACAGCGTTCCCTGGGCCCAAAGCCCCAGCATTCCCTGAACCCAAAGTCACAGCATTCCCTGAACCCAAACCCCAGCATTCACTAAAGCAGAACCCCCAGCATCCCTGAGCCCCAAACCCCCAGCATCCCCGAGTCCAAAACCCCAGCACTCCATGAGCCCGAACCCCCAGATTCCTGAGTCCAGAACCCCCACATTGCCTGAACCCAAAACCCCAGCACTCACAAAAACTTCAAACTTCCTTGAACCCAAAATCCCCAGCACTCCCCGAGTCAAACCCCCCCAGCACTACATGAGCCCAAACCCCCAGCAATCCTTGAGTCCAGAACCCCAGCATTGCCTGAACCCAAAAACCACAGCACTCCCTAAAAACTTCCACATTCCTTGAACCCAATCCCCAGCACTCCCTGAGTCCAAAACCCCCAGCACTCTTTGAGCAAAATCCCCAGCACTCCAGAGCCCAGAACCCCCAGCATTCCTGAGCCCAAACCCCCAGCATTCCCTGAACCCAAAACCCACAGCACTCCCTAAAAAACTTCCAACATTCCTTGAACCCAAAATCCCCAGCACTCCCCGAGTCCAAAACCCCAGCACTCCATGAGCCCAGAACCCCCAGCATTGCCTGAACCCAAAACCCCCAGCACTCACTAAAAACTTCCAACATTCCTTGAACCCAAAACCCCCAGGACTCCCTGAGCCCAAAACCCCCAGCACTCCCTGAGCCCAGAAACCCCAGCATCCCCTTAGCCCAGGATATTCTATACCATTGTATGGTATAGAATGGTATAGAATATAATAGAATAGTATAGAATAGTATTGTATTGAATAGTATAGATTAAATTAGTATAGTATAGAATATAATCTGTTCCCCTCCCTAGTCTTTCTATTAATATTAACAACACATATACCTATATACCAATACATAACACCTATATCACCATCTCCTCATGCCCGCTGCCTGTGAATAACGCTAGATCTTTCTTTTAAACCCCATGTCAATTCGCTTCCTGTCGGCACCAACTCAAAGACATCTCCCGTATCCGACCCTTCCTCTCAAACGAAGCTACAAAAATCCTAGTCCATGCCCTAGTCATATCCCGGGTTGACTACTACAACACACTCCTGTGTGGTCTACCAAACAACCGCCTGGCTCCGCCTCAATCCATCCTCAACTCTGCTGCCCGGCTCATTCATTTCTCTTCTCGCTCCTCTAATGCCTCTCCTCTCTGTCAGTCCCTCCACTGGCTGCCCATCACGAAAAGGATCCGGTTCAAGTTGCTTACCTTATCCTATAAAGCACTATCCAACACAGCCTCTCCATATATCTCAGAGCTGATCCACCGATATCACCCCAGACGCAACCTCTGCTCCGGAAATGATCTCCTCCTCTCATCCACCCTTGTCACCTCTTCCCATGCCCGTATTCAGGACTTTGCTTGTGCTGCCCCTCTGCTCTGGAACTCCCTTCCTCCGTCTGTCCGTCATTCACCATCCCTTAATACCTTCAAACGTAACCTTAAAACCCACTTCTTCAGGCAAGCATATAACCTGGCCTAAATATTACCCATCTTACTACCCAATATGATCTGACCCGCCTTTCACACTCCACTGCCAATCTATTTACAGCCTACCGACTCCTCCAACCTTATGTCTCACCCCCATATCCTCTAGACTGTAAGCTCTTTTGTATCATGGTATTGCTGTAAGAAACTCATCATGCTGTTTACTCATATTTTGTATTACCTGTGTATGTAATATGTATGACTGTATAACATGTACCCTGTATGTAATGTATGACTATGTAATTGTAAAGCACCACGCAAGATGTTGGCGCTATATAAATCCATAATAATAATAATAATAATAGTATAGTATAGAATAGTAAAGAATAGTATAGTATTGTATAGTATTGTATAGAATATAATAGTATAGTATAAAATAGTATAGTATATCATTATGGTATAGTACAGCATAGAATAGAAAAGAAGAGTTTAGTATAGTACAGAACAATATAGTATGGTTTGGTATAGTATAGTACAGAACAGTGTAAATAGTATAGTATAGTATAGAATATAATAGTATAGTATAGAATAGTATAGTTATTATAGTATAGAATATTACAGTATAGAATATAATAGTATAGTATAGAATAGTATAGAATAGCAATAGTATAGTATAGAATAGTATAGTATATATAGTATAGTAATATATTATCAGTATAGAATATATAATAGTATAGTATAGAAATAGTATATAAGAATATATATATAGTATAGAATAGTAAAGAATAGTATAGTATTGTTTAGAATAGTATAGAAATTATCTGTTGTGCCATGTTAAAGCTGTTTGACACCTTCCCTGGGCGTTCTATAAAACCTCTTAAGGTGCCCATACATCTATAAGATTTTACTACCTGACGAGCGCTCACGGATGTTCCTTCGATACTGCCGGAACCGCTTCTCCCGATCTTACATTCGACCGACATGCGATCGCAAAATCCCATTCATTTTGATCGCAGTCGGTCGAATGTAAGATCGGGAAGGAGAAGCGGTTCCGGCAGTCAAAGGAACATCGGTAGGCGCTCGGTCGGTGTAAGTAAATCTTATAGTGTATGGGCACCTTTAGCCACAATGCAATCATGCCTTGCATCATATAATGTCCTTAACACCTGGCTGTGATATTCTAGTTGGGACTTTCCAGGGTACATAATTGCCAACAGATTCTTGTACAAGTCATTCTGAATTGAGAAAGCCAGTCGGAGACTGGCGAAATGTCTTCAAGAATTAAACTTTAAGTCCAGTTGATCTAACTGAACAAAACAGATATACCAGACCAGGATGAATGAGAACATCCCCAAGTATAGTATAGAACAGTATAGAATATAATAGTATAGAATAGTATAGGATAGTTAGAATATTACAGTATAGAATTATTAGTATGGTATAGAATGTAAGAATAAATAATGTATAGTATAAATAGTATAATATATATATAGTTATAGTATTTTATATATATAGTATTATAGTATATAGAATAGTATAGAATATAAATATTATTGTATATATAGTATTATAGTATAGTAAAATAGTATAGCATATAGATTAGTATAGTTACAATATATATAGTATAGAATATATATAGTAGTATAATAATAGTATAATATAGAATAGTATTAGTATTTAGAATAGTATGATAGTATAGTATAGAATTAATAGTATAGAATAGATAAGAATAGTATAGTATTGAATAGAATAGTTATAGTTTATAATTATGGTAGAGTACAGCATAGCATAGAATAGAAAGAGAGTTTAGATAGTACAGTACAATATAGTATGGTTTGGTATAGTACAGAACAATATAAATAGTATAGTATAGTATAGACTAAATGTATAGTACAGTATGGTATAGAATATTACAGTATGAATATAATAGTATATAAATGGTAAAGAATATAATAGTATAAAATAGTAAAGCATAGAAAAGTATAGATATATAGTATATCTATTATATCTGAATATATCTGTATTCAATTAGATCAAATGGACTTGAAGTTTAGTTCTTGAAGACTGTCTCCCATGTACAATGCTGTTTTGACACTTACCCTGGGTGTTCCTATAACACCTCTTAGCCACTATGCAATCCTCCTTAACAACTGGCTGTGATATGCTAATTGGGATTTTCCAGGGTACATAATTGCCACGATTTGTACAAGTCATTCTGAATTGAGAAAGCCAGTCGGATGACTAGCGAAACGTCTTCAAAAACTAAAAACTAACTAAAGTCCAGTTGATCTAATTGAATATAACGATATACCATGACCTGGATGAATGAGAACCTTCACAAGCATATAGAATAGTATAGTATAGCAATATAATAGTATAGAACAGTATTGTATAGAATAGTATAGTATAGTATAATATAGAATAGATAATAGAATGTATATATAATATAATTGTATAGTATAGAATAGTATAGCATAGAATATTAGTATAGAACAGTATCGTATAGAAAGTATAGTATAGATAGATATATAGAATAGCATAGTGTAGTATAGATAGTATAGTATATGTATAGTAGAAGTAGTATGATATAGTATAGATAATAGTTTAGTATAGAATAGTATAGTTAGTATAGAATAGTATAGTATAGATAGTATGAATAGTTTAGTATAGAAGTATGTATAGTAGTATAGAATAGTATTTAGTATAGATAGTATAGTTTAGTATAGAATAGTATAGTTATAGAATAGTTTAGTATAATAGATATAGTTAGTAAGATTAGTATAGTATGTATAGATAGTATATGTGTTAGAATAGTATAGTATAGAATAGATAGTTAGAATAGTTAGTATAGATAGTATAGTAGTATAGAATAGTATAGTTAGTTTAGTTAGATAGATAGTATGATATTAGGATAGAGTTAGTATAGATAGTAGTATAGAATAGTATATATAGTAAAGCTTGTATAGTATAGTATAGAATAGTATAGTATAGAATAGTATAGTATAGAATAGTTTAGTAGAGAACAGTATAGTTTAGTATAGAATAGTATAGTATAGTTTAGTATAGAATAGTATAGTATAGAATAGTTTAGTATAGTATAGTATAGTAAAGATTAGTATAGTATAGTATAGAATAGTATAATGTGTATAGAATAGTATAGTATAGAATAGTTGTATAGAATAGTATAGTATAGTAAGAATATATCGTATAGCATGTATAGTGTAGATAGAATAGTATAGTATAGAATAGTTTAGTATAGTATAGTATAGTTAGTTAAGTATTTTATTTGGGTTGAATAAAGACATTTAATTAGTAAAGCTTGCCTGCACACCAATCGCACAGCCGATGCCCAGTTATACCAGTCCACCCTTCCTATGAAAAACAGTAAACATGGTTTATTTCCCTATGAATGTTGTAAATCTGAGCTTACCAAGACCATTGCATAGTTGCTATATCTAGGATTCAAAACAGCATCCAGTGGACATGGAAATAGATCCAGGTGTCGGGCACAGACTAGATTTTTGGGGATTGGAACTAGTAATTTAGATTTATCTACCTTGTTAATCAGGTCGTTTTCCTGTTTGGTAGATACTTTGCGGTGTTCTAAACAACAGAGAGAAGGAATCTCCTTCATTGATCTTCATCTGTGATACCTGCCAGTTAGCCAGATATAAGTGCAGCAGTGTGGCCTAGCCCTTAGGTTCCTTGCATTGGGTTGTAATGTTTAAAGCTGGTTCACACACGTTCCTGATAAAGGGCCAATCCCAACGGGATTTTTCAATGTTTCAGTTGAAAAGTTTTCCCCAGTTGAGTTGGCTGTACTAAAGTATAGGCAGTCGGCTGTGATCATACGTAGTATGGCAGTCACAATCTCCTCATACTTATATATACTTTATATTGGAGGGAATGCTCGGGACTTGCAGTCTGTCTGTTACCTTGAAGGATTGGGTCAGTGTGCACCCACCTTAATAGGGACAAGCGTTGTGGTATTTCCAAACCAATACCCTCGGTGTTGGTGGCTCCACCCTATAGATTATGCCAGAGGGCACAGGTAGTACATCATTCTCAGGATTACTTTAACCAGAGGAACCAACATGCAGCTCCAGCGTGGATTCCAACTTCATTGAACACTGGTGGATTCTGGGAGTGGTGGTCACAGATTGTGTTAACTGCTATAAAAAAAATCCATATTAACCTATGGAATGTTGCTTAGAGCTCAGCTGTGTGGGTAGAACACTCCATGACTCAATTAGAGTTCTATTCATTTCTGGGCTTCTGACCATAAAAATAAAAATCGCACTGGCACAGATTAAACACACACAAAGTAACCACTTAACTCTTCTCTAATAATCACTTTCATCTGAAAGGTTCTTCTTCCTATAGTGCACCACTTCCTTGGAATGTCCTTAATAATAATTTAGCTGAAAAAGCCAAATTACTGTTCTTTCTATTTCTTCTTCTTCTTTTTCTTTCCGTTTTCTTCTCCACTTTTTGGACCGTATCTCCTCCCACAGTTTTTGAGCTAGAGACATGAAATTACAGACTGCGGGGCATATAGGGATAGGGTGTGCTATCTTCTAGCTAAGGAATCCGCGGAAGAGTTACGGATTATCGGCGAATTTTGGAAATTTTTCCCATAGACTAAATGGTAACAACTCAAATGTGGATATTTCAAAACATTTTGTTTCATGGTCATAAATACAAACGATATACCCCCAGCCCCCCACACAGACGCAGGTTACACCCACTGACCTACCTTTCATTCCCGTGAAAGCCAACTTAAACGGTAACTATGTCAAAAAACTAATTTTGATCAATCATCAATAAAAGTTATATGGGATACATGCAAAAACATATACCCCCCCTAACACGGGTACACACACCTACTGACCTACCCTTATTCCTTTAGCAGCCAAACTGCTAAATAAGTCAAAAAACTAATTTAGATTTTTCCTCAATAAAAGATAGTTTATGGTTGTAAACACAAAAAACTACCCCCTCAACCAGACCCAGCTACACACACTACTGATCTACTTATCCATTACTGTGGCAGCCATACTAAAGGGTAAATAAGTCAAAAAAACTAATTTTGAGAAATTCTCAAAAAAGATAGGTTATGGTTGTAAACACAAAAAAAAGACATACCCCCTCAACCAGGCCCAGGTACACACACCTACTGATCTACTTATCCATTACTGTGACACCCATACTTAAAGGGTAACCAAAGTAAAAAAAAACTATTTAGATTTTTTTTCCCCAATAAAGAGTTTTATGGTTTAAACACAAAAAAAGAATACCCCTCAACAGACCAGATACACAACCTACTGATCTAATTATCCATTACTATGGTAGCCATACTTAAAGGGTAACTAAAGTCAAAAAACTAATTTAGATTTATCCTCATACAAGATAGTTTTATGGTTGTAAAACACAAAAAAGACATACCCCCTCAACCAGACCCAGCTACACACACCTACTGATTACTTACCCATTACAGTGGCAGCCATACTTAAAGGGTAAAAAAGAAAAAAAAATATGTTTTGATATATCCTCAAAAAAAGACTACCCCCAACCTAATCCAGGTACCACACACCTACTGACCTACCTTTCTATTTCCATGGCAGCCATATTAAAGGAAAACATAGTCAAAAAAACACATTGACCAATCATCAAAAAAGTTAGTATTTATCCCCCAACCTGATATGAGGACACACACACCAAATGGCCTACCTTTAATGCATGTAACATTTTAAAGGGTAAGAAAAAACAACATCATTGGCTCTATTGAGTTTTTAAATTGCCGCACAAACACACAATTCACCCAAAATTTAGCCAAAATCAAAGTTATACTTAAACTTTCCCTTTCTAGTTTCTACTGATTGGCTGTTGGATGGGTCAAACATACTCAGATCTCCTGAGAGACTGAATCAACCAGGTGCTGGGTTAAGGGCAAGACCATAATGATCTCTATTAGAGGTCTGCAAACAGGAAACAGTATTTCGGAAGCATTTCAACATACACAGACAAAATGCTGGATAGGCAGAACAAGGTCATTGGGGTGGGAAAGGTGTTTTTTTTCTTAAAAGGCACGTGCAGACTTTGGCTATAATGTTGGTTAGCCCAGGGCCTGCCCACACCCAAATCAATATTAGTTTGGTAAAAAAAAGATTATAACTGTACTTACATGCCTTCATCCCCTGGCGCTCGGAGCCAGCACCCGCTTGCGGAGCTGCAAGCAGGGGGCCGGACCGGCAGCAGTGTCTGTGATTGGCCGAGAGGCTGCCAATCAAGACGCGGCTACCGCCAATGGAGAACACCACGGAACGAAGGTCTGTACAGTTCTAAATCTAAATTTTTTACCAAACAATATAGCGTTGGGGGTGAGCAGGGGTAACCTAATTATACCTAAAGGAATTTACGATGGGTGAAAGGCTGCAACTGATAGATCCGGATGGTGAGAGGGAGGGGGGAAGGAGCTCCCCTGCGCTTGCCACTGCCTCTCATAGGACAAGGAGCAGGCAGAAACCTTTGGGCAGGAAGATCCCTACTATCTCAGTTTCCTGGACTTTGGACAGGCACTGCAGGAGAACCATAAGGAACAGAGATGTAAGGTAAGGATTTTTTTAACTATATAGAGGGCGCAGTAGTGGGTTAAATTTTAGTTTAGGGGTGGACATGCCCTTTGAAAGCATAGGAATCTGCACTGAACCTACAGTATTTATAAGATGCAATATCGTTATTTTGCAGTATCATGTTCTTAAGCAGCTATTGTGTACTATGATTGTGGTCGTGAAAATACGATTGTAAATTTACAATGGTAACTGTACAATTAATTGTCTATACAATACCATGGTAGTCTACTTCCACTTGGTATTGTGGAGCCGCTTGGCCATAAATGTACGGAACTTACCGTACGGTTTATAAATCTTTTCCTCATTGCTGATTCACATGTATTGTCTCTTGTATTTTATCTAGGACTATATAGGAAAACAACTGTACTATCACATTATTATTTATAAAGGTTTGTTATTCGCTTCGGCCATAAACCCCATCACCATCGAAAAATATGAACACAAGCTATCGGTCTTTTTCAATGCCTTTAAAGGTTTGTTATAGGACATTACACTACACTAATATAGGGACTAACAGAGATTCAGTCATGGCTCTAACAATCCCCCTGGGGCGTAGGTTACAACCACAGTTTTGGTAAGTATGCACTGAGTACCGTGACAGCAGTGAGACAGCACCATTCATGGCAGCAATGGGTACTAAATAATAAAGCAGAGAGCGAACTGTTCTTCAAATGAACATGCTGGTAGAGAGGGCTTGAAACAAGCAAGTTTCGTTCCTTTTTCCGAAATGGACCCATAGAAGTCCACGGGGAAAAAATCCAAGTAAAATAGGGTTATGGTAAGTTATGGTAGATGGCTTAGGCACCTGGGAAATGGTATGGGGAACATGTACAAATCACCAAAATGTAAAAAACACAAACATCGGTATTATAAAAAAGTTCTAAATCGGATCCGGTTCCTAATTGTGTCCGATGACAGCAAAGCACTCCGCTTACTCTTCTCTTCTGTAGGCATACAGGACAGATCCCCTACCTTTAATACATTATAAAGTAATAGGGAAGGGGTATTTTTACCCATTAGTTATTTAAAAACGTGGTTCTGGAACCTGATCAGCCACAGTTTCAAAGAAATAACTCTATAGGGTTTTAGGACTCACAAGCTCCTCCTCGCTCCACCGCACGTTCTCTCACTTCCGGTTAAGGCATTCAGTGTTGGCCGTGATGTCACTGTCACGGCCAACACTGACTGCTTTCCCAGAGCAGTCCCATGCGGCTGTGCATGAACATAAAAAGAACCCAGCAGCCTCAGTGGAGACTGACTGAGGAACCCAGAAGCGGCGGTGGAGTGAGGGAGCTTGTGAGTATAATAGCTCAGTGTGGGAGCCGAATTGGAAGATTTCAAGTTAACGAATCCTGTTATCGGGGGTTTTAAAGCAGGTAAAGCTTGTGTTTGGAGGGGGTGGACATTCCCTTTAAAGGACAACTGTGGTTTCAAACAAATTAGGGTTAATTAAACCCTGCATTGTTACCTTTAAAATTAGCCCTGGAGAAGTTATGGTGCTGAAAAGATTTAAACAGGCAAAGAAAAGCAAATACAAGGTTCCAGTCTTAAAAAACAGCTGCAAAAAAAAGTATACACATTGCAGTGCTCGTTCATAAGCTAATGTAAGTTGGGAGTGCTTCATTTTTTTAATAACATTAAAGGGCATGTCCACCCCAAAACTGAAATTTAACCCCATACTGACCCCACTGTAGGTACAAAAATCCTTACCTTACATCCTGCCCCAAACGGTTCTCCTGCTATACCCCTCCAAAGCCAGGAAAACTGCAGTGTAGAAGCCAGCCGTGACTCATCCTGCGATTGTCTCTGCCTCAACCTCGACAAGGTTTGAGGCATGTGCAGGAGAGTCCTCCCCCCCTCCCTCACCCTCCCGTTTTTCTCACCCTCCCTCTAGCTCTAAACCCCATGTATATAATGTAGGAATTGGTCCCCAGCTCCAACCGCCTTAATAGAATTTAGAGAAAGTCCCCGGCGCTCTGAGCAGCCGGCAGACGGTCCCTACACAGCTGCCGGTCCCGCCCCCTGCCTGGTCATTTAACTTTACGGAACGACTGCTCACCTACTGCTAAGCTGCCTGCCCATATGGGATTGTAAGATAAATGATTGTTGACAATCGGTATTACTGATCTTTATCTTAAGTATGCTGTAGCTTTTTACTGATAAGACTGCAGATTTGTTAATCCTACCGTGTTGGAGTTAAATGACAAAACCAGAATATACCATGCCTTTTGGACAAAATGAGGCAAGACAGATGGACAAAACTTATTAACAAATCATGTTAACATTTGATTTTATTTAAAAGACTATAACCCTTTTTTAAATGTAAGTTCTCTATTTGACAGGAATGTAAGAGACACCCCCGATATGTTCCGAGCAATGAGCTGCCAAATGCTACAGAGCTTCGTTCCCCTCCATGACTATACCCTCCCTTCTAACATGGTCATGCATGCGTACTATGTTGGAATGAGCGGTGAAGCTGTCTGCCATGGGAAAGTGGCATCTCCCTGTATGTATAATAAAAAAATTGCTTCTTATTATGGTTGCCTTTACGTTTGTAACAATAACGCATGATTTATTCCTTTTAAAAAAAGCATATTGTTGAATAGGCACAATTTAAGTTAATGTTAATTGTGACAACAGATGTTAGATAAGAAGCAACAGCAATCTCATATTGACCTGTGGGCAGAGGGCAGGTGCAAAAGAATTTATTGGAAAATATACCCTGCTTATAATCAGAACTTTTCATAATTATGTGTACTTGACATTTTTCTCCATAGGTTGTATTTATACAATACCATTAAAAATGGTAATCGTGTAACTGATATCTGAATTGTGAAGGTTCGTACACACGTACGATTTTGTCAACGACCCCCGAACCGAGCATCGTCGTGTCTATGCATTCGGTCGGGGGTCATTCGCTTATCTCAGCATTTTGAATTTTTAGCCCTATAAAATTTTAAATGTTTTGATTGGTTTGGTTACAGCTAGACCAGCCCACATTGTGCACATTGGAACAAAAGGAGTGTGCAATAGGGGCTCACATGAATGAAAACATTAATACAATACAATGAATAAAAACATAGCCAAAGACCAGCTGCATGCTATCTCAACAACATAAAAATACATTTTAAGAATGTCCTCCCCTTTAAGCTAAATAGGCTATATTTCAGTACAGTTTACATTGGATGAAACAAACAGGCAAACGAAAATTTCTTATATTTTGTAAATGTGTAATGTATTCCCTTTAATACTTTTTTGATTTTGGAGGTTTCCAAAAATGACATCATTACTGCATTATATGTTATTACAGTGAACGTGACACAATCTTGTTTTCCCCATGCACTTCAAGGGGGACTCAAGGCAATAAACAGCAAAAGTTTGCCTGTGCTACTAATCTGCAGCAACCAATCAGATGTAAGTATTTTATAGGTAACTGCAGTTCTCATCTAATTGGTTGCTGCAGATTAATAGCTTGGAACAACCTTTTGGACCTTTCACTGCACCAGCCCCACTGTAAATGTGTCTGTTTTACAGCAGCATAATGTCCTTTAGAACTGCAAGAATATATTACTAGAAACTAATAATAGGGAAAGCCTCTCATTGGGATCCGGTGGATGACTCGTGACGGGCACGGTTGGCTTTTCACATACCAACAAGTCTCCTGCCCAGAAATGTCCCCTCATACGCAAGTTCATGCCACAGTCTTGCACACACATAACAACCAGGGTGACGGTAACGGCCTTCAGTTATCTTCACAGCCAACTCACTGCAGTGCAATAGGAGAAGTGTTTATTGCAAGCACTTGAACTATGATACATAATGTAACAACAAGAAAAAACACCGGGTTAGTCAAACCCATGTGGACACACACACCGCAAAATGCTATTGTCAGAAAAGGGAAATTGTGTGATAACATTGAAAAATTGTTCGGAAATAAAAATAGGCAAATTTGGTCAATTACGATTACACAACAACACACACACTCATAGACCACTCACCTGATAGCGTCTGTTACATTTTTCACATGTCCGTAGTACAGGCGGAGGGCTGCTAGTGGCATTTTTGGCCCACTGGGTGACAGTCTGCTGGGTAAAGACGTTTGTTTCTGAATATGGGTGAGAGTTTACTTGGCATTGGAGTTGCACCTGCAGTAAAACATTAAAAAGGAGCAGAGGCATTTTTATTGACCAGAACTGGACTTGTATTTTGGCTACGATCACATTTAACTAAAATGCAGCACAGTACAATAGTCATTTACACTGGCAATATCTGCCATATTGTAATTTATTCCATTAGGGATCACTAAATCATGTTCATGTTCAATAGTTTATCCTTTGCATAAGGGACGATATTTCATAAAGGGTCATTATTGGTAACGTCCGATAACAAACCTTATAACGATCAGTGGAATTCAATGGGGCATAGAGGGCGGTATTGAAATATCAACCGGAATCAACTTTTCGGCCAAAGTGAGGATTTCTGGCAAAAACCACATCACATCCTTATTAACAAACTTTATAAATACCGTCCAAAATGTCTGATTTAAAGGGCATGTCCACCCTTAGAACAAAAACTGGTTATCTGCCTGCAACTCTAAATTCTTTTTGCAGTTTAGTACATGCATTTGTAACCAGATATTTAATGATAAGTTTTATTCTGTTCTGGAAATAGTATCTGCCTCCTCCCTCTGCTCAATGAACTTTATATAATTTAGAGCATGTGCAGAGGAGGCAGCAGAGAGAATATCAGCAGTCAATCATTAGTTGTGATGTCAGCAGTGACAGTCTGATTGACTTCATGGAGATGGAGCCAGCTTACTCTGCCAGAATGGGCACAATAATTATCCTTTAAAACCATATGTGATTAATAATACATCAATTATGTGCTGAATATATCAGTTGGAGTATTACTTACATGATGGTTCCCTGACTGCTCCAATCCTCTTTCTGTTAAAGCGGGTACACACGATGAGATATTTCGGTCCGATCGACAATAGTTCAGTGTATCGGTCAATCGGACTGAAATTATCTCATCCGAATGTGCCCAGTCCGATTGACCGTTCGGCCGAATGGACAAAAGGATCGGACGAGTTTCCACCATGTCGATCGTCGGTCCTGCATGGACCGCACGATCGGTCGCGGTAACTATCGGACGCGGCTGCTTTTGCCGCGACCGACAGTCCTTCTCCTGGCCGACCGGTCGAAAGTATCGAACGGTCGTTCAGGAGGAAAAATCGCTAGGTGTGTACCTAGCTTTAGTCTGTGATGTAGCCAATGGGAAGACACGCTCTGCAAAGAAACGTGTCTTCCCGTGGATGAGATTGCAGACTGTCACTGACAGTAAAAGAGGGGCGGAGCTGGTAAGGAATTTAGAATTATTTTTCATATAAATTCCTTTCCTAATAGCATCATTCTTCCAGACAGTTCTGTTGCACTGAGGAAACGGGAAGAACAAATATTCTCTATTTCTATAAGCAACTGTACATTCGTTGCCTCTTATTTAATATATCCAAAACAGAACTTTTATTTCTAACTACGTAAGAAGAAAAATAGAAATGCAATAAAAATATAATACTACATACATAATGTCTTGAACAATATTTGGGCTTAAGCTATCCCTGGAGAGAATCATTGGCAAGTGTAGATTACGGATCATCCAACACACGATCGTGCTTGATCCAAAAATGGGGAGAAAATATTATCGGTTTGCCAGAAACAATCACCTTGTGGTGACCCAGCCTTAGTAATTGCCCCTAATAGGTTTCATGCCTCAGTGAAATTTTATGATCTGCCTATTGTGAGCCATGTTAGCTCAGCTTGGCCCAGACTAGTGTGGCCCCATAGCCAGTATCTGGGCCGCTGTGGCTCTGCCTCGAACCATCATGCTCCTCTCAGGACCACACAAACTCCTCACAAAGGCCTGCCACTCAGTGGGATCCATGGGCCCATTTTTACTGATTGGGCCACAGGTAGGCATTAACTTATTAGATAATTATTGGGTCGAAGCATGTGTTCAGATGCCCCCCACTGTCAAAGTGGTACATTAGAACCCCGGCAAACCCTCTCACCTATCTCAGACCTGTGAGTGCAACTTTAAGTATTACTGGCAATATAATGTACTCCCCCATGGGTTAAGACTAACAGGGTTATTCAATAAAAGTTCTTATCGTTAAAATGGTGCTAATTTTGCCCCAACAATCAGATGTTAGCTTTCATGTTAATAAGATTTGATTGGTTTGTGGCACAATTAGCACATTTTAAACGATAAGATCTTATATTGAATCTCCTGTTTGTGTATAAGGGTACCTCAAAAAGATGGAGGGGGGTGTTGGGGTGATTGGGGAGTTAATTTCCCATAACTCTTATCAGCATGCAAATTTTGATTTTGGTGGCAATATAACCTAAACACTAAAAATCAGAATACTGAAATGCTGAGCATATCTCACACTCTGGTAGGCAGCTCCTGGCTCTTCCGGGTATCCGCCGCAGTCATGCGTGCGTAGCAGATGACGGATCTGTGAAAGGCCTCTAGCTTTTGCATCGCTCAGAGAGATGGGGGGAGGTATGTAAGTACTCTGGGGGGAGGTATGGAAGTACTTGGGTATTAGGTTCAGAGGTCTATCAGTAAGATTCAGTATACAAAATGTAAATTGGTGATGGAGAGACGCTAAATGCAATGAAGAAGTAGATGCTCATGTGCCACCATTCTGGGTTTAAAGTCATGAACAATTGGTAGTAGCATCATAAGCTAAATATGCGCTTTGGCTTGGTAAATCCTGTGTATGATTTTTTTTTTTCATTTAAATTTTTTTTTTTTTCAAATTGAAAAAACCTTTGATGGTTTGGGCAAAATCAGCACCATTTTTAACCATAAGAACATTTATTACATAGGCCTGTTATTATATAGCGGTAATACTTTATTACAGGGTCATGTGACCGACATACAATGTGTGAATGTGCTGTTCACCAATGCAATGCTTTCATGGGGGACAGGCCCAATGAGTAGCAGAGATAGATACTAATTATCACTACAGTTCATCAAATTCTCTTGCAAGTGCAATCCTGGGAGCCTTACTTTGCCACAAGGATAATATTTAGCTTTAGTTTGCTTTAAAAGTCACAAAAATTGTCTCAATTCTTTTAGGGTTTCCTTAAAGGGCATGTTCCCCTCTATCAAATGAAAAAATATATATTGGTAAATACCCCCAAACACACAAGTTAGAAAGTGACAGATGTAGAACTAACCTGTTTATCAGCTTAATGTTCTTCTCCTCCTTCCCTTGCCTATCAAAAGATTTCACCCTCCTCTCAAGCTCTTTTGCAAGCATGAAAATGCTCAGAGGAGGGAGCTATTGGATTAGCATGGACATTATGATATCAGCTGTCACTTCCAGCTGCTAACCAGAAGAACCAGGAAACAGAGAATTTCAGGTTAGTTCTTACTACATCTCTCAGATTTTCAACATTGCAGTTTGGAGGATGATTTTCCTAAATATACTTTTTCATTTGAGGGATCGACTTGCCACTTAACCTTGAAATGTAATTTACTTATCTAGGACTCTATGTTAACCCATATGTGCTAGCAGCTGTTCTATGTGGAGGGGTCAATAAGGAGGCCCATCCACAGAATGAGAGATCAAAGGCCATCACTCATTGACCTGGTTTAGAAAATATGGCAAGATGGGTCCTGAATGTCGTGGGATCCCGAATGGGCACCGTACACGTTATTGTAGTATATTCAACTGCTTAAAATAGCACAATGGAATATACAGTAGAGGGCACTATGCTGTTCCAGTGGCAGTCTTGTACATAACAGTTATGTGGTAGTATGTATGTAGGTTTTTATAAAGTGCCACTTGGGGACGCAGCGCTGTACAGAAACAAATACAATAAAGTCATACAAGGGGAACCATACAATAGAGTTCAGTAAATAAATATATAATTATAGAAGTGCTAGAGCTTTGCCACAAGAGGTAAGTCCTGCCCCGTGAGACTTACAATCTAGTTAGGTAGGTAACACACAGATACAATGGAATTGGTATTAGTGCTGGAGTGAGACGTATGCAGTATAAATAAAACGATCATATACTGTGTGGTTACCAGAGAGTAGGATGTAAGGTTAGATTTAAACCGATATTGGAGGTTTCATGACGTAGAGAGGGGGAATAGATTTCCAGGGATGGGAGCCACAGTACGAGTGGGGGGTCTGTACAGAGCTGGTCTGCGATGAGCGGAGGGTACGGAGCAAAAGAGCAAAGGGTTTAAATGTTAGGAGATGGATGTATGTAATGCGGCTGTTTACAGGGAGCCAGTTTGTTGTCTGTACAGAGGAGATTTGGGATCCGGTTTATTAGAAAGTGAAACAATACTGTGGCAGAGTTAATTATAGACTGAAGGGGAGAGTGGTGAGAAGCAGGAAGACCAGAAAGTAGTAGGTTGCAAATTCCAGGCGCGATAGGATGAGAGCATGCAAAGCAGTGGTCGGGAGAGAAAGGAACCTGATGATTTTGGTTATATTGCGAAGGAAGAAGCGTCAGGTTTTCGCAACAAAGTGGTTAGAAAAAGGAGAGAGGAGTCATAATTTCCCTAGGAGCAATGCCAATTGGATAGGGGAAAGGGGGTATTCTCAACAGAGATGGAGAAAGATGGGACAGGACCAGGTTTAGGTGGAAAAACGATCAGTTCAGTTTAGAAAGATTTAATTTGAGGTGGCATTGAGACATCCAGGAGGAGATGGCAGGAGACAGTTGGAGACACATGAGTGTGATGTCAGGAGTTAGCGTAGGGTGGACAAGTAGATTTGTGTATCGTCAGCATATAAATGATATTGAAGCTAAAAGGGTAATAATATCTCCCAAGGAAATAGTGTAGAGGGAGAAAATAAGGGTCCAAGAACGACCCGCGGGACCCCCACCCAAGAGGAACCGGAGAAGAGGTATTGCTAACATAAGATAACAGAGTAAGTCTGTCAGAGAGATAGGGATAGAAACCAGGATGCCACAGGTTATGAGCATGAAGGTAGTGATACGGGAGAAGACTAATCGTTCTAGCAGTTTAGAGGATATCGGTAAGAGAGAGACGGGGCGGTAATTGGCTAAACAAGAGGGGTCCAGTGAGGTTTTTTAGTATGGGCTTAACATGGGCATGCTTAAGACGGAAGGGAAATCCAGATGTAAGGAAGGCATTGAATATGTGGGTGAGTGAAGGGGTAAGAACACGATTACAGGGCTTCAGTAATACAGAGCGCATGGGATCAAGAGGACAGGTCGTGAGTGTACATGATAGAAGCAGGCAAGAGACTTCTGAATGGGTCACAGGAGCAAAAGATTCTAGAATAGCTGAGGGAGGAGAGGGCAACATAATCTGGATTCTCCCTAGGACCAGATATCTGCACGCGGATGGAATCCACTTTATGTGAAAGTGCACAAGTCCCGGGAGAGTGCAGAGAAAGGAGAGGGTCAGCGGGAGAGGGCACAGAAGGGAGTTGAAGATGGAGACAGGCGACGCGGGTTAGATTTGGTTATTTATGTCGGTGGAGAAAATATAATTCTCAATGTAAGAGGTAACCCAACTGGGTGTATCCAGCTCCTCAGGTATGTAAAACTATGTAATAAGGGCACTGTGCAACAATTGGACCTAAACGGGGGTGGTAATAACATATCCATACTCAGATTACGGTAATATAAGGAAGCAGACCCTGCAACCACAGGGGGCCCTATCTATTTTTTTCCTATAACAGATATAACCTCCTCCCAGAAAAACCACTGTGGTGAAGCATGGATAGGGGGCCCATCATTTGATGGGGGGCCAGTGATTCCTAGTTATGACACTAGGCAGGTGCTGTTGTTCCAGTGACCCATATGATATGGGAAATTACACAGTTATATTTAGAAATGTATCCATATTATATTGGTAAGGACACCCATTTCAGGAAATTGAAAATTGATACTCTGTGGTCTGATAATGTATGGTAATTGTACGATAATAGCGAGTACCCAATACAAACATGTAACATATATAACACACCCTGTCTAACTACCCACACGACAGACCCCCATATCCTGTTCCTATGATTAGACAGTTATAACCAATCACCGTGTTCTAACCTTTTCGGGCTGTTCTCCAGGGCCTCCTGTAGAGTCTGAAGCTGTTGGACTGTCGAGGGGACGTCCTGGTCTCCTGGTTTCCCTGCGCATCTATTACACCTCGGAACCTGTTGCAGCCAACTCATCTTGTGGTCAGACGTGTCCCGACTTACAGATTGGAGGAATTTCGTGCAAGCACAAAAGTCACATTAGTTTCTTGCTTTTCCCCTTCGTTCTGCCATTCTTCCCATTTAGTATGTTCTCAGTGAGCTTTTGTTCTGCTCATGTTGACACTACTGCACACTGATAAAGGGCCCTTTGTGTTCACAATCCCATTGACAGTTTACCATGACAAGTAGCAGTGTTTCTTTGCACGCTTGTTCCTGACATACACACTTTCCCTGTCTGTGCGACTGAGCTCTCTGGTGTTCCATTCCCCCCAAACCAGCCACACACATACACTGCAAGACCCCCTCCCCTCTCCTGCATTAATACCAAGGGGTCGCTAGCAATTAGTTGTCTGAGAATGCTGGGATGTAGTGAAGCAATAACACACTGAATGCTGAGGATTTAGTTTGTTTCTTGCTCTTTACTTCTCTGTCCCCCCCCTTATCTTCCCTCCCAACCCCAGGCTACATAGCTCAAACTCACATGCCAGGCAGATGTCCCTCAGTGCAGTGATGTATCTCTCTTTACCCCGACCCAAAGCAGTGGGGACCTCACTCTGAACCTCCAAACACTTCTCGTCCCTATCACTACTGTCTCCTCTTCCTGTACCGTCAGACACACCTGTCTTTTTGCTGACCCCGCCTGTCCCCCTCCCCCAAATGGGCACACCTCTGTCACTACACACTCAGCTCCTCCACCCATCTTCCCACTAAAAATCAAGTGTTCTATGCAGCCCTGTAACTGGGTCACCAGCCAGTAACAACACCCACATACCAGGCTGAGGAACGTTTCCCCCTAGGTTCCCTTTAACATGTGCTTTCACTTAAATACTGTGTAATCAAGAGCTGGAGGCAGCCATTGGAGAGTGTGTAAAAACGAGGGAAGTAACACTAAGCAGTGAACACGGACACAAGTTTGGGGCTGATGCCATAAAAGGTGCAAAAGTTTGACTGTGCTGTTTATGCATGGTACACACGGTGCAAATTCGGCCCAATGACCAATAATTCAGTGTATCAGTCAATAGACCAAAATAATTGCAAGGTTTTTGGACACACCTTCAATCATCCAAAACTATGGACCGCACGCTCGGTCGTGGCAAATTGTAAGTGCGGCCACTGTTGCGGTCTGTTGCCCAATGTTGCTATGACTACAGTCTTCCTCCTGGGCGACCGGTCAGAAGAGCCAAACAGGTGGTCAGGAGGAAATATGCATGGTGTGCACCATGCTTTAATCTGCAGCAACCAATCAGATTATATCTAAATGCAGTAACCAATAAAAAGTGAGATATTTGATGGGTTGCTGCAAATTAAAGCACAGGAAACTTTTGCACCTTTACATGCATCAGCCCTAAAATGAATCTGTATAAGGAGGGTACAATATGGGGATGGTTACCAGAAAATAAAATAAACAGTGGTGGGGTGTCCTGTTTCCCTATTGGCAAGATTACAATGCAGTGTGGTCGGAACTTTGTAAGGTTGACTCTGACTTAGCACATCCACCCTGTTTTGTGACTAGGACGCACGTGGCAGAGCACTAGGCTGTCATACAAAACAAGGAAAACCCTGGGGTGATGTAGAGGCCTGAACACAGATTGTTTGCATTTTGACAAAATTATATTTTGTATACACTAACGGCTGTGGCAGAACTACAACTTACTGCATGTCATAGCACCCATTGACTGTTATGTATATAGTATACTCTAAAACACGTTCAATAATAGCCCAATATGCTGGTAAAAATCAACAGTAACAATGTAAGAGTCACAGCGGATAGACAGATATATAATAGATAGACAGACAGACAGTTGATTGACAGAGAGATAAATAGATAGATAGATAGACAGACAGTAGATTGACAGATGGAGAGATAGATAGATAGATAGACAGAAGACAGATAGATAACAGAAGACAGACATACAGACAGATAGAATTTTGCCATTACTTTATATATACAATTTCTATATGTATAATGGATTCCTCTCAAAAAACAGATTGTATTTTCCTACACTTGCAGACATGGAATAAATACATTGCATTCCACTGTCAACTGTTGTAAATGGATTTGCATAACTTTAGCATTGGATTTTTTTGCCCAAAGCCCCAACATAAAGTTTTATAATGTGATGGCCTCAATAAGTTTCTGCCAGCTCTGGTACGTTACCTTTTGTAGGGTGTATTTTTGTAGGAGTCACACAGTGATAAAGAAATCGCAATTGTTTGGTGCTAACTTAAAAAGCTGTCAGCTCTGTAACTAAAGAACAGGAAGTAGGATACTCATTCCTACCTCTCTACATTTATAGTGCCCTTAAGAAAAGGTAATCCACACTTAAGCTGTATGATCTGGATTGTTCCTATAGCCACCTAATTATAATGCATTCCTCTCCTGCCATAGTAGGGTAGTTTGTTGTCGTGCTGTGTAGTGTTCCAATGTATTTAACAGGCAAACAGCAAATCCCTTGCAGCACTAAGCCAGATATTAGTGTGTGTGAAGCAATTAGAAAGGTCAGCCATCTCTCGCACCGGTTTCGTTTGTCTTGCTGACTGCAGCTCATTTAGAAGCAGAAAGCTAAACGGCCCACTTCACCCATCAATTAACTATCAGAGAGCTGGTGTTGAGTCATGTACAAGGATGTGGAATGCAGACATCTTAGTTCTGTTCATCTCTCCTGTCCGTGGATACATGTCGGTTAGGGTGAGGCAAGGCCCATACGTAGCTAAAGGCACCGCACCCAGGGGCGGCAAATAAACAAAACAGAACGGGTGAAAGCAGGAAGGGGGGAAGGCAAAATCAACAGATGAGGTAGAAATGGAAAAATGCAGGTGAAGTCACAGTGTACGATAGTATCAGGTTATCAGAACAATACAATAATAAGATTAAATAGGATTAATTTCAGACACAGGGCTTATGCAAGAAAACCTTGCCTGTGCTATTAATCTGCTGTAGTGATGCACCCGAATCCAATTCGGACAAATCTCGAACTTCCGAACTAGTATGGGTTTGAACTAGTTTGGTTTTCTGAACTCGCTGACTATTTTTTATAATTATTGAAAAATTCGATAATTCTCGATTCTCGAATCAGTAACACCTCAAATGTATCCTTCGATTTCAATACCACGATGTATCCTTAGATTTTGGTAACCCTCAAATGTTAGCCTTCGATTTCAGTAACCTCAAATGTATCCTTCGATTTCGATAAGCCCTCAAATGTAGCTTCAATTTCCATAGCCCTCAAATTTAGCCTCGATTTCAGTAACCATCAAATGATCCTTCATTTCCTAGCCCTCAAATGTAGCCTTCGATTTCACTAACCCCAAATGAATTCTTTGATTTCGGAGCCCTTAAATGTATCTTTGAATTCGATAACCCTCAAATGTATCTCTCGATTTCGATAATCCTTAAATGTATCCTTCAATTTCGATAACCCTTAAATGTATCCTTCAATTTCGATAACCCTAAATGTATCCTTCAATTTGATAAACCCTCAAATGTATCCTTGATTCGATAACCCTTAAATGTTCCTTCGATTTCGATAACCCTAAATGAGCCTTCGATTTCGATAACCCTAAATGTATCTCAATTTCGATACTCTATTCTCGATTCAAACCTCAAATGGATCCTTTAGTTCATAAACCTCAAATGTACCTCGATTCGTAAACCCAATGTAGCCCGTTTCGTAACCCTCAAATGTAAGTTCGTAACCTCGAATGTAGGGGTTGGTAACGTTCAAATGTAGTGGTCGATTTTGGTAAGCCTCAAAAGTATAGTTGGTACCCTAGAAATTAGCAGTCAGTTTCGGTAACCCTTAAATGTAGCAGTCCACTTTGGTTACCCTCGAAAGTATGTTCGGTAACCCTTGAATGTAGCAGTCAATTTCGGGTAACCATCGAGTGTAGTGTTCGATTTTGGTAATTTTTCAGATTTTGCTCTCTCAGCCAATCACAGATGCGGCTGCCGTTCCATGCAAGCAGAGGAACGGGCGTGCGGCGAAGATAGAGGGAAGGAAGTAACTATTGGGGGAGTTCCTGCAAATAAGATTAATGCATTTGGGGCTGGGGAGCAATACCTATAACATTTGTCAAAGGGTGGAGAAATGCCCTTTAATGGGTTTGTTTCCAACTTTTACTGCAGCAACCAATCAATGATAGCTTTTTTACTGAGTTACTGCAGTTAGAAATATCTGATTGGTTTGAAGATTAATAGAGAGGCAAACCTTTGCACCTTTTCTTGCATCAGCTCCTCTGTGTGTGTGAGGGTGTGACATTGACAGTGTCGCTGTTACAAAAAAGATGGAAAAAGCACAAGTTAATTTATAAAATAGATTTTATTTAGTTTGTATTTAAAAGTCTTGGTCCTGTAGGTCATATCCGAGTCAAAAAGTTCAGGAAAGACCGAAGTGTTTGTTCTCCAGCTGACACCTGAAAGGCAGCAAAGATTAGATGTCAGGGTAGATCAAAGTTGGGTCCTGGGCATGGCTGACTGTTCTGTGTGTTAAGCCGGGTCCCCAGATGTGTAAAAGGGACAGTTCTGGAAATTATCAATATTTGTTAAATTGTAGTTAGAAGCATGCCTTCTTAGATTCTTACATAGTATCTCTCCCATTTGAAAAATCAGTTGATTTCTATTCCCTGCTGTTGACATTAGTGAGCTGCCATTTCAGATCTAGGTCCTTCTTCCTTCCCAGGATGCACCACATCCTTGGAATGTTCCTAACAGTAATTGTCTACTGTTGGCTGTTGGATGGGTCAAAATTCTCAGAATCTTACTGAGCTACTGAATCATGGGGATCAGTTGCTCAGTAGAGATATGAGTATCTTTGACCCAGGAGCTGGGTCAAGGGCAAGACCATAACGTCTGTAGTAGGGTCCCTGCAAACAGGAAGTCAGTATTTCGGTTGCAGTTATTTATACACAGACAAAATGCTGAATGGCAGATTAAGGTCATTGGGATGTAAAAAAAAATGCTCTTTTTTTTGAAAAGCTTATGTATTTTCATGAACTTCCCCTTTAACTGGGCCCTAGGCAACTGCCTGGTTGCCTAATGCGAATCCAGCCGTTAGCTTTGTGCCAGGGCGTACCAGGAGGCACTTCACCTACGTCCAACCCATCATCACATGCTGCTTCACCGTCACTATATCTCCTGGGTTCAACTCCAACTCATCAGGGTATTGGGAGTAATGCGTAAGGACTCTGTCCTAAACATGATAACAATAAATATATAGGAGTTTTATTAAAGGTATCTCCACCACCAAAATATTTTTTTTACATTGTGTAATGCCCCCCATCCCATCCACAACAGCCAATTTTCTTTTGTGAAAAAAATCCCCAAAAGATACTTGAGACAGTTCATTCCCCCGGCAATCTGCTCCCGGCTCTGCTAGTGCAGCGAGGGGCGGGTACCGGCAGCCATGTCTGTGATTGGCTGCCGGCTAGGCACACAGCTGGGGAATGAAGGTCTGTAAGTATCTTTCTGGGCTTTTTTACAAAAGTAATTGGCAGTTGGGGGGGGCTGGGTGCACTACACAGTAAGAGATTTTTATAGGTAGTGGATGCAGCAGACAGAAGGGATCTAAGGGGAGGGAGGGGGTTGGTAAGGACTCCCCTGCGCATGTACAGTCCTCAGTGGGGACAGTAGGGGTAAATTTAATTTGCGGGTGGAGATGCCCTTTAACCCCTAGAGCAGGTAGTAGAATAAACTTTTTGCATTCCAAGGATACTCACGTTGTGCCAACCTGTGTCTGGACGCTATAGGGTGCCATGGTTTTTGTCTGTCTGTGCACCCCAGGTGAAACCTGGAAAAAGAAAGAATGGCATAAAGCGAAACCAGTAAAAGCAGAAAGGATGATGGGTAAACAATGAAAGAGAAAAGGGAGCATTGTACGAGTGCCAGCACTGAGTGGGAGCACATGAGGGGGAGAATTCAGTGAGCAGGGATTGGGTAGTTAGGAACAGCAGTGTGTTGTAACGATCACTCTGATCTATAGTCAGTTCACACTCTGTGTCAGCAGCACTGGTAAACAAATGGAAAAAGTATGTCAATGTCAACTGCATTTCCTGGTCCCATGTTATTTGTTGGGACAGTGTATAACATGCATTCAATAAAGGGCTGCCATGGAAACATGAAAAATACAAGAAGTCCTCTTCACTTGATTCTTTTTTGCATTCCGAGAAAGGGAAACTACAGCCAAGTCTCCCCTACCTCATTTGGTCTTATGATGGTTTCATGCAAACACGTGCTTCCCTGACACAGGCACTGAAGTAAACGAAAGAACTATAGTTTGAATGTTGCAGGAAGCTGTTACAGTGAATTGCTTGTATGTTTGTAGTTAGGGCGGTGCTCGTGTAGTTAGCGAAGGAGATATCCTAGTATACAAAAAGGAATATTCAGAGTTGCTTGAATATGGAGGTTGTGTGAGTCAATAGCTGGTGTAAGGTACAGCGCAGCTAAGAAGCGAGTTGGAACGGATTTAGTCACACTTCCTCAGAAACCAACAATGGGGCGTAGTCTTGTCCTTAATTAGAAAGCAACGCGATAAACAAACCGCCCAATCTCTTATGCAAAATCTATTGCTGGTTTCTCGGTTTCCAACATGACTTAATGTACGGACAATATAAACCGTTACTTGGTAAATAACTGTACACTACAAGTATATTATCATTACATTGAGCAAAGATACTTGTCTCATTCACATGAACATCATATGACCAGAGCGGATACATGAAAACTATTACATGTCAATCTTCGGTTAATATTATTAATATCCATCCTCTGTGCAGATTCTTAAGTGAGCAGATGGCAGTTTACAGTTAGAGAGCGGAGTCACCTACATATTTACATGTGTTTCTTTAAAAATGGGGTCCTTATGGAATCCTTGTGAATTAGCGTAGCTACGGTGAATAGGATAACACGCTTACAAATTGTGTACTGGCCAGCAAGGTCACAGTGAATTATCAATTGCTAAGAATGCAAAGAGGGATTTGGTGGCTGTTTTAACTACGCGGTTCGTTATTAAACATTTGGTGAATTTAAAAATTACAGAAATCGTGCTACTTTGTTTACTAATTTAGGGTGGGGAAGATGTCTTGATAGTATGCAAATAAACACATAGTAACAAGGCAGTATGCGTCCTGGCCTAATCATTGCGAGGTGTGCAAGAAATGGGACATGGGATGAATTGTGGTAACTCGGTAAAAAGATGTACATTTGATTGGTTTGACACAACTTTGTACTATCACAGCCATATTTTGCTAGCGGGCTGGTTGTGCAACAATTACAGCTGATATTTCCTCACCCGCATGCAACGAAAATAAGGTTCTCCTGTAATGCAAGTACGTTCTAGAAAATTACTGAAGAAAAAAATTTATAACACCAGTGCTTGGTGGTGTTTAACTCTGATCACAGCATTACACATAATACAGACGTAATTAGTTTCTTAAGCAACTCGGGATGTATATCTAAACAGATTTCCAATCAGGTCCTGATTAGCATTTACAACATCTAAAAAGGATCCACGTCGCAGTCACACTGGAAACAGAATTTTATGAATGTGTCAAATGGCAGTTCAGGCTTTGTGAACAGGAGATAAGTACACGAATATTCAAGCAATCCTGTTCTAACATAATATGGAATTACGTCAACATAAAGATCCAGACTAGAAGCAGGAATAAGACTGTCACAACCAGGGGTACCCAGACCATAGGCTAGTTGAATTGGCATAGGTTAAAAGGGCACCCATGCATGTGCCCACAGGCCCCACAACAGACCTTAGAAACTTGCTACCCCAGAAATGTATTAGGTCTTTGTGAGGATTTTACGCACATGGTGATTGTTACAAGCACGGTAACTATGGACAAACCCAACTGACCACCCGAATTTGAGGCCAAGACGGAAGATGTTAGCTCCCCAGGGTGTACAACAGAAACATAGATGATATCTATTCAAAATAAGATGGCAGTTCGTGAGATCGTCCTGAACCAGATCTGCAGCGTGATTATCCATGACAAAATCCACAAATCTCGGAACGGTCAGTGTCGAGACTTCTCAACCGGTGTCAGCAAGGAGGAACGATTACGTGGTGAGGCTGCGGTGAAGTTACGTGACCGACTAGGAACCAGCACGATCGGCATGGTTTGCCGACCCGTACGATCGTTTACTAGTCAGACGAGGAACTGTGACGCGATAGGACCAGAGAGCAACCATACAATAGTTCGGCCTGACAGTTGGCAGTCGGCAGCCAAATATTGTATGGTGTGTACATTTAGGCCTGTTAGAGGTCTTAAGGGCCTATTTTAAAACCACGCAAGAGCAGGAGTTTTAAGGGTGGGATTTCTGAAGAACGCACAGTAGACTAGAAAAGAGATGGACTAGGACCAGAACTTGAACCCGAGCTTAACAGTTCGATATGGACTGAACGATTCGGAGTTTGAACTTCCGAACTTGTATGATGATGAATTTTCGATAATTAGCGAACGTTTTCAAATTGATTTTCCTCGAAGGTAGCGCCAACATAACCTGCTACAGAAAAAGGGGAGCGTTGTCACAAACCCCTCCATAACAGAGATCACGTCAGGAACTTTCAGCATGTGCCAAAGCCATTGAAAACATTCATACTGGCACAAAACAGGTTCCAGCTGGAGGATTTTAAAATTTCACTTTAGTTTATAAGAATTCAATTGGATAAATTAACATATCAGGAAGAATCTGATTGGTTTGGATATATGAGGCGTTCCCCAGACCATTTCCAGGTCCCAGGAGCCATATTGACAAGTAAGTTTAACATGTTATTGTTCCTTTTAATTAGGGCGGATTAGTGCTATTTACCGTATATTATGGCGGATATTGAGATTTTTCCCCCCAGACTTCAATGGGTTTTGAGGCACAATTTGTATATAAAAGTCAGGACTCAGCCGTGTCCTGCATCTTAAGGATAAAGGACATACCTTTGAAGATTGTAATGTTAACATATTGGCGAGGAACGTGACTGGTTCAAGGAGGTGTTAAGGAGGCCATTTATGTGAAAAAAAGAAACCAAGCCTAAATAGGGTGGGGGGGTTCGCACCAACTGTCTGCCATGTACAATGCGTTTTTAACACCTACTCTGGGCGTTCCTATAAACCTCTTAGCCACTATCCAATCACACCCTTAAAACCTGGCTGTGAAATGCTAATTGGGATTTTCCAGGGTACATAATTGCCACAGATTCTTGTACAAGTCATTCTGAATTGAGAAAGCCAGTCGGATGACTAGCGAAACGTCTTCAAGAACTACATTTCAAGTCCAGTTGATCTAATTGAATACAACAGATATGTAGTATAGTACAGTACAGTACAGCATATTATAGTATAGTATAGTACAGTGTAGTATAGTATATAATAGTACAGTGTAGTATAAAATATAGTATTGAATAATATACTATTATACAGTATAGTACAGAACAGTATAAGTATAGTGTAGTATTGCATAGAAGAGTGTAGTACAGCACAGTACAGTATAGTATGATATAGTACAGAACAGTATAACTAGTGTAGTATAGAATAGTACACAGTATAGTATATAGTATAATACAATGTATTATACTGTGTACTATTCTATACTAGTATATAGTACAGAACAGTATAACTAGTGTAGTATAGAATAGTACACAGTATAGTATATAGTATAATACATACTGTATTATACTGTGTACTATTCTATACTAGTATATAGTACAGAACAGTATAACTAGTGTAGTATAGTATAGTACACAGTATAGTATATAGTATAATACATACTGTATTATACTGTGTACTATTCTATACTAGTATATAGTACAGAACAGTATAACTAGTGTAGTATAGATAGTACACAGTATAGTATATAGTTATATACATACTGTATATACTGTGTACTATTCTATACTAGTATATAGTACAGAACAGTATAACTAGTGTAGTATAGAATAGTACACAGTATAGTATATAGTATAATACATACTGTATTATACTGTGTACTATTCTATACTACACTAGTTATACTGTTCTGTACTATATACTAGTATAGAATAGTACACAGTATAGTATATAGTATAATACATACTGTATTATACTGTGTACTATTCTATACTAGTATATAGTACAGAACAGTATAACTAGTGTAGTATAGAATAGTACACAGTATAGTATATAGTACAGTACAGTATAAAGTATAGTATATTACAGTATAGAATATTATAGTATATATATAATATATATATATATATAGTATAGAATAATATTATGCATTATGGTATAGTATAGTAGAGTGTATTAGTACAGTACAGAATAGTCTGATTTGGTAAAGTATAGTACAGAACAGTATAAATAGTATAGTATAGAATATAATAGTATATAGCAAACCCCAGATTCTTTCTCTTTCCCTTTTCTCTACCAACCCCCCCCCCCCCTCCTTCCCTCTTTCTCTCTCTCCCTACAGATGTTTTTGAAACTACAACTCCCAAAATGCCTTGGTTATAGAATACATGGTGGAAGTTGTAATTTTAAACATTGGAGTGCCATAGTTCAACAGCACCAATCTTTGGAACTTGATCAGTCAACAGGTCAGGAATGTTCAGCCTGGTGCCTCCAGCACTTGTTGAACTACAAATAAGCATCCTATCAGTAAAACGATTCACACAGAGATATTTAGAACTGCAGCCCTCCAGCCAATAAGCCTGTACTCCTAGCACCCCCACCCCAAGCACAAAATCCACGCACTCTGAGCCCAGAACCCCCAGCATCCTGAGCCCAAAACTCACCAGCGTTCCCTGGGCCACAAAGCCCCAGCATTCCCGAACCCAAAAGTACAAGCATTCCCTGAACCCCAAACCCCCAGCATTCATCAAAGCCAGAACCCCCAGCATTCCTGAGCCCCAACCCCCAGCCTCCCTGAGCCAAACTCCCAGCATTCATGAGTCCAAAACCCCCAGCATTCCCTGAGCCCCCCCCAGCATTCCCTGAACCCAAAACCACAGCAACCCTAAAAAACTTCCAACATTCCTTGAACCCAAAATCCCCAGCACTCCCCGAGTCCAAAACCCCAGCACTACATGAGCCAGAACCCCCAGCATCCTTGAGTCCAGAACCCCCAGCATTGCCTGCTGACCCAAAACCCACAGCACTCACTAAAAACTTCCAACATTCCTTGAACCCAAAAACCCCCCGACTCCCTGAGCCCAAACCCCCAGGACTCCTGAGCCCAAAAACCCCCAGCACTCCCTGAGCCCAGAAACCCCAGCATCCCTTAGCCCAGGATATTCTATACCTGTATGGTTATGAATGGTATATGAATATATAGAATAGTATAGAATAGTATTGTATTGAATAGTATAGATTAAATTAGTATAGTATAGAATATCATTGTTCCCCTCCCTAGTCTTTCTATAATATTAACAAACATAACCCATATCCAAAACATAACACCTATATCACCATCTCCCATGCCCGCTGCCTGTGAATAACGCTAGATCTTTCTTTTAAACCCCATGTCAATTCGCTTCCTGTCGGCACCAACTCAAAGACATCTCCCGTATCCGACCCTTCCTCTCAAACGAAGCTACAAAAATCTAGTCCATGCCCTAGTCATATCCCGGCTTGACTACTACAACACACTCTGTGTGGTCTACCAAACAACCGCCTGGCTCCGCCTCAATCATCCTCAACTCTGCTGCCGGCTCATTCATTTCTCTTCTCGCTCCTCTAATGCCTCTCCTCTCTGTCAGTCCCTCACATGGCTGCCCATCACGAAAAGGATCCGGTTCAAGTTGCTTACCTTATCCTATAAAGCACTATCCAACACAGCCTCTCCATAAATCTCAGAGCTGACCACCGAATCACCCCAGACGCAACCTCTGCTCCGGAAATGATCTCCTCCTCTCACCACCTTGTCACCTCTTCCCATGCCGTATTCAGGACTTTGCTGTGCTGCCCCTCTGCTCTGGAACTCCCTTCCTCCGTTGTCCGTCATTCACCATCCCTTAATACCTTCAAACGTAACCTTAAAACCCACTTCTTCAGGCAAGCATAAACGGCCTAAATATACCCATCTTACTACCCAATATGATCTGACCCGCCTTTACCACTCCACTGCCAATCTATTTACAGCCTACCGACTCCTCCCAACCTTATGTCTCACCCCCATATCCTCTAGACTGTAAGCTCTTTTGTATCATGGTATGAGTGTAAGAAACTCATCATGCTGTTTACTCATATTTGTATTACCTGTGTATGTAATATGTATGACTGTATAACATGTACCCTGTATGTAATGTATGACTATGTAATTGTAAAGCACCACGAAGATGTTGGCGCTATATAAATCCTATAATAATAATAATAATAATAGTATAGTATAGAAAGTAAAGGATAGTATAGTATTGTATAGATGTATAGATTATATAGAATAATAGTATAGTATATAAATAGTATAGTATATCATTATGGTATAGTACAGCATGAATAGAAAGAAGAGTTTAGATTAGTACAGAACAATATAGTATGGTTTGGTATAGTATAGTACAGAACAGTGTAAATAGTATAGTTAGTATAGAATTAATAAGTATATATAGAATAGTATAGTATTATAGTAAGAATATTACAGTATAGAATATAATAGTATAGTATAGAATAGTATAGTTATAGTAGATATACAGTATAGATATATATATAGTTATAATGGTATAGAAATAATAGTATAGAATAGTATAGTATAGATATAAGAATATATAGATGAATAGTATAATAGAATAATATAGAATAGTATAGTATAGATAGTAAGAATAGTATAGTATGTTTGAGATTATATATCAGTTCTGTGTGCCATGTAAAGTGTTTGACACCTTCCCTGGCGTTCCTATAACTCTTAAGGTGCCCATACATCTATAAGATTTTACTTACGACGAGCGCTCACGCGATGTTCTTCGATACTGCCGGAACCGCCTTCTCCCGATCTTACATTCGACCAACATGCGATCGCAAAATCCCATTCATTTGCGATCGCTGTCGGTCGAATGTAAGATCGGGAGGGAGAAGCGGTTCCGGCAGCATCAAGGAACATCGCGTTAGCGCTCGGTGGGTTAAGTAAAATCTTATAGATGTATGGGCACCTTTAGCCACAATGCAATCATGCCTTGCATTCATAATGTCCTTAACACCTGGCTGTGATATTCTGTTGGGACTTTCCAGGGTACATAATTGCCAACAGATTCTTGTACAAGTCATTCTGAATTGAGAAAGCCAGTCGGAGACTGGCGAAATGTCTCAAGAATTAAACTTTAAGTCCAGTGATCTAACTGAACAAAACAGATATACCATGACCAGGATGAATGAGAACATCCCCAAGTATAGTATAGAACAGTATAGAAATAATAGTATAGAATAGTATAGGATAGTTAGAAATTACAGTATAGAATATATTAGTATGGTATAGAATGGTATAGAATATATAATAGTATAGTATAAAAAATAGTATAAATATAGTATTATATATAGTATAGTATATATATATAGTATTATAGTAATATAGAATAGTTATAGAATATAAATATTATAGTAGTATATATGTATATATAGTATAGTATAATATAGTATAGCATTGAATAGTATAGTATACAATATAATAGTATAGAATAATAATTATAGTAGTATATATAGTATAGTTATATTATAGATAGTATTAGTTATAGCATAGTAGAGTTATAGGAAGATAATAGTATAGAATAAGTATATAGTATTGAATAGAATAGTATATGTTTATAATTATGGTGTAGAGTACAGCATAGCCGATAGAATAGAAAAGAAGAGTTAGTATAGTACAGTACATATAGTATGGTTTGGTATAGTACAGAACAATATAAATAGTATAGTATAGACTATAATAGTATAGTACAGTATGGTATAGAATATTACAGTATAGAATATAATAGTATATAAAATGGTAAAGAATAATAGTATAAAATAGTAAAGCATAGAAAAGTATAGAATATAGTATATTCTATTATATCTGAATATATCTGTTTTCAATTAGATCAAACTGGACTTGAAGTTTAGTTCTTGAAGACGTCTCCCATGTACAATGTGTTTGACACCTTACCTGGGTGTTCTATAACACCTCTTAGCCACTATGCAATCATGCCCTTAACACCTGGCTGTGATATGCTAATTGGGATTTTCCAGGGTACATAATTGCCACAGATTCTTGTACAAGTATTCTGAATTGAGAAAGCCAGTCGGATGACTAGCGAAACGTCTTCAAAAACTAAAAACTAACTAAAGTCCAGTTGATCTAATTGAATATAACCGATATACCATGACCTGGATGAATGAGAACCTTCACAAGCATATAGAATAGTAGTATAGAATATAATAGTATAGAACAGTATTGTATAGAATAGTATAGTATAGTATAATATAGAATAGTATAATATGAATGTATATATAATATAATTGTATAGTATAGAATAGTATAGCATAGAATATGCATACAGTATCGTATAGAACAGTATCGTATAGAATAGTATAGTATAGATAGTAATATAGAATAGCATAGTGTAGTAGTATAGAATAGTATAGATTAATAGTATTAAGTATTAGTTAGATTAGTATTAGAATAGTTTAGTATAGAATAGTATAGTATAGAATAGCTATAGTTAGTATAGAATAGTATAGTTAGTATAGAATAGTATATTATAGAATAGTATAGAATAGAGTATAGAATAGTATAGTTAGTATAGAATAGCTATAGTATTAGACTAGTATAGTTAGTATAGAATAGTAAGTATAGAATAGTTTAGTATAGAATAGTATATTAGTATAGTAGAGAGTAGTATAGTATAGTATAGTATAGATAATGTAGTATAGACAGTATAGTATAGAATAGTTTCGTAGAGAACAGTTAGTTTAGTTAGTATAGGAATAGTTATAGTATAGTTAGTATAGAATAGTATAGTATAGAATAGTTTAGTATCGTATAGTATAGTAAAGATAGTTAGTGTATAGGTATAGTATAGAATAGTATAATGTAGTGATGATAGTATAGTATAGAATGTTTAGTATAGTATAGTATAGTAGTATAGAGTATGAAGTATAGTGTAGTAGATAGTATAGTATAGAATAGTTATAGTTTTCAATAGTATATAGTATAGAAGATAGTATAGTATAGCATAGATAGTGTAGATAGAATGGATAGTATAGATAGTTTAGTATAGTATAGTATAGTTTAGTAGTATTTATTTGAGGTTGAATAAAGACATTTATTAGTAAAGCTTGCCTGCCACACAATCGCACAGCCGATGCCCAGTTATACCAGTCCCACCCTTCTCTATGAAAAACAAGTAAAATGTTTTATTTCCCTTATGAATGTTGTAAATCTGAGCTATACCAAGACCATTGCATATTGCTATATCTAGGATTCAATAACAGCATCCAGTTGGACATGGAAATAGATCCAGGTGTCTGGGCACAGACTAGATTTTTGGGGATTTGGAACTAGTAATTTAGATTATAATACTTTGTTAATCAGGCCGCTTTCCTGTTGGTAGATACTTTGCAGGTGTTCTAAACAACACGAGAGAGGAACTCTTCATTGATCTTCATTCTGTGAAACTGCCAGTTAGCCAGATATAAGTGCAGCAGTGTGGCCTAGCCCTTAGGTTCCTTGCATTGGGTTTAATGTTTAAGCTGGTTACACACGTCCTGTAAAGGGCCAATCCCAACGGGATTTTTCAAGTTTCAGTTGAAAAGTTTTTCCCAGGTGTAGTTGGCTGTACTAAGTATAGGCAGTCGGCTGTGACATACGTAGTATGGCAGTCACAATCTCCTCATACTTATATATACTTTATATTGGGAGAATGCTCGGGACTTGCAGTTCTGTCTGTACCTTGAAGGATTGGGTCAGTGTGCACCCACTTAATAGGGACAAGCGTGTGGTATTTCCAAACCAATCCTCGTTTGTGTGGCTCCACCCTATAGATATGCCAGAGGGCAAGTAGACATCATTCTCAGGATTACTTAACCAGAGGAACAACATGCGCTCCAGCTGGATTCCAACTTCATTGAACACTGGTGGATTCTGGGGTGGTGGTCACAGATAGTGTTAACTGCTATAAAAAAAATCCATATTAACCTATGGAATGTTGCTTAGAGCTCAGTGTGTGGGTAGAAACACTCCATGACTCACATTAGAGTTCTATTCATTTCTGGGCTTTGACCATAAAAATAAACTCGCACTGGCACAGATTAAACACACACAAAGTAACCACTTAACCTCTCTTACTAATAATCACTTTCATCTGAAAGGTTCTTCTTCCTATAGTGCACCACTTCTTGGAATGTTCCTTAATTAATTAATTTAGCTTGAAAAAGCAAATTACTGTTCTTTCTATTTCTTCTCTTCTTTTTTTCTTCCGTTTTCTCTCCACTTTTTGGACCGTATCCTCCCACAGTTTTTGAGCTAGAGACATGAAATTACAGACGTGCGGGGCATATAGGAGGATAGGTGTGCTATCTTCTAGCTAAGGAATCGCGGAAGAGTTACGGCATTATCGGCGAATTTTGGATTTTTCCCTAGACTAAAATGGTAACACTCAAATGTGGATATTTCAAAACATTTTGTTTCATGGTCATAAATACAAACGATATTTACCCCCAGCCCCCCACACAGACGCAGGTTACACCCACTGACCTACCTTTCATTCCCGTGAAAGCCATCATTAAACGGTAACTATTGTCAAAAAATTAATTTGATCAATCATCAATAAAAGTTATATGGTATACATGCAAAAACATATACCCCCCCTAACACGGGTACACACACCACTGACCTACCTTTATTCCTTTAGCCGCCAAACTGCTAAATAAAGTCAAAAAAAACTAATTTAGATTTTTCCTCAATAAAAGATAGTTTTTATGGTTGTAACACAACAAAATACCTACCCCCTCAACCAGACCCAGCACACACACCTACTGATCTACTATCCATTACTGTGGAGCTCATACTAAAGGGTAATAAGTCAAAAAAACTAATTTGATAAATTCTCAAAAAAGATAGGTTTATGGTTGTAAACACAAAAAAAAGACATACCCCCTCAACCAGGCCCCAGGTTCACACCACCTACTGATCTACTTATCCATTCCTGACACCCATACTTAAAGGGTAACCAAGTAAAAAAAAACTATTTAGATTTTTTTCCCCAATAAAAGATAGTTTTATGGTTTAAACAACAAAAAAGACATACCCCTCAACCCGACCCAGATACACATACCTACTGATCTACTATCCATTACTATGGTAGCCATACTTAAAGGGTAACTAAGTCAAAAAAACTAATTAGATTTATCCTCAATACAAGATAGTTTTATGGTTTGTAAACACAAAAAAGACCTACCCCCTCAACCAGACCCAGCTACACACACCTACTGACGTTTACCCATTACAGTGGCAGCCATACTTAAAGGGTAAATAAGTAAAAAAAATATGTTTTGATATATCTCAATAAAAGACATCCCCCAACCTAATCCAGGTACAACACCTACGACCTACCTTTCTTTCCATGGCAGCCATATTTAAGGATAATCTCAAAAAAAAAACACATTTTGACCAATCATCAAAAAAGTTAGTATTTATCCCCCAACCTGATATGAGTACACACACACCAACTGGCCTACCTTTAATGCATGTAACATTTTAAAGGGGATGTAAAAAACAACATCATTGGCATTATGTGAGTTTTAAAATCTGCAGCCAAACACACAAATCACTTCCAAAAATTAAGCCAAATTCAAGTTTATACTTAACTTTCCCTTCTGTTTCTAATGATTGGCTGTTGGATGGGTCAAACATACTCAGATCTCTACTGAGAGGACTGAATCAACCCAGGTGCTGGGTTAAGGGCAAGACCATAATGATCTCTATTAGGGTCCTGCAAACACAGGAAATCGTATTTCGGAAGCATTTCAACCTACACAGACAAAATGCTGGATAGGCAGAACAAGGTCATGGGGTGGGAAAGGGTGTTTTTTTTCCTTAAAAGGCATGTCAGACTTTGGCTATAATGTTGGTTAGCCCAGGGCCCTGCCCACACCCAACGCAAAAGTTTGGTAAAAAAAAATTTATAACTGTACTTACATGCCTTCATTCCCCTGGCGCTCGGAGCCAGCACCCTGCTTGCCGGAGCTGCAGCAGGGGGCCGGACCGGCAGCAGTGTCTGTGATTGGCCGAGAGGCTGCCAATCACAGACGCGGCTACCGCCAATGGAGAACACCACTGGAACGAAGGTCTGTACAGTTCTAAATTAAATCTTTTTTACCAAACTAATATAGCGGTTGGGGGTGAGCAGGGGTAACCCCATTATACCTAAAGGAATTACGATGGGTGAAAGGGCTGCAACTGATAGATCCGGATGGTGAGAGGGAGGGGGGAAGGAGCTCCCTGCGTTGCCACTGTCCTCTCATGGACAAGAGCAGCGGAAACCTTTGGGCAGGAAGATCCCTACTATCTTCAGTTTCCTGGACTTTGGACAGGCACTGCAGGAGAACCATAGGAACAGAGAGTAAGGTAAGGATTTTTTTAAACTATATAGAGGGGCCAGTAGTGGGTTAAATTTTAGTTTAGAGGGGTGGACATGCCCTTTGAAAGCATAGGAATCTGCACTGAACCTACAGTATTTATAAAGATGCAATATCGTTATTTTGCAGTATCATGTTTCTTACAGCAGCTATTGTGTTACTATGATTGTGGTCGTGAAAATACGATTGTAAATTTACAATGGTAAACTGTACAATTAATGTCTATACAATACCATGTGTAGTCTACTTCCACTTGGTATTGTGGGAGCCGCTTGGCCATAATGTACGGAACTTACCGTCGGTTTATTAAACTTTCCTCCATTGCTGATTTCACTGTATTGTCTCTTGTTATTTTTATCTATGGACTATATAGGAAAACAACGATACTATCACATATTATTATTAGTTAAGGTTTGTTATTCGCTTCGGCCATAAACCCCATTACCATCGAAAAATATGAACACAGGTATCGGTCTTTTTTCAATCGCTTTAAAGGTTTGTATAGGACATTACACTACACTAATATAGGGACTAACAGAGATTTCAGTATGGCTAAACAATCCCCCTGGGGCGTAGAGTTACAACCACAGTTTTGGTAAGGATGCACTGAGTACAGTGACAGCAGTGATACAGACACCATTCATTGCAGCAATGGGTACTAAATAATAATACAGAGAGCGAACATGTCTTCTTCAAATGCAACATGCTGGTAGTAGAGAGGCTTGAAACAAGCAAGTTTCGTTCCTTTTTCCGAAATGGACCCCTAGAAGTCAACGGGAAAAAATCCAAGTAAAATAAGGGTTATGGTAAGTTATGGAAGTGGTTGGCACCTGGGAAATGGTATAACGGGAACATGTACAAATCACCAAAATGTAAAAAACACCAAACATCGGTATATTATAAAAAGTTCTAAATCGGATCCGGTTCCTAATTGTTGCTCGATGACAGCCAAAGCACTCCGCTTAATCTTCTCCTCTGTAGGCATACAGGACAGATTCCCCTACCTTTAATACATTATAAAAGTAATAGGGAAGGGGTATTTTTACCCATTAGTTATTTAAAAACGTGGTTCGGAACTGATCAGCCACAGTTCAAAGAAATAACATCTTAGGGTTTTAGGACTCACAAGCTCCTCCTCGCTCCACCGCCACGTCTCTCACTTCCGGTTAAGGCAATCAGTGTTGGCCGTGATGTCACTGTCACGGCAACACTGCTGCTTTTCCCAGAGCAGTCTCCACTGCGGCTGTGCATGAACATAAAAAGAACCCAGCAGCCTCAGTGGAGACGATGAGGAACCCAGAAGCAGCGGTGGAGTGAGGAGGAGCTTGTGAGTATAATAGCTCAGTGTGGGAGCCGAATTGGAAGATTTCAAGTTAACGAATCCTGGTTATCGGGGGTTTTAAAGCAGGTAAAGCTGTGTTGTGGAGGGGTGGACATTCCCTTTAAAGGACAACGTGGTTTCAAACAAATTAGGGTTAATTAAAACCCTGCATTGTTACCTTTAAATTAGCCTGGAGAAGTTATGGTGGCTGAAAAGATTTAAACAGGCAAAGAAAAGCAAATACAAGGTTTCCAGTCTTAAAAACAGCTGCAAAAAAAAGTAACCCATTGCACATGCTCGTCATAAGCTAATGTAGTGGGAGTGCTTCATTTTTAAAACATTAAAGGGCATGTCCACCCCCAAAACTGAAATTTAACCCCATACTGACCCCACTGTAGTGTACAAAATCCTTACCTTACACTCTCTGCTCCAAACGGTTCTCCTGCTATACCCCTCCAAAGCCAGGAAAAACTGCAGTGTAGAAGCCAGCGCGTGACTCATCCTGCGATTGTCTCTGCCCCACCTCGACAAGGTTTGAGGCATGTGCAGGAGAGTCCTCCCCCCTCCCTCACCCTCCCGTTTTTCTCACTCCCTCTCGCTCTAAACCCATGTATATAATGTAGGAATTGGTCCCCAGCTCCAACCGCCTTAATAGAATTTAGAGAAAGTCCCCTGGCGCTCTGAGCAGCCGGCAGACGCGTCCCTACACAGCTGCCGGTCCCGCCCCCCTGCCTGGTCATTTAACTTTTACGGAACAGACTGCTCAATACTGCTAAGTGCCTGCCCATATGGGATTGTAAGATAAATGATTGTTGACAATCGGTACTAATGATCTTTATCTTAAGTATGTCTGTAGCTTTTTACTGATAAGACTGCAGATTTGTTTAATCCTTACCTGTTTGGAGTTAAATGACAAAACCAGAATATACCATGCCTTTTGGACAAAATGCAAGACAGATGGACAAAACTTATTAACAAATCATGTTAACATTTGATTTTATTTAAAAGACTATAACCTTTTTTTAAATGTAAGTTCTCTATTTGACAGGAATGTAAGAGACACCCCCGATATGTTCCGAGCAATGAGCTGCCAAATGCTACAGAGCTTCGTTTCCCTCCATGACTATACCCTCCCTTCTAACATGGTCATGCATGCGTACTATGTTGAGATGATGGGTGAAGCTGTCTGCCATGGGAAAGTGGCATCTCCATGTATGTATATATAAAAAACTTGCTTTTATTATGGTTGCCCTTTACGTTGAACAATAACGCATGATTTATTCCTTTAAAAAAAAGATATTGTTGAATAGGCACAGATTTAAGTTAATGTTAATTGTGACAAAAGATGTTAGATAAGAAAGCAACAGCAATCACATATGCACCTGTGGGCAGAGGGCAGGTGCAAAGAATTATTTGGAAAAATACCCTGCTTATAATCACGAACTTTTCATAATTATGTGTACTTGACATTTTTCTCCATAGTTTTGTTTTAATACAATACCATTAAAAATGGTAAATAGTGTAACTGATACTGAATTGTGAAGGTTCGTACACACGTACGATTTGTCAACGACCCCCACACCGAGCATCGTCCGTGTCTATGCATTCGGTCGGGGGTCATTCGCTGATCTGCCAGCATTTTGAATTTTTTAGCCCTATAAAATTTTAAATGTTTTTGATTGGTTTGGTTACAGCTAGACCAGCCCACATGTGCACATTGGAACAAAAGGAGTGTGCAATAGGGGCTCACATGAATGAAACATTAATACAATACAATGAATAAAAACATAGCCAAAAGACCAGCTGCCTGCTATCTACCACAAATAACAATACATTTTAGAATGTCCTCCCCTTTAAGCTAAATAGGCATATTTCAGTACAGTTTATACATTGATGATGATACAAACAGGCAACGAAATATTTTCTATTTTTGTAAATGTGTATGTAATGTATGTTCCCTTTAATACTTTTTTGATTTTGGAGGTTTCAAAAATTAAACTATTACTGCATATAATGTTATTACAGTGAACGTGACACAATCTTGTTTCCCCATGCACTTCCAAGGGGGACCAAGGACAATAAACAGCAAAAGTTTGCCTGTGCTACTAATCGCAGCAACCAATCAGATGTGTAAGTATTTTAATGGTAAACTGCGAGTTCTCATCTAATTGGTTGCTGCAGATTAATAGCTTGGACAAACCTTTTGGACCTTTCACTGCACCAGCCCCACTGAATAAATGTGTCGTGTTTACAGCAGATAATGTCCTTTAGAACTGCAAGAAATATTACAGAAATAATAATAGGGAAAGCCTCTCATGGGATCCGGTGGATGACTCTGACGGCACGGTTTGTGCTTTTCACATACCAAAAGTCTCCTGCCAGAAATGTCCCTCATACGCAAGTTCATGCCACAGTCTGCAACAACATAACAACCAGGGTGACGGTAACGGCCTCAGTTATCTTCACAGCCAAATAAAGCAGTGCAATAGGAGAAGTGTTATTGCCAAGCATGTAACTATGATAAATAATGTAACAACAAGAAAAACACACCGGGTTAAGTAAACCCATGTGGACATCACAACACCGCCAAAATGCTATTTAGAACTACATTTCAAGTCCAGTTGATCTAATTGAATACAACAGATATGTAGTATAGTACAGTACAGTACAGCATATTATAGTATAGTATAGTACAGTGTAGTATAGTATATAATAGTACAGTGTAGTATAAAATATAGTATTGAAATATATATCTATTGGGTGACAGTATAGTACAGAACAGTATAAGTATAGTGTAGTATTGCATAGAAGAGTGTAGTACGCAAGTACAGTATGTATATATAGTACAGAACATATAACTAGTGTAGTATAGAATGTACACAGTATAGTATATAGTATATACATACTGTATTATACTGTGTACTATTCTATAGATATATAGTACAGAACTTATAACTAGTGTAGTATAGAATAGTACACAGTATAGTATAATATATAATACATACTGTATTATACTGTGTATATTCTATACTAGTATTAGTACAGAACAGTATAACAGTGTAGTATAGTATAGTACACAGTATAGATATAGTATATACATACTGTATTATACTGTGTACTATTCTATACTAGTATATAGTACAGAACAGTATAACTAGTGTATATAGAATAGTACACAGTATAGTATATAGTTAATACATACTGTATATACTGTGTAATTCTATACTAGTATATAGTACAGAACAGTATAACTAGTGTAGTTAGAATAGTACACAGTTATATAATAGTATAATACATACTGTATTATACTGTGTACTATTCTATACTACACTAGTTATACTGTTCTGTACTATATACTAGTATAAGAATAGTACACAGTATAGTATATAGTATAATACTACTGTATTTCTGTGTACTATTCTATACTAGTATATAGTACAGAACAGTATAACTAGTGTAGTATAGAATAGTACACAGTATAGTATATAGTACAGTACAGTATAAAGTATAGTATATTTACAGTATAGAATTTATGTATATATATATATATATATATATATAGTTAGAATTATATTATTGCATATTATGTATAGTATAGTAGAGTTTAGTATAGTACAGTACAGAATATTCTGATTTGGTAAAGTATAGTACAGAACAGTATATAAAGTAATAGTATAGAATATAATAGTATATAGCAAACCCAGATTCTTTCTCTTTCCCTTTTCTCTAACCAACCCCCCCCCCCCCCCTCCCTCTTTCTCTCTCTCCTACAGATGTTTTTGAAACTACAACTCCCAAAATGCCTTGGTTATAGAATACATGGTGGAAGTTGTAATTTTTAAACATTTGGAGTGCCATAGTTCAACAGCACCAATCTTTGGAACTTGATCAGTCAACAGGTCAGGAATGTTCAGCCTGGTGCCCTCCAGCACTTGTTGAACTACAAATAAGCATCCTATCAGTAAAACAGATTCACACAGAGATATTTAGAACTGCAGCCCTCCAGCCAATAAGCCTGTACTCCTAGCACCCCCACCCCAAGCACAAAATCCAACTCCTGACCCAAACCCCAGGACCCCTGAGCCCAAAACCCCCAGCACTCCCCTCACCCAGAAACCCCAGCATCCCTTAGCCCAGGATATTCTATACCATTGTATGGTATAGAATGGTATAGAATATAATAGAATAGTATAGAATATTATGTATTGAATAGTATAGATTAAATTAGTATAGTATAGAATATAATCTGTTCCCCTCCCTAGTCTTTCTATTAATATTAACAACACATATACCTATACCAATACTAACACCTATATCACACATCTCCTCATGCCCGCTGCCTGTGAATAACGCTAGATCTTTCTTTTAAACCCCATGTCAATTCGCTTCCTGTCGGCACCAACTCAAGGACATCTCCCGTATCCGACCCTTCCTCTCAAACGAAGCTACAAAAATCCTAGTCCCCCTATCATATCCCGGCTTGACTACTACAACACACTCCTGTGGGGTCTACCAAACAACCGCTGGCTCCGCCTCAATCCATCCTCAACTCTGCTGCCCGGCTCATTCATTCTCTTCTCGCTCCTCTAATGCCTCTCCTCTCTGTCAGTCCCTCACTCTGCCCATCACGAAAAGGATCCGTTCAAGTTGCTTACCTTATCCTATAAAGCACTATCCCAAGCCTCTCCATATACTCAGAGCTGATCCACCGATATCACCCCAGACGCAACCTCTGCTCCGGAAAATCTCCTCCTCTCATCCACCTTGTCACCTCTTCCATGCCCGTATTCAGGACTTTGCTTGCTGCCCCTCTGCTCTGGAACTCCCTTCCTCCGTCTGTCCGTCATTCACCATCCCTTAATATCCTCAAACGTAACCTTAAAACCCACTTCTTCAGGCAAGCATATAACCTGGCCTATAAATTACCCATCTTACTACCCAATATGATCGACCGCCTTTCACACTCCACTGCCAACCTATTTACAGCCTACCGACTCCTCCAACCTTATGTCTCACCCCATATCCTCTAGACTGTAAGCTCTTTTGTATCATGGTATTGCTGTAAGAAACTCATCATGCGTTTACTCATATTTTGTATTACCTGTGTATGTATATGTATGACTGTATAACATGTACCCTGTTGTAATGTATGACTATGTAATTGTAAAGCACCACGAAGATGTTGGCGCTATATAAATCCATAATAATATAATAATAATAGTATGTATAGAATGTAAAAGAATAGTATAGTATTGTTAGTATTGTTGAATTAATAGTATAGTATAATAGTATGTATATCATTATGGTATAGTACAGCATAAATAGAAAAGAAGAGTTTAGTATAGTACAGAACAATATAGTATGGTTTGGTATAGTATAGTACAGAACAGTGTAAATTAGTATAGTATGTATAGAATATAATAGTATAGTATAGAATATATAGTTATTATAGTATAGAAATATTACAGTATAGAATATAATAGTATAGTATAGAATAGTATAGTTATTATAGTATAGAATATTACGTATGAATATATAGTATGTAAGATATAATATAAGATAGTATAGATAGAATAGTAAGATAATAGCATAGAATAGTTAGTATAGATAATATAGATAATAGTATAGTAAGAATAGTAAAGATAGTATAGTATTGTTTAGAATATATGTATAGAATTATCTGTTGTGCCATGTACAAGCTGTTTTGACACCTTACCCTGGGCGTTCCTATAAACCTCTTAAGTGCCCATACATCTATAAGATTTTACTTACCTGACGAGCGCTCACGGATGTTCCTTCGATACTGCCGAAACCGCTTCTCCCGATCTTACATTCGACCAACATGCGATCGCAAAATCCCATTCATTTGCGATCGCATGTCGGTCGAATGTAAGATCGGGAGAAGCGGTTCCGGCAGCATCAAGGAACATCGGTAGCGCTCGGTCGGTAAGTAAATCTTATAGATGTATGGGCACCTTAGCCACAATGCAATCATGCCTTGCATTCATAATGTCCTTAACACCTGGCTGTGATATTCTAGTTGGGACTTTCCAGGGTACATAATTGCCAACAGATTCTTGTACAAGTCATTCTGAATTGAGAAAGCCAGTCGGATGACTGGCGAAATGTCTTCAAGAATTAAACTTTAAGTCCAGTTGATCTAACTGAACAAAACAGATATACCATGACCAGGATGAATGAGAACTCCCCAAGTATAGTTTAGAACAGTATAGAATATAATAGTATAGAATAGTATAGGATATTATGAATTACAGTTGAATATTAGTATGTGTATGAATGGTATAGATTACTAGTATAGTATAGTAATATGTTATTTATTATTAGTATAGTTTATATATATTTTATAGTTGAGTATACTATTTTTTAGTGTATTATCGTATTATAGTATCGTATATTAGTAAGCGTTGATAGTATAGTATACATATAATAGATAGTATAGATTTTATTAGTGTATTTAGTCTAGTACTAATTAGGTTTTAGTAATAGCATGTAGTATAGAATATAATAGTTAGAATAGTATAAAGTATTGAATAGAATAGATTAGTTTATAATTATGGTAGAGTACAGCATAGCTAGAATAGAAGAAAGTTTAGTAGTCTACAATATAGTATGGTTGGTATAGTACAACAATATAATAGTATAGTATGACTATAATAGTATAGTACAGTATGGTATAGAATATTACAGTATAGAATATAATAGTATATAAAATGGAAAGAATATAATAGTATAAAATAGTAAGCATAGAAAAGTATAGAATATAATAGTTTATCTATTATATCTGAATATTCTGTATTCAATTAGATCAACTGGACTTGAAGTTTAGTTCTTGAAGACTGTCCCCATGTACAATGCTGTTTTGACACCTTACCCTGGGTGTTCCTTAACACCTCTTAGCCACTATGCAATCATGCCCTTAACACCTGGCTGTGATATGCTAATTGGATTTTCCAGGGTACATAATTGCCACGATTCTTGTACAAGTCATTCTGATTGAGAAAGCCAGTCGGATGACTAGCGAAACGTCTTCAAAAACTAAAACTAACTAAAGTCCAGTTGATCTAATTGAATATAACGATATACCATGACCTGGATGAATGAGAACCTTCACAAGCATATGAATAGTATAGTATAGAATATAATAGTATAGAACAGTATTGTATAGAATGTATAGTATAGTATAATTGAATAGTATAAATATTAGAATAGATATATATATAAATTGTATAGTATAGATAGTATAGCATAGAATATGCTATAGTAATCGTATAGAACAGTATCTTATAGAATATATAGTAGTAAATATATATAATATAAATAGCATAGTGTAGTATAGTGTTAGTATATAATAGTTAGTATTAAGCTAGTATAGAATAGTTAGTATAGACTAGTTAGTATAGATGTTGTTTTCGTTTATAGTTAGTTTGTCATAGTGTTGTTGTTTTGTGTATTGTAGTCGTGAGTTAGTTCGATCGTATGTTTTGTTGTTTAGTTGTGTCTGTTAGCTGTTATGTCGTGTCGTTGTGCTTTTGTATGTTGTAGTTTGTTTAGTTTTAGTTGTGTTTGTCCGGTATGTTTCGTTTGTTAGTTGTATTATATTGTAGTCTAGTATCGCTGTTAGTGTTGTTAGTTTATGTTGTTATATGTGTATATGTGTGTCGTATAGTATCGTTAGTTCGTTGTGTCTGTGATAGTGTTGTTGTGTTGTAGGTCTCTGTGTTAGTTGTGTTTTTTCGTTGTGTTGTTGTAGATCTTGTTGTGTTGTGTTGGTTGTTGTTTTGTTGTTTTTAAAGTCGTTTTTTTTGCGTTGCCTGCCCCTTTCCTCGTCCCGCTGCTGCCCACCGCCCGTGCTTACCCTCCCCCCTTCTCTTGCGTGTTTTTTTCCCTTTGTGTTGTAATCTGCGCTCTACCCGACCTTGCTGTTGCTTATCTCTGGTTCTACGCATCCTTGGCATGGTAGTCCGGTGTCTGGCACGCTAGATTTTTGGGGATTTGGCGTATTTGTTTACTACCTTTGTTTCGGCCGCTTTTCCGTTTGGTAGTCTTTGCGGTGTTTCTCCGAGGGGTCTCCTTCTTGATCTTCATTCTGTGATACCTGCCAGTTAGCCAGATATAAGTGCAGCAGTGTGGCCTAGCCCTTAGGTTCCTTGCATTGGGTTTGTAATGTTTAAAGCTGGTTACACACCGTTCCTGATAAAGGGCCTCCCAACGGGATTTTCAATGTTTCAGTTGAAAGTTTTCCCCAGTTGTAGTTGGCTGTACTAAAGTATAGGCAGTCGGCTGTGATCATACGTAGTATGGCAGTCACAATCTCCTCATACCTTATATATACTTTATATGGGAGAATGCTCGGGACTTGCAGTCTGTCTGTTACCTTTGAAGGATTGGGTCAGTGTGCACCCACCTTAATAGGGCAAGCGTGTGGTATTTCCAAACCAATACCCTCGGTTTGTGTGGTCCACCCTATAGATTATGCCAGAGGGCACAGGTAGTACATCATTCTCAGGATTACTTTAACCAGAGAACCAACATGCAGCCCAGCGTGGATTCCAACTTCATTGAACACTGGTGGATTCTGGGAGTGGTGGTCACAGATTGTGTTACTGCTATAAAAAAATCCATATTACCTATGGAATGTTGCTTAGAGCTCAGCTGGTGGGTAGACACTCCATGACTCCATTAGATTCTATTCATTCTGGGCTTCTGACCATAAAAATAACTCGCACTGGCACGATTAAACACACACAAAGTACCACTTAACCTCTCTTACTAATATCACTTTCATCTGAAAGTGCTTCTTCCTATGCACCACTTCCTTGGAATGTTCCTTAATTATAATTTAGCTTGAAAAAGCCAAATTACTGTTCTTTCTATTTTCTTCTTCTTCTTTTTCTTCTTCCGTTTTCTTCTTCCACTTTTTGACCGTATCTCCTCCCACAGTTTTTGAGCTAGAGACTGAATTACAGACGTGCGGGGCATATAGGAGGATAGGTGTGCTATCTTCTAGCTAGGAATCCGCGGAAGAGTTACGGCATTATCGGCGATTTTGGAAATTTTTTCCCATAGACTAAAATGGTAACAATCCTCAAATGTGGATATTTCAAAAACTTTTGTTTCATGGTCATAAATACAAACGATTAACCCCCAGCCCCCCACACAGACGCAGGTTACACCCACTGACCTACCTTTCATTCCCGTGAAAGCCATACTTAACGGTAACTATTGTCAAAAACTAATTTTGATCAATCATCAATAAAAGTTATATGGTTATACATGCAAAAACATATACCCCCCCTAACACGGGTACACACCCTACTGACCTACCCTTTATTCCTTTAGCAGCCAAACTGCTAAATAAGTCAAAAAACTAATTTGATTTTTCCTCAATAAAAATAGTTTTATGGTTGTAAACACAAAATACACACCCTCACCAGACCCAGCTACACACACCCTCCTGATCTACTTATCCATTACTGTGGCAGCATACTTAAAGGGTAATAAGTCAAAAAAACTAATTTTGATAAATTCTCAAAAAAGATAGGTTTATGGTTGTAAACACAAAAAAAAGACTACCCCCTCACCCAGGCCCAGGTACCACACCTACTGTATCTACTTATCCATTACTGTGACACCCATACTTAAAGGGTAACCAAAGTAAAAAAAAACTATTTAGATTTTTTTTCCCCAATAAAGATAGTTTTATGGTTTAAAACACAAAAAAGACATACCCCTCAACCCCAGCGATACACATACCTACTGATCTACTTATCCATTACTATGGTAGCCATACTTAAGGGTAACTAAGTCAAAAAACTAATTTAGATTTATCCTCAATACAAGATAGTTTTATGTTGTAAACACAAAAAGACATACCCCTCAACCAGACCCAGCTACACCACACCTACTGATCACTTAACCCATTACAGTGGCAGCCATACTTAAAGGGTAATAAAGTAAAAAATATTGTTTTTGATATATCTCAATAAAAGACATACCCCCAACCTAATCCAGGTACACACACCTACTGACCTACCTTTCTATTTCCATGGCAGCCATATTAAAGGATAACTATAGTCAAAAAACACATTTTGACCAATCATCAAAAAAGTTAGTATTTTATCCCCCACCTGAATGAGTACACACACACCAACTGGCCTACCTTTAATGCATGTACACTTTTTAAAGGGTAAGTAAAAAACACATCATTGGCTTATTGAGTTTTAAAATCTGCGCACAAACACACACACAATTCACTTCCAAAATTTAGCCAAATTCAAAGTTTATACTTAAACTTTCCCTTCTAGTTTTCTACTGATTGGCTGTTGATGGGTCAAACATACTCAGATCTCTACTGAGAACTGAATCAACCCAGTGCTGGGTTAAGGGCAAGACCATAATGATCTCTATTAGGGGTCCTGCAAACAGGAATCAGTATTTCGAAGCATTTCAACATACACAGACAAAATGCTGGATAGGCAGAACAGGTCATTGGGGTGGGAAAGGGTGTTTTTTTTCCTTAAGGCAATTCCAGACTTTGGCTATAATGTTGGTTAGCCCAGGGCCCTGCCCACACCCACTGCAATATTAGTTTGGTAAAAAAAATTTATAACTGTACTTACATGCCTTCATTCCCCTGGCGCTCGGAGCCAGCACCCTGCTTGCCGGAGCTGCAAGCAGGGGGCCGGACCGGCAGCAGTGTCTGTGATTGGCCGAGAGGCTGCCAATCACAGACCGGCTACCGCCAATGGAGAACACCACTGAACGAAGGTCTGTACAGTTTTAAATCTAATCTTTTTTACCAAACTAATATAGCGGTTGGGGGTGAGCGGGGGTAACCCTACATTATACCTAAAGGAATTTACGATGGGTGAAAGGCTGCAACTGAAGATCCGGATGGTGAGAGGGAGGGGGGAAGGAGCTCCCCTGCGCTTGCCACTGTCCTCTCATAGGACAAGGAGCAGGCAGAAACCTTTTGGCAGGAAGATCCCTACTACCTTCAGTTCCTGGACTTTGGACAGGCACTGCAGGAGAACCATAAGGACCAGAGATGTAAGGTAAGGATTTTTTTAAACTATATAGAGGGGCCAGTAGTGGGTTAAATTTTAGTTTAGAGGGTGGACATGCCCTTTGAAGCATAGGAATCTGCACTGAACCTACAGTATTTATAAGATGCAATATCGTTATTTTGCAGTATCATGTTTCTTACAGCAGCTATTGTGTTACTATGATTGTGGTCGTGAAAATACGATTGTAAATTTACAATGGTAATGACAATTAATTGTCTATACAATACCATGTGTAGTCTACTTCCACTTGGTATTGTGGAGCCGCTTGGCCATAAATGTACGGAACTTACCGTACGGTTTTATAAATCTTTTCCTCCATTGCTGATTTCACTGTATTGTCTCTTGTTATTTTTATCTATGGACTATAAGGAGGAAACAACTGATACTATCACATTATTATTTATAAAGGTTTGTTATTCGCTTCGGCCATAAACCCCCATCACCATCGAAAAATATGAACACAGCTATCGGTCTTTTTTTCAATCGCTTTAAAGGTTTGTTATAGGACTTACACTACACTAATATGGGACTAACAGAGATTTTCAGTCATGGCTAAACAATCCCCCTGGGGCGTAGGTTACAACCACAGTTTTGGTAAGTATGCACTGAGTACAGTGACAGCAGTGATACAGCACCATTCATTGGCACAATGGGTACTAAATAATAATAGCAGAGAGCGAACATGTCTTCTCAAATGCAACATGCTGGTAGAGAGGCTTGAAACAAGCAAGTTTCGTTCCTTTTTCCGAAATGGACCCATAGAAGTCAACGGGGAAAAAATCCAAGTAAAATAGGTTGGTAAGTTATGGTAGATGGCTTAGGCACCTGGGAAATGGTATGGGGAACATGTACAAATCACCAAAATGTAAAAAACACAAACATCGGTATATTATAAAAAGTTCTAAATCGGATCCGGTTCCTATTGTGCTCCGATGACAGCAAAGCACTCCGCTTACTCTTCTCTTCTGTAGGCATACAGGACAGATTCCCTACCTTTAATACATTATAAAGTAATAGGGAAGGGGTATTTTTACCCATTAGTTATTTAAAAACGTGGTTCTGGAACTGATCAGCCACAGTTTCAAAGAAATAACTCTATAGGGTTTTAGGACTCACAAGCTCCCCTCGCTCCACCGCCACGTCTCTCCACTTCCGGTTAAGGCATTCAGTGTTGGCCGTGATGTCACTGTCACGGCCACACTGACTGCTTTCCCAGAGCAGTCCTCCACTGCGGCTGTGCATGAACAAAAAGAACCCAGCACCTCAGTGGAGACTGACTGAGGAACCCAAAGCAGCGGTGGAGTGAGAGAGCTTGTGATATAATAGCTCGTGTGGGAGCCGAATTGGAATATTTCAAGTTAACGAATCCTGCTTACGGGGGTTTTAAAGCAGGTAAAGCTTTGTTTGTGGAGGGGTGACATTCCCTTTAAGGACAACTGTGGTCTTCAAACAAATTAGGGTTAATTAAAACCCTGCATTGTTACCTTTAAAATTAGCCCTGGAGAAGTTATGGTCCTGAAAAGATTTAAAACAGGCAAAGAAAAGCAAATACAAGGTTCCAGTCTTAAAAACAGCTGCAAAAAAAAGTATACACTTGCATGCTCGTCATAAGCTAATGTAAGTTGGGAGTGCTTTCATTTTTTAATAACATTAAAGGGCATGTCACCCCCCAAAACTGAAATTTAACCCCATACTGACCCCACTGTAGTGTACAAAAATCCTTACCTTACATCTCTGCTCCAAACGGTTCTCCGCTATACCCCTCCACAAGCGAAAACTGCAGTGTAGAAGCCAGCAGTGACTCATCCTGCGATTGTCTCTGCCTCAACCTCGACAAGGTTTGAGGCATGTGCAGGAGAGTCCTCCCCCCCTCCCTCACCCTCCCGTTTTTCTCACCCTCCCTCTAGCTCTAAACCCCATGTATATATGTAGGAATTGGTCCCCACGTCCAACCCGCCTTAATAGAATTTAGAGAAAGTCCCCTGGCGCTCTGAGCAGCCGGCACGCGTCCCTACACAGCTGCCGGTCCCGCCCCCTGCCTGGTCATTTTAACTTTTAGAACAGACTGCTCACCTACTGCTAAGCTGCCTGCCCATATGGGATTGTAAGATAAATGATTGTTGACATTCGGTACTAATGATCTTTATCTTAAGTATGTCTGTAGCTTTTTACTGATAAGACTGCAGATTTGTTTATCCTTACCTGTTTGGAGTTAAATGACAAAACCAGAATATACCATGCCTTTGGACAAAATGAGCAAGACAGATGGCCAAAACTTTATTAACAAATCATGTTAACATTTGATTTTATTTAAAGACTATAACCTCTTTTTTAAATGTAAGTTCTCTATTTGACAGAATGTAAGAGACACCCCCGATATGTTCCCGAGCAATGAGCTGCCAAATGCTACAGAGCTTCGTTCCCTCCATGACTATACCCTCCCCTCTCTAACATGGTCATGCATGCGTACTATGTTGGAATGAGCGGTGAAGCTGTCTGCCATGGGAAAGTGGCATCTCCATGTATGTATATATAAAACTGCTTCTTATTATGGTTGCCCTTTACGTTTGTAACAATAACGCATGATTTATTCCTTTTAAAAAAAAGCATATTGTTAATAGGCACAATTTAAGTTATGTTAATTGTGACAACAGATGTTAGATAAGAAGCAACAGCAATCACTATTGCACCTGTGGGCAGAGGGCAGGTGCAAAAGAATTTATTGGAAAATATCCCTGCTTATAATCAGAACTTTTCATAATTATGTGTACTTGACATTTTTCTCCATAGTTTGTATTTAATACAATACCATTAAAAATGGTAAATCGTGTAACTGATATCTGAATTGTGAAGGTTCGTACACACGTACGATTTTGTCAACGACCCCCGACACCGAGCATCGTCCGTGTCTATGCATTCGGTCGGGGGTCATTCGCTGATCTGCCAGCATTTTGAATTTTTAGCCCTATAAAATTTTAAATGTTTTGATTGGTTTGGTTACAGCTAGACCAGCCCACATTGTGCACATTGGAAACAAAGAGTTGTGCAATAGGGGCTCACATGAATGAAAACATTAATACAATAACATGAATAAAAACATAGCCAAAAGACCAGCTGCATGCTATCTACAACAACAAAATACATTTTAGAATGTCCTCCCCTTTAAGCTAAATAGGCTATATTTCATTACAGTTTATACATTGGATGAAACCAAACAGGCAACGAAATTTTTCTATTTTGTAAATGTGTAATGTATGTTCCCTTTAATACTTTTTTGATTTTTGGAGGTTTCCAAAAATTAACATCATTACTGCATATAATGTATTACAGTGAACGTGACACAATCTTGTTTCCCCATGCACTTCAAGGGGGACTCAAGCAATAACAGCAAAAGTTTGCCTGTGCTACTAATCTGCAGCAACCAATCAGATGTAAGTATTTTAATGGGTAACTGCAGTTCTCATCTAATTGGTTGCTGCAGATTAATAGCTTGGACAACCTTTTGGACCTTTCACTGCACCAGCCCCACTGAATAAATGTTCTGTTTTACAGCAGCATATGTCCTTTAGAACTGCAGAAAATATTACTAGAATACTAATAGGGAAAGCCTCTCATTGATCCGGTGGTGACTCGTGACGGGCACGGTTGTGCTTTTCACATACCAACAAGTCCCTGCCCAGAAATGTCCCCTCATACGCAAGTTCATGCCACAGTCTGCACACCATAACAACCAGGGTGACGGGTAACGGCCTTCAGTTATCTTCACAGCCAACTCACTGCAGTGCAATAGGAGAAGTGTTCTTGCAAGCACTGTAACTATGATATAATGTAACAACAAGAAAACACACCGGGTTAGTCAAACCCATGTGGACACACACACCCAAAATGCTATTGTCAGAAAAGGGAAATTGTGTATAACATTGAAACATTGTTCTGGAAATAAAAATAGGCAAATTTGGTCAATTACGATTACACACACCACCAACCACCTCATAGACCACTCACCTGATAGCTCTGTTACATTTTTCACATGTCCGTAGTACAGGCGGAGGGCTGCTAGTGGCATTTTTTGCCCACTGGGTGACAGTCTGCTGGGTAAAGACGTTTGTTTCTGAATACTGGGTGAGAGTTTACTTGGCATTGGAGTTGCACCTGCAGTAAAACATTAAAAAGGAGCAGAGGCATTTTTATTGACCAGAACTGGACTTTGTATCTTTGGCTACGATCACATTTAACTAAAATGCAGCACTACAATAGTCATTTACACTGGCAATATCTGCCATATTGTAATTATTCCATTAGGGATCCTAAATCATGTTCATGTTCAATAGTTTATCCTTTGCATAGGACGATATTTCATAAAGGGTCATTATTGGTAAGTCCGATAACAAACCTTTATAGCGTCAGTGGAATCAATGGCAATAGAGGGCGGTATTGAATACAACCGGAATCAACTTTTCGCCAAAGGTGAGGATTTTCGGCAAAAACCACATCACATCCTTATTAACAAACTTTTATAAATACCGTCCAAATGCTGATTTAAAGGGCATGTCCACCCTTAGAACAAAAACTGGTTATCTGCCTGCACTCTAAATTCTTTTTAGCAGTTTATACATGCATTTGTAACCAGATATTTAGGATAAGTTTTTATCTGTCGGGAAATAGTATCGTGCCTCCTCCTCTGCTCAAGTACTTTATATAATTGAGCATGTGCAGAGGAGGCAGCAGCAGAGAATTCAGCAGTTAATCATTAGTTGTGATGTCAGCAGTGACAGTCTTGATGACTTCATGGAGATGGAGCCAGCTTCTCTGCCAGAATGGGGCACATAATTATCCTTTAAACCATATGTGATTATAATACATCTAATAATGTGCTGAATATATCAGTTGGAGTTATTACTTACTGATGGTTCCCTGACTGCTCCAATCCTCTTTTCTGTTTAAGCTGGGTACACACGATGAGATATTTCGGTCCGATCGACCGATAGTTCAGTGTATCGGTCAATCGGACTGAAATTATCTCATCCGAATGTGCCCATGTCCGATTCGACCGTTCGTCCGAATTGACAAAAGCGATCGGACATGGTGGAACCTCGTCCGATCGTGCGTCCTGCATGGACGAGTCGTCCGCGGTAACTATCGGACGCGGCTGCTTTTGCGCGACCGCAGTCCTTCCTCTGGCCGACGCGTCGAAAGTATCGACCGGTCGGTCAGGAGGAAAAATCGCTAGGTGTGTACCTAGCTTTAGTCTGTGATGTAGCCAATGGGAAGACACGCTCTGCAAAGAGAACGTGTCTTCCCGTGGATGAGATTGCAGACTGTCACTGACAGTAAAAGAGGGGCGGAGCTGTGAAGGAATTTAGAATTTTTTTCATATAAATTCCTTTCCTAATAGCATCATTCTTCCAGACATTTCTGTTGCAATGAGGAAACGGGAAGAACAATAATTCTCTATTTCTATAAGCACTGTACATTCTGTTTCGCCTCTTATTTAATATATCCAAAAACAGAACTTTTATTTCTAACTACTTAAGAAGAATAAATAGAAATACATAAATTAATACTACATACATAATTTCTTGAACAAATATTTTGGGCTTAAGCTATCCCTTGCAGAGAATCATTGGCAAGTGCTAGATTACGGATCCCAACACACGATCGTGCTTGATCCAAAATTGGGAGAAAATATTAATCGGTTTGCCAGAACAATCACCTTGTGTGTACCCAGCCTTAGTAATTGCCCCTAACGGTTTCATGCCTCGGTGAAATTTTATGATCTGCCTAGTGGTAGCCATGTTAGCTCAGCTTGGCCCAGACTAGTGTGGCCCCATAGCCAGTATCTGGGCCGCTGTTGGCTCTGCCTCGAACCATCATGCTCCTCTCACGACCACCCAAACTCCTCACAAAGGCCTGCCACTCAGTGGATCCATGGGCCTCATTTTTCCTGATTGGGCCACAGTTAGGCATTAACTTATTAGATAATTATTGGTCGAAGCTGTGTTCAGAGCCCCCCACTGTCAAAGGGTACATTAGAACCCCGGCAATATACCTCTCACCTATCTCAGACTGTGAGTGCAACTTTAAGTATTACTGGCAATATAATGTACTCCCCCATGGGTAAAGACTAACAGGGTTATTCAATAAAAGTTTCTTATCGTTTTAAAATGGTGCTAATTTTGCCCCAACACTCAGATGTTAGCTTTCAAATGTTATAAGATTTGATTGGTGTGGCACAATTAGCACCATTTAACGATAAGATCTTATATTGAATCTCCCTGTTTGTGTAAGGGTACCTCAAAGATGGAGGGGGGTTTGGGGTGATTGGGGATTTAATTTCCCCTTAACTCTTATCAGCATGCAAATTTTGATTTTGGTGGCAATATAACCTAAACACTAAAAATCAAATACTGAAATGCTGAGCAATCACTCCACACTCTGGTAGGCAGCTCCTGGCTCTCCGGGTATCCGCCGCAGTCATGGCTTAGCAGATGACGATCGTTGAAAGGCCTCTAAGCTTTGCATCGCTCAGAAGATAGGGGGAGGTATGTAGTACTCTGGGGGGAGGTAGGTAAGTACTTGGGTTTTAGGTTACAGAGGTCTATCAGTAAGATTCAGTATACAAAATGTAATATTGGTGATGAGAGACGCTAAATGCAATGGAAGTAGTTGCTCATGTGCCACCATTCTGGGTTTAAGTCATGTTACATATGTTTAGCATCAAAGACTAAAATTATTGCGCTTTGGCTTGGTAAATCCTGGTGTATGATTTTTTTTTTTTTTCCATTTAAATTTTTTTTTTTCAAATTGAAATAACCTTTGATTGGTTTGGGCAAAATCACACCATTTTTAACCATAAAGAACATTTATTACATAGGCCTGTTTTATATAGCGGTATAATACTTATTACAAGGTTCATGTGACAACATACAATGGGTGAATGTGCTGTTCACCAATGCAATGCTTTCATGTGGGGACAGGCCCAATGAGTAGCAGAGATAGATACTAATTATCACTACAGTTCATCAAATTCCTCTTGCAAAGTGCAATCCTGGAGCCTTACTTTGCCACAAGGATAATATTTTAGCTTTATTTGCTTTTAAAGTCACAAAAATTGTCTCAATTTTCTTTTAGGGTTTCTTTAAAGGGCATGTTCCCTCTATCAAATGAAAAAATATATATTGGTAAATACCCCCAAACACACAAATGTTAGAAAGCTACAGATGTAGAACTAACCTGTGTATACAGCTAAATGTTCTTCTCCTCCTTCCCTCTGCCTATCAAAAGATTTTCACTCCTCTCCAAGCTCTTTTGCAAGCAGGAAAATGCTCAGAGGAGGCAGCTATGGGATTAGCATTGGACATTATGATATCAGCTGTCACTTCCAGCTGCTAACCAGAAGAACCAGGAAACAGAGAATTTCAGGTTAGTCTTACATCTCTCAGATTTCTAACTATTGCAGTTTGGAGGATGATTTTCCTAAATAACTTTTTCATTTGAGGGATCGACTTGCCACTTAACCTTGAAATGTAATTTACTTATCTAGACTCTATGTTTAACCCATATGTGCTAGCAGCCTGTCTATGTGGAGGGGTCAATAAGGAGGCCCATCCACAGAATGAGAGATCAAGGCCATCACTCATTCCTGGTTAGAAATATGGTCAGTGGGTTGGTCCTGAATGTGTGGATCCCGAATGGCACCTGTACACGTTATTGTAGTATATTCAACTGCTTAATAGCACAATGGAATATAAGCTAAGGGCACTATGCTGTTCAGGTGGCAGTCTTGTACATAACAGTTTATGTTGATGTATGTATGTATGGTTTTTATAAAGTCCACTTGGGGACGCAGCGCTGTACAGTAACAAATACAATAAAGTCTACAAGGACAATACATATGATGATTCAAATAAATATATAATTATAAGTGCTAGACTTGCCACAAGAGGTAGTCCCTGCCCCGTGAGCTTACAATCTAGTTAGGTAGGTAACACACAGATACATGGAATTGTATAGTGCGATGGGAGACGTATGCGTATAAATAAACGTCATATACTGTGCTGGTTACCAGATAGTAGGATGTAAGGTTAGATTTAAACCTGATATTGGAGGTTTCATGACGTAGAGAGGGGAATAGTATTCCAGAGGATGGGAGCCCAGTACGAGTGGGGGGTCTGTACATGAGCTGGTTCTGCGATGAGCGGAGGGTACGGAGCAACAAGCAAAGGGATTAAATGTAGGGATGATTTTGTATGTAATGCGCTGTTTAACGGGAGCCATTTGTTGTCTGGTACAGAAGATTTGGGATCCGGTTTATTAGAAATTGAAACAATACTGTGGCAGAGTTAATTATAGACTGAAGGGGAGAGGGTGAAAGCAGAAGACCAAAAGTAGTAGGTTGCAATATTCCAGGCGCGATAGGATGAGAGCATGCATAAGCAGTGGTCGGGAGAGAAAGGAACCTGATGATTTGGTTATATTGCGAAGGAAGAAGCGTCAGGTTTTCGCAACAAATGTTAGGAAAAGGAGAAGAGAAGTCATAATTACCCCCGGCAGCAGCCAATTGGATAGGGGAAATGGGGGTATTCTCAACAGATGGAGAAATGGGACAGGACCAGTTTAGGTGGAAAACGATCAGTTCAGTTTAGAAAATTTAATTTGAGGTGGCATTGAGACATCCAGGAGAGATGGCAAGGAGACAGTTGGAGACACATGATTGGATGTCAGGATTTAGCGTAGGGGTGGACAAGTAGATTTGTGTATCGTCAGCATAATAAATGATATTTGAAGCTAAAAGGGTAATAATATCTCCCAAGGAAATAGTGTAAGAGGAGAACAATAAGGGTCCAAGACAGACCCTGCGGGACCCCCACCCAAGAGGAACCGAGAAGAGGTATTGCTAACATAAGATACAAGTAAGTGTCTGTCAGAGAGATGAGGATAGAAACCAGGATGCCACGGTTATGAGCATGAAGGTAGTTATAGATACGGGAGAGACTAATCGTTCTAGCAGTTTAGAGGATATCGGTAAGAGAGAGACGGGCGGGTAATTGGCTAAACGAGGGGTCCAGTGAGGTTTTTAAGTATGGGCTTAACTGGGCATGCTTAAAGACGAAGGGAAATTCAGATGTAAGAGGCATTGAATATGTGGGTGAGTGAAGGGGTAAGACAACAGATTACAGGGCTTCAGTAATACAGAGCGCATGGGATCAAGAGACAGGTCGTGAGGTACATGATAGAAGCAGGCAGAGACTTCTGAATGGTTCACGAGCAAAAGATCTAGAATAGCTGAGGGAGGAGAGGGCAACATAATCTGAGAGTCTCCCAGGACCAGATATCTGCACCGGATGGAATCCACTTTTGCTGAAAGTAATGCACAAAGTCCTGGGAGAGTGCGGAGAAAGGAGAGGGTCACGGGAGGGCACAGAAGAGTTGAAGATGGAGAACAGCGACGCGGGTTAGATTTGGTGTTATTTAGTCGGTGGAGAAAATATAATTCTCAATGTAAGAGTGTAACCAACTGTGTATCCAGCTCCTCAGGATGTAATAACTATGTAATAGGCACTGTGCATTCAATATACCTATTAACGGGGCTGGTAAACATATCCATACTCAGATTACGGTAATATAAGGAAGCAGACCCTGCAACCACAGGGGCCCTATCTTATTGTTTTTTTCCTATAACAGATATAACCTCCTCCCAGAAAACCACTGTGGATGAAGCATGGATAGGGGCCCATCATTTGATGGGGGGCCCAGTGATTCCTAGTTATGACACTAGCAGGTGCTGTTGTTCCAGACCCATATGATATGAAATTACACAGTTATATTTAGAAATGTATCCATATATATTGGTAAGGACACCCTTTCATTGGAAATTGAAAATTGATACTCTTGTGGTCTGATAATGTATGGTAATTGTACGATAATAGCGGAGTACCCAATACAAACATGTACAATATATAACACAACCCTGTCCTAACACTACCCACAACAGACCCCCATTCCGTTCCTATGATTAGTACAGTTATACCAATCACGCGTGTTACACTGTACCTTCTGGGCTGTTCTCCAGGGCCTCCTGTAGCAGTCTGAAGCTGTTGACTGTCGAGGGGACGTCCTGGTCTCCTGGTTTCCCTCAGCATCTTTACACCTCGGAATCCTGTTGCGCCAACTCATCTTGTAGGTCAAGACGTGTCCCGACTTACAGATTGGAGGAATTTCTTCAAGCACAAACAGTCACATAGTTTCTTGCTTTTCCCTCTCGTTCTGCCTATTCTTCCCATTTAGTATTTTCTCAGTGAGCTTTCTGTTCTGCTCATGTTGACACTACTGCCACCCTGATAAAGCCCTTTGTGTTCACAATCCATTGACAGTTTACCATGACAAGTAGCAGTTTTTCTTGCACCTTGTTCCTGAACCTACACACTTTCCCTGTCTGTGCGACTGAGCTCTCTGTGTGTTCCATTCCCCCCAAACCACGCACACACTACACTGCAGGACCCCCTCCCCTCTCTGCATTATATACCAAGGGGTCGCTAGCAATTAGTTGTCTGAGAATGCTGGAGATGTAGTGAAGCAATAAACCCTGAATGCTGAGGATTTATTTTTTGTTTCTTGCTCTTTACTTTTCTCGTCCCCCCCCTTATCTTCCCTCCCAACCCCAGGCTACATAGCTCAAACTCACATGCCAGGCAGATGTCCCTCAGTCCAGTGATGTATCTCTCTTTATCCCCAGACCCAAAGCATCGAGGGACCTCACTCTGAACCTCCAACACACTTCTCGTCCCTTCACTACTGTCTCCTCTTCCTGTACTCAGGACACACCTGTCTCTTTTGCTGACCCCGCCTGTCCCCCTCCCCATAATGGGCACACCTCTGTCACTTACACACTCAGCTCCTCCACCCATCTTCCCACTAAACTCAATGTGTCTATGCAGCCCTGTAACTGGTCACCGCCAGTAACAACACCCACATACCAGCTGAGGAACGTTTCCCCCTTGGGTCCCTTAACATGTGCTTTCACTTAAATACTGTGTAATCAAGAAGCTGGAGGCAGCAATTGGAGAGTGTGTAAAAACGAGGGAAGTAACACTAAGCTTGATACACGGACACAAGTTTGGGGCTGATGCAATAAAAGGTGCAAAAGTTTGACTGTGCTGTATATGCATGGTACACACGGTGCAATATTCGGCCCAATCGACCAATAATTCAGTGTATCAGTCAATAGACCAAAATAATTGCAAGGTTTTTTGGACACACCTTCAATCATCCAAACCTATGGACCGCACGCTCGGTCGTGGCAAATTGTAAGCTGCGGCCACTGTTGCCCGGTCTGTTGCCCACTGTTGCTATGACTACAGTCCTTCCTCCTGGGCGACCGGTCAGAAGACCAAACAGTTGGTCAGGAGGAAATATGCATGGTGTGCACCATGCTTTAATCTGCAGCAACCAATCAGTTATATCTAACTGCAGTAACCAATAAAAAGTGAATATCTGATGGGTTGCTGCAAATTAATAGCACGCAAACTTTTGCACCTTTCATGCATCAGCCCTAAAATGAATCTGTAAAGGAGGCTGTACATATGGGGACTGGTTACCAGAAAATAAAATAAACAGTGGTGGTTTCCTGTTTCCCTATTGGCAGATTACAATGCATGTGGTCGGAACCTTTGTAAGGTTGACTCTGACTTAGCACATTCCACCCTGTTTTGTGTGACTAGGACGCACGTGCAGAGCACTAGGCTGTCATACAAAACAAGGAAACCCTGGGTGTGTAGAGGCCTGAACACAGATTGTTTGCATTTTGACAAATTATATTTTGTTATACACTTAACGGCTGTGGCAGAACTACAACTTACTGCATGTTCATAGCACCCTATTGCATTTTATGTATATAGTATACTCTAAAACACGTTCAATAATAGCCCAATATGCTGGTAAAACTCAACAGTAACAATAGTAAAGTCACAGCGGATAGACAGATAGATAAATAGATCGACAGAGACAGAGTTAGATTGACAGAGAGTAATAATATATAGATAGATAGACAGACAGTTAGATTGACGATGGAGAGATAGATAGATAGTAGACAGACGACAGATAGATGACGACAGACATACAGACAGATAGAATTTTGCCATTACTATATATACAATTTCTATATGTATAACTGGATTCCTCTCAAAAACAGATTAGTTATTTTCCTACCTTGCAGACAGTCATAATACATCATTCCACTGCTCAACCTGTTGTAAATGGATTAGCATAACTAGCATTGGATTTTTTGCCCAAGCCCCAACATAAAGTTTTATAATGTGATGGCCTCAATAAGTTTCTGCCAGCTCTGGGACTTACCTTTTGTAGGGTGTATTTATTGTAGGAGTCACACATGATAAAGAAATCGCAATTGTTTGGTGCTAACTTAAAAGCTGTCAGCTCTGTAACTAAAGACCAGGAAGTAGACTACTCATTCCTACCTCCTTACATTTATATGCCCTTAAGAAAAGGTAATCCACACTAAGCTGATATGATTGGATTCTTCCTATAGCCACCCTAATTATAATGCTTCCTCTCCTGCCATAGATAGGGTAGTTTGTTGTCTGTGCTGTGTAGTGTTCCAATGTATTTAACAGGCAAACACAAATCCCTGCAGCACTAAGCCAGATATTATGTGGTGTATAGCAATTGAAGGTGCAGCCATCTCTCGCACCGGTTTCTGTTTGTCTCTGCTACTGCACGCTCCATTTAGAAGCAGAAAGCTAAACGGCCCACTTCACCCATCAATTAACTATCCAGAGAGCTGGTGTTGAGTCATGGTACAAGGATGTGGAATGCAGACTCTAGTTCTGTTCATCTCTCCTGTCCGTGGTACATGTCGGTTAGGTAAGGCAAGGCACATACGTAGCTAAAGGCACCGCACCCAGGGGCGGCAAATAACAAAACAGAACGGGTGAAAGCAGGAAGGGGGGAAGGCAAATCAACAGATGAGGTAGAAATGGAAAAATGCAGGTGAAGTCACAGTGTCGATAGTATCAGGTTATACAGAACAATACAAATAATAGATTAAATAGGATTAATTTCAGACACAGGGCTTATGCAAGAAAACCTTGCCTGTGCTATTAATCTGCTGTAGTGATGCACCCGAATCCAATTCGGACAAATCTCGAACTATCCGAACTAGTATGGGTTTGAACTATTTGGTTTTCTGAACTCGCTACATTATTTTTTATAATTGATGAAAATTCGATAATTCTCGAATTCTCGAATCAGTAACCCTCAAATGTATCCTTCGATTTCAATACCCACGATGTATCCTTAGATTTTGGTAACCCTCAAATGTTAGCCTTCGATTTCAGTAACCTCAAATGTATCCTTCGATTTCGATAGCCCTCAAATGTAGCCTTCAATTTCCATAGCCCTCAAATTTAGCCTCGATTTCAGTAACCTCAAATGTATCCTTCATTTCCATAGCCCCTCAAAGTAGCCTTCGATTTCACTAACCCTCAAATGAATTCATATTGTATCTCTTCGATAACCTACTTCAATGTATCCTTCAATTTCGATAACCCTTATGTATCCTCATTTTCGATCAACCCTCAAATGTATCCTTCGATTTCGATAACCCTTAAATGTTATCCTTCGATTTCGATAACCCTTAAATGTATCCCTTCAATTTCTCGATAACCCTCATGTATCTTCGATTTCATTAAACCTCAAATGGTATCCTTTGATTCGATAAACCCTCAAAGTGTCCCTTCGATTCGATACCCTCAATGTAGCCTTCGATTTCAGTAACCCTCAAATGTATAGTTCGGTAACCCGCGAATGTAGTGGTCGATTTGGTAACGTTCAATGTAGTGGTCGATTTTGGTAGCCTCAAAGTATAGTTGTTACCTAGAAAATTAGCAGTCAGTTTCGGTAACCCTTAAATGTCGCAGTCCACTTTGGTTACCCTCGAAAGTATCGTTCGGTAACCCTTGAATGTAGCAGTCATTTCGGTAACCACCGTGAGTAGTGTTCGATTTTGGTAATTTTCAGTTTTGCCTCTCAGTCCAATCACAGATGCGGCTGCCGTTCCATGCAAGCAGAGGAACGGGACGTGCGGCTGAAGATAGAGGGAAGGTAAGTAACTATTGGGGGAGTTCCTGCAAATAAGATTAATGCATTTGGGGCTGGGGGAGCAATACCTATAACTATACTTTGTCAAAGGGTGGAAATGCCTCTTATATGGGTTTGGTTTCCAACTTTTACTGCAGCAACCAATCAATGATAGTTTTTTTACTGAGTTACTGCAGTTAGAAATTATCTGATTGGTTTCTAAAGATTAATAGAGCAGGCAAACCTTTGCACCTTTTCTGGCATCAGCTCCTCTTGTGTGTGAGTGGTGTGACATTGAACTTGTCGCTGTTACACAAAAAGATGGAAAAAGCACAAGTTAATTTTTATAAAATAGATTTTATTTAGTTTGTATTTAAAAGTCTTGGTCCTGTAGGTCATATCCGAGTCAAAAAGTTCCCAGGGAAAGACCCGAAGTGTGTTGTTCTCCACAGACACCTGAAAGGCAGCAAAGATTAGATGTCAGGTAGATCAATTGGGTCCTGGGCATGGCTGACTGTTCTTGTGTGTTAAGCAAGCGGGTCCCCAGATGTAAGAAGGGACAGTTCAGGAATATCAATATTTGTTAAATTGTAGTTATGAAGCCATGCCTTCTTAGTTATTCTACATAGTCCTCCCCATTTGAAAAATCAGTTGATTTCTATTCCCTGCTGTTGACATTAGTGACCTGCCATTTCAGATTCACGGTCCTTCTTCTTCCCAGGATGCACCACATCCTTGGAATGTTCCTAACAGTAATTTGCTACTGATTGGCTGTTGGATGGGTCAAAATTCTCAGAATCTCACTGAGCTACTGAATCATGGGTTGATTCAGTTGTCGTAGAGATATGAGTATCTTTGACCCGGAGCTGGGTCAAGGGCAAGACCATAACGTTCTGTAGTAGGGGTCCCTGCAAACAGAAGTCAGTATTTCGGTTGCAGTTATTTATACACAGACAAAATGCTGAATGGCAGTTAAGTAAGGTCATTGGGATGAAAAAAAAAATGCTCTTTTTTCTGAAAAGCTTATGTATTTTCACTGAACTTCCCCTTTAACTGGGCCCTAGGCAACTGCCTGGTTGCCTAATGAGAATCCAGCGTTTGTGGCCAGGGCGTACCAGGATGAGGCACTTACCTACGTACCACCCATCATCACAGTGCTTTCGCACGTCACTTAATCTCCTGGGATCAACTCCACTCATCAGGGTGTTTTGGGAGTAAAATGCGTAAAGACCTGTACTAAACATGATAACAATAATATAATAGGAGTTTTTATATTAAAGGTATCTCCACCACAAAATATTTTTTTTACATTGTGTAATGCCCCCCATCCCATCCACAACAGCCAATTTTCTTTTGTGAAAAAAATCCCCAAAAGATACTTGCAGACATTCATTCCCCCCGCAATCTGCTCCCGGCTCTCTCTAGTCGGCAGAGGGCATACCGGCAGCCATGTCTGTGATTGGCTGCCGGCTAGGCACACAGCTGGGGAATGAAGGTCTGTAAGTCTCTTTCTGGGCTTTTTTACAAAGTAATTGGAGTTGGGGGGGCTGGGGTGCACTACACAGTAAGGATTTTTATAGGTAGTGGATGCAGCAGACAGAAGGGATCTAAGGAGGAGTAGGGGGGGTTGGTAAAGGACTCCCCTGCGCATGTCACAGTCCTCAGTGGACAGTAGTGGGTAAATTTAATTTTGCGGGGTGGAGATGCCCTTTAACCCCTAGGCCAGGTAGTAGAATAAACTTTTTGCATTCCCAAGGATACTCACTTGTGCCAACCTGTGTCTGGACGCTATAGGGTGCCATGGTTTTTGTCTGTCTGTGCACCCCAGGTGAAACCTGGAAAAAGAAAGAATGGCATAAACGAAACCAGTAAAAGCAGAAAGATGATGGGTAACACTGAAAGAGAAAAGGGAGCATTGTACAGAGTGCAGCACTGAGTGGGGAGCCACATGATGGGGAGCAATTCATGAGCAGGGATTGGGTAGTTAGGAAACAGCAGTGTTGTTGTAACGATCACTCTGATCTATAGTCAGTTCACAGCTCTGTGTACGCACACTTGTAAACAAACTGGAAAAAGTATGTCAATTGTCAACTGCATTTCCTGTCCCATGTTATTTGTTGGGACAGTGTATAACTGCATTCACAAAGGGCTGCCATGGAAACATGAAAAATACCAGAAGATCCTCTTCACTTGATTCTTTTTTGCATTCCGAGAAAGGGAAACTACAGCCAAGTCCTCCCCTACCTCATTTGGTTCTTATGATGGTTTCATGCAAACATGCCTTCCCTGACACAGGCACTCGAAGTAAAAGAAGAATCTATAGTTTGAATGTTGCGGACGGAGTGTTACAATGAATTGCTTGTATGTTTGTAGTTAGTGGCGGTGCGCTGTGTAGTTAGCGAAGGAGATATCCTAGTTATACAAAAAGGAATATTCAAGATTGCGTTGAATATGGAGGTTGTGTGAGTCAATAGCTGGTGTAATGGTACAGCGCAGCTAAGAAAGCGCATTGGAACGGATTTAGTACACTTCCCTCAGAAACCAACAATGGGGCGTAGTCTTGTCCTTATTATAAAGCAACGCGATAAACAAACCGCCCAATCTCTTATGCAAAATTATTGCTGGTTTCTCGGTTTCCAACTGACTAATGTACGGACAATATAACCGTTACTTGGTAAATAACTGTACACTCACGTATTTGTCTCATTCCATTGAGCAAAGATCTTGTCTCATTCACATGAACATCATATGACCAGAGCAGGATACACATGAAAAACTATTACATGTCAATCTCTGTTATATATTATTAATTATATCCATCCTCTGTGCAGATTCTTAAGTGAGCAGATGGCATGGTATATACAAGTTAGAGACGGAGCTACCTCAGATTTACATGTGTTCTTTAAAAATGGGTCCTTATGGAATCCTTGTGAATTAGCGTAGCTACGGTGAATAGGATTAATCACGGCTTTAAATTGTGTACTGGCCAGCAAAGGTCACAGGTGAATTAATCATATTGCCTGCAAGAATGCAAAAGAGGGATTTGGTCTGTTTAACTACGCGTTCGTTATTAAACATTTGGTGTAATTTAAAAATTCAGAAATCTGTGCAGTACTTGTTTTAGCTAATTTAGTGGTGGGTGAAGATGTCTTGATAGGTCATGAATTATAAACACATAGTAACAGGCATATGCGTCTGCGCCTTTAATCATTGCGAGGTGTGCAAGAAAGGGACAGATGAATTGTGGTAACTCGGTAAAAAGCATACATTTGATTGGTTTTGACACAACTTTGTACCTATCACAGCCATATTTGCTAGCGGCTGGTTGTGCACAATTACAGCTGATATTTCCATCACCCGCATGCAAGAAAATACAGGTTTCCTGTAATGCAAGGGAGTTCTATTTTCTGAAAAAAAAAAAAAAAAAATTGATATAAACCAGTCTGCTCTGGTGGTGTTGAACTCTGATCACAGATTACACATAATACAGACGGAATTAGTTTCTAAGCACGCGTGTATTTATACTAAACAGATCATCGAGGCCTGATTAGCATTTACAACATCTAAAAGGTCACGTCGAGTCACACATGGAAACAGAATTTTAGTGAATGTTCAAAATGGCAGTTCAGGCTTTGTGAACAGAGATAAAGTCAGATGTTCAACAATCCTGTTCTAATTCATAATTGAATTACGTCAATAAAGATCCAACTAGAAGCAGGAATAAGCGTAACCAGGGGATAGCCACAACCATAGGCTTGGTTGAATTGGCATAGGGTTAAAAGGGGCACACCTGCATGTGCCCACAGGCCCCCACAAGGACCTTAGACTTGCTTAAACCCAGAATGTTATTAGTCTTTTGGAGGCATTTACGCACATGGTATTGTTACAAGCACGGTAACTAGGCGACAAAACCCAACTAGCACCCGAATTTGAGGCCAAGTGGAAGATGTTAGCTCCCCAGGGTTTCAACAGAAACATGAGATGATATCTATTCAAAACTAGAGATGGCCAGTTCGTGAGACGTCGAACCAGGATGCTCAGCGGATTCCAAGAAATCCACAAATCTCGGAACGCAGGTCGAGACTTCTCAACGCGTTCAGCAAGGAGGATACTACTGGAGGTACTGCGGGAAGTTACGTGACCGATCTATGGAACCAGCACGATCGGGCAGAAGGTATTTGCCGGACCCGGTACTGATCGTTGGTCTAGTTCAGACGAGGAACTGTACGCGATGCGCCAAGCCAACCATACATTAGTTCGTGGAAGGGGGGAAGTAAAGAGAAGGGGGAAGGCCGCGACAGTGTCATCTGTCAGGGGCCGAAATATAGTATGGTGGTGTACCCTTTAAGGCCTTTTAGAGGTCTTAGGTGCCCTTTGTGAAAACAAAGCAGATAAAGGATTTTTACTAAAAACTAAAAATTTGTGAGATTTCTGAAGATCATGCAACAGTAGACTAGACAATAAGATGTGACTAACCTTGAACTGGTGAAACAAAGAAGGGGAGAGGGGGGGTGGGGGAAGGGGGGGGGGGGAGGGGGGGGGGGGGGGGAAAAAAGAGAAGGGGAAAAAAAAAAACCATATCACTTTACCATTCTAAGGTGGTTGGGGGCCTGGTGTACTATCAACCGTGATTTTGAACTTCCGACCTTTTAATGATTAATTTAATTTTCGATATTATCGGAACGTGGTCAAATTGATATTTGTACAATACAAAGTAACTTTACGCACCATAAAAACATTGCGATGAAAAAGGAGCGTTCAGGGGCCTACCCCCTCCATTTAAACAGAGCTTCCACTCAGCGACCTTTCGCCGGTTGCCACAGTCCTTGAAACAGATATGACTGCAACGTATCGACAGTCTTAAGGGCAGCGGAGTCTTTTACAAAGTGTGTGCAACCTGTTTATGGTTAATAAGACACTATCTAAGGGTGTGATACATTACATTATTTCATAAAGAATCTGGAGGGGTTCTGGAAATGTGTCTGTGTATTAACACCCAGACCGGTGGGTTCCCAAGTCCCTAGAGCCGCTCACTTACAGTAAGTTACCATTGCTATTTTTACTCATTATATTTAGGCGGAGTATTGCTATTTTACCTTATAGGGGGTGTTGCTGGGAGTGTGACGGATATCGAAATTCTATGAGTGATAGGTCTCCTGCCATTGACTTTCATGGCTTTTTAGGAAAAAGGATTTTCGAAAATCTGTTAATGCGCGCAGGCTGAACCAGAAAAACCGAATATTAGCTGATTTCCCGCGGTGGCGTCGTGGGGGTATTGACAAAGCGTAAATTTTCAGGTGTAACTACAAAAGGAAAGGAAGTGATAGGAAAATATAAACGATTTGAGGCTGGCGTTTGAAGTGGGGGGGTTTTTCTGTGGCTGCAAGAAAATTTTTGCAAAAACAATGGCGGGGTACCAAATAAACCTTACTGACGTGTGGTACATGGGAAGGGAGGACGCTATACATCATAATCCATATTGAAAATACAGGGGGTTGCCTTTCATGTGCTTTCATTGGAAGGCTGCAAAACCATCGCCTAAGTGGTGACCGGCCACGTGAGGAAAGGTCAACAACCAGATCCATAAAGGAATATCACAGTGATCTGGTGATGGAATACCTCTGTGCCCTTTACACCACAGGGGCACCTCATTACTGAAATATAGCTTGTGTGCAAGCAGCACCAAGTGACAGTCTGTACTTAACACGTGTGTCAATCCAGCCCTGGAAGGGGGGACCCAAAATGAAAACTTTACCTACAGGTACATCCCCCCCAAAACCCTAAACGGTAATAGTTGAAATCTGAAATATGTAGTCGACCTGAATCTGCAACACAATGGTCCTGTTTTTCCCCTGTTAATCTGCTTCCCAACTGAGTTCTTCATTGGGGGTATGCCAACTTGTCAGTTATGTACTTTTGACAGTTGCATCCAACAGCCCATGACTGAATGGTGGTAACAAGGGGGGGCGCGGGGGGGCGGGGCTTGTGGGCTGCCATATGTCTGAGCATAAGGAGGGGCCCAGGAGCGCAGTACGCTGCAGTACAGGTTTCTGGGCAAAAAATATTCTCAGTTGTTTTTCCATGAGGCATCCAGAAAGCATAGCAGGCATACAGTTTATTTTAATGAATTCCGAGGCAACTATAGGATATAGGCAACATATTAGGAAAAGAGGACGACATTCTTTCTAAAAAGATGTGCTTATGGAGGTGGAGTTGTCCTTTAAAGGGAGAACTAATGTTGAATCCATATCTATGTGTAATACATGACACAATTGCTATAAGATTCTCTGGCAAGCCTAGTGCGGCATGCTATAAATTCCCCCAGGGAGAGTGACGTTGAATGTGTATTATATCAGGATGGGCAGTAAAGTATGTATTCGTGTTCGGAATAGCTTGGGGCTATTATTGATGAACATTAGCATATATATAGAAAATATAACAAAACAAGGGGCACAACGGGTGGAACAAACGAACAATCTTTATAGTTGTTCAACGTTTCGCCGGCGACACACAGCGCTGTCCATCATCGAAGCCGCGGCGTCCGTAGGAAACTTGACTGGGAATAAAGATTGGGGTGGGGGTTTGTATTCACCTAACCCAGTGTGCCCCGGCGAATTTCGTATAAATATTGCTGAGTCTAGTGTGGTGTAGGGATATGGAACTACACAGCCTGTGGCAAAAAAATGGTGTATAAATTGTACATTTGTATGGATAGGTATGAGTGCAGGACTCTCTCTTCATATATGTAGGGGTGGGGGTATTAGACATTAGTAACATGGAAAGTGTTGGGGAAGACAACTCTAAACTATAAGTAGGTAAAGTCCGGCAAGTGTAGAAAGACAATTAATAAGAGATCTTTACAGGTGCTTATCGCTATAAAGCTGGGCCCCTTTGTGGGCCTTCAAACAAGCACATCAGAATGCATGAGCACAGCAGAAGGGGCTCGGTTATAAAAGGGTAAAGGTGAAGAAAGGGAAAGTCACCATTGAACCAATTAAATACAACAGCGCCTCATCCCGTTTATAATACCAAGCTGATAGGGGAAACACGCCCAAATTTGGGGCACTAGTGACTTTAGAACACAAAAAATCGTCTGGTAGGTTTGAAAAGAGAGTTTGGCGGCGCGAATGGAAAAACGGTTGGAAAGAGAGATGATTTCATGGCATCCAAACCACCTAGATATATCCCCGATGGAATCTCGGGTACCATGCAAGCAAAGCATTGGCCACTGAAAAATCACTGTAACAAACGTCACCAAAGGATACAGCCAGTCCAAAGCTCTCTAACGGTTGTGCACCGGCGATTACAACAGTAAGGGGGGGGGGCTGAACTGATGCACAAAACCAAGAAGACTAAATATCCAGGTACTCACAGGGTGTTTCTTAATAAAAGTTCTAATCCTAAGTTAATAATGGTGTGCTACATTTTGTACCTCTACTGCACCAATCAATATTACGGAACATTTAACGTGTTTTTGCATATGCTGCAAAAGCGAACTAATACAAACAAAGCCCCCCCCTATAACAGTCGATGAGTTGGGTTGGTCAAACAGTAGCACTCCCATTGTGTTTAACGAATACCAGAAACTTTATGAATAACCCTATATTGTTCTTAGTGTTCCTACTCACGGGTTGGCAAAAGGACACAAAAGAAAGCAAGATTCGGAAAAAAAGGGGAAAAAGTTTGCGAGCTTATGACAGTGTGATTCCCATAAAAACATGTGTGAGCAGGTTGGATGGCTTCCATGTTCGTAAAATCAATGGTGAGTTTAACATCGGCAGAAACATCATGGGGTTGCACATATATTGGCCTAGAAAACCACTTTCCCTTTGTGGTACATGTACCGTATCATGAAACCCTTAATAGTCAAAGAAGTCTGGGGCAAGATAAGGAGAGTGCGCATGCGTATAGTTGCACATGTGGCCGACCTATATGGCTACCGCGTGACTGAGGCCCATTAAAGGGCGTTTTCACACCCCCAAAACTAAAATGTCAACCCCTTACGTGAGTGCCACATCAGGTATATTTCAAACCAATCCGTACACCTAAGGGATATCGCGTGTACGGAGGATCAATAAATTATGGGGTTCCCGGAGGAGACTAGCGGTGCGGCCGGGCCAAAGTCGCAGGTCACGAACACTAGGCCTGTTGGGGATCCAATAGAGCGATATGTGTGACTGCACTGGCCATGAGACTTCCTCCACGCTACACATACACAGTTGAGGCGGTGCTCAGTTCGAACCCTCGCCTGCAGGCGCGCACAACAATCACAGAGACGCGGACTAATAAGAAAGGTGCCACGTGGGCATGGCACACCGCCACCCCTGCGTTCAATTCACAGGCAAGCAGAGGCCTAAGACACTGCAGCGCTATAGGGGGAGGGGTGCAGTAAGTAGAATCGGGGGAACTTTGCTAACAAAAGTTATAAAAAAAGAGATTAATGGCGTTGGAGCATATAAATAAAGGAGGAGAGGGGGAGCATGCCCGTACGCACATACAGCAAAAGTTAAGTTATCGGGGACATAAATGCCTTTAAGTACTATAAACACACAAAAAAAGGCTCAATATTAATTGTCTCATGTTGGGAAAAATACACTTACACATAAGTGTGGAGTATGAACTTTGGGTCCTATAGTTGGACGTTGTAAGGAACGAGTATGACCGAAAAGCCGGACTGAGTGACATGGTGAGATTTGATGCGAATAGACACAGAAGGGGGAACGACCTTTCTGTGATAACTGCAACCATAAGAATAACAATGCAGGTTGAACGCATAAAGCTTCTTTTAAATGGTGCCCATCTTGCCCCAACCAATCAGATGTTATGCTTTCAAATGTTAAATAAGATACTGATTGTGGTGGGGCAAAAAACTATAACTCCCATTTTAACGGGCTGGATTTGCCTAGCCACAGAGCGTGAATATACGATCTGTGCAGACCAGTACCAAACTGCCACAGATCGTACTATTCACGATCTGCAGCACTTAACCGAGTTCCGAGCAAATGGCCGAAGTGAGAGCGGGGAACCTCAAATATCACGCTCGGCGTGTGCGCGCAACCCTAGGCAACGTGGCATGCCGGGTACTTAGCCGGGTGCGTCCCCTCCCACGATCGCCTAGCAGCCAATTGAAAGGCACGTGACAAGATCACAATCTCACAGTTGGGGGGGATGACTTGCTGATGAATCAGTGGGAAGGAAACTGCCCCCTGCTGATTTTTCTCACACTTACTGGTGGATTACCTGTCTGGAGCCCTCCTGCTTGTGATCTGCTTGTGTTTCCTTCTGGGGGAAAAAAAGTAAATAAATACAAAGCGGCGGTTGCTGCCAAAAAATTAACGTTAGGAGTGCATCACACTGTCTTCATGGCTGAAGTGGGGTACGGAAATTACAGACACAGCACCAGCTATGCGGTCGCGAGTACATTAAGTTTATAAACTTGGAAAACTGGGTGTTTTTGGGTTTGTATTACGCACATATACCACTTTATTAACGTAGGGGGGGGAACAGCTAAGTCGCACGTGCAACACATAATTATACACTACTAAACACACCACACACACATATACTAGCACACAAAATACACACGAAAATTAACGGGGGGGGTGAGGGAGCATATTTTTTTAAGTTTGTATTTTTTTCATTCATTTTTAATTTTGACAGTTTCGGATTTTTTTGCGTTGTGCGGTTTTCTCACTTTTGGTTGTTTATGTATAAAAATATATTTCTATGGAATGTAATTTGTTTTGATGTGTATTAGGGGTTTGTGTTTAAAACCCTCTAGTATCCTATATACCCTCTTTATATCCCTATGCTACCCCTCCTAACCCTACCCCCTCCCATGACCCTCTTCTGATACATTGTGGATTGAATTCTGTTAACATCTTTATTACAAGCCTCAAACTAGTGGGTTTCCTGCTGTCATTTTGACCCCCAGTCTTGCTGTGCTGTAAAGTATTTAGCCTTTTTGTTTTGTGTGTTGTAATTTTTCGCGGGGGGGGGTTGCAATCTCAGTTTTTATTAACTTTTTTGTCCAGTTACCCGTTGTCAAGTTTCTTTATTACACACAACAACGGAAACGAAGTGGATCTTTGATTTTGACCCCCCAGTCCTGGCTGTGTAGTGAAGGGTAATTTGTGCATTTTGGGATGCTTGTTTCTGAGTGCTAAGCTGAATATATTCAGTGTCTTGTAATTATAATAAAATATATTTTTTTTGCTCGATTTAAACACCTTGATGTGCTCTGTGGTTATAAAGTTAGCTAAGGAGGAAAAGAAGTATATAGGGGGGTGGTTATTTTGCATAAGTATATTTATTGGGTCAATTTGTTACGGTGTTAAATTTTGTATACTGTTCGATATAGGTGAAAAGTGTTTTCATAGTATTTCAGTTTTGCGGTTGCAAAATTCTAGAAAGTTTGACAAGTTGGAAAGGAAAGATTGAAACCTATTGCTACTTAGTTTGCTTGTCTCAACCTCAGGTCTTTGAAATGACATCAAATGAACGGGTGTTAACTTCAGGTCTTTTTTGCTGAAGGTGATGGTTAATCTGCAGTCTTTTTTTGGAGTGGGATAAGACTCTAAAAGTTGTGTAACACATGGCTCACTGTTGGATACCTGGCTAGGAAGAAGGATCAGCTTTTCTGTGGAGGAGGACTGGCTAGATACGTGAGGTAATCTGACAGCACTCAGAGGAAAGTGATTTTTCTTATTGGGCTGATGCTGACCCGAAGTATATTGCGCAACCAGGGGGGATCAGAAAAGTCATCAATTCTGTACGACATAGTCGCAGTATGACACTGGTGTCCACAAAAAAAGGGGGGGGGGGGGGGGGGTCGAAATAAGGGAAAGAAAGGCGAGGGAGGCGGGTGTGCACTGTAGGAAGAGTAGTGGTTGTCTGACGTAGAAATGAGAGTGGCTGGGATCGCTGGAGCATTGTATAGTGTTGAGGACCTCAGGGTGTGAGGTACTGAGGTGACTGGGGGTGAGGTGTTTGCTGGTGCTAGGTGGGGGGAGGGGGGGAGAGGGGAGTGGGTACAGGGGAGTTGGAAGGGAGGTATGCCATGGGTCGTGGAGGTGCTGCCTCCGGGGATAGGCGGCCGCTGAAATTTGTTACGTAACGCCGCCCAAGAGTCCGTGATGGTTTACGCTACAAGCCGCTCCCCCTGGCGTGGAGTATGGTGGACTACCAGTACTATTTTGAAGTGCTGGGAGACTTAGGTACTGTTCAAGCTGTTTCTGACATGACGCAATCGCTACAATGAGACAGGATGATGATTCAGTATACTAATCTAGTGTTGCCGAAAATCAGGTATATGCGCGGGAGAACGACAGATGAAAGCATAGGTGTACATAGGGTGTGCGCGTATGCCGTGCATGGATCCCACGCACACGTGTGGAAACTGAAAACATTTTTTTGCCCTCGAACTCTTTCAATGAGGTCTGGGGCATAGTAATAGAAACAAATGATCATGGGACGGGCTATTGGGGATACCACCACGGTAATTTCCCTCCCCCTTTTTGGTCAGCTGTAATGCCTAGGAAACCGCTAAATATTGACGCAGGTGAAGGGAGGCAAGGTGCTGTATGGGTGTGGGCGGGTTTGTATGCAAAAATTTTTAAAACGAAAACACCGGACAGCTGGTTCCCGTAGCCGCGGATGCAGAAACCGGTTCAGTGGAGCCAGAGCTCTTCATAAATGTGAGGCCTAGTATTGATAGCCTGTAAAGTGCTAAACGAAGTGCGTTTGCAGACTGGTTTACATCCCTTCCCCAGTAGTTCAGGCGGGGCTCTGGTCCAAATCAGCGAGAGGCCAGAGGTGAAAGAGAGACAGAGGCCAGGCGGGAAGTTGGGGCGATGCGGAAGAGGTACAAGGCTAGCTCTTCTGATCCACGTTAGCGCTGGGGTGGCTGGCCTCCCTGGCCTGGTGTTGGGGCGGGCAGGGGGGGGGGGGGTGTATGGTGGGGTGAGCGCATCCCCTGCGAACGCCCGAGACTGTTCCGCTCGTGCGTCTGCCAGCTCCGCTCTTGAACCCAAAATCCCCAGCACTCCCCGAGTCCAAAACCCCCAGCACTACATGAGCCCAGAACCCCCAGCAATCCTTGAGTCCAGAACCCCCAGCATTGCCTGAACCCAAAAACCACAGCACTCCCTAAAAACTTCCAACATTCCTTGAACCCAAAATCCCCAGCACTCCCCGAGTCCAAAACCCCCAGCACTCCATGAGCCCAGAACCCCCAGCATTCCCTGAGTCCAGAACCCCCAGCATTGCCTGAACCCAAAACCCCCAGCACTCACTAAAAACTTCCAACATTCCTTGAACCCAAAACCCCCACTTTTTCTGATGTAAAGGGGAAAGGGGACTGACCAATGCAAATTTCAACCCCAATTGACCGAACACAATGCCGTCAACTTGCAACCACAAACCTTGAACCATGCCTGAAACAGTAGCAACAATGGCAGACCTGTATCTCATTAGCATGCCTCATTAACATACTGGGACTTCCAGTCATTTCAAAGTATGTTCATCTGGCCAACTCATTGATGTCATAAGGAGGGAAATGGCAATTAGTCATTGGCTATAATAAGATCGTAGCGTCAGACTTGGCCTCATTTAAAAATAAGTCCTGCAGAATTTCATTGAATGCTTGCATGTCCTCCGCCTACCATGTTTCTTTGGATTAGTTGGGCAATGTGGTTTTATAACACAATCCTGTAAAGTACTCTTGTTTTAAGAAGGCTCTGGCTGCATTTATGTTTTGTAAAGGCTCCTATAAGCACACTCCCCTTAAAGGGGTAACTTTATTTTCTCCTGTTTTTTAAAATGAACCCTGGAAACATATCTTGGTAAAACCTGTGGAAGTTATATTGCTGGAAAGGTTTATCATATCACCTCCTGAACATTACTGCTTACAACTGCTTTTAGCTATGTGACCAGCCTGTTGACCTCCTGTCTTTCCCAGCATAAGTCTTAAGTGAGCATGCTCAGACCCCAGGGACAAGGGAGCACAGAGGGTCAAGTGATGTCACTCATAATACTGAAGCAGTAAATCTTAAAATTTCTTGCATATAATTCTCCAGGCTTTAGCCAGAGATGTGATCCAGGGCCTTTAAGAGTTTTAGCTATTTGGTACTAAATGCCAAGTCCTTGTTTTTGAAAAGCCATAAGGTTATATCTACTTAACAATATCCAAGGCTAGTAGCAATTTATATGTAAACTACCGGTGTAGATAAAGGTATGTCCACTCAAAAACTAATTTTACTATGTGCCTGGAAAGGCTATAAACTCAACCTCGCAAGGTTTATAGCAGTGATAGGTCCCCCCAATACTTACCAGCCTTCGCTCCCCCAATGCCTTCTGCGTGACTTCCGTGCCTTTTCCATGCACGGAAATCAAGCTGGAGGGGTCTCTACTGGCGTCCACTCCTGTGATTGGCTTAGGCATCACGCCTTTAGCCAATCACAGTAGCAGTACCGGTCAAGGTTTATAAACCATTTCCAGGCAATAGCAAAAATTAGTTTGGGGGGGGACTGGACATACCCTTTAACTATATACAACAACCATTACTTATCCTTTACAAAACCTTTATATATAGTTATCGAAAACTTTACTCGGTTGTAAAATACAAATTGTTATTTATTTAGACCAAGTATAAAATTAACTCCGCAGCCGTCATTGGACTGTTCTTGAAATACCAGCTGGTACTTTATATTCTGACCAGAGTAAAAATATTTTCCAAGTAGGTAAGAAGATATCGGTACTAAAGATTTGTTCGACCGCAATAAAGTATTTGTATATACTACTGATATCAATCCTCTAGAAATACATCCCTATTGTATTACATGCTGGGTACACACTTTAAGGACAACTCCACCCTCATTAGAACATCTTTAGAAAGAATGGCCTCTTTAAATATGTTGATAATCGTAGTTTGTCCTATGAATATTACTGTATGCCTGCTATGCTTCTGGATGCCTCATGGAAACTGAGCAATTTAGAAACCTGTAACTGAGCCTGGTAGCTCAGAGAGGGCAGAAACGGGATTAACATTCAGTCATTGGCTGTGATGTCAACTGTCAAATCCATAACTGACCAGTTTCTAACTGGAAGACCAGGAAGCAGAACAGGGGAGGAGGAATCAGGACATTGTGCAGGATTGTCAGTTTAGGACTATATTATTTCACATTTCAAAACTATTACTGTTTAGGGTTTGGGGGGTGATTTACCTGTAGTAAGTTTTTATTTGGGGCTGGGACTTGCCTTTAAGATCTTTTGTCCCGATCAACCTTCGGGCACTCTGACCGGTCATACAGGATGAAGGGCTGTCTGTTAAGGTGGCCATACATATATTCGATTTTCTTACCCGACCGAGTGACTTTTGCTGTGACTAAAGGTGTCCATACATGACAGGACAGGTCGGAAAAACTACTGGCGATTGTGGATCTCTCTATGGACCTCATACTCAGTTGCGGTGAACTGTCACCAGGATACTTTTACTGTGACTAAAGGTGTCCATAACATATACAATTTTACTTAATGACGAGCGCTCCCCGACATTTGATTGATCCTGGCCGGAAACCACCTCTCCCGTTCTTCTATGCGACCGACATGCGATCGTGAATCCCATTCATTTTGCGATTGCATGTCGGTCGCATAGAAGAACGGGAGAGCGGTTCTGGCAGGAACATCAAATGTCGCGGGAGCGCTCGGTCAGTAAGAAAATTGTATATGTATGGACACCTTTAGTCACAGCAAAAGTATCCATGGCTGACAGTTCACCGCAACTGAGTATGAGGTCCAAGAGGATCGCACAATCGCCAGTAGTTTTCCGACCTGTTCGATTGCCCCTTTGTGCGGTTCAAACATCGGCCCAGAAAACATCCAATGTTTACCATGATCGACTGATACACTGAAATGTTGGTTGGTCAGGCTGAAAATTGGATAGTGTGTACCCAGCTTTAAGACGAGACATTGTGCAAAATGCTCCACAAAACACTAATTAAGTTGCAGAGAAAGGATAGTGCAAAATAAAAACCTACACCTCCTAATGAGAGTGTCCTTAATGTGGTTAATGGGCGGTGTTAATGTAATCACATGCTGTATGGGTATAACAGTAGGGAGCTTATACAAACGAGCTTTGTTGGTCTTTGACAGCCCAGTGTTTGCTGTAGGTTAGTAGCAGTGAAATAGTGTTAACCCTTTATTTAGAAATAGCCCTGTCACTCACTTGTGCAGATAGACAACTAGACATCAATATGTTAACAGGGTCTTATGAGGGCTACAGAGAGGTCCCAGCCTGAAGGGCCTGTATGGCACTTGTCCTACTTCAAGGGGGCAGCCAAGGATGGTGCAGGGTCCACAATGGCCCTTTTAAAGCCGAGAGGAAATGTGGTGTGTGTGGCCTAGCCCTCAAAGAGCATTTTAACATGTGATCTGATTAACATGCGCGTTATAAAGACCACACGCTGTGTTGGCTAATTGGTCTGTCCACATTAGGTGCGTGCTGTCCATTCCACCTTTATAAAAGGGCCCTTACCTACTGCACTGTGCCTCTAAAGCCTCATACACACGCTCGATTTAGCGAAGGCACAACCCCCGTTGGCAGAGCGGTACACCCGACAGACGGCCGTGCTCGGGTGAGAATGTCCGTGTGTATGCGCTGGTCTGTGGTCGTTTGCCGATCGGCCAGGCGGATCAGTAGTAGGGCTGTATTTGTAAAGGTTCATTGTCAGTATTGTCAGATAATGAACCTTCATATCGATTGTAAACTACCTACATCAATAGGGCCCTTTGGGAAAGTCGATACTGCAGGGTTTTTCCAGACATTTATTAGGGGTTATGCCACATGGGGAAAAATACCGCATGGTATTGGTGCAATAAAAGAAATGATCATTATCAGTAGTTTACAATAGTGTTTAAGCCGCAGTATCGCAAAACTGTGTTGTTATTAAATCCACGGTGAATATATGGTGCTGCCAATGGTTAGACAATTCAGTTTTTTATCACGGATCTGATTGCAGCAGCAGTTTGGGGGTTCTAATTTGTGGCATTCCATTTCCTTTACAATTCTTTACCCATCATTCCCTGTGTGTGGGATGGGAGGGTTAACGCGTGAGGGGGGGGTATGATAATAAGGGTGCAGACATGACTCCCGGCACAGCTCTGGTAGAAGGTAATAAACATGGTGACTGACTGTGCACGGTTTGGGACAGGTTCAGTCAGATAACTGTGCAGGTCTGTGGGAAAACGAGTTAATTAACGTTTATGGTTTGTGTTGAGACACAGGGTCAGTGACAGTCACACTGACATGGTCTAGTAACATTGACATGTCTCTGTTGGATTCTGACACGTAGTCCAAATGCTGCCATTCCTTACTAATGCTTCAAACACATGTCCCATACCTCGGATGACCCCCAAACACGTGTATACGTGCGCTGAATGGCCGTTTTGGCTGATAATTGCATGTGTGTATGCGCCAGTCAGGCGTAGCTCATCAATCCGTCATGGCACACATGTGCGATTATCTACCTATATGGCTGTTTGTCGCACATCTGTCCTGCGCTTCTTTCATCGTCCAAAGTTCAGAGGCTTTAGGCTAGTTAAACCAAACTGATTTTCAGCCGACAAACCATTCGCGCTAGGATCAGTTGGCCGGGCCGGGCCGAATTATAGACTTTATAGACTGCTATGGACTGTGTTTTCTGAAATGTCTGATCGATCTTTTGTCTGATTTGGCCTAGAGAACGACCGACATGGTCTGCAGAAAAAAACAGACAATATTTGACCTGAAAGTCCAAATACCAAAATATTGTCCCCTGTGTACCTACCCTTAGTGGCGTAACTAGTAATCACTGGGCCCCCAGCAAAATGGTCATGGGGCCCCTAAACACAGCTATCCACAGTGGTTTACTGGGAGGAGGCTATATCTGTCATGGAAAAAAACAAGATGTGGCTCCGAGGCTCCCTGCGGTTACTCCACGGTAGTTCGCCCCATCTAGCCTTTGTCCAATTATCTGATATTCTAACGTGTAGAGTTTCCCATTGTGTGTTTAAGTGATCCATCTATTAAAAATGCTGGGGAGTCTCCCTACCAATCATTATCACGCTGTGATGGAATCTCTCTTCCCATACTGGATTCCTCTCATCTTTTTGTGAACTTTGTTGGTTATTTCATTTCTGTGTTAGAAAGTATTTGTGTCCACGACTCCCCCTTTTCATTTCACTACTGTAGTTACAGTAGCCATGGGCCAAGCTGCCATCACAAACCCATTAGGCCTTCGGGACCTTTTTTATAAGAAAAGAACATTCCAGCCCTTCTTGTGATTATCTGAATTGTAAAGTGTGAAAGTTGTCAGACTGCCCTCAGTTTGGGTTCACTTAACATTGTTCTAGTCACATAATAATGTGTTACAGAATGCAACAAAGGGCCCTAATTATAAAGGCGCAGTATCGCTTTTTAGCGATACCGCCGCCTTTAACAATCAGTTTAACAATTACTAAAACTATTGTTAGTTAACAATAACAATCGATCGTAATCTACGATCTAGATATACACAATTGTTGATTTACATCCCCATAGAATACTATTGCGGTAGTTTACTACCATATGGTATTCTACGACCAACGTTCATTAATTAACGTGGCTTTAATAACGAACGCACCCTGTCGTATATTACAGATAAAGCGTGTTATCGCTAAATTGCTTTTTAGCTATTCCGCGCCTTTAATAATAGTGTAACGATCATTAAACCGATTGTTCATTTCCGATGTTTTTAACGATTGCTAATTTGCAATGTTATCATTAATTTACATAATCGTAACATCTCGTAAAATGCCGATAACAATAACGCGATCATAGATTACAATCCCAAAATACCATTGCGTAGTTACTACCTCATAGTTTCTACGACCAAAGGTTGTTAATGAACGAACCTTCGGTGTGAACGTATGACTGCGGCTGTAATGATCAATAACACATGGGATCGCTAAATTGCGATACCGTGTGTTTTTAAAAGGGCCCTAAGGGAATATTTATGAAGGCGGGTATCACTATTTGCAATGACATTTACATTACATAATCTAAATGTATGTTTGCAAATGCGAGAAGCCTGGCTGACAAAATGGTTTGAATTGGAAATTATGGCATTGAATGAAAAGTATAATGTAATAGGTATAGCAGAAACATGGTTGAATAGTCTTCACGACTGTGCTGTAAAATTAGAGGATATGCCTTGTTTAGGCAGGACAGAGAAAAAAGGAAAGGGGGGAGGAGAGTAGGTGTTATGTTAAAAAAGAATTGAATCCAAATTTTAAAGAAGAGTAACTGCGTATGGATGATAAAGTGGAGGCAATATGAGTGGATAGGAACAGACAAGGAAGAGGGGTGGTAATATCATTGTTGGTGTCTGCTATAAGCTGCCAAATGCTAGCGAGAGGAGGTGAGTCAACTTCATATGCAGTTGGCAATGGGCTGCAAGTTTGGGGAGTGTGCTCATATGGGGGACTTTAATTACCCTGACATAATTGGTTGTGGAAACTGCCATCACAGAAAAAGGCGATGAGGCCGAAGGCGAGTAATTCTCTCACAGGGGTGAGGGCCACAAAAGGACCTTGGATCTGGTAAAACAACTGTAGCGATGATCTGATTTTGATATAAAGGTAACTGAGGCTTAGGGAATAGTGACCATGAAAAGTGGCGTTTGGACTTTGTTATCGAAAGGAAAAGTGCGCTGGGTTAACAAGACTTAAATTTTGGGAATGCAAATTTCCCAGGTTAAAAGCAGCTCTTTAGAATGTCAACTGGATAATGTATTATCAGGAAAGGTACTGAACAGAAGTGTCACATGAAATAAGAAACTGAGGGTTGCACTCCAAATAATAAGTCAATTATTGTGAACCACACATCACATGTCACAATGTTTCGGGGGGATACCCCCTCTTTCAGGTTTCCCCCAAAACGGACGGAGCGTGTGATGTGTGTTTCCTAATAAATTGACTTATTATTTGGAGTGTGACCCTCAGTTTCTATTTCTGTGACACTTCTGGTTCCCAAGAGGAACCCACGAGGTGTCTGCACCCATAAGTTGTATAGAGAGTGCACCTCCACCATCGTTTACTACTGAACAGAAGTGGACTGTGTTCAAGGGGATTTAAGCCAGTTCACATCTAAATTTATACCTTAGGAAATAAATGTAAAAAAATAAATCCATGCCCATGTGGCTGAATTCTGATGTAAAGAGGCAAATGGAAAGGAAAGAAAAAGGCATTTAAACCTTTAAGGGCGAGTGAACGGAAAGGGCCTTTAGGGATTATAAAAACTGTAACAAGGAGTGCTTGTGAAGTTTCTCATTCATCCAGGTCATGGTATATCTGTGTATTCAATTAGATCAACTGGACTTGAAATGTAGTTCAGAACTACATTCAAGTCCAGTTGACTAATTGAATACAACAGATGTAACAAGGAGTGTAAGAAAGCAATCAAAAACTAGATAAAATTAATAATGAAGTTAGGATAGCTGTAAAAAGCATCACTAAGCCTAAACATTTTTTAAGTTCATATAAGAAGATGAGGACTGAGAAGTGGCACCATTAATTAATGGGGATAAGTTGTTATGGAGGATGGTGATAAAGCAATGTCTTTGAAAATTTTTTCCCCTCTATATACACTATAGAAGATCCAAGTACAGATTCATAGACTATATACAATAATGGTATAAAAGATTCAAGTGCACTTTGGTTAACCAAGGATATGGTACAGAAAGAACTAAATAAGGTTAATATAATAAATCTCCTGGAAGGATAAAATAATCCTTGGGTACTAGGGAGCTAAGTTCAGTTTTATCTAGGCCATGTTTCTTATTTTTGCTGATTCCCTCCTGTCCGGTGGTGTGCCTCTGTATTGGAAAAAGGCTGATGTTATTCCAATATTCAAAAAGGGTAGTCGTTCACAGCCGGGTGGTAATTACAGGCCTGTAAGTTTAACTTCAGTGGTGGGGAAGATCCTGGAAAGTTTAAAAGGGAACATGTTCTAGAGTAGTTCAAGGACTGACATTGTAGTAGTAACCAGCATGGATTTAGGAGGAATAGATCTTGTCAAACTAACTGGCTTTTATGAGGAAGTGTAAGTAGAAATTAGACTCTGGCATAGCAGGAGATGTAGTTTACTTGGATTTTGCCAAGGCTTTGGTACAGTCCCCCATAGGATAATGTATAAAGCTAGGTACACACAGTCCAGATATCTAAAAGATGACAGACAGGATCTGCAAGATCCTGTCTGCCATCTTTTCAAAGATCTGCATAACACAGTCCGAGGTTCTCCCTATGAACTTCTATGGAACTGTGTGTTCATCGGCCGCGCTAGACTCTCTATGGGAGTCTAGCGCGGGTCGATGGAAATTTTCGGCCTTTCGTGTGTGTACCCATTAAGTGAGGTCTGTTGGTCTGGGGAGTCACATTTGTACATGGATAGAAAATTGGTTAAGGAATAGGATGCAGAGAGTAGTTGTTAATGGGGCTTCATCATTTGGACTAAAGTGCTAAGTGGGGTGCCACAGGGTTCTGTGTTGGGGCCCTTCTATTTAATCTATTTATTAATGATTTAGAAGTGGGTATTCGTCAGCAAGGTTTCTGGTGTGCTGACAACACAAAACTTTGTCGACCATTTTAAGGGCATGTCCACCCCCAAACTCAAATTTAACCCATACTGGCCCCACTCTGTAGTGTACAAAAATCCTTACCTTACATCCCCGCTCCTTATGGTTGCCCTGCTGTGCCCCTCCAAAGTCCAGGAAAGTGTAGTGTAGAAGGTGCTCGTCTCAGCCTCACTTCGACAAGGTCTGAGGCATGCGCAGGAGAGTCCTCCCCTCCTCCCTCTCCTCCCGTTTTCTTTCTCCCTCCCCTAGTGTAAAATCCCCTGTATATATTATAGATATTGGTCCCCAGCCCCAACGCCATAATAGAATTCTAGAAAGTGAACCCCGATAGTTACTTACCTTCCCTCTATCCTCGGCGTTGAGCAGCCAGCAGCCGCGCCCTGATTGGCTGCGGTCCCGCCCCCTGCTTGCATTTCTGCAGCAGAGGGCCGGGCAGTTGCAGCGGAGGAGGAAAGAGGGAAGGTAAGAACTATCGGGGCAATATAAGGTGGCCTTTCATCGAGCGATAATAGGTAAATCCGTTGTTCCACAAGGATTTACCTATTATCGCTCGTGTGTAGGGGATTTCCCGACCGCTCAGAGTGCGACGAACAGATCATAGTCGGCACTCCAATGATCTGGTAAGACGGAAAATTTCCACCGGTCAGCACGGCTCCCTTTACTTTAATAGAGGGGCGTATGGGGTCGGTTGGTTCCATGTGTGCAGGTTCCCTTCGCAATGTGCCGACAGATACCAATGTGATCTGTCGGCACATTCTGATGAAAATTGCAGGTGTATGGCCACCTTAAGTTTTTTTTATCCCCAAACTGCCATGAGTACCACCAAATGACATACCCATTCTTTCCTGTGACAGCTATAATTAAAGGGCAATAAAAAAAACACAATGTCCTCATCATTGCCATTATTGAGTTTAAAATCTGCAGCACAAACACACATTTCCTTCCAAAATGCAGCCTTTCAGCCAAATTCAAAGTTTATACTAAACTTTCCCTTTCTAGTTGTAGTAAAAACAAAATTATATCATAACACAAGAACATGAATATACAATTACATCTACTGTGGATGATTGATTTACCACTGCAGATACGTTTGTATAGATTCCCTTTCATTCGAAGCATCCAGTCTTCTAATTTAACTAGTGAGGTTAATTCTTTGAATAGCATGTTGCCACCTAGTGGTTGGTACTTTATCTATTTATGACCATATTAATGTGTAAATGTCTAAATAAAGCAGTGGCTACCTACTGGAGAATACTAGATTTTATGAACATGTATATTACATTACCGTAAAATCCAATGACCCTTATCATCCTCTGGGGTACTTTACACCACGCATATAAATGCCACGTGGTAAATAATGCCTGAAAACCATCAATGGCAGATACTGCACTGAATACTATATTAGCTTTGTTCCTCCTCCACCTACATAGCCGCACATGTGTATGCCGTGACCGAACACATAAACAGGTGCAATTTCGGAAGAAACGGTCCGCTATCACGCTCTGGGGGTCATTCATTGTGTGTACCAGGCTAAGTGGTATAAAGGATCAACACTGGAAAATATGGGCCCAATTTATTAACCTGAGATATGTGAACTTTCTGATTACCACGGTTATTGTAAAATGTGCTGCGGTTGTACGCTACCACCATGTTATAGACGATTGTACCAATCCTGACCGTGATCATTAAAGGCATATCCACAAACACAGCCTAATTGACCCCATAATAAATCAATCTAAAAAACTAAACGTAATAAAAATGATTTTATGTGAACATGTCTCCACAGCCCTATATGTGATATACTGTAAATGGCAATATTATCTGCTCATTGACTAAAAACCTCTCAGTGGTGTCTAAAGGTAAGAAAGAATCTAGTGGTTTAGGTCCACACCATGGTACAAAGATTGTCCATGACAGCTGCCCCTTCCTGCTCCCCTTTTCTATGCTAAAGATTGAGGGTATGTTGGGGGGGAGGGCGGGGGGTTGCTGTGTCCTTCCGAGGAGCTATAAGAAGGGTGCCAGTGTGCTATCTTTGAGCTACTCATATCGAAAAATGTGGGAGGTGGAGGGATTGCTCCAACCTCCATGGGAAATGTTATTGGTAATTATGATGGCGGGCATAAATGTCGGCCACGATTGTGACATTTCCGACAAACGTCGGTTGTTAGAATACATGCAGTAGCAATGGTATTCTATGAGGATTGTAAATCTACGATCGCAGGCGTAGATTTATGGTCAGTTACCGTAGATTTTGATCATTAAAGATACGGTATCGCTTAAAAAAAGCAATACTTCGCCTTTATAAATATGGCCCCCGAGTGAGTATGTAGGTCATTATATCCATCATTAAACCTATAACAAGGAATAATGAATGATTTACTGGTGGATTCCCACAATTAACTTAGTAGTATTTATAATAATAATGATTATGCATAGGTCATTAAGGGAGGAACCAGGTTACTATACTGGGATAGGAAAAATTAGTGAAGGCATACTGATAGTATAAATGTATAGATGTTATAGCATAGTCATAGATAGAATAAAATAGAATAGTATAGTATAGAATAAAATAGAAATAGTAAGTACAGTATATAAGAAACAGTGAGTATATAGTATAGAAAAATTATAGAAAAGTGTTGAACAGTATAGTATAGAATAGTGTAGGATAGTATAGAATAGTTGTAGTTCTTATAGTATTGATAGTATAATATAGAATAAGTAGTACAGTATAGTATAGAATAGTGGAGGATATATTAGTATAGTAGAATTTAGAATAGTATAGATTAGTGTAGGATATAGTATGATGTTATAGTAAATTAGATAGTGTAGTATAGTATAGTAGTATTTTATAGTATAAATAGATAGTGTATGTGTAGTGTAGTAGTATAATATAGTATAGTTGTATGTAAGATAGATAGTATAGTATAGAATAATATATAATAGTGTAGTATAGTAAAGAATAGAGAAGTATCATATAGTATTGTACAGTATAAATTGAATAGTGTAGTATAGTATAGAATAGAATAGTGTAGACATTATAATATAGAATTAGATAGTATAGATAGTAGAATAGTGTAGGATAGTATAGTATAGAAAAGAATAGTATGTGTATAGTTAAAGAAGTTGTAGTATAGTAGTATTTTATAGATTAATATAAAATAGTGTATGTTGTATAAATTGTATAATATAGAATAGTGTGATAGTATAGAATAATATATACTAGTGTAGTATAGTATAGAATAGTGACGTATCATATAGTATTGTACAGTATAATATAGAATAGTGTAGTATACTATATGTTAGATAGAGGAGTACAGTATAATATAGAATAGTGTAGGATAGTATAGAATAGTGTAGGATAGTATGAATAGTGTAGTATAGTTAGTAAGAATAGTATAGTGTAGTATAGTATAGAATAATATAGTATAGAATATGTAGTTTAGTAGAAAAGTGTAGGCTAATATCGTATAGTATTTGGGTTGAATAAAGACATGCATCCATCAAGCATATCCTGCCTAACTGTTGATCCAGGGGAAGGTAAAACCCCCCCACCAAACTAACTGGCAACATACTTGTTTGCGGAAACTGATCCAGCTTTGTTTGGAAACTGACCAATGAACCTGCCTTGTATAGAATAGGATAGTATAGAATAGTGTAGTATAGTTTAGTATAGAATAGTGAAGTATAGTATAGTATAGTACAGTAAACTAAAGATAGTTAGAATAGTGTAGTATAATATAGTATAATACAGAATAGTATATATAAAATAGTATAGTATAGTGTTAAATAGTTACAGTATAGAACAGTATAGTATAGAATCAGAACCCCCGATTCTCAAAGAATCGACCCCCATGGTGTGATTAACTTAAAGAAATGTAAAACTGAGCAAATCATTTTTAACTAATCACACAGTAATTAGGATTAATTACCACCAATCTTAAACCTGTTTTTTATTTTTCTTCTTGACCTTCCTATCCCTTGTTTTTTAGCTCTGGGAGTTTTACTTTTTAAGGGGGCGGGGCACAGCTAGTCAGTAAAGAAATGTCAATCACCCAGACCCTCCCCCTGGCACACTACATGTAAAAAAAAATAAAAGAAAAAGACAGCTTAAAGAAAATTACTTGATCAAGCAATTATTACAGCTCCCAGTGCTGCTTATCTTCCTATTTCAAAGCAGTTTACTTTCACTTTCAATATAACAAAAAAAATCACTGGGTGATGCTATTGGCTGAAGTGAGGCACAGATCATCTCTGCCACATGCTCCCACTCTATCTGTGCCTCAGTTTTGGGAGGGGGTGGATTACATAGAGAGGAGACATGCATACTAACTAGGAGTGAGCTGAACAGGACATGAGGAAATCCAGTGACAGGGAGCACTGAGAGGCAAAAAGGGATAAAGTTCTGGCAGCACTAAAAATATAGAAAAGGATAAAGGCAAGTCATTTTTTCAGTAGTGTTCCTTTAAACTGATGATCCTGACGACAGCCCATCCAGTAACCAAAAGTTATAGTGTAGTTTAGAATAAATAGATAGTATAGAATAGTGTAATGTAGTATAGTACATGCTTGTGAAGGTTCTCATTCACAGGTCATGGTAATCTGTTGTATTCAATTAGATCCATGGACTTGAAATGTAGTTCTTGAAGACGTTTCGCTAGTCATCCGACTGGCTTTCTCAATCAGAATGACTTGTACAAGAATCTGTGGCAATTATGTACCCTGGAAAATCCCAATTAGCATAAAAAGTCAGGACTCAGCCGTGTACCTGCATCTTAAGGATAAGGACATACCTTGAAGATGTAATGTTAAACATTGGCGAAGGAACGTGACTGGTTCAAGGAGGTGTTAAGGAGGCCATTTATGTGAAAAAGAAAGAAACCAAGCCAAATAGAGGTGGGGGGGTTCGCACCAACTGTCTGCCATGTACAATGCTGTTTTAAACACCTTACTTGGGCGTTCCTATAACACCTTTAGCCACTATCCAATCACACCTTTAATCCTGGCTGTGAAATGCTAATGGGATTTTCCGGGTACATAATTGACAGATTCTTGTACAAGTCATTCTGAATTGAGAAAGCCAGTCGGATGACTAGCGAAACGTCTTCAAGAACTACATTTCAAGTCCAGTTGATCTAATGAATACAACAGATATGTAGTATAGTACAGTACAGTACAGCATATTATAGTATAGTATAGTACAGTGTAGTATAGTATATAATAGTACAGTGTAGTATAAAATATAGTATTGAATAATATACTATTATACAGTATAGTACAGAACAGTATAAGTATGTGTAGTATTGCATAGAAGAGTGTAGTACAGACAGTACAGTATAGTATGATATAGACGAACAGTATAACTAGTGTAGTAAGAATATACACAGTATAGTTATAGTATAATACATACTGTATTATACTGTGTACTATCTACTAGGATATAGTACAGAACAGTATAACTGTGTAGTATAGAATAGTCACAGTATAGTATATAGGATAATACTACTGTATTATACTGTGTACTATTCTATACTAGGATATAGTACAGAACAGTATAACTAGTGTAGTATAGTATAGTACACAGTATAGATATAGTATAATACATACATGTATATTACTGTGTACTATTCTATACTAGTATATAGTACAGAACATAGTATAACAGTGTAGTATAGAATAGTACACAGTATAGTATATAGTATAATACATACTGTATTATACTGTGTACTATTCATAACTAGTATTAGTACAGAACAGTATAACTAGGTAGTATAGAATAGTACACAGTATAGTATATAGTATAATACATACTGTATTATACTGTGTACTATTCTATACTACACTAGTTATACTGTTCGTACTATATACTAGTATAGAATAGTACACAGTATAGTATATAGTATTAATACATACTGTATTATATGTGTACTATCTATACTAGTTATAGTACAGAACAGTATAAATAGTGTAGTATAGAATAGTACACAGTATAGTTATAGTACAGTACAGTATAAAGTATAGTATATTACAGTATAGAATATTATAGTATATAGATATATAATATATATAGTATAGAATAGTATTATGCATATTAGGTATAGTATAGTAGAGTTTAATAGTACAGTACAGAATAGTCTGATTTGGTAAAGTATAGTAGTACAGAACAGTATAAATAGTATAGTATAGAATATAAGATATAGCAAACCCCCAGATTCTTTCTCTTCCCTTTTCTCTACCAACCCCCCCCCCCCACTCCTTCCCTCTTTCTCTCTCTCCCTACAGATGTTTTTGAAACTACAACTCCCAAAATGCCTTGGTTATAGAATACATGGTGGAAGTTGTAATTTTTAAACTTGGAGTGCCATAGTTCAACAGCACCAATCTTTGGAACTTGATCAGTCAACAGGTCAGGAATGTTCAGCCTGGTGCCCTCCAGCACTTGTTGAACTACAAATAAGCATTCCTATCAGTAAAACAGATTCCACAGAGATATTTAGAACTGCAGCCCTCCAGCCAATAAGCCTGTACTCCTAGCACCCCCACCCCAAGCACCAAAATCCACTGCACTCTGAGCCCAGAACCCCCAGCATTCCTGAGCAAAACTCACAGAGTTCCTGCGGCACAAAGCCCCAGCATTCCCTGAACCCAAAGTCACAGCATTCCCGAACCCAAAACCCCAGCATTCACTAAAGCCAGAACCCCCAGCATTCCTGAGCCCCCAGCACTCCCCTGAGCCCAAATCTCCCAGCATTCACTGAGTCCAGAACCCCCAGCATTCCCTGAGCCCCAAACCCCCAGCATTCCCTGAACCCAAAACCACAGCCACCTTAAAAACTTCAACATTCCTTGAACCCAAAATCCCCAGCACTCCCCGAGTCCAAAACCCCCAGCACTACATGAGCCCAGAACCCCCAGCATCCTGAGTCCGAACCCCAGCATTGCCTGAACCAAAACCCACAGCACTCACTAAAAACTTCCAACATTCCTTAACCCAAAACCCCCGGACTCCTGAGCCCAAAACCCCAGGACTCCCTGAGCCCAAAACCCCCAGCACTCCCGAGCCAGAAACCCCAGCATCCCCTTAGCCCAGGATATTCTATACAATGTATGGTATAGAATGGTATAGAATTAATAGAATAGTATAGAATAGTATTGTATGAATAGTATAGATTAAATTAGTATAGTATAGAATATAATCTGTTCCCCCCTCCCTAGTCTTTACTATATATTAACAACACATATACCTATATACCATACATAACACCTATATCACCATCTCCTCATGCCCGCTGCCTGTGAATAACGCTAGATCTTTCTTTAAAACCCATGTCAATCGCTTCCTGTCGGCACCAACTCAAAGACATCTCCGTATCCGACCCTTCCTCTCAAACGAAGCTACCAAAATCCTAGTCCATGCCCTAGTCATATCCGGGCTGACTACTACAACACACTCCTGTGTGGTCTACCAAACAACCGCTGGCTCCGCCTCCATCATCCTCAACTCTGCTGCCCGGCTCATTCATTTCTCTTCTCGCTCCTCTAATGCCTCTCCTCTCTGTCAGTCCCTTCCACTGGTGCCATCACGAAAAGGATCCGGTTCAAGTTGCTTACCTTATCCTATAAAGCACTATCCAACACAGCTCTCCATATACTCAGAGCTGATCCACCGATATCACCCCAGACGCAACCTCTGCTCCGGAAATGATCTCCTCCTCTCATCCACCTTGTCACCTCTTCCCATGCCGTATTCAGGACTTTGCTTGTGCTGCCCCTCTGCTCTGGAACTCCCTTCCTCCGTCTGTCCGTCATTCACCATCCCCTATACCTTCAAACGTAACCTTAAAACCCATTCTTCAGGGAAGCATATAACTGGCCTTAATATACCCATCTTACTACCCAATATGATCTGACCCGCCTTTCACACTCCACTGCCAACTATTTACAGCCTACCGACTCCTCCAACCTTATGTCTCACCCCCATATCCTCTAGACTGTAAGCTCTTTTTGTATCATGGTATGCTGTAAGAAACTCATCATGCTGTTTACTCATATTTTGTATTACCGTGTATGTAATATGTATGACTGTATAACATGTACCCTGTATGTATGTATGACTATGTAATTGTAAAGCACCACGAAGATGGTGGCGCTATATAAATCCATAAAATAATAATAATAATAGTATAGTATAGAATAGTAAAGAATAGTATAGTATGTATAGTATTGTATAGATATAATAGTATAGTATAAAATAGTATAGTATATCATTATGGTATAGTACAGCATAGAATAGAAAAGAAGAGTTTAGTATAGTACAGAACAATATAGTATGGTTTGGTATAGTATAGTACAGAACGTGTAAATATGTATAGTATAGTATAGAATATAATAGTTAGTAGAATCGTATAGTTATTATAGTATAGAATATTACAGTATAGAATATAATGTATAGTATAGAATAGTATAGTTATTATAGTATAAGAAATACAGTATAGTAATAGTAGTAAATTAAGAATATAATATATAGAATAGTATAGTATAGAATAGTAAGATTAATAGCATGAATAGTATAAGAATATATAGATAATAGTATAGTATAGAATCAGAGTATAGTATTGTTTAGAATAGTATAGTATGAATTCTGTTGTGCCATGTCAAAGCTGTTTGACACCTTACCCTGGGCGTTCCTATAAAACCTCTTAAGGTGCCCATACATCTATAAGATTTTACTTACTGACGAGCGCTCACGCGATGTTCCTTCGATACTGCCGGAACCGCTCTTCTCCCGATCTTACATTCGACCAACATGCGATCGCAAAATCCCATTCTTTTGCGATCGCCTTGGTCGAATGTAAGATCGGGAGAAGCGGTTCCGGCAGATCGAAGGAACATCGCGTTAGCGCTCGGTCGGGTAAGTAAAATCTTATAGATGTATGGGCACCTTTAGCCACAATGCAATCATGCCTTGCATTCATAATGTCCTTAACACCTGGCTGTGATATTCTAGTTGGGACTTTCCAGGGTACATAATTGCCAACAGATTCTTGTACAAGTCATTCTGAATTGAGAAAGCCAGTCGGATGACTGGCGAAATGTCTTCAAGAATTAAACTTTAAGTCCAGTTGATCTAACTGAACAAAACAGATATACCATGACCAGGATGAATGAGAACATCCCCAAGTATAGTATAGAACAGTATAGAATATAATAGTATAGAATAGTATAGGATAGTATAGAATATTACAGTATAGAATATATTAGTATGGTATAGAATGGTATAGAATATAATAGTATAGTATAGTATAAAATAGTATAATATAGTATATATATAGTATAGTATTATATATATAGTATTATAGTAATATAGAATAGTATAGAATATAATATATTATAGTAGTATATATAGTATATATAGTATAGTATAATATAGTATAGCATTGAATAGTATAGTATACAATATAATAGTATAGAATATAATATATTATAGTAGTATATATAGTATAGTATAATATAGCATAGTATTAGTATAGCATAGTATAGTATAGAATATAATAGTATAGAATAGTATAGTATTGAATAGAATAGTATAGTTTATAATTATGGTAGAGTACAGCATAGCATAGAATAGAAAAGAAGAGTTTAGTATAGTACAGTACAATATAGTATGGTTTGGTATAGTACAGAACAATATAAATAGTATAGTATAGTATAGACTATAATAGTATAGTACAGTATGGTATAGAATATTACAGTATAGAATATAATAGTATATAAAATGGTAAAGAATATAATAGTATAAAATAGTAAAGCATAGAAAAGTATAGAATATAATAGTATATCTATTATATCTGAATATATCTGTATTCAATTAGATCAACTGGACTTGAAGTTTAGTTCTTGAAGACTGTCTCCCATGTACAATGCTGTTTTGACACCTTACCCTGGGTGTTCCTATAACACCTCTTAGCCACTATGCAATCATGCCCTTAACACCTGGCTGTGATATGCTAATTGGGATTTTCCAGGGTACATAATTGCCACAGATTCTTGTACAAGTCATTCTGAATTGAGAAAGCCAGTCGGATGACTAGCGAAACGTCTTCAAGAACTACATTTCAAGTCCAGTTGATCTAATTGAATATAACAGATATACCATGACCTGGATGAATGAGAACCTTCACAAGCATATAGAATAGTATAGTATAGAATATAATAGTATAGAACAGTATTGTATAGAATAGTATAGTATAGTATAATATAGAATAGTATAATATAGAATGTATATATAATATAATTGTATAGTATAGAATAGTATAGCATAGAATATAATAGTATAGAACAGTATCGTATAGAATAGTATAGTATAGAATAGTATAATATAGAATAGCATAGTGTAGTATAGAATAGTATAGTATATAATAGTATAGTATTAGTATAGAATAGTTTAGTATAGAATAGTATAGTATAGAATAGTATAGTTTAGTATAGAATAGTATAGTTTAGTATAGAATAGTATAGTATAGAATAGTATAGAATAGTTTAGGATAGAAATATAGATATGTAGTATAGAATAGTATAGTATAGTATAGAATAGTATAGGTTAGTATAGTAATAGTTAGTATAGAAGTTATAGTATAGAATAGTATAGTATAGTAAAGTATATAGTAAGTATAGTATAGAATGTATAATGTAGTAGAATAGTATAGTATAGAATAGTATAGTATAGAATAGTTAGTAGAGAATAGTATAGTTATAGTATAGAATAGTATAGTAATAGTTTAGTATAGAATAGTATAGTATATAGTATAGATTAGTATAGATATGTATAGTATAAGAATCTATAGTATGACGTTATAGATAGAAAGATTAGATAGTATAGCATAGTATAGTTTAGTATAGAATAGTATAGTATAGAATAGTTTAGTATAGAATAGTATAGTATAGTAAAGAATAGTATAGTATAGCATAGTATAGTGTAGTATAGAATAGTATAGTATAGAATAGTTTAGTATAGTATAGTATAGTTTAGTAAAGTATTTTATTTGAGGTTGAATAAAGACAATTTATATTAGTAAAGCTTTGCCTGCACACCAATCAGCACAGCCGATGCCCAGTTATACCCAGTCCCACCCTTCTCTATGAAAAACAATGTAAAATGTTTTATTTCCCTTATGAATGTTGTAAATCTGAGCTATACCAAGACCATTGCATAGTTGCTATATCTAGGATTCAATAACAGCATCCAGTTGGACATGGAAATAGATCCAGGTGTCTGGGCACAGACTAGATTTTTGGGGATTTGGAACTAGTAATTTAGATTTATACATACCTTTGTTAATCAGGTCGCTTTTCCTGTTTGGTAGATACTTTGCAGGTGTTTCTAAACAACAGAGAGAAGGAATCTCCTTCATTGATCTTCATTCTGTGATACCTGCCAGTTAGCCAGATATAAGTGCAGCAGTGTGGCCTAGCCCTTAGGTTCCTTGCATTGGGTTTGTAATGTTTAAAGCTGGTTACACACGTTCCTGATAAAGGGCCAATCCCAACGGGATTTTTCAATGTTTCAGTTGAAAAGTTTTCCCCAGTTGTAGTTGGCTGTACTAAAGTATAGGCAGTCGGCTGTGATCATACGTAGTATGGCAGTCACAATCTCCTCATACCTTATATATACTTTATATTGGGAGAATGCTCGGGACTTGCAGTCTGTCTGTTACCTTTGAAGGATTGGGTCAGTGTGCACCCACCTTAATAGGGACAAGCGTGTGGTATTTCCAAACCAATACCCTCGGTTTGTGTGGCTCCACCCTATAGATTATGCCAGAGGGCACAGGTAGTACATCATTCTCAGGATTACTTTAACCAGAGGAACCAACATGCAGCTCCAGCGTGGATTCCAACTTCATTGAACACTGGTGGATTCTGGGAGTGGTGGTCACAGATATGTGTTAACTGCTATAAAAAAAATCCATATTAACCTATGGAATGTTGCTTAGAGCTCAGCTGTGTGGGTAGAACACTCCATGACTCACATTAGAGTTCTATTCATTTCTGGGCTTCTGACCATAAAAATAAACTCGCACTGGCACAGATTAAACACACACAAAGTAACCACTTAACCTCTCTTACTAATAATCACTTTCATCTGAAAGGTTCTTCTTCCTATAGTGCACCACTTCCTTGGAATGTTCCTTAATTAATTAATTTAGCTTGAAAAAGCCAAATTACTGTTCTTTCTATTTCTTCTTCTTCTTTTTCTTCTTCCGTTTTCTTCTTCCACTTTTTTGGACCGTATCTCCTCCCACAGTTTTTGAGCTAGAGACATGAAATTACAGACGTGCGGGGCATATAGGAGGATAGGTGTGCTATCTTCTAGCTAAGGAATCCGCGGAAGAGTTACGGCATTATCGGCGAATTTTGGAAATTTTTTCCCATAGACTAAAATGGTAACAATCCTCAAATGTGGATATTTCAAAACATTTTGTTTCATGGTCATAAATACAAACGATTATACCCCCAGCCCCCCACACAGACGCAGGTTACACCCACTGACCTACCTTTTCATTCCCGTGAAAGCCATACTTAAACGGTAACTATTGTCAAAAAACTAATTTTGATCAATCATCAATAAAAGTTATATGGTTATACATGCAAAAACATATACCCCCCCTAACACGGCCCAGCTACACAAACCTACTGATCTACTTATCCATTACTATGGTAGCCATACTTAAAGGGTAACTAAAGTCAAAAAAACTAATTTAGATTTATCCTCAATACAAGATAGTTTTATGGTTGTAAACACAAAAAAGACATACCCCCTCAACCAGACCCAGCTACACACACCTACTGATCTACTTACCCATTACAGTGGCAGCCATACTTAAAGGGTAAATAAAGTAAAAAAAATATGTTTTTGATATATACTCAATAAAAGACATACCCCCAACCTAATCCAGGTACACACACCTACTGACCTACCTTTCTATTTCCATGGCAGCCATATTTAAAGGATAACTATAGTCAAAAAAACACATTTTGACCAATCATCAAAAAAGTTAGTATTTTATCCCCCAACCTGATATGAGTACACACACACCAACTGGCCTACCTTTAATGCATGTAACATTTTTAAAGGGTAAGTAAAAAACAACATCATTGGCATTATTGAGTTTTAAAATCTGCAGCACAAACACACAAATTCACTTCCAAAATTTAAGCCAAATTCAAAGTTTATACTTAAACTTTCCCTTTCTAGTTTCTACTGATTGGCTGTTGGATGGGTCAAACATACTCAGATCTCTACTGAGAGACTGAATCAACCCAGGTGCTGGGTTAAGGGCAAGACCATAATGATCTCTATTAGGGGTCCTGCAAACAGGAAATCAGTATTTCGGAAGCATTTCAACATACACAGACAAAATGCTGGATAGGCAGAACAAGGTCATTGGGGGTGGGAAAAGGTGTTTTTTTTCCTTAAAAGGCATGTGCAGACTTTGGCTATAATGTTGGTTAGCCCAGGGCCCTGCCCACACCCAACTGCAATATTAGTTTGGTAAAAAAAAGATTTATAACTGTACTTACATGCCTTCATTCCCCTGGCGCTCGGAGCCAGCACCCTGCTTGCCGGAGCTGCAAGCAGGGGGCCGGACCGGCAGCAGTGTCTGTGATTGGCCGAGAGGCTGCCAATCACAGACGCGGCTACCGCCAATGGAGAACACCACTGGAACGAAGGTCTGTACAGTTCTAAATCTAAATCTTTTTTACCAAACTAATATAGCGGTTGGGGGTGAGCAGGGGTAACCTACATTATACCTAAAGGAATTTACGATGGGTGAAAGGGCTGCAACTGATAGATCCGGATGGTGAGAGGGAGGGGGGAAGGAGCTCCCCTGCGCTTGCCACTGTCCTCTCATAGGACAAGGAGCAGGCAGAAACCTTTTGGGCAGGAAGATCCCTACTACTCTTCAGTTTCCTGGACTTTGGACAGGCACTGCAGGAGAACCATAAGGAACAGAGATGTAAGGTAAGGATTTTTTTAAACTATATAGAGGGGCCAGTAGTGGGTTAAATTTTAGTTTAGAGGGTGGACATGCCCTTTGAAAGCATAGGAATCTGCACTGAACCTACAGTATTTATAAAGATGCAATATCGTTATTTTGCAGTATCATGTTTCTTACAGCAGCTATTGTGTTACTATGATTGTGGTCGTGAAAATACGATTGTAAATTTACAATGGTAACTGTACAATTAATTGTCTATACAATACCATGTGTAGTCTACTTCCACTTGGTATTGTGGAGCCGCTTGGCCATAAATGTACGGAACTTACCGTACGGTTTTATAAATCTTTTCCTCCATTGCTGATTTCACTGTATTGTCTCTTGTTATTTTTATCTATGGACTATATAGGAAAACAACTGATACTATCACATTATTATTTATAAAGGTTTGTTATTCGCTTCGGCCATAAACCCCATCACCATCGAAAAATATGAACACAGCTATCGGTCTTTTTTTCAATCGCTTTAAAGGTTTGTTATAGGACATTACACTACACTAATATAGGGACTAACAGAGATTTTCAGTCATGGCTAAACAATCCCCCTGGGGCGTAGGGTTACAACCACAGTTTTGGTAAGTATGCACTGAGTACAGTGACAGCAGTGAGTACAGCACCATTCATTGGCAGCAATGGGTACTAAATAATAATAGCAGAGAGCGAACATGTCTTCTTCAAATGCAACATGCTGGTAGAGAGGCTTGAAACAAGCAAGTTTCGTTCCTTTTTCCGAAATGGACCCATAGAAGTCAACGGGGAAAAAATCCAAGTAAAATAAGGGTTATGGTAAGTTATGGTAGATGGCTTAGGCACCTGGGAAATGGTATGGGGAACATGTACAAATCACCAAAATGTAAAAAACACAAACATCCGGTATATTATAAAAAAGTTCTAAATCGGATCCGGTTCCTAATTGTGCTCCGATGACAGCAAAGCACTCCGCTTACTCTTCTCTTCTGTAGGCATACAGGACAGATTCCCCTACCTTTAATACATTATAAAGTAATAGGGAAGGGGTATTTTTACCCATTAGTTATTTAAAAACGTGGTTCTGGAACCTGATCAGCCACAGTTTCAAAGAAATAACTCTATAGGGTTTTAGGACTCACAAGCTCCTCCTCGCTCCACCGCCACGTCTCTCCACTTCCGGTTAAGGCATTCAGTGTTGGCCGTGATGTCACTGTCACGGCCAACACTGACTGCTTTTCCCAGAGCAGTCTCCACTGCGGCTGTGCATGAACATAAAAAGAACCCAGCAGCCTCAGTGGAGACTGACTGAGGAACCCAGAAGCGGCGGTGGAGTGAGGAGGAGCTTGTGAGTATAATAGCTCAGTGTGGGAGCCGAATTGGAAGATTTCAAGTTAACGAATCCTGCTTATCGGGGGTTTTAAAGCAGGTAAAGCTTTGTTTGTGGAGGGGTGGACATTCCCTTTAAAGGACAACTGTGGTCTTCAAACAAATTAGGGTTAATTAAAACCCTGCATTGTTACCTTTAAAATTAGCCCTGGAGAAGTTATGGTGCTGAAAAGATTTAAACAGGCAAAGAAAAGCAAATACAAGGTTTCCAGTCTTAAAAACAGCTGCAAAAAAAAGTATACACATTGCAATGCTCGTCATAAGCTAATGTAAGTTGGGAGTGCTTTCATTTTTTAATAACATTAAAGGGCATGTCCACCCCCAAAACTGAAATTTAACCCCATACTGACCCCACTGTAGTGTACAAAAATCCTTACCTTACATCTCTGCTCCAAACGGTTCTCCTGCTATACCCCTCCAAAGCCAGGAAAACTGCAGTGTAGAAGCCAGCAGTGACTCATCCTGCGATTGTCTCTGCCTCAACCTCGACAAGGTTTGAGGCATGTGCAGGAGAGTCCTCCCCCCCTCCCTCACCCTCCCGTTTTTCTCACCCTCCCTCTAGCTCTAAACCCCATGTATATAATGTAGGAATTGGTCCCCCAGCTCCAACCGCCTTAATAGAATTTAGAGAAAGTCCCCTGGCGCTCTGAGCAGCCGGCAGACGCGTCCCTACACAGCTGCCGGTCCCGCCCCCTGCCTGGTCATTTTAACTTTTACGGAACAGACTGCTCACCTACTGCTAAGCTGCCTGCCCATATGGGGATTGTAAGATAAATGATTGTTGACAATCGGTACTAATGATCTTTATCTTAAGTATGTCTGTAGCTTTTTACTGATAAGACTGCAGATTTGTTTAATCCTTACCTGTTTGGAGTTAAATGACAAAACCAGAATATACCATGCCTTTTGGACAAAATGAGCAAGACAGATGGACAAAACTTTATTAACAAATCATGTTAACATTTGATTTTATTTAAAAGACTATAACCTCTTTTTTAAATGTAAGTTCTCTATTTGACAGGAATGTAAGAGACACCCCCGATATGTTCCCGAGCAATGAGCTGCCAAAATGCTACAGAGCTTCGTTTCCCCTCCATGACTATACCCTCCCTCTCTAACATGGTCATGCATGCGTACTATGTTGGAATGAGCGGTGAAGCTGTCTGCCATGGGAAAGTGGCATCTCCATGTATGTATATATAAAAACTTGCTTCTTATTATGGTTGCCCTTTACGTTTGTAACAATAACGCATGATTTATTCCTTTAAAAAAAAGCATATTGTTGAATAGGCACAGATTTAAGTTAATGTTAATTGTGACAACAGATGTTAGATAAGAAGCAACAGCAATCACATATTGCACCTGTGGGCAGAGGGCAGGTGCAAAAGAATTTATTGGAAAATATACCCTGCTTATAATCAGAACTTTTCATAATTATGTGTACTTGACATTTTTCTCCATAGTTTGTATTTAATACAATACCATTAAAAATGGTAAATCGTGTAACTGATATCTGAATTGTGAAGGTTCGTACACACGTACGATTTTGTCAACGACCCCCGACACCGAGCATCGTCCGTGTCTATGCATTCGGTCGGGGGTCATTCGCTGATCTGCCAGCATTTTGAATTTTTTAGCCCTATAAAATTTTAAATGTTTTGATTGGTTTGGTTACAGCTAGACCAGCCCACATTGTGCACATTGGAACAAAAAGGAGTGTGCAATAGGGGCTCACATGAATGAAAACATTAATACAATACAATGAATAAAAACATAGCCAAAAGACCAGCTGCATGCTATCTACAACAACATAAAATACATTTTAAGAATGTCCTCCCCTTTAAGCTAAATAGGCTATATTTCAGTACAGTTTATACATTGGATGAAACCAAACAGGCAACGAAATATTTCTATATTTTGTAAATGTGTAATGTATGTTCCCTTTAATACTTTTTTGATTTTTGGAGGTTTCCAAAAATTAAATCATTACTGCATTATAATGTTATTACAGTGAACGTGACACAATCTTGTTTTCCCCATGCACTTCAAGGGGGACTCAAGGCAATAAACAGCAAAAGTTTGCCTGTGCTACTAATCTGCAGCAACCAATCAGATGTAAGTATTTTAATGGGTAACTGCAGTTCTCATCTAATTGGTTGCTGCAGATTAATAGCTTGGACAACCTTTTGGACCTTTCACTGCACCAGCCCCACTGAATAAATGTGTCTGTTTTACAGCAGCATAATGTCCTTTAGAACTGCAAGAAAATATTACTAGAAACTAATAATAGGGAAAGCCTCTCATTGGGATCCGGTGGATGACTCGTGACGGGCACGGTTGTGCTTTTCACATACCAACAAGTCTCCTGCCCAGAAATGTCCCCTCATACGCAAGTTCATGCCACAGTCTGCACACACATAACAACCAGGGTGACGGTAACGGCCTTCAGTTATCTTCACAGCCAACTCACTGCAGTGCAATAGGAGAAGTGTTATTGCCAAGCACTGTAACTATGATACATAATGTAACAACAAGAAAACACACCGGGTTAGTCAAACCCATGTGGACACACACACCGCAAAATGCTATTGTCAGAAAAGGGAAATTGTGTGATAACATTGAAACATTGTTCTGGAAATAAAAATAGGCAAATTTGGTCAATTACGATTACACACACACACACACACTCATAGACCACTCACCTGATAGCTCTGTTACATTTTTCACATGTCCGTAGTACAGGCGGAGGGCTGCTAGTGGCATTTTTTGGCCCACTGGGTGACAGTCTGCTGGGTAAAGACGTTTGTTTCTGAATACTGGGTGAGAGTTTACTTGGCATTGGAGTTGCACCTGCAGTAAAACATTAAAAAGGAGCAGAGGCATTTTTATTGACCAGAACTGGACTTTGTATCTTTGGCTACGATCACATTTTAACTAAAATGCAGCACAGTACAATAGTCATTTACACTGGCAATATCTGCCATATTGTAATTTATTCCAATTAGGGATCACTAAATCATGTTCATGTTCAATAGTTTATCCTTTGCATAAGGGACGATATTCATAAAGGGTCATTATTGGTAACGTCCGATAACAAACCTTTATAGCGATCAGTGGAATTCAATGGGGCAATAGAGGGCGGTATTGAAATATCAACCGGAATCAACTTTTCGGCCAAGGTGAGGATTTTCTGGCAAAAACCACATCACCATCCTTATTAACAAACTTTTATAAATACCGTCCAAAATGTCTGATTTAAAGGGCATGTCCACCCTTAGAACAAAAAACTGGTTATCTGCCTGCAACTCTAAATTCTTTTTAGCAGTTTAGTACATGCATTTGTAACCAGATATTTAATGATAAGTTTTATTCTGTTCTGGAAATAGTATCTGCCTCCTCCCTCTGCTCAATGAACTTTATATAATTTAGAGCATGTGCAGAGGAGGCAGCAGCAGAGAATATCAGCAGTTAATCATTAGTTGTGATGTCAGCAGTGACAGTCTTGATTGACTTCATGGAGATGGAGCCAGCTTACTCTGCCAGAATGGGCACAATAATTATCCTTATAAACCATATGTGATTAATAATACATCTAATAATGTGCTGAATATATCAGTTGGAGTTATTACTTACATGATGGTTCCCTGACTGCTCCAATCCTCTTTCTGTTTAAAGCTGGGTACACACGATGAGATATTTCGGTCCGATCGACCGATAGTTCAGTGTATCGGTCAATCGGACTGAAATTATCTCATCCGAATGTGCCCATGTCCGATCGACCGTTCGTCCGAATTGGACAAAAGGACGATCGGACATGGTGGAAAACCTCGTCCGATCGTGCGGTCCTGCATGGACGATCGGTCGCGGTAACTATCGGACGCGGCTGCTTTTGCCGCGACCGACAGTCCTTCCTCCTGGCCGACCGGTCGAAAGTATCGAACGGTCGGTCAGGAGGAAAAATCGCTAGGTGTGTACCTAGCTTTAGTCTGTGATGTAGCCAATGGGAAGACACGCTCTGCAAAGAAACGTGTCTTCCCGTGGATGAGATTGCAGACTGTCACTGACAGTAAAAGAGGGGCGGAGCTGTGAAGGAATTTAGAATTATTTTTCATATAAATTCCTTTCCTAATAGCATCATTCTTCCAGACAGTTCTGTTGCACTGAGGAAACGGGAAGAACAAATATTCTCTATTTCTATAAGCAACTGTACATTCTGTTTCGCCTCTTATTTAATATATCCAAAAACAGAACTTTTATTTCTAACTTACGTAAGAAGAATAAAATAGAAATGACAATAAAATATAATACTACATACATAATGTCTTGAACAAATATTTTGGGCTTAAGCTATCCCTTGCAGAGAATCATTGGCAAGTGCTAGATTTACGGATCCATCAACACACGATCGTGCTTGATCCAAAAATTGGGGAGAAAATATTAATCGGTTTGCCAGAAAAATCACCTTGTGTGTACCCAGCCTTAGTAATTGCCCCTAATAGGTTTCATGCCTCAGTGCAATTTTATGATCTGCCTATTGTGAGCCATGTTAGCTCAGCTTGGCCCAGACTAGTGTGGCCCCATAGCCAGTATCTGGGCCGCTGTTGGCTCTGCCTCGAACCATCATGCTCCTCTCACGGACCACACAAACTCCTCACAAAGGCCTGCCACTCAGTGGATCCATGGGCCTCATTTTTTACTGATTGGGCCACAGGTTAGGCATTAACTTATTAGATAATTATTGGTCGAAGCATGTGTTCAGATGCCCCCCACTGTCAAAGAGGTACATTAGAACCCCGGCAATACCCTCTCACCTATCTCAGACCTGTGAGTGCAACTTTAAGTATTACTGGCAATATAATGTACTCCCCCATGGGTAAAGACTAACAGGGTTATTCAATAAAAGTTCTTATCGTTTAAAATGGTGCTAATTTTGCCCCAACCAATCAGATGTTAGCTTTCAAATGTTAAATAAGATTTGATTGGTTGTGGCACAATTAGCACCATTTTAAACGATAAGATCTTATATTGAATCTCCCTGTTTGTGTATAAGGGTACCTCAAAAGATGGAGGGGGGTGTTGGGGTGATTGGGGAGTTTAATTTCCCATTAACTCTTATCAGCATGCAAATTTTGATTTTGGTGGCAATATAACCTAAACAACTAAAAATCAGAATACTGAAATGCTGAGCAATCACTCCACACTCTGGTAGGCAGCTCCTGGCTCTTCCGGGTATCCGCCGCAGTCATGGGCGTAGCAGATGACGGATCTGTGAAAGGCCTCTAAGCTTTTGCATCGCTCAGAAGATAGGGGGAGGTATGTAAGTACTCTGGGGGGGAGGTATGTAAGTACTTGGGTATTTAGGTTACAGAGGTCTATCAGTAAGATTCAGTATACAAAATGTAATATTGGTGATGGAGAGACGCTAAATGCAATGAAGAAGTAGATGCTCATGTGCCACCATTCTGGGTTTAAAGTCATGTTAACATATTGTTAGTAGCATCATAAGACTAAAATTATTGCGCTTTGGCTTGGTAAATCCTGGTGTATGATTTTTTTTTTTTTCCATTTAAATTTTTTTTTTTCAAATTGAAAATAACCTTTGATTGGTTTGGGCAAAATCAGCACCATTTTTAACCATAAGAACATTTATTACATAGGCCTGTTATTATATAGCGGTATAATACTTTATTACAAGGGTCATGTGACAGACATACAATGTGTGAATGTGCTGTTCACCAATGCAATGCTTTCATGTGGGGACAGGCCCAATGAGTAGCAGAGATAGATACTAATTATCACTACAGTTCATCAAATTCCTCTTGCAAAGTGCAATCCTGGGAGCCTTACTTTGCCACAAGGATAATATTTTAGCTTTACTTTGCTTTTAAAAGTCACAAAAATTGTCTCAATTTTCTTTTAGGGTTTCCTTTAAACGGCATGTTCCCCTCTATCAAATGAAAAAATATATATTGGTAAATACCCCCAAACACACAATAGTTAGAAAGCTGACAGATGTAGAACTAACCTGTTATACAGCTAAATGTTCTTCTCCTCCTTCCCTCTGCCTATCAAAAGATTTTCACCTCCTCTCCAAGCTCTTTTGCAAGCATGAAAATGCTCAGAGGAGGCAGCTATGGGATTAGCATTTGGACATTATGATATCAGCTGTCACTTCCAGCTGCTAACCAGAAGAACCAGGAAACAGAGAATTTCAGGTTAGTCTTACATCTCTCAGATTTCTAACTATTGCAGTTTTGGAGGATGATTTTCCTAAATATACTTTTTCATTTGAGGGATCGACTTGCCACTTAACCTTGAAATGTAATTTACTTATCTAGGACTCTATGTTTAACCCATATTGTGCTAGCAGCCTGTTCTATGTGGAGGGGGTCAATAAGGAGGCCCATCCACAGAATGAGAGATCAAAGGCCATCACTCATTGACCTGGTTTAGAAATATGGCAAGATGGGTCCTGAATGCGTGGATCCCGAATGGGCACCTGTACACGTTATTGTAGTATATTCAACTGCTTAACATAGCACAATGGAATATACAGTAGAGGGCACTATGCTGTTCCAGTGGCAGTCTTGTACATAACAGTTATGTTGTACGTATGTATGTATGGTTTATTTATAAAGTGCCACTTGGGGACGCAGCGCTGTACAGTAACAAAATACAATAAAGTCATACAAGGGGAACAAATACATATATAGTTCAGTAAATAAATATATAAATTATAGAAGTGCTAGAGCTTTGCCACAAGAGGTAAGTCCCTGCCCCGTAGAGCTTACAATCTAGTTAGGTAGGTAACACACAGATACAATGGAATTGGTATTAGTGGCTGGAGTGAGACGTATGCGGTATAAATAAAACGATCATATACTGTGCTGGTTACCAGATAGGTAGGATGTAAGGTTAGATTTAAACCTGATATTGGAGGTTTCATGACGTAGAGAGAGGGGAATAGATTTCCAGAGGATGGGAGCCACAGTACGAGTGGGGGGTCTGTACATGAGCTGGTTCTGCGATGAGCGGAGGGTACGGAGCAACAGAGCAAAGGGATTTAAATGTTAGGAGATGGATTTTGTATGTAATGCGCTGTTTAACAGGGAGCCAGTTTGTTGTCTGGTACAGAGGAGATTTGGGATCCGGTTTATTAGAAAGTGAAACAATACTTGTGGCAGAGTTAATTATAGACTGAAGGGGAGACGGTGAGAAGCAGGAAGACCAGAAAGTAGTAGGTTGCAATATTCCAGGCGCGATAGGATGAGAGCATGCATAAGCAGTGGTCGGGAGAGAAAGGAACCTGATGATTTTGGTTATATTGCGAAGGAAGAAGCGTCAGGTTTTCGCAACAAAGTGGTTAGAAAAGGAGAGAGAGGAGTCAATAATTACCCCTAGGCAGCATGCCAATTGGATAGGGGAAATGGGGGTATTCTCAACAGAGATGGAGAAAGATGGGACAGGACCAGGTTTAGGTGGAAAAACGATCAGTTCAGTTTTAGAAAGATTTAATTTGAGGTGGCATTGAGACATCCAGGAGGAGATGGCAAGGAGACAGTTGGAGACACATGATTGGATGTCAGGAGTTAGCGTAGGGGTGGACAAGTAGATTTGTGTATCGTCAGCATATAAATGATATTTGAAGCTAAAAGGGTAATAATATCTCCCAAGGAAATAGTGTAGAGGGAGAACAATAAGGGTCCAAGAGCAGACCCCTGCGGGACCCCCACGCCAAGAGGAACCGGAGAAGAGGTATTGCTAACATAAGATACAGAGTAAGTTCTGTCAGAGAGATAGGATAGAAACCAGGATGCCACAGGTTATGAGCATGAAGGTAGTTATAGATACGGGAGAAGACTAATCGTTCTAGCAGTTTAGAGGATATCGGTAAGAGAGAGACGGGGCGGTAATTGGCTAAACAAGAGGGGTCCAGTGAGGTTTTTTTAGTATGGGCTTAACATGGGCATGCTTAAAGACGGAAGGGAAAATTCCAGATGTAAGGAAGGCATTGAATATGTGGGTGAGTGAAGGGGTAAGAACATGATTACAGGGCTTCAGTAATACAGAGCGCATGGGATCAAGAGGACAGGTCGTGAGCGTACATGATAGAAGCAGGCAAGAGACTTCTGAATGGGTCACAGGAGCAAAAGATCCAAGAATAGCTGAGGGAGGAGAGGGCAACATAATCTGAGAGTCATCCCTAGGACCAGATATCTGCACACGGATGGAATCCACTTTATGCTGAAAGTAATGCACAAAGTCCTGGGGAGTGCGGAGCAATTGAGAGGGTCAGCGGGAGAGGGGGCAGAAGGGAGTTGAAGATGACAGGCGACGCGGGTTAGATTTGTTGTTATTTATGTCGGTGGAGAAAATATAATTCTCAATGTAAGAGGTAACACCAACTGGTGTATCCAGCTCCTCAGGTATGTAATAACTATGTAATAAGGGCACTGTGCATTCAATATGGACCTATTAACGGGGGCTGGTAATAACATATCCATACTCAGATTACGGTAATATAAGGAAGCAGACCCTGCAACCACAGGGGGCCCTATCTTATTGTTTTTTCCTATAACAGATATAACCTCCTCCCAGAAAACCACTGTGGATGAAGCATGGATAGGGGACCCATCATTTTGATGGGGGGCCCAGTGATTCCTAGTTATGACACTAGGCAGGTGCTGTTGTTCCAGTGACCCATATGATTATGGGAAATTACACAGTTATATTTAGAAATGTATCCATATTATATTGGTAAGGACACCCATTTCATTGGAAATTGAAAATTGATACTCTTGTGGTCTGATAATGTATGGTAATTGTACGATAATAGCGAGTACCCAATACAAACATGTAACAATATATAACACACCCTGTCCTACACTACCCACAGACAGACCCCCATATCCTGTTCCTATGATTAGTACAGTTATAACCAATCACCGTGTTACTATACCTTCTGGGCTGTTCTCCAGGGCCTCCTGTAGCAGTCTGAAGCTGTTGGACTGTCGAGGGGACGTCCTGGTCTCCTGGTTTCCCTGCAGCATCTTATACACCTCGGAATCCTGTTGCAGCCAACTCATCTTGTAGGTCAGACGTGTCCCGACTTACAGATTGGAGGAATTTCTGCAAGCACAAACAGTCACATTAGTTTCTTGCTTTTCCCCTCTCGTTCTGCCTATTCTTCCCCTTTAGTATGTTCTCAGTGAGCTTTCTGTTCTGCTCATGTTGACACTACTGCCACCCTGATAAAGGGCCCTTTGTGTTCACAATCCCATTGACAGTTTACCATGACAAGTAGCAGTGTTATCTTGCACGCTTGTTCCTGAACCTACACACTTTCCCTGTCTGTGCGACTGAGCTCTCTGTGTGTTCCATTCCCCCCAAAACCACGCACACACATACACTGCAGGACCCCCTCCCCTCTCCTGCATTATATACCAAGGGGTCGCTAGCAATTAGTTGTCTGAGAATGCTGGGAGATGTAGTGAAGCAATAACACACTGAATGCTGAGGATTTATGTTTGTTTTCTTGCTCTTTACTTTCTCTGTCCCCCCCCTTAATCTTCCCTCCCAACCCCCAGGCTACATAGCTCAAACTCACATGCCAGGCAGATGTCCCTCAGTGCCAGTGATGTATCTCTCTTTTATCCCCAGACCCAAAGCAGCTGAGGGACCTCACTCTGAACCTCCAACACCTTCTCGTCCCTGTCACTACTGTCTCCTCTTCCTGTACTCAGGACACACCTGTCTCTTTTGCTGACCCCGCCTGTCCCCCTCCCCCATAATGGGCACACCTCTGTCACTTACACACTCAGCTCCTCCACCCATCTTCCCACTAAACTCAATGTGTCTATGCAGCCCTGTAACTGGGTCACCAGCCAGTAACAACACCCACATACCAGGCTGAGGAACGTTTCCCCCTTGGGTGCCCTTTAACATGTGCTTTCACTTAAATTACTGTGTAATCAAGAAGCTGGAGGCAGCCATTGGAGAGTGTGTAAAAACGAGGGAAGTAACACTAAGCAGTGATACACGGACACAAGTTTGGGGCTGATGCAATAAAAGGTGCAAAAGTTTGACTGTGCTGTATAGCATGGTACACACGGTGCAATATTTCGGCCCAATCGACCAATAATTCAGTGTATCAGTCAATAGGACCAAAATAATTGCAAGGTTTTTTGGACACACCTTCAATCATCCAAAACCTATGGACCGCACGCTCGGTCGTGGCAAATTGTAAGCTGCGGCCACTGTTGCCCGGTCTGTTGCCCACTGTTGCTATGACTGACAGTCCTTCCTCCTGGGCGACCGGTCAGAAGAGCCAAACAGTTGGTCAGGAGGAAATATTGCATGGTGTGCACCATGCTTTAATCTGCAGCAACCAATCAGATTATATCTAACTGCAGTAACCCAATAAAAAGTGAATATCTGATGGGTTGCTGCAAATTAATAGCACAGGCAAACTTTTGCACCTTTCATTGCATCAGCCCTAAAATGAATCTGTATAAGGAGGCTGTACAATATGGGGACTGGTTACCAGAAAATAAAATAAACAGTGGTGGGTTTCCTGTTTCCCTATTGGCAGATTACAATGCAGTGTGGTCGGAACTTTGTAAGGTTGACTCTGACTTAGCACATTCCACCCTGTTTATGTGACTAGGACGCACGTGGCAGAGCACTAGGCTGTCATACAAAACAAGGAAACCCTGGGGTGATGTAGAGGCCTGAACACAGATTGTTTGCATTTTGACAAAATTATATTTTGTATACACTTAACGGCTGTGGCAGAACTACAACTTACTGCATGTCATAGCACCCTATTGCATGTTATGTATATAGTATACTCTAAAACACGTTCAATAATAGCCCATATATGCTGGTAAAACTCAACAGTAACAATAGTAAGAGTCACAGCGGATAGACAGATAGATAAATAGATAGACAGACAGACAGTTAGATTGACAGAGAGATAAATAGATAGATAGATAGACAGACAGTTAGATTGACAGATGGAGAGATAGATAGATAGATAGACAGACAGACAGATAGATAGACAGACAGACATACAGACAGATAGAATTTTGCCATTACTTTATATATACAATTTCTATATGTATAACTGGATTCCTCTCAAAAAACAGATTATTATTTTCCTACACTTGCAGACATGGAATAAATACATTGCATTCCACTGCTCAACCTGTTGTAAATGGATTAGCATAACTTTAGCATTGGATTTTTTGCCCAAAGCCCCAACATAAAGTTTTATAATGTGATGGCCTCAATAAGTTTCTGCCAGCTCTTGGTACGTTACCTTTTGTAGGGTGTATTTATTTGTAGGAGTCACACAATGATAAAGAAATCGCAATTGTTTGGTGCTAACTTTAAAAGCTGTCAGCTCTGTAACTAAAGAACAGGAAGTAGGAATACTCATTCCTACCTCCTTTACATTTATAGTGCCCCTTAAGAAAAGGTAATCCACACTTAAGCTGATATTGATCTGGATTCTTCCTATAGCCATCCTAATTATAATGCATTCCTCTCCCTGCCATAGATAGGGTAGTTTGTTGTCTGTGCTGTGTAGTGTTCCAATGTATTTAACAGGCAAACAGCAAATCCCTTGCAGCACTAAGCCAGATATTATGTGTGTGTATAAGCAATTAGAAAGGTGCAGCCATCTCTCGCACCGGTTTCTGTTTGTCTGCTGACTGCACGCTCCATTTAGAAGCAGAAAGCTAAACGGCCCACTTCACCCATCAATTAACTATCCAGAGAGCTGGTGTTGAGTCATGGTACAAGGATGTGGAATGCAGACATCTTAGTTCTGTTCATCTCTCCTTGTCCGTGGATACATGTCAGGTTAGGGTAGAGGCAAGGCACATACGTAGCTAAAGGCACCGCACCCAGGGGCGGCAAATAAACAAAACAGAACGGGGTGAAAGCAGGAAGGGGGGGAAGGCAAAATCAACAGATGAGGTAGAAATGGAAAAAATGCAGGTGAAGTCACAGTGTACGATAGTATCAGGTTATACAGAACAATACAAATAATAAGATTAAATAGGATTAATTTCAGACACAGGGGCTTATGCAAGAAAAACCTTGCCTGTGCTATTAATCTGCTGTAGTGATGCACCCGAATCCAATTTCGGACAAATCTCGAACTATCCGAACTAGTATGGGTTTGAACTAGTTTGGTTTTCTGAACTCGCTGACTTATTTTTTATAATTATTGAAAAATTCGATAATTCTCGAATTCTCGAATCAGTAACCCTCAAATGTATCCTTCGATTTCAATAGCCCACGGATGTATCCTTAGATTTTGGTAACCCTCAAATGTAGCCTTCGATTTCAGTAACCCTCAAATGTATCCTTCGATTTCGATAGCCCTCAAATGTAGCCTTCAATTTCCATAGCCCTCAAATTTAGCCTTCGATTTCAGTAACCCTCAAATGTATCCTTCAATTTCCATAGCCCTCAAATGTAGCCTTCGATTTCACTAACCCTCAAATGAATTCTTTGATTTCGATAACCCTTAAATGTATCCTTCAATTTCGATAACCCTTAAATGTATCCTTCAATTTCGATAACCCTCAAATGTATCCTTCGATTTCGATAACCCTTAAATGTATCCTTCGATTTCGATAACCCTTAAATGTATCCTTCAATTTCGATAACCCTCAAATGTATTCTTCGATTTCATTAAACCTCAAATGTATCCTTTGATTTCAATAACCCTCAAATGTATCCTTCGATTTCGATAACCCTCAAATGTAGCCTTCGATTTCAGTAACCCTCAAATGTATAGTTCGGTAACCCTCGAATGTAGTGGTCGATTTTGGTAACGTTCAAATGTAGTGGTCGATTTTGGTAAGCCTCAAAAGTATAGTTTGGTTACCCTAGAAAATGTAGCAGTCAGTTTCGGTAACCCTTAAATGTAGCAGTCCACTTTGGTTACCCTCGAAAGTATCGTTCGGTAACCCTTGAATGTAGCAGTCAATTTCGGTAACCATCGAGTGTAGTGTTCGATTTTGGTAATTTTCAGATTTTGCCTCTCAGCCAATCACAGATGCGGCTGCCGTTCCATGCAAGCAGAGGACCGGGACGTGCGGCGGAAGATAGAGGGAAGGTAAGTAACTATTGGGGGAGTTTCTGCAAATAAGATTAATGCATTTGGGGCTGGGGGAGCAATACCTATAACATTTTCAAAGGGTGGACATGCCCTTTAATGGGTTTGTTTCCAAACTTTTACTGCAGCAACCAATCAGATGATAGTTTTTTACTGAGTTACTGCATTTAGAAATTATCTGATTGGTTTCTGAAGATTAATAGAGCAGGCAAACCTTTGCACCTTTTCTGGCATCAGCTCCTCTGTGTGTGTGAGTGTGTGACATTGAACAGTGTCGCTGTTACACTAAAAAGATGGAAAAAGCACAAGTTAATTTTTATAAAATAGATTTTATTTAGTTTGTATTTAAAAGTCTTGGTCCTGTAGGTCATATCCGAGTCAAAAAGTTCCCGGGGAAAGACCCGAAGGTGTTGGTTCTCCAGCAGACACCTGAAAGGCAGCAAAGATTAGATGTCAGGGTAGATCAAATTGGGTCCTGGGCATGGCTGACATGTTCTTGTGTTAAGCAGGGTCCCCAGATGTAAAAGGGACAGTTCAGTGGAAATTATCAATATTTGTTAAATTGTTAGTTAGAAGCAATGCCTTCTTAGTTATTCTACATAGTCTCTCCCATTTTGAAAAATCAGTTGATTTTCTATTCCCTGCTGTTGACATTAGTGAGCTGCCATTTCAGATTCTAACGGTCCTTCTTCTTCCCAGGATGCACCACATCCTTGGAATGTTCCTAACAGTAATTTCTACTGATTGGCTGTTGGATGGGTCAAAAATTCTCAGATCTCTACTGAGCTACTGAATCATGGGTTGATTCAGTTGCTCAGTAGAGATATGAGTATCTTTGACCCAGGAGCTGGGTCAAGGGCAAGACCATAACGGTCTGTAGTAGGGGTCCTGCAAACAGGAAGTCAGTATTTCGGTTGCAGTTATTTATACACAGACAAAATGCTGAATGGCAGATTAAGGTCATTGGGATGAAAAAAAAATGCTCTTTTTTCTGAAAAGCTTATGTATTTTCACTGAACTTCCCCTTTAACTGGGCCCTAGGCAACTGCCTTGGTTGCCTTAATGGAGAATCCAGCTTTGTGCCAGGGGCGTACCAGGAGGCACTTACCTACGTACCACCCATCATCACAGTGCTGCGTCACCGTCACTATATCTCCTGGGATCAACTCCAACTCATCAGGGTTATTGGGAGTAAATGCGTAAAGGACTCTGTACCTAAACATGATAACAATAAATATATAGGAGTTTTATATTAAAGGGTATCTCCACCACAAAAATATTTTTTTTACATTGTGTAATGCACCCCATCCCATCCACAACAGCCAATTTTCTTTTGTAAAAAAATCCCCAAAAAGATACTTGCAGACATTCATTCCCCCGGCAATCTGCTCCCGGCTCTCTGCTAGCGGCAGAGAGGGGCAGGACCGGCAGCCATGTCTGTGATTGGCTGCCGGCTAGGCACACAGCTGGGGGAATGAAGGTCTGTAAGTATCTTTCTGGGGCTTTTTTTACAAAAGTAAATTGGCAGTTGGGGTGGGCTGGGGTGCACTACACAGTAAAGAGATTTTTATAGGTAGTGGATGCAGCAGACAGAAGGGATCTAAAGGGGAGGGAGGGGGGTTGGGTAAAGGACTCCCCTGCGCATGTCACAGTCCTCAGTGGGGACAGTAGTGGGTTAAATTTTAATTTTGCGGGTGGAGATGCCCTTTAACCCCTAGAGCAGGTAGTAGAATAAACTTTTTGCATTCCCAAGGATACTCACTTTGTGCCAACCTGTGTCTGGACGCTATAGGGTGCCATGGGTTTTTTGTCTGTCTGTGCAACCCCAGGTGAAACCTGGAAAAAGAAAGAATGGCATAACGAAACCAGTAAAAGCAGAAAGGATGATGGGTAAACAATGAAAGAGAAAAGGGAGCATTGTACAGAGTGCAGCACTGAGTGGGAGCCACATGAGTGGGGAGCATTCAGTGAGCAGGGATTGGGTAGTTAGGAACAGCTAGTGTGTTGTAACGATCACTCTGATCTATAGTCAGTTTCACAGCTCTGTGTACAGCAGCACTTTGGTAAACAAACTGGAAAAAGTATGTCAAATGTACAATGCAGTGTTCCTGGTCCATGTTATTGTGTGGGACAGTGTATAACATGCATTCACTAAAGGGCTGCCATGGAAACATGAAAAATACCAAGAAGTCCTCTTCACTTGATTCTTTTTTGCATTCCGAGAAAGGGAAATACAGCCAAGTCTCCCCCTACCTCATTTGGTTCTTATGATGGTTTATGCAAACAGTGCTTCCCTGACACAGGCACTCGAAGTAAAAGAAGAACTATAGTTTGAAATGTTGCAGGACGGATTGTTACAATGAATTGCTTGTATGTTGTAGTTAGTGCGGTGCTGTGTAGTTAGCGAAGGAGATATCCTAGTTATACAAAAGGAGATATTCAAAGAGTTGCGTTGAATTATGGAGGTTGTGTGAGTCAATAGCTGGTGGTAATGTACAGCGCAGCTAACGAGAAGCAGCATTGGAACGGATTTAGTCACTTCCTCAGAAACCAACAAATGGGGCGTAGTCTTGTCCTTAATTAGAAAGCAACGCGATAAACAAAACCGCCAATCTCTTATGCCAAAATCTATTGCTGGTTTCTCGGTTTCCAACATGAACTAATGTAACGGACAATATAAACCGTTATTGGTAAATAACTGTACACTACAAGTATTATTTATCATTCACATTGAGCAAAGTATCTTGTCTTCATTCACATGAACATCATATGACCAGAGCAGGAATAACATGAAAACTATTACATGTCAATCTTCGGTTATATAATTATTATTATATCCATCCTCTGTGCAGATTCTTATAGTGAGCAGATGGCAGTTTACAGTTAGAGACGAGCTCACCTACAATTTTACATGTGTTCTTTAAAAATGGGTCCTTATTGGAATCCTTGTGAATTAGCGTAGCTACGGTGAATAGGATAAACTGCTTTAAATTGTGTACTGGCCAAGCAAAGGTCACAGTGAATTAATCATATTTGCAAGAATGCAAAAGAGGGATTTGGCTGTTTAAATACGCGGTTGTTATAAAACATTTGGTGGTAATTTAAAATACAGAAATCTGTGCATACTTGTTTAGCTTAATTTATGGGTGGGGAAATGTCTTGATATTGTCATGAAACACATAGTAACAGGCAGTATGCGTCTGAGCCTCTTAATCATTGCTGAAGGTGTGCAAGAAATGGGACATGGAATTGTGGTAACTCGGTAAAAAGATTACATTTGATTGGTTTGCACAACTTTGTACCTATCTACAGCCAATATTTTGCTACGGCTGGTTGTGCCAAAATTACAGCTGATATTTCATCACCCGCATGCAAGAAAATACAGGTTTCCCTGTAATCAATCGTTCTTAAAAAATGTTACTATAACCAGTTGCTCTGGGGGTGTTAACTCTGATCACTGCATTACACATAATACAGACTGAATTAGTTTCTAAGCAACCGCTGTGTATTTATCTAAACAGATCAGGCCTGATTAGCATTTACAACATAAAACGGATCACGTCCAGTCACACTGGAAAGAATTTTAGAATGTTGCAAAATGCAGTTCAGCTGTAACAAGAATGCAGAATATTCAACACTCCTGTTCTAATTATATTTTACGTCACATACAGCATCCAACCTAGAAAGCAGACTTTAACAACCAGGGGAGCCCCAGACCATAGGCTTTGAATGGCATAGGGTTAAAAGGGCACCCCATGCATTTTGCCCACAGGCCCCCACAGACCTTGCTTTAACCCAGAATGTTTAGGTCTTTTGAAGGTATTTTACGCACATGGTATTTTACAAAGCACGGTAAATATGCGACACCCAAACTACACCCGAATTTATGGCCAAGCTGGAAGATGTTAGCTCCCCAGTTCAACAGGAAACATTAGAGATATCTATTCAAAACTAGAGATGGCCAGTTCGTAGATCTGAACCAGGATCTGCAGCGGATTTCCAAGATCCACAAATCTCGGAACTGCAGTTCGAGACTTTCAACCAGTCAGCAAGGAGGAACGACTTAGGTCATCGGAAGTTACCGTGACCGATCTATGAACCGCACGATCGGTCATGGTTTTCCGACCCGTACGATCGTCCTATTCAGACGAAGGAACTGTCGCGATCGGCCAGAGCCACCATACAATAGTTCGGCCTGACAGTGTCAGTCGGTCAGCCAAATTATTGTATGGTGTGTACCCATTTAGGCCTTTTAGAGGTCTTAAGGGCCCTATTTAAAAACAAGCAAGAGCAGGATTTTTAAGGGTGGGGATTTCTGAAGAAGCACAGTAGACTAGACAAGAGATGGACTAGACCTGAACTTGAACCCGAGCTTTAACAGTTCGAATGGACCTGAACTATTCCGGATTTTGAACTTCCGAACTTTTAATGATTATTTAATTTTCGATAATTATCGAACGTTCAAATTGATTTTCCTCGACTTTAGCGCACCATAACCTGTACAGAAAAAGGGGAGCGTTCACCTACCCCCTCCATTAACAGAGCTCCACGTCAGCGACCTTTCAGCATGTTGCCACAGCCCTTGAAAACATATATACTGCAAACAACAGGCTTCCAGCTGGAGGCTTTTAAAATTTCACCTTTATTTATAAGCAATTCTAATTGGATACATTAACATTATTTCAGAAAGAATCTGATTGGTTCTGGAAATATGTATGTGTTCCCCAGACCATTTCCCAGGTCCCAGAGCCATATACAGTAAGTTACCATTGCTATTTTACCTTATATTTAGGCGGATATTGCTATTTTACCTTATATTTAGGCGGATATGAGATTTTTCCCCCCATTGACTTCAATGGCTTTTTAGGCAAATTTTTTCGAAAATCTGTGAATCCGCAGGCGGAACCGATATTAGCAGTTTCACCCATCTCTTTTCAAAACGTAAATTTTCAGGTAGAACTACAAAGGGAAAGTTTAAATATAAACTTTGAGGCTGGAGTTTGGAAGGGGGTGTGTCTGTGCTACAGGTTTTAAAAACTAATAACCTTACTATGGTAATAAATGGGGACATATACATTTCATAATCCATATTATACAGGGTGCTTTCATGTGCTTTCATGTGGAAGGCTGCATCGCCTAAAGTGGTGACCGCCACGTGTGAAAGGTCAACCACAGATCCAAAGAATTCCAGTTAGGGAGGATCTCTCCTCCTTTACACCCCAGGGCAACTCCATTACTGAAATATAGCTTGTGTGGCAGAGCAGCACCAAGTACAGCTGTACTTAAAGGGCAAATCCAGCCCCAAAATGAAAACTTACCTACAGGTAAATCACCCCCCAAAACCCTAAACGGTAATAGTTTGAAATCTGAAATATGTAAGTCTGACCTGAAATCCTGCACAATGTCCTGTTTCCCCTGTTTCTGCTTCCTGGTTCTTCCAGTTAGCAACTGTCAGTTATGGATTTGACAGTTGATATCACAGCCAATGACTGAATGTTAAGCCCCTGTCTGCCTCTTCTGAGCATGCCCAGGCTCAATACAGGCTCAGTACAGGTTTCTAAATTGCTCAGTTTCCATGAGGCATCCAGAAGCATAGCAGGCATACAGTAATGAATTCATAGGGCAAACTATAATATATTAACATATTATAAAGAGGCCATTCTTTCTAAAAGATGTTCTTATGAGGGTGGAGTTGTCCTTTAAAGGGGAACTAATGTTGAATCATATCATGTGTAATACAGACACAAATTGCTATATTTCTCTGCAAGCCTCAGTGCTGGATATTCCCCAGGTAAATAACTTAAATGTGTTTGCAATGGAGCAGTGTGATTGTGTAGTTTTCGGAATAGCTTTGCTATTATTATTAACATTAGCAATATATAGAAAATTCCGGGGCACAACGGGTGGAACAACGAACAATCTTTATTAGTTCAACGTTTCGACGGCGCCCAGGCTGTCATCATCGAAGCCCGGGCGCCGTGGAAACATTGAACTAATAAAGATTGTTGGTTGTTTCACCCAGTGTGCCCGGGAAATTTCTATATATTGCTGAAGTATATGGTGTGGGATATGGAACTACACAGCCTGGTGGCAAAAAAATGGTGTATAAATTTACATTTGGTATATGTATGAGTGCAGGAATCTCTCTTCATATATTATTATTAACATTAGTAACATGGAGTGTTTGGGGGACGGAGTAGTAGGTAAAGTCGCAGTGTAGAAAGACATTAATAGAGTCTTTACAGTGTGCTGTTCCCTTAAAAGCCCTTTGTGCACTTCAAACAAGCACAGCAGAATGCATGAGCACAGCAGAAGCATCGGTTATAAAGGTAAAGGTGATAGGAAGGAAAGCTGGCCAATTACACCGCATCATCCCGTTTATAAATACCCTGATAAGGGGAAACACTGCCCAAATTTGGGGGCACTAGTGCTTTAGACAAAATCTAATTGGTTGAAAGAGAAGTTGGCAAAATAGGAAACGGGTTGGAAAGGAGATATTTCATGGCACCAAAACACATAGATTTCCACCAGGGAATCTCGCCCATCAAGCAAACATTGCCACTATCCTTACAAACGTCACCAAAGATACAGCCAGTCAAAACTAAGGTTGTGCACCTGACAACAGCAACTGGATGCAAAGAAAACCAGAGAGACTAATAAATACTCACAGGGTTATTCAATAAAAGTTCTAATCCTTTAAAATGGTGCTAATTTTGCCCTAACCAATCAAATATTACTTAACATTTGAAAGCTAACATCAGATTGGTTGGGGCAAAATTAGCACCATTTTTAACGATAAGAACTTTTATTGAATAACCCTGATAGTGTTCTTAGTTTCCTACTCACTTGGGCAAGGCAAGAAAGCAAGATTCAATGGCCCTTAGTACATGGATCCCATAAAAACAATGTTGGGCAGGTTGTTGCTTCCATTGCATAAAGATCTGGTGATTTTACTCGGCAACAATTCATTTGCAATTATTGACCTAGAAAACAACTTCCCTTTGTGGTACATTACCGATATCATGTAACCTTATAGCAGATCTGGGCAAAGTAAGGCCCGGGGCTACATGTGGCCCTTTGGCTGCCCCTGACTGGCCCCTTAAAGGGCATGTCCACCCCCAAAACTAAAATGTAACCCCTTACTGGCCACATCAAGTAGTTTAAAACAATCCTTACCTTACATTCCTGCTCAAAATAGTTCCCCTGCTGTGCCCCTCCAAAGTCCAGGAAACTGCTGTGTAGGAGCAGTGTGTGACTCATGCTGTGCCTGAGACTTCCTCAACCTCATCAAGGTTGAGGCATGCTCAGTGCAGCCCTCCCTGCCTCTCAGCCAATCACGGACGCTGCTGCCGGTCCCGCCCCCCTGCTTTCAATTCCATGCAAGCAGAGGGCCTGAACACTGCAGCGGAGGAGAGAGGGCAGGTAAGTAAGAATCGGGGGACTTTCTAACAATTATATTAATGCGGTTGGGGCTGGGGGAGCATGCCCTACCACATATCAAAAGTTAAATTTCGGGGTGGACATGCCCTTTAATACTATACCCAAAAAAATCTCAATATTAATTGTCTCAGGTTGAATAATTAATAAATTTATTTTTATTTAGTTTATTTTACAAGTATGACCAGATCAGCTGATTAATTGAATTTGATGGAATAGACACACCTTCTGTTATAAACTGCAACTAATAATACAAATTCAGGGTTATTCAATAAAAGTTCTTTTAAAATGGTGCTCATCTTGACCCAACCAATCAGATGTTAGCTTTCAAATGTTAAATAAGATCTGATTGGTTGGGGCAAAATTAGCACTATTTTTAATGATTAGAACTTTTATTGAATCTCCCTGATATTCGAATGAACCACAGATATTAATTTAATCTTTTTTAAAATCCAGTTTTACAATCTCTATAATGAGAATTGAGTTGAACCTACTGGTCCGTCCCTTCACAACAATCCAAGTTTCTGATGCGGCCGCCTATGAAATGTAATTGCCCCCTCCTGCCTCATAGTGTAATGGTGGAGGGGCAGCGTTAAGACAGATAGTGCCAGAGAGCAGAGTGAGCAGTATTTGGGGAAGCAAAGCCTTGGGTATAGATAGGAAAGATTCACAGACCTGCTTGTAAGATTCTTTGTCTGTCTCTTTTCTGTTTATGGAGGTTCCTTCCTTTCTCTGCCCCATGAGTTGAACGTAGCTCACAGGAAATAGACCGATTCTCTCAGATCCTTCAACACGACCCTTAAACCAGTTGCTGCCAACTTTTTGAATTATTGCAACATGTTGTCCCTGAGATAATGAGATAATAGCCTTGAGACACATGCAATGTCAGGTACCCATTGCAATCCATAGGGAGAGAAAAAGGATGTAAGGATCTTATGATGGGTACAGTAAAGACTTACAGCCCATGGCAGACAGAAGTCCATTAGAAGCTACCTGTTATCATCTATGAATTCTTCTACATAGTTTTATAGGAAGCCCATTGGGAATGTGTGTGGGGTATTTATAAACTTTGTATAAGGGAGATAGTTTGGGTGGCCAGGCCAGCAGTTCCCTATAGCAGTGTAGCTGACCCGCTGTGGGATCATCTGTTTCACTGCCACACATCTGGAAATGGCCTTTAATCATAACTGTGTATATGGAGGACTGCTAAGTAAATGCTTATGTGATGGCACCCCACAACCTTAATCTACTTGTGGTGAAAATCTGGTAACGCCATCCATAGATACTATTCTTATCAAGTATTAAAAATAAAATATATATATATATATATATCCAAACAAAGCAATCACCGACTTTTAAAGGAAAGATTCATTTAAAAATCCGTGGAGTTTTCTGGTTATTGCTTTGTTTGGATGTCGCTTTAGCTACAAGCCCACTACAATTGTACACCCTTAGATAAAGGAGTCTACTCCTCTAGTTCCAAGACACATTCTGCATTGTCCAATGGAACCTCTACTTTCCACACATCTACCCATGATACTATGCAGGCACAACGCAGCTTCCTACTTCCAGTGGTAGGACCAAAAGGACTGAATGGGGATGGCATGAGGAAGGAAGTGGCCCTGCTGAGGAGAATGAGTAGAAGGTGGAGCACAGATATGGAATATCTCCTTAGACAATTATCAATGAATCCACCTAGTTAACCAGTACACTTATTTGAATATGAGACAATGAAAATAACCAAATGTTGATCTATACAGCGAGCATAAGGATGGTAGGAAAGATAATGGCAATGAGAAAAGGGACACACATTTGTGAGCAAGTAGACAGGGACATAAAAGTCAAAGTGACATGCATCTGTACATGTCATCTTACTTTATGGAGGGAGAGCTCTGCATCGGATTCTGCCTTAAAATCATACATTGCGACTGCTGATTCCTGTAGGATTTCTGGCTTCATAGACTGATCCAAAGGTTGGATCTACAGGGATGAGACAAAAACAGGTTAAAGGAGACGAACAACAGGCTGGAATGTGTGAGACAGACAGACTGCCAAAAAAGAGACATACAGGGTTAATCAGCAAGGTGTTATCGTTAAAAATGGTGCTAATTGTGTCCCAACCAATCAGATGTTAGCTTTAAAATGTTAAATATTATGTGATTGGTTAGGGCATTTTTAAAGATTTAAGAACTTTTATTGAATCTCCCTGTTAGCGTTTATATTATCCAGGAAAAGGCGATGAACCCTGTTAGACAGTCGAAATGTTTACAGGTAACCCTTTTAAAATAAAAATATAACAAAAGTGATATAAAGGTGACACCTTTATTGGCTAACTAAGATAACCATAGCAAGCTTTCAGAACCTTCAGGTTCTATTTTCAGCTTGAAAAAAGAGCTAGAATGTTCTGAAAGCTTGCTATGATTATCTTAGTTAGCCAATAAAGGTGTCACCTTTATACCACTTTTATAATTTTTTTTATTTCAAAAGGGTTACTCTGTAAACATGTATATACTATGAAAGGCTATAGAGAGAGGGACATTCCGACAGACTGTAGCAATATCTAAACACTGTATATACAGACAATCAAAGCTTTGGATCTAACCTTGAACCATTTGGGGATGCACAAGAAGCACAGGAAAGAGAAACACTAACACAAACAATGTTCTCTTGGGTTAATTCACTTTTATTTCTAATGAGCAGGTGATTTGGTCCTGATTGGGTTGACAAGATCTCTTAAGGTTGCCATACATATATTGGATTTTACTTACCCGACCGAGCGCTCCCGTGACATTCGAACGATCCTGCCAGAACCGCAGGGATTTTGCGATTGCATGTCTGTCGCATAGAAGAACGGGAGAGGCAGTTCTGGCAGGATTAGTCGAATGTCGCGGAAGCGCTCGGTCGTGTAAGTAAAATCGGGTATATGTATGGCCCCCTTCAGTCTGCATTGATTTCTATTGTCAACCAAGCAAAAGCTTACATAGTAATGGAGTTTGAATTAAGACATCCATCCATCTAGTCCAACCTTTACACCCTACTCATTAACCCTACCTAACAGTTGATCCAGAGGAAGGCAAAAATACCCTCTTAATTGAGGGGTTCCTGGATCAACCAGAACTACCGTATATACTCGAATATATACTCGAATCCAGATTATCAGGCTTTAAAATTAGCCTGAAAACCTAACCTCGGCTTATACCCGGGTCAAGTCCTAATTTAGATCCAAATGCTGCAATTGCGGATAGTAACCAGTAGATGTGTTAAAAATCCTTTATCTGCATAGAAAGTGACAGGAGCTGATCTGCCTTTACACTCCATCCTGCTTCCTGTAGTCAGGCTGCTGGACTCACTTAGCACTGTCACATTCATCTGGATGCTGTAAATCTGATGGGTCTTCTCAGATTGGGGCAAAATGGCTGATAATTCAATGCAAGTGACAGCTTGAAACTACAACTCTCAGGTGACACTTAACTATTGGGGTCAGAGTGCCCTTTACTATAGGGGGGTCAGAGGGCCTTTTACTATATGGGGGTTGGGAGAATTGTAAATGATGGTAAGCTTAATTAAAAGTTTACTGAACCTTGCCACTCCACATGTAGTTTCCAAACATCTGGAGTGCCAAGTAATTGGGGGTTACTGGTACTGGATTTGGCTATTACTGTTATTAATGTATGGGAATACTGCTGTACGTTTAAAGGGCAACTTAAGCCACAAAACAATACTGAATCAGAAGGCAGTAGTGGTCATAATTTCTACGCTCAGCTTATACTCAAGTCAATCAGGTTTTACTAATTTTTCAGGTCAAAATAGGTACATCGGCTTATACTCGAGTATATACGGTATATGTATAAATACCAGTTATTCTCAATATTTATGAGTTTCAGAAACAGATCCAGCCTACTCCTAAAGGGCATGTCCAGCCATAAAATAACATTTTATCTATGGGTGCATCACCCCACGAAAACCCATTTTAGTTTTACTTTCCCCAAAGATGCCTCATAAGATACTTACCAGACCAGGGTTTGGGAGGTGCTGCACCTATAGATTTTATTGCTGGATGTGCCATTTAAAGCAATTCATTACCACATCTGCTGGGAGCCAGTTCCACAGTTAGCAGATCCAGGGGAGACTATAATGGACTCTGTAATATTTCCCTCATACAAAGACCTGTTTATGGCATAACTCGGTTATAAGGAAATCTGAATATAGTCAATGGAGCACAAATGTTATTTTAGATTAACTGTATTCAAGTTATTTATACACTAACACAAGGCAAAAATGAAAATTAATTTAACAAAAATATTTTCACTATTACAAATTTAGTGCATTAATACCCAGCTGCTAAGACAGAAAGGCAGGCGCTTTTAGTAGGAGAAGCACTTTGTTTTTCCCTATAAGTGACCCTTACGTAGTTCTCAGGGAAAAGCCCTCTGCGGCTATCTTGTTCTCCCAGAAGCCAGTTCTTATCTACTCTCTTCAGTATCTGTACAGTGCTTCCTCGCTTCAGAGACAGCTCTCTATAGAGGGTAAAAGGAATGTATGATATTAAATCTGACATACACATACACATTGTGCTAAAGCACAGACATTCTCTTCTAGAATGAAATCCATCACTTTGAGACATTGATGCAAACACCTCTCTAATAGAGATCTAATCGAAAATACAAAGTGGTACCAAACCGTCTTATGCTAGATAAATAGATGTAAATAGAAGGAATTATCCTATGGAAGTTTTGTTTTACTTCCTCTCACACTTTCCTAAACCAGCATGTGTATAGCTAAACACCAGCAGTGCACGTCCCATAATGCTTTGTTACATTATGTTTTTTTATACTTTATCTCAAACCCCAGTGGTCATGTATAATATCGACCTCTACTTACTACAGGTTTAAAGGGTATCTCCACCAGGATTTTAACTTTCTTTTTTCTAGTTTAACTAAAGAACAAGAGGTAAATGCGCTATGTTCTACCTCCTGTCCTTCAGTAAAACTTACAGGAGAGCAGAAGACACTTGCTGAGTATCGCTCCAGCGCCAGCCTCACTGACAGTCTCCGCCGCGTCCACGCTCCTTTGCACTCTGTTTGCACACGCACATAATGCAAAGGACTGTGGATCCGTCAGGGAATGTCAGTGTAGTCGGAGGCTGTCAGCAGCGCTGGAGCGATACGTGGCAAGTTTCTTCTGCTCTCCTGTAAGTTTTACTGAAGGACAGAAGGTAAGACATAGCACATTTACCTCCTGTTCTTCAGTTAAACTGGAAAAAAAGTTAAATCGTGTGAGTTCAATTGTTCACAGGGAGGTAGGAAAAAGCTTTCCTACCTCCTTGTGCATTACAGATCTACCTGGCAGAAAATATCTAGTTTAGTGTCCCTTTAAAGTGCATGTCCACCCTCTGAAGGAAATTTTACACACTTATTCCCCAATTTTTAACTATACTTACCTTTACCAAAGATGCTTCTAACCTTATTACTCACCAAAGCTCTCTTCACAGCTTCCAGGTATCGGCCATCAGTCAAAGCTGTGACTTGGCTGATGGCTCTACCCAAGGTGGTCTTGTCTGCTCCTGTGCTGCATTTAAAGTACATGCAGTAGAAGAGGTGTTAAAATGGCGGCGATCGGGTTGTATAAGTAACTTTAGAAGCGTCTTTGGTAAGTAAAGGTAAGTATAACGAAAAGTAGATTTGTTATATTCAATTAGATCAACTGAACTTAAAGTTTAGTTCTTGAAGACGTTTCGCTAGTCATCCGACTGGCTTTCTCAATTCAGAATGACTTGTACAAGAATCTGTGGCAATTATGTACCCTGGAAAATCCCAATTAGCATATCACAGCCAGGTGTTAAGGGTGTGATTAGATAGTGGCTAAGAGGTGTTATAGGAACGCCCAGAGTAAGGTGTTAAAACAGCATTGTACATGGCAGACAGACAGACAGTCCAGTTGATCTAATTGAATATAACAGATATACCATGACCTGGATGAATGAGAACCTTCACAAGCAACAAAATGTAGGTTTGGGGGTAGTTAATACGTGTGTTAACGCTAATGAGTTTGTGCTAATGTTGTAAATTAAGGATTTGGCAGAAATGTTCAGGGCACACAGTACATCAAAGTATCCACAGAAATGTGGTTAGAAAGCCATTGTACTCACTTTGGTGATTCAGCCAGAAAGTCAAATTTTACCAAAGCGCTTGCTGTCTGAGAGAAAGAGAGACTGGTAAAGGAGAGATATTGTCCAATGGATGGAATGGCAGTAAAGGGGGCAATTCACATAGGGGCTTGTTTAATAAGAGGTGCAAACATTTCCCTTTGCTTTTAATCTGCAGCCACCAATCGGATAGTATATCAAGGGGTAATATTGCAAATAAACAGGAATAAATACATTATATTGCTGGACCCATATACGCTAAACACTCATTAAGGTATCAGACTTAAAAGACCATTGATAAATGTATCATCACATTTATCATAAGCAGAGAGTGTCTAGGGATCCACAGACCAAACTCAGCATGAATCCAGCGAACATACTGCACCCATGTACCGGTCATCATGGAGCAAGGCATGGGAGTTAATTAAAATGTAAGCAGCTAGATATGTATCGTCTGTGGAAAACAGCTGTCAGTATCCACCAATCGGATGTTTACAGTTCTAACTGGAGTAGACCAGTAAAAAGCTAGCATCTGATTGGTGAATTTTTGTGACGTAATAAAATTGGACCATTTTTCTAGGTGGGTTTTTACCGTCGGGCACCATACTGCATGCCAACATTCACACAGGACCATTGCTGATCTTTCTATCAGTCTCTGGAAAAGCCCTTTATGTAGCCAAAAAAGCAATGTCATAGTTAAAAATGATCACCAATTGCAACGATGTCGTAGTAACGTGAACATTTATTAACGCTACGTGACAACACGTGGATAATTCTTTTAGTGTTTAAACACATTCAGGGAGATTCAATAAAAGTTCTTATCATTAAATGTAGTGCTAATTTTGCCCCAACCAATCAGATGTTAAGGTGGCCATACACTTTAACGATAATGGTTAAATCCCGTCTGGGAACGCCAAAATTCCACCGGTCAGTATCGGCTCCCTTTACTTTAAAGTGAGCCAATCCGATCGTATGATGTATGGCGGCATGACCGACCAATCTCTATACCGCATATGGGAATCGGTCAAGTCCTTGTGTGCGGCACCCACAGCATGTATGCCGTCAGATACCAATGTGATTTGTCGGCACACATGCTGTGAAAATCACGTGTATGGCCACCTTTAGCTTTCCAATGTTAAATAAGATCTAATTGGTTGGGGCAAAATTAGCACAATTTTTAACGATAACTTTTATTGAATCTCCCTGACTGTATTGTGAAAAGCAGATAAATAGAAGAGAAGAATCGCTGACCTGTTTCTTACTGAGCAGGTCTAGGGTTCCATAGGAATCGTTATTTTGCCTTCCAGAATGCACTGAAATATAATGAAATATGGGGTCATCGACTATATGTCATATTCCAGCACCTACTTCTGTAACTTAACATACCTGTAACTTAACATACCCAGAATCCCTTTACAGATAACCAATTAAAACCACTGCTTCTTGCAGCCAGAGTTTGCATGTTTATTAATGGTTCACAAATAGTGATGGAGTTTATGAGTTTGGACGAACTCGAACTATCCGAACTAGTATCCTTTGATTTTGGAAACCCTTGAATGCATCATTCGGTAACCCTCGAATGTAATTTGGAGAATCTCCTCCACTCTTAAAACAGGATTAGAGAAGAGGAGGAAGCCAGCAAAATTCAAGCAATAAAGGTACCAATCGTCAGCAGACGGCATTCAAGATTCGGAATGGGTAATCCCATTTTGCTATGCACTAACAGCTGCTATCAGTGCATTGCCTAGAGGAGACAATAGAGAGCGATAACAGCTCTCTGTACATAGCCATATTAATGCTGGGGAAAATAGGAAGTACCTGGGGGGGGGAACGACTAGTTGAGAAGGGGAGCCTATTAATGCAGGCAGAGGCTGGTCACATGACTACATGCTAGTCACATGGCCTAAAAACAGGAAGTGTTCAAGCATGTAATATTGCTGAACCTTTCCACCAATAACTTCACACAAAAATTATATTATTAGAGATGTGATTTATGTTTTATTTTTAAGGTATGATGGATGGCTGTTTATATAATCCTTACTAGATTGGAAGAATTGGAGGTCACAGTTACCCTTTTAGTATATTTTAATATAAATTTACTTTTTGTCACTGTATAAAATAAGTACTTAATGATCCCTTTGCATACTGTATCTGTCCCCCTATAAAGTACCCAAACCTTGTATTGCTCATGGACCCTTTTGTATATTATTTAAAATATGTAAAACACAGATGTCCAACCTGTGGCCCTCCAGATGTTTTAAAATTGCAACTACCAGCTGCCTTAGTGGCAGAAAATATAAAATATTAGTGACTTACCCAGAACAGGAGGAGGTTGTGGTACTGTAGCCAACTGCTGAAAAAGAATGAAAAATGAATGCAATTTTTTTTAAATCCCACATTATGTACTGTATTGTCCAAACCAATTACACTGAATAGCTATGCGCGCTAAAACTATGAAATGAGCAAACAAATACCGGAGATAATCTGCTATTCTGAAACCTGCCAAATCCAGTTTGTGAGTTGTGTTGCATTATTTTGTCCTTTATTTATACAACAAATGCGCAGTGATTAGGTGACTACAAATTTAAGTTAAGGCCTAAAAACCTAAAATAAAGTTTGTTTCCACAGAATCGCTGCAACACCTCATCTAAAAAAAAACTAAAGCATAGCAGATCTAAGACACTTCCATTGGCAGACCTCATCAATGTGTTAGCACATGGGTCATTCTTCTTCTTGTTTTCGTGCCCTTTTGTGCACAGTATATATTCGGTTTGGGGCTGTCTACTATTGTCATTTCCTAGCCAGCAGGCTGTGGGAAGGAGAAGGATTATCTAGGTCTTCTAGACCAGTAGGCATGGAAAACCCCACCAAACTTTATACTTAATTCCCTCCATACTGGTAAGAACTGATGCTACATTTGATCATAGCCAAAAGGTCTCTCCAATTAGCAAATGTCATATGATGGAAATTTGCAAACTTCCCAGATCATTATAGATGAAACAATATGATGTCTATGGTGAGCTTTACTCATTCTGAGATGCAAAAAAGCCAAAGGTTAGGGTCATCCTAAATGACACCCGAGATCCCCACTTGATTACTAAACCAATTTCAGTCTGTACATTAAATGAGAACTGTGCTCTGATTTTGGATTTTCTTCCAGCATCAATACAATATTTTATATCTGTGGTATTAAGATCAGATCAACTGGACTTAAAGGGTATGTCCACCCTAAAAATAATGTTTTGATATATGAATCCCCCTGGTCTCCCAGCCCCAACCGCTATATTTTTATCTTTAGAAAGCCCCCCAAACTCTACTTACCTCCCCTCTTGAAGTCTTTCCCTCCACCCATCTTCTTCCTTAGTCCCACCCCCCCAGCACAACTTGGCCAATGGGAAGACATGTTCTGCATGAGGTTTTATTGGCCAGGTTCAAGACACAAGCTGGGTTTCTTTGTCCCCATGTACAGACCCAGAACCTCTGCCCTAAAGCTGGGTACACACATTAATGATAAAGCCCCGATACCGTCGGATCCGACGGGATCGGGGCTTTATCGTTAATGTGTGTACGCTCATTTCCCGAACGATGGCGCGGACGCCGAATGATCGGGGCGGCCGAACGCTCATTCGGGAAAGTCCGAAAATTTCCATCGGCAGCGCTAGACTCCCTATAGAGGAGTCTAGCGCGGCCGATGGAAAACACAGTCCCGAGCGTTCTCCTTATGAAGTTCATAGGGAGAACGTCAGGACGTGTGTATGCAGATCTTTGAAAGATGGCAGACAGGATCTTGCAGATCCTGTCTGTCATCTTTCAGAAATCTGTACAGTGTGTACCCAGCTTTAGACTCATACACAAGTAAGACATTTGTCGGCCCAGTAGCAGATGGCTGCTAAGGCCAAGAAATGTGTGTGGCAGCTTGGATCGGCGTTGTTCACTGATCCAAAAGGAAGGATCTCAAACAACATCTACAAGAGCTGCTACCCACATATGATTGTCCTGTGTTTCCATCAATTTAAAAAAAATCTATAATAAAAGTAGAAGGGCAGGATGTAGCACACTACATCCTGTCCTTCTTCCTCCGGTATATCTCATTCAGGTATTCTCTGTTATTCCTCATACCTGAGGAAGGTGGAAGATGGCTTATAAATATTTAATCGCAGATGTAGTGTGCTTCTCTCGTCTATATATATCAGGGGTGTCAAACTCAATCACATAAGGGGCCAAAAACAAAAAGACAGACAAAGTGGCGGGGCAAATTTTTTTTTTTTTTTTTTGCAGCATTGGGACTCTGCCTATGGTGCAATCATGTACTAACATTTGTGGTTTGCCCAGCGTCAAGATTGAGAGGTAAACTGACCAATCTAAGATAAGTCTCTTGTACTGGGGGTTGGGAAGGCAGTTACCAATGGAGATCACAGTTTTCAGCAGTCTGGTGCAGAGTTCAGAGAAGGCAGCTAAGGAAATGTGTAGTTATACTTAAAGGCTATGCCACCTGAAAAAATTTTTTTTATATATGGTCCCCCTGGGCTCCCAGCCCCAACCGCTATAATTTTTTTTTTAGAAAGCCCCCCAAACTCTACTTACCTCCCTCGATCCTCCGCGCAACTCCCGGCCCTCTGCTTGCAAGGAAATGCAAGCAGAGGGGCGGGAACGGCAGCCGTCTGTGATTGGCTGAGCGGCAGCCAATCACAGACGCGGCTGCCGGCAGCTCACTTCGCCGGAGGAAAGAGGAGAGGTAAGTAAGAGTTTGGGGAGCTTTCTAAAAAAAAAAAATATGCGGTTGGGGCTGGAGACATGGGGGAAATGATTACTTAAGGGGTTTTATGCTAGGGGGAGGGATAGTAGAACGGGAGGGAGAGGGAGGGAGAGGGAGGGGGGGAGAAGGGCTGCAGTACGCATGGCAAAAATCTACCTGAGGCCAGCTAGCAGGCAGTGTCCTATATGGACTCTGCTAGCCTCCTGGTAGTCATTTTTTGGACTTTGGGGGGGGACTACAGGAGAACCCTATGGAGCTGGGAGTGAGGTAAGGATTAAACTACACTACATGGTGGGGCCAGTAGTTGGGGGATTATAGTTTTGGGGGTGGACATGCCCTTTAAGGAAAGACAATGACAGCTGTTAATGGGATGGAGCTGCCACACTGCAATACAACTTCACTTTACTTCATTTTCATTTTACTTCACACCTTGTTCCCCCCCACACAAACTACTGAAACCCCAGTATTAAAGGCAACGTACACACTCTTATCACTCACCTTTCTTTTCCATGTGTAATTTTTGCAAGAAAATTGTGTTTTCTGGGGGACATTGTGTGTCAATAATGATCGATTGCAGTAAAAAATAAATTAACGTAAGATGACTTAACCTATTGTTAAAGGGGAAGTTGATGCGATACACACTAAAGGGGAAGTTGATGCGATACACACTAAAGGGGAGTTGATGCGATACGCGCTAAAGGAGATGTTGATGCAATACGCGCTAAAGAGGGAGTTGGTGTGATACATGTTAAAGGGGAAGGTGGTGTGATACGTCTTAAAGGGGTAGTTGATGTGATATGCCTTAAAGGGCAAGTTGATGTGATACGCCTTAAAGCGTATCAACGAAAACAACAGGCTGGAATGGTGTGAGACAGACAGACTCCAAAAAAAGAGACATACAGGGTTAATCAGCAAGGTTGGTATCGTTAAAAATGGTGCTAATTGTGTCCCAACCAATCAGATGTTAGCTTTAAAATGTTAAATATTATGTGATTGGTTAGGGCATTTTTAAAGATTTAAGAATCTTTATTGAATCTCCTGTTAGCGTTATATTATCCAGGAAAAGGCGATGAACCTGTTAGACAGTCGAAATGTTTACAGGTAACCCTTTTAAAATAAAATATAACAAAGTGATATAAGGTGACACCTTTTTGGCTAACTAAGATAACCATAGCAAGCTTTCAGAACATTCAGGTTCCATTTTCAGCTTGAAAAAAAGAGCTAGAATGTTCTGAAAGCTTGCTATGATTACTTAGTTAGCCAATAAAGGTGTCACCTTATACCACTTTATAATTTTTTTTATTTCAAAGGGTTACTCTGTAAACATGTATATACTATGAAAGGCTATAGAGAGAGGGACATTCCGACAGACTGTAGCAATATCTAAACACTGTATATACAGACAATCAAAGCTTTGGATCTAACCTTGAACCATTTGGGGATGCACAAGAAGCACAGGAAAGAGAAACACTAACACAAAACAATGTTCTCTTGGGTTAATTCACTTTTATTTCTAATGAGCAGGTGATTTGGTCCTGATTGGGTTGACAAGATCTCTAAGGTTGCATACATATATGGATTTTACTTACCCGACACGAGCGCTCCCGTGACATTCGAACGATCCTGCCAGAACCGCAGGGATTTTGCGATTGCATGTCTGTCGCATAGAAGAACGGGAGAGGCAGTTCTGGCAGGATTAGTGAATGTCGCGGAAGCGCTCGGTCGTGTAAGTAAAATGGGTATATGTATGGCCCCCTTCAGTCTGCATTGATTTCTATTGTCAACCAAGCAAAAGCTTACATAGTAATGGAGTTTGAATTAAGACATCCATCCATCTAGTCCAACCTTTACACCCTACTCATAACCCACCTAACAGTTGATCCAGAGGAAGGCAAAAATACCCTTTAATTGAGGGGTTCCTGGATCAACCAGAACTACCGTATATACTGAATATATACTCGAATCCAGATTATCAGGCTTTAAAATTAGCCTGAAAACCTAACCTCGGCTTATACCCGGGTTCAAGTCCTAATTTAGATCCAAATGCTGCAATTGCGGATAGTAACCAAGTAGATGTGTTAAAAATCCTTTATCTGCATAGAAAGTGACAGGAGCTGATCTGCCTTTACACTCCATCCTGCTTCCTGTAGTCAGGCTGCTGGACTCACTTAGCACTGTCACATTCATCTGGATGCTGTAAATCTGATGGGTCTTCTCAGATTGGGGCAAAATGGCTGATAATTCAATGCAAGTGACAGCTTGAAACTACAATCTCAGGTGACACATTAACTATTGGGGTCAGAGTGCCCTTTACTATAGGGGGGTCAGAGGGCCTTTTACTATATGGGGGTTGGGAGAATGTGTAAATGATGGTAAGCTTAATTAAAGTTTACTGAACCTTGCCACTCCAATGTAGTTTCCAAACATCTGGAGTGCCAAGTAATTGGGGGTACTGGTACTGGATTTGGCTATTACTGTTATTAATGTATGGGAATACTGCTGTACGTTTAAAGGGCAACTTAAGCCACAAAACAATATGAATCAGAAGGCAGTAGTGGTCATAATTTTACGCTCAGCTTATACTCAAGTCAATCAGGTTTTACTAATTTTCAGGTCAAATAGGTACATCGGCTTATACTCGAGATTATACGGTATATGTATAAATACAAGTTATTCTCAATATTTATGAGTTTCAGAAACAGTCCAGCCTACTCCTAAAGGGCATGTCCAGCCATAAAATAACATTTTATCTATGGGTGCATCACCCCACGAAAAACCCATTTTAGTTTTACTTTCCCAAAGATGCCTCATAAGATACTTACCAGACCAGGGTTTGGGAGGTGCTGCACCTATAGATTTTATTGCTGGATGTGCCATTTAAAGCAATTCATTACCACATGCTGGGAGCCAGTTCCACAGTTAGCAGATCCAGGGGAGACTATAATGGACTGTAATATTTCCCTCATACAAAGACCTGTTATGGCATAACTCGGTTATAAGGAAATCTGAATATAGTCAATGGAGCACAAATGTATTTTAGATTAACTGTATTCAAGTTATTTATACACTAACACAAGGCAAAAATGAAAATAATTTAACAAAAATATTTTCACTATTACAAATTTAGTGCATTAATACCCAGCTGCTAAGACAGAAAGGCAGGCGCTTTTAGTAGGAGAAGCACTTTGTTTTCCCTATAAGTGACCCTTACGTAGTTCTCAGGGAAAAGCCCTCTGCGGCTATCTTGTTCTCCCAGAAGCCAGTTCTTATCTAATCTTCTTCAGTATCTGTACAGTGCTTCCTCGCTTCAGAGACAGCTCTCTATAGAGGGTAAAAGGAATGTATGATATTAAATCTGACATACACATACAATTGTGCTAAAGCACAGACATTCTCTTCTGAGATGAAATCCATCACTTTCAGACATTGATGCAAACACCTCTCTAATAGAGATCTAATCGAAAAATACAAGTGGTACCAAACCGTCTTATGCTAGATAAATAGATGTAAATAAGGAATTATCCTATGGAAGTTTTGTTTATTCCTCTCACACTTTCCTAAACCAGCATGTGTATAGCTAAACACCAGCAGTGCACGTCCCATAATGCTTTGTTACATTATGTTTTTTATACTTTATCTCAAACCCCAGTGGTCATGTATATATCGACCTCTACTTACTACAGGTTTAAAGGGTATCTCCACCAGGATTTTAACTTTCTTTTTTCTAGTTTAACTAAAGAACAAGAGGTAAATGCGCTATGTTCTACCTCCTGTCCTTCAGTAAAACTTACAGGAGAGCAGAAGACACTTGCTGAGTATCGCCGCCAGCGCCAGCCTCACTGACAGTCTCCGCCGCGTCCAGTCCTTTGCACTCTGTTTGCACACGCACATAATGCAAAGGACTGTGGATCCGTCAGGGAATGTCAGTTTAGTCGGAGGCTGTCAGCAGCGCTGGAGCGATACGTGGCAAGTTCTTTCTGCTCTTCCTGTAAGTTTTACTGAAGGACAGAAGGTAAGACATAGCACATTTACCTCCTGTTCTTCAGTTAAACTGGAAAAAAAGTTAAATCGTGTGAGTTCAATTGTCACAGGGAGGTAGGAAAAAGAGTTCCTACCTCCTTGTGCATTACAGATCTACCTGGCAGAAAAAATATCTAGTTTAGTGTCCCTTTAAAGTGCATGTCCACCCTCTGAAGGAAATTTTACACACTTATTCCCCAATTTAACTATACTTACCTTTACCAAAGATGCTTCTAACCTATTACTCACCAAAGCTCTCTTCACAGCTTCCAGGTATCGGCCATCAGTCAAAGCTGTGACTTGGCTGATGGCTCTACCCAAGGTGGTCTTGTCTGCTCCGTGCTGCATTTAAGTACATGCAGTAGAAAGGTGTTAAAATGGCGGCGATCGGGTTGTATAAGTAAACTTTAGAAGCGTCTTTGGTAAGTAAAGGTAAGTATAACGAAAAGTAGATTTGTTATTTCAATTAGATCAAATGAACTAAAGTTAGTTCTTGAAGACGTTTCGCTAGTCATCCGACTGGCTTCTCAATTCAGAATGACTTGTACAAGAATCTGTGGCAATTATGTACCCTGGAAAATCCCAATTAGCATATCACAGCCAGGGGTGTTAGGGGTGTGATTAGATAGTGGCTAAGAGGTGTTATAGGAACGCCCAGAGTAAGGTGTTAAAACAGCATTGTACATGGCAGACAGACAGACAGTCCAGTTGATCTAATTGAATATAACAGATTATACCATGACCTGGATGAATGAGAAACCTTCACAAGCAACAAAATGTAGGTTTGGGGTAGTAGTAGTAATACGTGTGTTAACGCTAATGAGTTGTGCTAATGTTGTAAATTAAGGATTTGGCAGAAATGTTCAGGGCACACAGTACATCAAAGTATCCACAGAAATGTGGTTAGAAAGCCATTGTACTCACTTTGGTGATTCAGCCAGAAAGTCAAATTTTACCAAAGCGCCTTGCTGTGCTGAGAGAAAGAGAGACTGGTAAAGGAGAGATATTGTCCAATGGATGGAATGGCAGTAAAGGGGGCAATTCACATAGGGGCTTGTTAATAGAGGTGCAAACATTTCCCTTTGCTTTTAATCTGCAGCCACAATCGGATAGTATATCAAGGGGTAATATTGCAAATAAACAGGAATAAATACATTTATTTTGCTGGACCCATATACGCTAAACACTCATTAAGGTATCAGACTTAAAGACCATGATAAATGGATCACTCATTTATCATAAGCGAGAGAGTGTCTAGGGATCCACAGACCAAAAAAGCATGAATCCAGCGAACATACTGCACCCATGTACCGGTCATATGGAGCAAGGCATGGGAGTTAATTAAAATGTAAGCAGCTAGATAGTATCGTCTTGTGGAAAACAGCTGTCAGATCCACCAATCGGATGTTTACAGTTTCTAATGGAGTAGACCAGTAAAAAGCTAGCATCTGATTGGTGAATTTTTGTGACGTAATAAAATTGGACCATTTTTCTAGGTGGGTTTTTACCGTCGGGCACCATACTGCATGCACAACATTCACACAGGACCATTGCTGATCTTTCTATCAGTCTCTGGAAAAGCCCTTATGGAGCCAAAAAAGCAATGTCATAGTTAAAAATGATCACCAATTGCAACGATGTCGTAGTAACGTGAACATTTATTAACGCTACGTGACAACACGTGGATAATTCTTTTAGTGTTAAACACATTCAGGGAGATTCAATAAAGTTCTTATCATTAAATGTAGTGCTAATTTTGCCCCCAACCAATCAGATGTTAAGGTGGCCATACACTTTAACGATAATGGTTAAATCCGTCTGGGAACGCCAAAATTCCACCGGTCAGTATCGGCTACCTTTACTTTAAAGTGAGCCAATCCGATCGTACGATGTATGGCGGCATGACCGACCAATCTCTATACCGCATATGGGAATCGGTCAAGTCCTTGTGTGCGGCACCCACAGCATGTATGCCGTCAGATACCAATGTGATTGTCGGCACACATGCTGTGAAAATCAGTGTATGGCCACTTAGCTTTCCAATGTTAAATAAGATCTAATTGGTTGGGGCAAAATTAGCACAATTTTTAACGATAACTTTTATGAATCTCCCTGACTGTATTGTGAAAAGCAGATAAATAGAAGAGAAGAATCGCGACTGTTTCTTACTGGGCAGGTCTAGGGTTCCATAGGAATCGTTATTTTGCCTTCCAGAATGCACTGAAATATAATGAAATATGGGGTCATCGACTATATGTCATATTCTTCAGCACCTACTTCTGTAACTTAACATACTGTAACTTAACATACCCAGAATCCCTTTACAGATAACCAATTAAAAACCACTGCTTCTTGCAGCAGAGTTTGCATGTTTATTAATGGTTCACAAATAGTGATGGAGTATGAGTTTGGACGAACTCGAACTATCCGAACTAGTATCCTTTGATTTTGGAAACCCTTGAATGCTCATTCGGTAACCCCGATGTAATTTGGAGAATCTCCTCCACTCTTAAAACAGGATTAGAGAGGAGGAGGAAGCCAAGCAAAATTCAAGCAATAAAGGTACCAATCGTCAGCAGACGGCATTCAAGATTCGGAAAGGGTAACCCATTTGCTATGCACTAACACTGCTATCAGTGCATTGCCTAGAGGAGACAATAGAGAGCATAACAGCTCTCTGTACATAGCCATATTAATGCTGGGGAAAAAAATAGGAAGTACCTGGGGGGGGGGGACGAAGACTAGTTGAGAAGGGGAGCCTATTAATGCAGGCAGAGGCTGGTCACATGACTACATGCTAGTCACATGGCCTAAAAACAGGAAGTGTTCAAGCATGTAATATTGCTGAACCTTTCCACAATAACTTCACACAAAAAATTATTATTATTAGAGATGTGATTTATGTTTTATTTTTAAGGTATGATGGATGGCTGTTTATATAATCCTTACTAGATTGGAAGAATGGAGGTCACAGTTACCCTTTAGTATTTTTAATATAAAATTACTTTTTGTCACTGTATAAAATAAGTACTAATGATCCCTTGCATACTGTATCTGTCCCCTATAAAGTACCCAAACCTTGTATTGCTCATGGACCCTTTGTATATTATTTAAAATAGTGTAAAACACAGATGTCCAACCTGTGGCCCTCCAGATGTTTTAAAATTGCAACACCAGCTGCCTTAGTGGCAGAAAATATAAAATATTAGTGACTTACCCAGAACAGGAGGAGGTTGTGGTACTGTAGCCAACTGCTGAAAAAGAATGAAAAATGAATGCAATTTTTTTTAATCCCACATTATGTACTGTATTGTCCCAATCCATTACACTGAATAGCTATGCGCGCAAAACTATGAAATGAGCAAACAAATACGGAGATAATCTGCTATTTGAAACTGCCAAATCCAGTTTGTGAGGTTGTGTTGCATTATTTGTCCTTATTTATACAACAAATGCGCAGTGATTAGGTGACTACAAATTTAAGTTAAGGCCTAAAAACCTAAAATAAAGTTTGTTTCCACAGATAGCTGCAACACCTCATCTAAAAAAAAACTAAAGCATAAGAGAATAAGACACTTCCATTGGCAGACCTCATCAATGGGGTAGCACATGGGTCATTCTTCTTTTGTTTTCGTGCCCTTTTGTGCACAGTATATATTCGGTTTGGGGCTGTCTACTATTGTCATTTCCTAGCCAGCAGGCTGTGGGAAGGAGAAGATTATCTAGGTCTTTTAGACCAGTAGGATGGAAAACCCCACCAAACTTATACTTAATCCTCCATACTGGGAAGAATGATGCTACATTGATCATAGCCAAAAGGTCTCTCCAATTAGCAAATGTCATATGATGGAAATTTGCAAACTTCCCAGATCATTATAGATGAAACAATACGATGTCTATGGTGAGCTTACTCATTCTGAGATGCAAAAAGCAAAGGTTAGGGTCATCCTAAATGACACCCGAGATCCCCACTTGATTACTAAACCAATTTCAGTCTGTACATTAAATGAAGACTGTGCTCTGATTTTGGATTTTCTTCCAGCATCAATACAATATTTTTATATCTGTGGTATTAAGATCAGATCAACTGGACTTAAAGGGTATGCCACCCTAAAAATAATGTTTTGATATATGAATCCCCTGGTCTCCCAGCCCAAACGCCTATATTTTTTCTTTAGAAAGCCCCCCAACTCTTACTTACCTCCCCTCTTGAAGTCTTTCCCTCCACCCATCTTCTTCTTAGTCCACCCCCCCAGCAACAACTTGGCCAATGGGAAACATGTTTGCATGAGGTTTTATTGGCCAGGTTCAAGAAACAAGCTGGGTTTCTTTGTCCCCATGTACAGACACCAGAACTCTGCCCTAAAGCTGGGTACACACATTAATGATAAAGCCCCGATACCGTCGGATCACGACGGGATCGGGGCTTATCGTTAATGTGTGTACGCTCATTTCCGAACGAGCGCGCGCCGCCGAATGATCGGGTCGGCCGAACGCTCATTCGGGAAAGTCCGAAAATTTCCATCGGCAGCGCTAGACTCCCTATAGAGGAGTCTAGCGCGGGCGATGGAAACACACAGTCCCGAGCGTTCTCCTTATGGAAGTTCATAGGGAGAACGCTAGGACGTGTGTATGCAGATCTTTGAAAGATGGCAGACAGGATCTTGCAGATCCGTCTGTCATCTTTCAGAAATCTGTACTGTGTGTACCCAGCTTTAGACTCATACACAAGTAAGACATTGTCGGCCCAGTCAGCAGATGGCTGCTAAGGCCAAGAAATGTGTGTGGCAGCTTGGATCGGCGTTGTTCACTGATCCAAAAGGAAGGATCTCAAACAACATCTACAAGAGCTGCTACCCACATATGATTGTCCTGGGTTTCCATCAATTAAAAAAAAATCTATAATAAAGTAGAAGGGCAGGATGTAGCACACTACATCCTGTCCTTCTTCCTCCGGTATATCTCATTCAGGTATTTTCTGTTATTCCTCATACCTGAGGAAGGTGGAAGATGCTTATAAATATTTAATCCAGATGTAGTGTGCTTCTCTCGTCTATATATATCAGGGGTGTCAAACTCAATCACATAAGGGGCCAAAAACAAAAAGACAGACAAAGTGGCGGGGCAAATTTTTTTTTTTTTTTTTTTGCAGCATGGGACTCTGCCTATGGTGCAATCATGTCTAACATTTGTGGTTTGCCCAGCGTCAAGATTGAGAGGTAAAAATGACCAATCTAAGAAGTCTCTTGTACTGGGGGGTTGGAAGGCGAGTTACCAATGGAGATCACAGTTTTCAGCAGTCTGGTGCAGAGTTCAGAGAAGGCAGCTAAGGAAATGTGTAGTTATACTTAAAGGCTATGTCCACCTGAAAAAATTTTTTTTATATATGGTCCCCCTGGGCTCCCAGCCCCAACCGCTATAATTTTTTTTTTAGAAAGCCCCCCCAACTCTACTTACCTCCCTCGAGACCTCCGCGCACTCCCGGCCCTCTGCTTGCAAGGAAATGCAAGCAGAGGGGCGGGGACCGGCAGCCGCGTCTGTGATTGGGGAGCGGCAGCCAATCAACGACGCGGCTGCCGGCAGCTCACTTCGCCGGGGAGGAAAGAGGAGAGGTAAGTAAGAGTTTGGGGGAGCTTTCTAAAAAAAAAAAATATGCGGTTGGGGCTGGGAGACATGGGGGAAATGATTACTTAAGGGGTTTTATGCTAGGGGGAGGGATGTAGACGGGAGGGAGAGGGAGGAGGAGGGAGGGGGGAGAAGGGCTGCAGTACGCATGGCAAAAATCTACCTGAGGCCAGCTAGCAGGCAGTGTCCTATATGGACTCTGCTAGCCTCCTGGTAGTCATTTTTGGGACTTTGGGGGGGGACTACAGGAGAACCCTATGGAGCTGGGTGTGAGGTAAGGATTAAACTACACTACATGGTGGGGCCAGTAGTGGGGGGATTATAGTTTTGGGGGTGGACATGCCCTTTAAGGAAAGACAATGACAGCTGTAATGGGATGGAGCTGCCACACTGCAATACAACTTCACTTTACTTCATTTTCATTTACTTCACACCTTGTTCCCCCCCACACAAAACTACTGAAACCCCAGTATTAAAGGAACGTACACACTTTATCCACCTTCTTTTCCATGTGTAATTTTTGCAAGAAAATTGTGTTTCTGGGGGACATTGTGTGTTCAATAATGATCGATTGCAGTAAAAAATAAATTAACGTAAGATGACAACCTATTGTTAAAGGGGGAGTTGATGCGATACGCACTAAAGGGGAGTTGATGCGATACGCGCTAAAGGAGATGTTGATGCAATACGCGCTAAAGAGGGGAGTTGGTGTGATACATGGTAAAGGGGAAGGTGGTGTGAACGTTCTTAAAGGGTAGTTTGAGGATATGCCTTAAAGGGCAAGTTGATGTGATACGCCTTAAAGCGTATCATATCAACTTCCCCTTTAGCAATGGGGTACAACATCTCACATGTATTTATTTTTTAGGGTAAATACCAACATTATTAGCCCTCAAATTTGGACATTTTGCAATACCCCATTATTGCACAACAATAGCTCCCCAAATGTCATGTGGTATGTTAATTGGGGATGGGATCTGCTCTAGAATCCTGCATTGTGTTGGGCACCCCGAAGTTAACCAGATTTGTGGGTCAGGATAGAAAGCTGAATTTTTGATGCAGATTCGGGCTGGATCTTTAGAAAAACCAGGCAATGCCGGATACTCTGCTAGTCTCTTATACTATTGGATTTTATCTACCACAGGGTAGAGGGCACTTGGAGCATTGCCCCTACCAATTGCACACCTAGGAGTGCTAGATTGACCTCATATCTATTGTCACATATTAACAACATAATCAACAAATAAAACAATAAAACAAAATGCAGCCGAATCATCCAAACTCAGCAGTAAACTAAAAACCAGAGGCAGGGCCACATCTCTAATGAGGCAGAGTGAGATATTTGTCTCAGACGGCACCTCTGGAGTAATGGGAAAGCTGGCAGAGGGGAAAAAAATTGGGTGTGTTGGGAGCACTTCGATCACTAATCGGTTTTGTCCGAAACCGATGTGGGGATCACTGGTAGTTTACCTCTGTAGTCCTGTTCCCCTGCAGAGACACAGCAGTAAGGAAGTTCCAGTGCGCTTCCTCTGATGCCGGCGGCCTCCCTGGTATTCCGCTTCCTCTGATGCCGGCGGCCTCCCTGGTATTCCCACAAACAGCCTTGGTTGCCTAGTGTAGGACGGAAACTTGCGAACAGCACTGGTTGCAAATTCACTTCCTGCTATAGTAAACCGGTGTTAAACTGAACATGGCTTTCTGTAGTATTTACTTTGAAAAGTTTGAATTTACCAAGTGTTTAACCACAGCCACAACCGAAAGCCACACTCACAACCAGATGCCACGCCCACCTCACCGCGCACCACTTAATAGATGCTGGAAGCAACATTTTACAAAGTTTGACTCAGGTGCCAAAAAACCTATAAGTCCCCCTGACCAGAGGGCGCCAGTATGAAATAAGAATAACCAAACAGCAAAAACAAGCAAAACAAACAAACTGTTTTTATAGAGAAAACCTATAGAGAAAAGTCACCTTTATATGGACACGGAATTACTTTGTGACTTCTAATATTTCACATTCATTTTGACCCAATTTATTACTCTGCCTGATACTTTGGTCAGATTGGCTATGGGATTCCCAACATATTAAAACAAGTTTTACAGCAATCAGTCATCTTACCGTGGTCAGGGTATGTACAGGTGTGTGTCCGTGATCATCCAGCTCCCTATCTAATTCCTCAGTGAACAGTCTTAGCTCATTCTCTAACTGATCCTGCAATAAGATGAATGAATGTTACCCTAGAAAACACAGATGCTATACTCACATTGATTTCTCTTGTACTAAAGCCTATTTAGGGAGGTGTAGTATGGGACCTCTAAAGCTGGGGCTACACAGTAACGATAAAGCCCCGATACCGTCGGATATCCGACGGTTATCGGGGCTTTATCGTTAATGTGTGTACGTTCGTTTCCCAAACGAGCGCGCGGCCGCGAACGATCGGGTCGGCCGTTACGCTCGTTCGGGAAAGGCCGAAAAATTTCCATCAGCCGCGCTAGACTCCTATAGGGAGAACGCTCGGGACTGTGTGTATGCAGATCTTTGAAAGATGGCAGACAGGATCTTGCAGATCCTGTCTGTCATCTTTCAGAAATCGTTACTGTGTGTACCAGCTTTACCTGAAAACAATCCTGCAATGGGGGAAGGGAGTAAGCACTTTGAGCAGTAAAGCTGGTAAATGGGTAACACAGTAACGATAAAGCCCCGATACCGTCGGATCCGACGGTATCGGGGCTTATCGTTACTGTGTGTACGTTCGTTTCCCGAAGAGCGCCGCGGCCGCGAACGATCGGGTCGGCCGTACGCTCGTTCGGGAAAGGCCGAAAATTTCCATCGCCGCGCTAGACTCCTATAGGGAGTCTAGCGCGGCCGATGGAAACACACAGTCCCGAGCGTTCTCCCTATAGGGAGAACGCTCGGGACTGTGTGTATGCAGATCTTGCTAGGTACACACAGTAACGATTCTGAAAGATGACAGACAGGATCTGCAAGATCCTGTCTGCCATCTTTCAAAGATCTGCATACACACAGTCCCGAGCGTTCTCCCTATAGGGAGAACGTCGGGACTGTGTGTTTCCATCGGCCGCGCTAGACACCTATAGGAGTCTAGCGCGGCCGATGGAAATTTTCGGCCTTTCCCGAACGAGCGTACGGGCCGACCCGATCGTTCGCGGGCCGCGCGCTCGTTCGGGAAACGAAGTACACACAGTAACGATAAAGCCCCGATACCGTCGGATCCCACGGTATCGGGGCTTATCGTTACTGTGGTGTACCCAGCTTTTGAAAGATGGCAGACAGGATCTTGCAGATCCTGTCTGTCATCTTTCAGAAATCGTTACTGTGTGTACCTAGCTTTACCACATTGCAGGAACGCAGTCAGGTAAGAAGCACTGATTTGCGAGGCTCTAAAACCCAGATACAATCCTTGTTAAATTATACGCCTTAAGGAAGCATCAGGGACACTATGTTGTCCAAAAAGATTCAGAAATGGCACAGCCACAACAAAAGTACAGAGACCCCACGCTAACACAACATAATATTGGGAAGAGTACTTTTATTTGGTTATTTGGGTGATAGCACCTTTACAGTGCCTATGATTAAGGACAGGTGTGTCCGAAACACTTAAGGTGTCCAGGGAATAAAGGCTTTTTAATTATAGCTCTACAGTGCTTGCCTCTTATGTTCCGGCTTTGTGCAGACTCCTGTTTGTGAATTTTGGATAGCGCAAAGACTGCTGGGTAAGAGATAGACCTACACCATATCTGATGCATGAAATGTTTGATTTTCCATAACGGGGCACAGTTTTGAAGTAGTGGGCTCAAGTTTAATAAGTAAGAATGTTTAACACAGCTTACTTTAACTGTACAAACTGTATAAACTGTTAATGGAGTTTGAGCCCCTGTAACTTTGTGTATTATATGATAGCACCTTTACAGTATCCTCCTTAATTAAATAGCGCCATCTGGGCAGACAGTGCTTTACAACTTTAACAATACATAAAACGTACAAGAGGAAAAATGGGATAAAATACACAAATAAGTAATACACAATACGGTTTGTGAGATGACATTTATTAATTATATAAGAACTATACTTACCTCGCTCCACACATGTATTGTACCCAGGGTCAGAAAATAAACCACTAGTTTATCACCCCATGGGTTCTTATTTTAACAGTGTTACTTAGCTTAAATTATATTCTTTGCTCCAGTCCACTTCATGCCTCTCAATCCATCGGCAACAAGGCCAATGACAGGTTGCGATCTGCAAGGAACACGTCTTCCTATTGGTTGCATTGCAAACCCAGAAGAGGAGCCGGGCCAGCAATGGAAACATTAGGTAAGTAACGCTGCGGTTTATGTCCTTGCCCTGGGTACAATCCATTAAAAGAAGAGTGGGGAGTTGGGGGAGGTGAGAATAAATGTTATTTGATTTCTCTACCAAAGTTCGATTAAACAATTTGGTATTGGTATGGTATTGCACAAGAAATCTAATTTATTTGCTTAAAGTTTATGATATAATGTATGTTAGAGCAATCCATAAAATCTCACTCATCGACTAAAGTAAAACAGTGCCCTCCAGTGGCCAAGTGATCATAACCATAGAATTCTTGTTTAGTTTTACCAGTTTTGTCCTTTTGAGAAAACCACTTCTCACACAGAGGTCATTGAAAAAAAACTTTGTAAGATGTGTAACATGTTTTTTTGGTCAGTCTCAAAATCTTTTTAAGGCTGTACACACCATGCAATTTTTCAGCCCGATAGATAAATAGTTCAGTGTATTGCTCGATCAGGCAGAAAATATTGCCTTGCTTTTCGGCAGGCCACGACCAATGTCCAACCATTTGTGCATCTCAATTGGACAAATGGCCGATCGGACGTGTTCCGTGTGCCATTGGTCAATCTGGGCAAATGATCTAAAGGTGTGTACCCAGCTTAAGCAGGTAAAAAGGGCAGCCCTGGAGAGGTCACAAAATACCCATATTAAAAATATATATACATAAGCAAATGGATACAATTTACTAATGTTCTATAAAGTTCAGGATATTGGCATGCCCCTTTATCTTTGTAGTGGGTTCATTCTGTTCCCTTTGGCCTACAGTAATCTTTTGTATGAGTGTTTACTTTTCCTGACAGTGTGGGGCATTGAATATCTACTAAGCCATCTAGTATAAACATCCTACACAAACAGTCAGTTACATCATAACCGGCGTAACCATCCATTAGCGATATAACAAAGTAAACAGCACTTCACATAATTCACTACAGGCCTGTGAAATAATATGAGTAATAAGTAAATAAATAACCCAAACCACTAAATTCATCATAACAGAACAGCTTAGTGGCATGTTGAAAAATTGCTTTGCAGATCTAAGTCCTTGGGTAAGGGCTAAAACACATGGGTCAATTTTTGCTAATTGACTAATTTGACCACCATAGGTAATATGCTTGTGAAGGGTCTCATTCATCCAGGTCATGGTAAAATAACTTTAGGTAATTTTTAACAATTTATTTTTATTGTTTATTTTACATAGTTTTGAAGATATTTACATTTTTATGTGTGATATGGCAGCAGCATCCCCAGGTCCCTTGCACTTCCTGCTTCCTGCTCTGAAACTATGTCAGTCAATCTGTCCTGTGTCTCTTCCTCCCCTTCGCAGCCCCCCTGGTCCCTCCCACTCATGGACCCCATGGTCTCTCCAGTTGCAAGCCCCCCTTGGCCCATTCTCTTACAGCCTTATGTGGCCCTGCCCACCCGCGGGTGCCGTGGCCCCACCCACCTGTAGGTGCATAAGCCCCACCCACCTGCAGGTACATAAGCTCCGCTCACTCGCGGGTGCATCAGCCCCGCCCACTCGCGGATGCCGTGGGCCACTCAGACCCATCCCCCCACCCCCCTACAGAAAACTCTGTGGAAACAGCCACACTCTGCCTGAAAAGGCTGTTTTCACATAGTGGGAGAGAATGGCTGTAGATTCCTTTACCTACTCTGTCAAGACTTCACACAGCAGGGAGGAGGGACTTCCTGTCTCCCTCACACACTGAGGGAGACTGAGGCTGTGCTCGCCGGCGGCACTGTGCAGGAGAAGCCTTAGGAATGTCGCATGTCAACCTCCCACCCATTAACTTTCTGGTCAGTCATTTATTTATATCTTGAGCTGTGGAGCACGTAAAGAGGTGGTTGGTGGCTCATTTTAAAGGTAGGAAACTGGTCTTCCATTTAAACTCAACTTGTTTGGAGACCACAGTTCCCCTTTAAAGTTTAGTTCTTGAAGACGTTTTCTAGTCATCCGACTGGCTTTCTCAATTCAGAAACTGGAATTGAAATATTGGTCATAATTACACACCGTTTTGGCAAAACTGGAAAGTTTGAATGATCAGACATGCCAGTAAATCATGTTAAATTCTCCAGGTCTTTAATAGACCATAGTGGTACCAATTCCTGACCAAAAGATTACTGTTGGCCATAAATATCAGGCAAGGGGTGGCCTGGCCTAGGAATCTGCTTGTTCTTCCTATGCTTGTGTGAGTTTTATCTGAGTACTCTAGGTTCCACGCAGAATCCAAAAGACATATTGATAGATTACTGTGTAAGGTACTTACTGATAATGCTTCAATGTGGATTGATAAATTAATTGTATGTGTAATACACTCAACATAAGAAAATAAACAATACAGTGTCCAGATGTCACTTACCAAGACTTTGGAAGTGGAGTCAGGGCAATAGCCAGCATCCTTAGTATAATTTGCTTCCTCCTTCGTAGAATTGAACATAGATTTTGGGGGGTGAGTATTTGAAGAGAAGCGCTCAGTAGCTGTAGTCCACGGTGACCCATGGCCAAGGTGTGGTAGTGACTGGGGCATTAATCCAGGGGAAAGATGCACTGTGTTGTTTTGAATTGCCAGGTCGTTGTTGAGTTTCTTCTGTGGATCTTTAGAATGTTTATTTGATGCAAAGTCTAAATTTCCTGGATTACTGCTAAAAGAGTCACATTTTGAGTCTGTCTTCGTAGCAGATAAACCAGGAGACATCTGGGCCCTTCTAGAATATGTTAGTATTGGTTGGGAATGTGAAGAGGAAGTGCCAAGAGATGAGCCTGATGCACCGGGAAAGGTTCCATTACACTTGTTGGCAGTGGAGCTCAGTGTACAATATGGATCGCTCAGTGGAGAAATCGGTGCCATTATTGATTCTCTAGGGGGACTGCTTAATGTAGTTTGCCCAGAAAACACATTTAAATATGAATGAGGTACAATGTGGGGGGAATTCATGGAAGGGGAGACAAATGTTCTCTGTGACTCTTTAGATGGGGAATTCGTGGACCTCTGTGACTCTCTGTGGATGGGGCTAATTATTCTCTGTGGATCTCTGAGAGTAAAACTTTGTGACTGCTCTAGGCCTCTCAATGGTGGGCTTAGTCCTGCGGAGCTTGCGTTAGTTGTCTGGCCCATTACAGCATCATAATTCCATTGATTATATTCTGCTTGCCTACAACACCGATAGACAAATCATTATGAAGGATGGAGAAATAAAATGAAAGAAAACCTCCTCTATTATTCCAGAAATAAAAGTCCAGGGCATCCTTGTTAATGATATGTATGTTCATGAAACTGCACTGCTTTGTGCATTGTGAATAAGAAAGTGGGTGTGTTACCTTGAATATCACCCATTAATAATTCAGTAACAGACCCCCCAAACTCTGAAGCTCTGTATTCCTCTTGATCTCTGCCAGTGCAGAAATTACAGGTTCTTGTCTCCTCTGCAAGCTTAATTTACTATTTAAGAGCTTATGCAGCTTCAGAGGAGGCACGCCGCTAAGCAGCAATAAGTCATTGGCCATGATGTCACCATTACGGCTATGACTAATGGCTGCTACCAGAAGAGAGAGCCAGTGCATGAAGAGGACCAGTGAAGATCGGGAGGGGGGGGGGGCAGCCTTCCAAGGACTGCAGGCACAAACAGTCTCAGGGGTTGGGTCCTTAACATAATTATGAATGGGGCTCGGGGGGTAGAAATGCCCTTTAATTTATTTTATGATGTAATGGTTAGAATGACATGTGACATAGTAAAATGGAAAATGCTTTCCCAAAACATCTAGAATTTTGTAATGTAGTAGAAAAACAGCATGAATTATCCTGTAATGTATATCCTTATAAATATAGTTATAATCAGGGCTTAGCTATGTTAACAGTGTCAGTGCACTCGATGCAAATAGTGCATTATATGACATTAGAAGTCTCCATGGAGTTCCATGTCTAATAGCACAATGCCTGCAGACTCGTATGTTAATATAGTCATAGAATGCCTTGTTGACTTATAATATCCTTATAATTTACAATAGGGAATACATTATTAATTTGGCTTGAAAAGACAAATTCCTTTCTATTTCTTTTATTCTGCTGCTTTTTATACTGTATCTCCTCTCACAGTTCAAGATAGACACGCAAAATTCAGTACAGATGTGCGGGACACAGGAGAAGTGTGCTATTATCTAGCTAAGGAATCCGTGGAAGCGTTACCACGTAATTGGTGATATTCGGGACATTTTTCCCCATTGACTATAATGGGTCCAATCCTCAAACATAAATATTTCCATGGTTTCATGTGATTAAATTAAATCCCAACTATCACTTTCTTAACAAAGTTCAAGGCTACACTTACTATACACTGTGTCTCCCTGACACAAACACACACACTACTACACAAAGACAATTACAAAATAAAGCCCTAAGTTGTATCCAATAAAAGTAAAATGTATGCTTTATGTATTTAGAATTAAAGGAAAAGTTCAGTGAAAAATATCATTATTTTTAAAATTCTTAGTTTATATTATACATACCTAGTTATCCTACATATTCTCTTCCAGTTTGAAAAATCAAACCCGGCTGTTGATTGGGCAGGTTACGGTCATTAGGATTGGAAAATACTGCTCTTTTTTTTTTAAAGTATTTGTATCTGCACTGAACTTCCCCTTTAAGTATAAAATGTAGTTTTATAGTGGGTCCTGTGGTCCTCCAGGTGTTTCCAAACTACAACTCCCAGCATTCCCTGCTGCCATCTGTTATTGGTAAATGCGGAGAGTTGGACCACAGGAAAGACATCTCTCTTTTATGGTCACACACAAACAAAAACATTGCCCCCAAAACCACACAGACACATGTACACACACCTACCAATATACTCCCACAACATCCACCCCACCTGTTCACACATACACACAATAATAAAAACATATGCATTCAGATTACTGTATATTCTAGAATACAATATTCTGCTTTCCAGTTAGTAGCAGTGAACGTGCATGCATTAGCACTAAATAACGAGGAGATAAATGGCAGATAAATACTTACCCAGACTTACTTGGCATAGAGAGATTTTGATTTGTTTTCTCTTCGCTGTCCTGGTCACTGTCATCTGAATCTGCATATAAAAACCACCAGCAAGGTCAGCACAAGTCCTTCTACCAGCATTTCTCAACCAGGGGTCCCTGAGAGGTTGTAAGGGGGTCCTCAAGAGATTAACAGAAATTGTATGGATCCCCCATTGTGATGAATACAGATATATTTGTATGGATTATGTGTTTGGTGTAGTGATGTCTGAGAGATAATAAGTAATAAGGGTTCCCTGGGATATTAACATTTATTCAAGTGTCCCATAAGGATAAAACGGTTGAGAAACACTGGTATAGACCGATAGATCTATTCATAGATCAATCATTTATATTTGTATAAATTATGTATTTTGAAAATTCCATGACAGAGAAAGAAAGAGCTAAATATTAATATGTAACCATTATTTTATGTAGGGGTTCCCCAGGACATGAAAACTGTTTCAAGGGTTTCCCTCTGACCCTCCCTTCCCCATGTTAAAGCCAAAGGTCACTGTGGTGTCTGAGGGACCAGGAACTCTATCTTGGGCTGAAAATCTAATCTAATGACTTTTGCCAGTTGGTGATTTTGCAGTTTGGAGACACACTAGTAACCTATGTCAATCTATTCATAATATAACGCAGAACATGTATTTAAATCCATTGCACAGTGAAACTGTTCTCCCATGTTCCTGTCTATGTTATCACCACCCCCTCGCCCACTGACCTGATAATCGGTGTAGCACTTTGAACATGTTTCTGTACCAGTCTCGTGGCTTGTCCACACTCTGCAACAGCAAACACCACGTGTTACTACATTTCAAAATGACAATGACTTACTGTATATACTCGAGTATAAGTCGATCCGAGTATAAGTTGAGGTACCTATTTTTTCCTGAAAAAGTAGTAAAAACTAATTGACTCGAGTATAAGCCGAGGGTAGAAATTATGACCACTACTGCCTTCTGATTCAGTATTGCTTTGTGGCTTAAGTTGCCCTTTAAATGGACAGCAGAATTCCCATAAATTAATAGCCAAATTCAGTACCAGTAACTCCCAATTCCTTGGCACTAAAGTTGTTTGGAAACTACAACTCTCAGCATGCTTTGGTTGCTGGGAGTTCTAGTTTCTAAACATGTGGAGTGGCAAGGTTCAATAAACTTTTAATTAAAGGATAACTGTATTGCCTCAATGCATTTTTTTAAAAAACTGCTTTCAAAAGAGTAATGGCAACCCTCCCCATATGTTTTTTTCCTGATTTCGAGCTTCTCTCTGCCTTCAATTAGCCACACTGTTAAGGGGGCGTAACAATTCTGTCTGCCTGTAACTGTCACTCAAAACTAGCAATGAGAAAACACTCCACCACCCATCATTGATCAGCTTGATTATGTAGGCTGTATCCTAGCAACTGAACAGTTCAAGTTTGTTTGACTGGCAGAGGAGGAAGAGAGAGGTTGTAAGAGACATTCCCACCAGCCAATGACAAGTGATATGTTAATCATGGCCCTGGGCCATCTAGGAGGCGGGCTTTTAGCACTCATCTTTGCTGTGTGATATCTAAGGGAAGGCAACACGGCTTTAAATGTGAGTAAGCGATTTCAGCTGCTGGAAGTCCTTTAAGCTTACCATCAGTTAAAATTCTCCTGCCCCCTATATAGTAAAGGGCAATCTGACCCCAATAGTTAAAAATGTCACCTGAGAGTTGTAGTTTCAAGCTGCCATTTGCACTGAACTAGCAGCTATTTTTCGACCCAAACTGAGAAGACCCATCTGATTTACAGCATCCAGATGAGCAGTGACAGTGCTGAGTGAGTCCAGCAGCCAGACTACAGGAAGCAGGAAGGAGTGTTAAGGCAGATCAGCTGCTCCTGTAACTTTCTATGCAGATGAAGGGTTTTTTAACACTGGCCACCTACTGGTTACTATCCGCAATTGCAGCATTTGGATCTAAATTAGGACTTCAGTATAAGCCAAAGTTAGGTTTTCAGGCTAATTTTAAAGCCTGAAAATCTTGACTTATACTTAAGTATATATGGTATATTAGCACAGGTCCAAAAATGGCCTTAATCTTTTACACAACAATAATTTGCAGGTTCCCAGGTTTGGTAGAAAAATAACAGACCTAACCCATGATTACATTAGTTACAACCAAAGTTGTCTTTAAATTAAAAAAAAGAGGTAGGAAACAGCTCTGGAAAAATTTTTTTAGTAACTATGTAGTTTGTTAATGGCATTCTGTTTTGGACCAACGATCAGATACAATTGTACCAAGAGCTCTGTCAAATGCTACAAATCTATCACACCAACTCTTGTGCATAATTTACAAATAAGCCCAGTCCCCCAATGTTGGCATTCCCTCTCCAGAGCATGACTGGACATGTATTTAGCACAAAAAGTACTAAAGTGTGTTTTCCAGGTCTTCTCCAATAATGCCTCTGAGACACCCCAGTGGTCTGTACCAGGCAATATATAAAAAATTGGGCTGTTGTACATCCATATTAAAGTGCAACTAGAGACCAAAAATATAATACATACAAAAAATAGAATTCTAGTGCACAAACAATTCTAATTGCATATTGGCTACTTCCATAAGGTTGGTACTACAAACAGCCTGCTAAACCCTGGATAAATAAAAGCAATTAGTTCAGTAAATTGGCCAAATTATTTTAAGCCCAGCCATCACGTCAAGGTTGCTTTCTAACTGGGTCCTAACCTACTGGTACTTGCCTTTTTGGCTACATGAGCTGACAGCTTCTCCTGTGTGGCCTGGATGCTTGAAGCTGACTTTCTAGTTTAAAGTACTTTGCTCAAACGAGCACATGACCTAACTCTGGGTGGAGTACAATTTCCCAGAAGGCTTGGTCAAACCTTTAATGTAACACAATTACATTAAATATATAAAAAATTGGGCAAAAAGGCAAATACCAGTAGGTTAAACCCAGTTAAAGAAAGCAACCTTGACGGGATGACTGGGCTTAAAATAATTTGGCCAACTTATTGAACTAATTGCTTTTATTTATCCAGGGTTTAGCAGACTGTTTGTAGTACCAACCTTATGGAGGTAGCCAATCTGCAATTAGAATTGTTTGTGCACTAGAATTCTATTTTTTGGTCTGTCCCAGGCACTGATAAGAAGTATACCGTGGAATAGGGTTCTTCTGAAGGACTAGGCCAATCACACTTGTAATTGCGTATTTCTCATTTGAGAAAAAATCCTAGTGTGATTGCCTTCTGAAGAACCCTGTTCCATACATTCTGTACCATGGGTTTCTGTATTAAATAGAAAAGCATACTCACAGATCGAGAAGCAAAAGGCATGCCATCCTTATCTGTAGGTCCAATGCCTTCATAGCGTATCCAGTGCCTCTCTTTGCGCTGCTCTGGGCTGATAATCATGTTGTGGGTAATAGGGATTACAGTGGAACTGAATATCTCCTCATTTGCAGGATATTGCTGGTCTACCCAATGCTATAGGTCCAACAGGGGAAAGACCATAGAAAGACTATAGTAAGTAGCTTCATGTTTTGTTTGGAGCAGTCATTAAAGTGATGTGTAGTAGCTCATTCATTAGATTATCTAAGTATCTACATATAGAGGGATCTGGGATAAGCTCACCTTGTACTCTGGGTTGCTTTTTGGGCTTTCTTGTTTCCTTTGCAGGTGTGGAGGAATGAAGTCATCAAGGGTCAGGGAGAATCCATTTTCTAAATCATGTAGATCCATCTGACAAGGACACAAAATCATTGAGCTACAGTTTGTAACCCCTTAGACTAGGCACACACCAGCATGCGAATGGTGTAATCCTGCAGAATATTGCACATGCACGCTAATAGAAAATATGACTTCAACAACAATAGCACCACCTGACCTACAGTTCTACAAAAATCACAGTTACACACATGGAGCCCTACAAGCTAAACCCATCATTCAGAACACTAGTTATTACCTGCTCTGTCAATAACTGGATTGGAAACTCTACGTATGCACTGCTATCCTCTATTCTTCCAAGTGAAAGCAGCACACACCCTGCTTTGCACAGCCAATACACACACCCCCGCCACTTTTTCCATTTCTAGCTCACACATATACACACCCTGCTCGGCTTGTCCCCATTCGTGACACACACACACACAAACACTGAACTCTGTCCTTACAGCTGGATGAATGTTTAACAACTCAACCACACAAAGGTCGGAATCAGGCGATAATGCCAAGAAAGTAAAATTGATACAGGGAGACGAGGGAGAGTGGGAAAGAGGCAAAGAAAAAGTGAATGGGAGGAGATCGAAAAGGAGAATAAGAGGAAAGAAACAATAAAACAGAACTGGGACAACGTGTAATATGTGGATAGGCAGACAATGAAATGGGTGGAATGATGGAAAAATGCAAATAAACAAACTTAGAAAAAAGTTTTGAGAAGGAGAAAGGAGAGAACGTGGGACGTAGAGCACAGAGGAAACCTAATCACGCAGGGAAACAAGGGAACAAGATCTGATCTGTAGGCTGCATTATGCACAATCATGACATAGATTCAGATGCTTAAAATTGCTGCTACATGAATGATCACATTGTAGGAGTCTGGATTATGGGGAAGTGTCAGACAATTTATTGCAGCCTCTAACTGGTACTTGGCAATGAAGGCTTCCTACAAGCCACAGTGCAGGAGCTTAAGCTGTGTCTCATTGGTAGGATACAGTTAGGGAAATGTGTTGTAAGGCGCATTTCCTTGTTTAATGTGTATTTTGCAGTTTGCATATTAAGGTGGAAAGAGGGCAAAGTACCATTCACATGATGTAGTCACAGCCCTGCATGAGGTGGGCTCATTTGTGGGAATTTTAAAATACGTTTAGGGCGATGCACCACCAGCCAGTAAGTGGGGGGAAATGGCATGAAAGTCACTCACCAAATTACAGTATATGCTGGTAGCAGTTCATTTTGCTGGGCTTTTTAACACCATGCACGGGGAGACACTATGTACTTATTACATCAGAGGTGTGATGGTTTTGAGGAGACAATAGCGTGGGGGGGGGAACCCAATCACCTGCATTATATTATATATATATTAGATATCTTATAGATTATAATAATGGATGTGAGGGTAAATGGATGGAGGGTTATATGACTTTTCATCATGTGAAGGACCAGCAGGAAGATGAAATAAAATTGCCATTTCCTTCCACTGTGACCCCAATGAAGCCCTCTGTGCTGCATTATTACATTCCCTTTCTGTATTAACAAGGTGCAAGTATTTTCACTGAGAAGGGCTTGTGAAAAGTAATGAATGTTCTCTGGTTGCTCCTGGGCTAAACAACCAATAATCACCTGGTTGTTTTACATGGATACATCATTATGTAAAGATACATCTGACTTATAAGTAGAAACCAGGATAATATAAACTATAAAAGACAATGGCCAAAATGCATGAAAAGAGATGAACAGGGTGGAAACATCGAGGATTGATGAACAATAAAGAATGGAGATCACAAAACAAAAGATGAGAAACTAGAGAATGAACAAAACAGAATGAGACCGATGTCAATGTCTTGGGAGACAGAGGGCCATATTTATAAAGTCGCGGTATCGCTTTTTATCGATACCGCGGCTTTAACGATCGGTATCGTAAATTTACGATCGGAGATTATAGATCAGTTTAACGATCGTAAATTTACGACCGGTATCATAAATTTACTATAGCAAAATTGTAGCTTTATGGTCCCCATAGAATACCATTGGGGTAGTTTACTACTGCACGGTATTCTGCGATCGAACGTTTGTTAATTAAGGAAGGTTCGGTCATAAATTTACGATCACAATCGTACATTTACGACTGTAATCGTAAATTTACTAACCCGCTGCATCGCTAAAAAGCGATACCGCGCTTTATGAATATGGCCCAGAGAGAGAATAGAAAGAGACAGCTCAATGAAAGAGCATGAGACTGAGCTCAATGAAAGAGCATGAGACTGAGCTCAATGAAAGAGAATGAGACTGAGCTCAATGAAAGAGAAGGAGATGAGCTCAATGAAAGAGCATGAGACTGAGTCATGAAAGAGCATGAGACTGAGCTCATGAAAGAGCATGAGACTGAGCTCAATGAAAGAGCATGAGACTGAGCTCAATGAAAGAGCATGAGACTGAGCTCAATGAAAGAGCATGAGACTGAGCTCAATGAAAGGCATGAGACTGAGCTCAATGAAAGAGCATGAGACTGAGCTCAATGAAAGAGCATGAGACTGAGCTCAATGAAAGAGCATGAGACTGAGCTCAATGAAAGATCAGAGACTGAGCTAATGAAGAAGCATGAGACTGAGCTCAATGAAAGAGCATGAGACTGAGCTCAAGAAAGAGCAAAATGAGACTGAGCTCAATGAAAGATCATGAGACTGAGGCTCAATGAAAGAGCATGAGACTTGAAAGCTCAATGAAAGAGCATGAGACTGAGCTCAATGAAAGAGCATGAGACTGAGCTCAATGAAAGAGCATGAGACTGAACTCACTGAGACAAAATGAAACCTACATTATAAGTTTTCAAGGTTGAAAGAGCCCAAGCCATCAGAACAAAATGAGCCGGAGTCCAAGTCTAAGAGTGATGAAGGTGGATCCAGAGACAATGGTATTGAAAGAGAAGACAATAATAATGATGACCAAGTGAGAACTACAATAAATAAGAATGAGAGAGAATATGGCCACAGTTACATGTTCATAAACAAGGAAAAGTGTCAGCAAGACATTATAACAGGAAGACTGAGCTACAGTAGATGAGAGACCCAAGAAGATCCGAAGACCGTATTTTTGACCGAGATTTTGACAGGACAGGATATTATTACATTTCATCTGGCAGGATTACAGAGATAAAAACAAACATTATAAATACAAAAAAATTGCCACTGTCCACAGACATTGAGCTGTACACCAGGTCCAAAGTCAGTTTCCTCAAACACAGCATGAATAAAACAAAATAAAGCAAGAGGTAGAAAGCTACGGAGGATTTACAAAACCCCAAGGACAGATGAAGGGAACAGAGAACTAACCATACTCTTACCCTTGTTGTTCTGTCTCTATCCAGCAATCTCATCCGCCTCTCAGTACAAGTCACTTGACTCTATCACTGTGTCTCCTGCTCTGTAGATAAGAAACTGAAACTGTCTTTACCCAGAAATAGATCCTTTCCCTTCTTAACCATTTCATCCAGTGATCTTGCATTTCCTTCATTATAATAACTCAGCCTTTTTACAGTTAAAATTAAATTAGCAAAATGACTTTATTTGTAAAATCGAATATACCCAATAGATGTATAGAGAAGATAGATTTATACTGGGAGGGATAAATATATGTTATTATGTCCCACTGCAATATGTCTGTCCATTGATGATATTTTTTAAGGATTCCTGTTTTATCATATTAATAAACATGTGGACTTGATTCATTTTTGATCAAAAATCAATTTTATCAAGTAATTAAAATATAAATTGATCAAAGATTTAAAAACCTGGAAATGGGTGGAGCCTAGAACAGACCAAGCGGTAATTTGGAAAGAAGAGACTGTGGAGTAGAACGGATGATGTCAAGGTTAAACTTTTTACATAATAAGTTTATCCCACTGTCTCTCAAACCATGAGAAAGAAGACCCACATCACAAAATTCAGTTTAGTTAAAGTAAAGTATATACTTGAGTATAAACCAAGGTTTTTTCATTTTAAAATTAACCTGAAAATCTAACCCCGGTTTATACTCGGGTCACAAGCTTACCAGGGAAGAAGGAAGACGGAGACCAGAGACACAGACAAAGACAGATGCGGCCGGAGGCGTGGGCACGATGGGCACGTAAGTTACGCACATCCTGCGCACGTAGTCACCAGACCGGAGGCGCAATGGAGGAGCCTCTAAGGACTCTGTCAGGCCTCATATGGCCAGAGCAAATAAGAGACAACAATAGGCCTTTTTCTTTGTAGTATGTAGGGGTGGTTTATTGTACCTGTAAGTCTGTGTAGTGGAGGGGTGGGTGGATGGGGGAAAGGCACTAGGGTGAAGGGGTGAGCTATTAACTATAAGTCTGTGCAGTGGAGGGGTGGGTGGTTGGGGAAAGGCACTAGGGTGAAGGGGTGAGCTATTAACTATAAGTCTGTGCAGTGGAGGGGTGGGTGGTTGGGGGAAAGGCACTGGGGGGAAGGGGTGAGCTATTAACTATAAGTCTGTGCAGTGGAGGGGTGGGGGGGTGGGGGAAAGGCACTGGGGGGAAGGGGTGAGCTATTAACTATAAGTTTGTGTAGTGGAGGGGTGGGTGGTTGGGGGAAAGGCACTGGGGGGAAGGGGTGAGCTATTAACTAAAATTTGTGTAGTGGAGGGGTGGGTGGTTGGGGGAAAGGCACTGGGGGGGGAGGGTGAGCTATTAACTGTAAGTCTGTGTAGTGGAGGGGTGGGGGGTGGCACTGGGGGGGGGAAGGGTGAGCTATTACCTCCATTTATACTCGGGTCAACCAGTTTTACTTGTTTTTTCAGGTAAAATGAGTGCCTCGGTTTATACTCTGGTCGGTTTATACTCAAGTATATACGGTATGTCCACTCTCATATAAAGCTTTTTTGGGGGGGCAAGGTGGTAGTATTGGTAATTCCTACCTCCCAAAATAGTTTCTTTAAAGAGCCCAAAGATATCTGCTACTGCCATACTGCCAGGCTTTCTCAGTGCTTCAGCACTATCTTTAAAGGACAATTATACTCAACGCCCCTTCATTCCTCTTCCTCCATTCCTGCAAAGTACCCAGGGTGAGGACCTAAAACACTAAGGGGCATATTTATAAACAATCGCTATTTTCCCCATTTCGCTATCGCAGGACATCGCAATGACAAATAGCGCTATTTTTGCCTTATTTATAAAACCGCTTATTTTCGCTTTTGCCTTTGCGGAAAAGTATCTCTGAGGCGATATGTGGCGATAGTTTTCGCCTTATTCATTGCGTTAAGTGTGGTATCACTGCGAAAAGAGAGATTGCTCTCCAGTGTAATTTCAGAGCTATTTATGTCACTTTTTTATTTAAAGCCATTTATAAATAGGGAGAATTTTCTCCTTTTTGCCCCTTTTCTCCCTTTTGTTGCATTTTTTACAGTGTTACCAGAATTTTGGCCGAACATCATTACTTACTGGAATGTTCCATTAACATGACTATTCCTTACACAGCACTATGGTATGTTCCCGTATTAATGGAACTGGTGTGATAATTAGCTGCAGTTTGCTGAATATAAGCAATGCTAAAAAATGTCTCCTATTAATAAAATAGATTTAATTCGCCTTTAAGGCTATTTTATAATAACAAAGATAGGTGTTCAGTATGTATTAACCAATTTAATACTACTTTGAAACAACTCCAGGGAGCATAATCGCAACGTTGCATGATCCAAGCGGGCTACCCTGAGCTGCAATCCCTTTAATGTATCCCTATCGCAAGCGCATGCGATGCACACCAAAAACGGTGATCGCATGCGCTGCGAAAAGGTGAAAGGTTTAACGAACCTTTATAATTATGCCCCTAAGTCCTCACCTCTGGGTTCTTTACAGAAGTCCTGCAATACTTACTTGAAGACTCCCTCAACGCTGCAGTCTGCTCCTCCCCACTGCCACTGAGTGACAGTTTGTAAGGTAGCCAATGGGAAGACACTCTCTGCAATGAGACGTGTCTTCCCATTGGCTGCCTCGCGGATAGTCACAGAAAGTGCTGGTGGGGAGGATCCATATAGGATCCGTATTGCAGGACTTTTGTAAAGAACCCAGAAGTGAGGCTTAGCGTTTTAGGTCCTCACTCGAGTACTGAGTGGACCCTACCTCCCTGCTCCAGATACTTTCCATTTTTAAAAAGTACATTTTTACAGTGGAGTTGACCTAAACGTAAATCAGGACCAGCACCAACTATAGGAATCAGGTTTGTATTACTAAAACTCCCTAAAATGCAAATTCCTCAAAACATCCCACTTGCTTACTTGTTATTGTGTGTACTGGTGAATTCACCTTGGTACCTGTTAGTGAAGACTAACACAAAGCATGAGCTTAAAGTGTATGTATGCTAAAAAAAATTACTTTTATCTTAATGCGTTATCTTAATCTATAAATAAATACATGTAAGTAGCACTTACTCTGAGGTGTGTGTTGCTGCATGCCTTCAATCCAATATTTGTTTTGCTCAGGGTCTGATCACTGACCTGACTATTTTCCCACATACAAACTCTCAAAATTGCATACAGCACACCAACTGTCAAACCATTCAAGCTACACCAAAATGCTTACAGAAATGATAAAACGTAATATGTTTCAGATTGGATATCTAATGAAATAGGGGGCAGATCAACATAAAAACGGTACAGTCATAATTGGGATAAATTATAGTTTCCACTAATGGGCAATTTAAAAAAACAGATTTTCCATACCCTTTAAGTCTATGTACCAAGAGCAGAGATGTGATCTGCGTTTGACACAAACCCAAGTCCGACACGGAACCCCTCGTTTCTGAAATCCGAAAGATCCGTCTGAATCCTGATGGATCCTCCGGATTTTGGGACTTTGGAACACATTTTTGAGGATTTTCGAATGTACGGAGCTATTTTCGATAATTTTAGAAAATATCTTAGAACGTTCGAAAATCCTCGAAAATACAATTGGAGACCACTTTCGAGTTTCTGTTCGTATTTTCGAAAATCAAACGTTCCAGGCTATTTTCGATAATTATCGAAAATAGCTTTGAACATTCGAAAATCTTCGAAAATAAGATCGGATTTTCGAGGATTTTTGAACGTTATAAGATTTTTTTGAAAATAGCTCTGTACATTCGAAAATCTTCGAAAATTCGTTCCATTTTCGGATTTTCCCGAGATCCGGGAATCTGAAAATGTGATATTGTTAAAGGGTGGGGACATTAAATATTAATTTCTGGCACCAAAGCTTCCCATTAGCAGTGCAATGATTACTGCAAGCCGTCTATCCCTGGTTGACAAATTTCTAGTCATAAAAACAAATTCTTTCCGTAGCCAAATGTAAAATCAGCGTAAACAATGTTAGTAGCATAAGGTGGACGGAGATTAGTGGGTCATGTTTTCCCAACATAAATTCACACTTTGAAAGGAATTTAGCAGGCCAGCCCCATGCAGCACCCGTCCTGATAATGGCCTTTTGTCTTATCGTTCTGTATATCCCGGGCAAACAGATTATGGTAAAACAGTGAGATTATTGTACACAGTTTCACAATGCACTGTGCATTCTGTCTGACAATGAGGCCTCAAGATGGAATTTTACCAAATGGAACGAATTGAATGTTACAGTTCTAAAATATTTACACTGAACAATGTATAATTTAAATTAAGCTAATGACCCCAACAGTAAGTTAATGCAATATTGTTAGTGCAGTGTCCTATCTCCTTAATAAGTTAATGTGAATGCTGGTATGTAAAGGAAACCAAAACATAAATGCAGAATTTCATTAATAATGGCTAACAGAGTGCCATATCAACTAGCTCTGAAACCAGAGTTTAAATGGCAACTTTAATGTCCAAACATATTTGTATATTTAGTAGGGAGGTAGGAGATAGTACTCCTGCTTCCCATTTTTTTGACAGCTACACCACTCCACCCTCCAAAATAGTCATGCATGCACACACTGTTAAGGGGGCAGAGGATTGAGTTGTCAGATATGGCAAAAGTGTCTTTTGACAGCTCTCTGTCACTGTTTAGAGGGAGAAACAGGAGGTAGGAGTACTGTCTCCTACCTGCTTGCTAAACATAGTTTTTCTGTCAAAATTTGTTTGGCCACTATAGTTACCCTTTAAAAGGCAACAAGGCCAACATAATTGTTTTAATTAATTAAATTTATCAATAATTAATTCCCCCCAACTATAAGCTTGCAGTCAGATAATTTACCCTTACCCTGCACTCTGCCATCCTCATCACTGGTTGAAACATGAAAGCTGTGCAAGCTCATGAAGGTAAATTCAGGGTTTAACATCAATGCATCACCCTGTTATCTGTTTAAAGCTATGAGTTTTATGAATTTCCTGCTACTGTAACCTTTGAGTACTGATTATTACTGATTTGTGACGATAAGCAACATTAGAAGGAAGACAGGAATATATACCCCTTTATATTTCTACCCTTTGCTATTCCCTGCTGTTGACATTAGTGAGCTGACATTTCAGGTTCTAACGGTCCTTCTTCTTCCCAGGATGCACCACATCCTTGGAATGTTCCTAACAGTAATTTCTACTGATTGGCTGTTGGATGGGTCAAAGATGCTCAGATCTCTACTGAGCAACTGAATCAACCCAGGCACTGGGTCAAGGGCAAGACCCATCTCTAGTAGGGGTCCTGCAAACAGGAAGTCAGTATTTCGGTTGCATTTATTTATACAGAGACAAAATGCTGAATGAGCAGATTTAGATCATTAGGATGGGAAAATACAGTATTTGTTCCCTTTAAATGTATTTTTATTTATCTCTATATTTATTAGTCATTGATACATTAAAATTCATCATAGGGGTGGATCCATATAGTTGCTGACACAAACAACGTCTCAGGGAACCTAAGTGGACTCCTGGTTTACAAATCTTGGTCTAGAGCATGAAAAGCCACCATCAAGTAGAAAAGATAAATATGTATAAATAGACCCAAGGCCAATCAGGGAACTACTAAGGGAAGGGTGTCTGGAACAATACAAGGCTAGCTCTTATAAAGCACCAGAAACTGCAGAGAATCCACAAAAAGTTACATTTCAGAATTTCTTTGCTTCTATGAGCAAATGAGGGACATCTCCAGTTCCTAATATTCCGTCCAATTAATTCCAATTAATGACTTGTAGGAATTAATTGGACGGAATATTAGGAACTGGAGATGTCCCTCATTTCCACAGCAAGGGACAAATCTGATAAGCATCCCTCAGAATTCATTTCCTCCTATGTCACTTAAACTCTCAGTGGGTCTATTTTTAAAGCTGCAGTAATGGCATTTACCTTCATGTCGGCTTCTTACCAACTGCATCAGTAATTTAGAACAGCCTTTACTGTTCTAAATGTAAAATACTGACAGCAGAACCAAGTACCGATACCACATTTTGCCACCCAGTTGGTACATCCCATACGACTCATTACTGTACAACTGCAACTGCAATACTAATAGGGGTAAGAAAAACTGTTCCTAAATATGCCATATAGAGAATGTCCATCCTGCATAAAAATTCAGACTTATTTTACCCAAAAACCAAATTGCCTGATGTACCTGAAGAAAGAGGCTCAACATCCACCTTGCTATTTCTATCTTCAATGCAGCACAGCAGTCAATCATGGCCTGAATGGAGGTCATGGCCAGATACTGACCAGGCCTTTAAAAAAAAAAGGTGGCATCAACCGGTGAAGAGGACAGCAGGCTCCAGGCTGAATATCTTCTGAACTGCTGGGCAGGTAACTAATTCTTACAAAAACATCATTCTTAGTTTGATGGACCCTAATGCTACGTGGATCATTTAATATGGGACATTTACAATTATTACTTGATGCCCATGTTTTTTAATATTCCCCTCCTTACCTGTCTAATTGGTTTATGTTGGCCTTAAAATAATTGTAAAACAGCGATAGATGATGGCCCCCACTTTTACAATGCTTTAGATTCTGGTTTCTCATAATAAATATCTTTGTTCTATTTACTGTTTGCATGGCCTCTAAGACATTGCACTGTACCGTTTTCTCCTGTGGATACACATTGTTTATTATTTGGTGTTGGATTTAACAATAAAACAAATTCTAAAAATACGTTTGCAATCTTTTGAGGGGTGGTGAAGGTAAGTATGGCCTTGACAGATGGCTGCAACCAGGAAGAGAGGCAGTGAGCATTGAGTGACCATTTCAGGAGCACCAGGGAGAAGGGAAGTATTATGGTATTAAGGGGGTGTTTAATCTACAGAAGTTTTTTCTATAGGGTTGAACCTGCCCATTTAATGTTACTACAGCTCTCTGTACATTGCTGCATTAAAGAAGTGTGCTTGTATAAAGACTATCTCCACCTTCCATACAACCTTTTTCTGTAGTGAAGGTGACCATATCCCACCCCCACTGCCATATTTGTTTGCCCAAAAAAGAATCAGAAAGGTACTTACAGAGCTTCGTTCCCCTGGCGTTCTGATCTGGACCTCTGCTTGCAGGAAAAAGCAGGGTGCTGGACAGACAGCCAGGTCCGTGATTGGCTGAGAGGCAACCAATCAAAGACGCGGCTGCCAGCAGTGCATTACTGGTTATTTTTTTTTGCAAACAAAAATGGCGGTTGGGGGTGTGATAGGGCCCACTACACTTCAGAAAAGGATTCAAAGTTAGGGCACCATGCAGCAAACAGGGATCTAGAGAGAGGTAGGGGATGGGCTCCAGTGGGCATGCCTGAAACCTCTCAGAGGAAAGGTAAGAGGTGGAAAACTTTTCACTCACAGACAGGCTCCTACTCTTCACTTTCTGGGACTTTGGACAGACAGAGAGGTAAGAGAGGTAAGGCAAGGATTTTTAACACTGCACAGTGGGGTCAGTAGTGGGGGAAATTTTAGTTTTAGAGGTGGACATGCTCTTTTATATGGAATATTGTACGAAGGATTTTTTTGTCTGTAAATCTGATTTCTGCAAGGGGGACTTTTCGGGTCTAAATGTAAACACTAATCAACACAAGTACTTGAAGTTATAAGGAACATTAAGTTGTCAACTTCAGTTCTTTGTTTCTCTTGGAACATATGAATATGAATTGACTTGTGTAATTGCAATGTCGACATTCTAATCTGGTATTGCGTCTAATAAAATTTGCTATTTTTAGAATCTTGCTCACCATATGGATCCCATCAAGGGTTTTGGCCCTGCATTAGTTATACTATATTAAATTAAATATTTTCTGCTGAATAGCAGTTTGAGGAAGGTAATAGTATGTTTATGTGATGTATTGTTTGTGTGGTCTGTTAGACGGGGCTCTGGGCAGTTGCAAAGATGTGCACCTCCTTCAATCAAGACACGTCAATGTCATTAAGGGATGGACAAGGACAAAAAACCACTTCAAATAATAAAGTAAAGGTAACACACATTACAACCCGAGACAGGCAGGGTTATTATGGCAAGCAGCTTTCCCTGGTCCTACTATGGCAGTGGAAGTGAACGGGTTAACTTCCAAATGACAGGCAGTTATCTAGCTTTTAAAGAGTTGCTCCACCCCCAGTCTGCCATGCAGTGGCATAGCTACAGACTTATGGGCCCTGATGCAAAACTTGGGCATGGGCCCCCCACAGGGTAAATGCTTGACATGTAGACACTGATAAATTGGTTGGGAAATTGGCACTGCACACAGGTAAAATGCTTGGCACACAGACAATGGTAAAAATGTTTTGTACACAGACCACTGGTAAAACAGTTGGCTCACAGACTGGTAGTTTTAGAACCTTAGAACAAAATGGGGCCCCTTTTTGGCCAAGGGCCCTGGTGCAGTTGCATCCCCTGCACCCCTGGTAGCTATGCCCCTGCCACCATGTATTTTTCCTCCTCTGAATGGCTTCTCCTGCTCAGGGTCTCTGCCTCTCCCCTGTTCAGATGACAACCTACCAGAAGTGTTCCGGCGCGCGCTTCCGGGAATGCGTGAACGTACTTGCGTGTTTCCGGGAATGCGCGATTGTATGCGCGCAAGACATAGTGAAATCACAAAAATCTTTAAAAGAACGCCCATTTCATGCAGACAAGGGCTGAAACAACAAACTGTGTTTGGCTGTTCCCTTCTATGTCTCTGCAGAGCTCGGTTCACCAGTGCTCTCATTAGCTGTTCCCAGATCCTTTGCTGCTGCTTGAGTTCCTCAAAAAGACATCAGGGTTTCAGGGGTGAGCAACAAAAACGAGAGAGTGCAATTTACAACAAATATATTCTAATTTGTCACTAATTTGATTTATTACTATATTTTCAGCTCACCCGAATTTCCAAGAGAAACCTCCAGGAAAGCCAAGGAGTGCGCTATATGTGACAACCAGCAAATCACGTCAGTAAACTCTGCACGGACTGCATAAATCCTACTTCCTCGTTAACGCAGGAACAGATACATGCATCAATGTAACAAATTTTTGATGCCTCCCTGGACAAAATCGCTTCCAAAGTGTCAGAAATAACCCTGAACACAGTTTCAGATATGTTTGCTAAATATGGAATTGAGAAACCTCAGAATCCACCAGCAACAGGTGAAACTCAACCTGCTCAAGACTGAAGGCGAGATATCCACAGAAGAACCCTGTGAAGATTTTCCTTCGAGAAACATTAACCAATACTCTCGAATATCTTATTAAGAATATGCTTGTGAAGATTCTCATTCATCCAGGTCATGGTATATCTGTTGTATTCAATTAGATCAACTGGAGTTGAAGTTTGGTTCTAGAAGACGTTTTGCTAGTCAAGTTTTGACACCTTACTCTGGGTTTTCCTATAACACCTCTTAGCCACTATCCAATCACGCCCTTAACACTTGGCTGTGATATGCTAATTGGGATTTTCCAGGGTACATAATTGTCACAGATTCTTGTACAAGTCATTCTGAATTGAGAAAGCCAGTCGGATGACTAGCGAAACGTCTTCAAAAACTAAACTTCAAGTCCAGTTGATCTAATTGAATACAACAGATATCTTATTAAGAAAATGAAATCTACCTTGAAAATTCCAGATACGACAGTCACGCAATACAAGGACCTCATGTTTGCGGAAAAAATAACAGAAGAAGTCTCATTTCATGTACATGAACATATAACAGATATAACCAAAAATGAATGGAGTAATTCAGACAAAAGGTTTAACGTCTCCCAGAATATGGCTGAGACCTATCCATTCAACAAGACAGACGTTAAAAATTGGGACGAAGCTCCCAAAGTAGATACCACAGTGGCCAAGATGGCCAGAAAGGTCACCTTATCACCTTGGGTCTCTCTTAGAGATCCAATGGAAAGAAAGGAAGAGGCAGCACTCAAAAGGGCATATACAACTGCCGGAGCAGCTATCAGGCCTGCTATATCGATAACTAGTCTTGCCAGAGCAAACAGAATATGGATAAAGGAACTGGAAAATGCAATCACCAATGGCGTACCAAGACAAAATCTATCAAACATGATTCAAGACATCAAATGGACTAACAACTTCATTGTGGATGCCTCTTTAGACTCCATCAAACTCTGTGCCAAATCTAGGGGTCAGAGGACTGTGGCTAGATGCTCTCTCTGGGTAAGGCAATGGAAAGTCGATAACCAATCAAAACAAGGCCTTACAAACCTCCCATTCGAATGAAGTCTCTTGTTCGGACCAGTACTAGACCAAGTGATTGAAAGAAACTCAAGCAAAAAAACTACGTTTCACAAAGAGAATACAGAGGGAAGTACCATCTACTTCTGGAGTAAACCTGAACCTGGAAACCTGAACAATCTCTCAACAAAGGAAGTAAAAACTCCAGAGGAAGAAGCAGACCATTATATGAAAAGGTGGGGAGATGCACTCTTAGTGGATATAAACTGCTTTTATTGTGACAAGCTGTGCACAACGTTTCGGGGTTTCCCCCTTCCTCAGGTGCAACCATTATGTTTGCCTTCCGTCACAACTTGGGAGGCAGACTTTCCCACTTGGGACGGCATGGGAAAAATCCCAATCAGATGCCTGGGTGAAGAGCACCATACACGATGGCTACACAATAGAATTCAGGACTCTCCCCAACAAAGACATATTCATAGAAAGACAAAATTCATAAACAAATCAAGCAAAAAAGGAGTTAGGAGAAATTTTATTCCAACTTCTCCAAGAAATAATAGAAACAGAATATCCCAACAAAAGGAAGGAATCTATTCTCCCCTCTTTCTGAAAAGTAGTAGAGAATCTGATTGTTTGTTTAACCCCTGCTAATTCTTTTATTACTGCCTGTGATCATTGAATGTGTATTTACTGTTTTATTTACGACAGCCATTGCCAATCAGGCATGGGGGCAAAAGATAACCTCTGTGTAATGTCAGAAAGTCTTTATTCTAGAATGTATAAAATAGAGTGCTTTACAAGATTCAGTATTGTATCATGCCTGAGGAAGAAGCCTAGTGCTTGGAAAGCTTGCATTTTCAATCATTTTAGTTAGCCAATAAAAGGTATTACTTTATATCCAAGATGTCTTCACTTTCTGAAAAGGAAGAAGAACGGGGAGTTCTGTGCCATTGTACACTTGAGACAAGTGAATTCTTTCATAGATTTGAGGAAATTCAAAATGAAATCCTTGAAGACTATTTTAACACAGATTCTAGGAGAAAAGTGGACCGAAACACGCTTACCACAACATATTAATTCACAAAGCCCATCAGAAATTTCTAAGATTCAACATAGGGAATCATCACCTGCAGTACAGGTGTCTCCCATTCAGGCTGTCCTCTTCCCCAAGAACATTCTCAAAGATCCTCGCTCCCCTGATAGTGCAACTCAGAACTATGAAAATCCTAATATACGCATATCTGGACAGCATTCTAATAAAAGCAAAACACAAACAAGAATGTGTGTCTCATCTCCAGACTACAATCAGTCTGCTAGAGAAGCATGGGTGGCTAATATACAAGGAAAAAAATATATCCTTCAACCCAAACAGCAAATAACCTTTCTAGGTGTAGTAATCAATACAAGGACACAACAGATGTCTTTGTCACAGTACAAATATGCCAAAAGATTCTAGGGAAGATGGTAGCATCAATAGATTCAGTACGTTGGGCCCAGCTCCATTTAAAACCTTTTCAACTACATTTTCTCAGTCAGTGGAAACCTCAGCTGAACAGCAGTCAACTAATAAAAATCTCTCTCAATAAGGGGAAATCACTAATATGGTGGTTGTATGACAACTACAAACCCACCAGCTTGAAGCTGTTCTCATGGACCACAATTACTGTGGACGCCAGCCCAATGGTATGGGAAGCAACCAGCCTGGTTCAATCAGTTTAAAGGGCATGTCCACCCCTTTCACTAACTTTTTGCCAAATAATAGTTTACCTTCCCCCAGCCCAAACCACTATAAATGATTTGTTAAAAAGTGCCCCGATATTTACCTACCTTCCCTCTATCCTACGCCACACAGTCCCGGCCCTCTGCTTGCATAGAACTGCAAGCAGGGGGCAGGACTGGCAGCCGCGTCTGTGATTGGCTGAGAGACAGCCAATCACGGACGCGGCTGCCGGCTACACAGAACGTCGGAGGATAGAGGGAAGGTAGGTAACTATCGGGGGACTTTCTGACAAATCATTTATAGCTTTTGGGGCTGGGGGAAGGTAAACTATAATTTGGCAAAGGGAAATTACACTAGGGGGAGGGATCGCAAAAGGGGAGGGAGTGGGAGGGGGAGAATGGCTGCAGTGCGCATGCCAAACTTCTCCTGGAGGGGGGACAGGAGGCAGAGTCCTATATGGACTTTGCTAACCTCCAGGTGGGCAGTTTTTGGAACTTTGGGGGGGGGAGGGGGGATTACTGGAGAACCATTTGGAGCAGGGATGTAAGGTAATGATTTTTATTCACTACAGAGTAGGGCCAATAGTGGGGGGAATTATAGGTTTGGGGGTGGACATGCCCTGTAAGGTCTGTGGAATACAACCTGGAAAAAGAAACAACAGAACCTGAGAGAAATGGAATCAGAGCTTATGGCACTGAAATCATTCAGACATCTAATCCTACAACAAGCGGTACAGATACAATCAGACAACATGGCAGTCATGTTCTATATAAACAAAAAAGGTGGAACAAAAAGTCTCAATCTCTGGAAGAAAGTGGAACAGATCGCGGAGAGAAACTTGAAGGACGTCAGAGCAGTCCACATTCCGGGAGTCCAAAACATCAAAGCAGACCAACTCAGCCGTCACACTGCAAACCCGGGGAAATGGTCCCTAAACAGAACAGTATTCCTCAACATTACGAGGATTTGGGGATATCACAAGATAGACCTGATGGCCAACAGCTCCAACTCCCAAGTATCCAAATTTTGCTCATGGAATCCAGACCCCAAGGCGATTGCAACCAACACTTTTTCGATAAATTGAAACTTCAAATTAGCCTATGTGTTTCCCCTGATCCCTCTCATTCACCGTACACTCAGGAAAAGAGGAAGATGGGACAACCACAATAATGATAACGCCATGGTGGCCGAGGAGACCTTGGTTTGTGTGGATCCAGAACCTATCCCTTTGTCCTCCCATTTCTCTCCCGAAACTGTCTCACCTTCTACATCAGGGAGAATTAATTCATCCTTAACTAAACAAGTTAAACTTAGTGGCATGGAAGCTGAAACCAAACCAATGCAAGACAGAGGTCTCTCAGCATGATACATTGCTGGCAGCAAGAAAAAAGGTTTAGCAATATTACTTCCTGATTGAACACTACCTGCTTTAAGCTATGTGACCAGCCTCTGCCTGCATTAATAGGCTCCCCTTTTTAACCTTTTTACTCATGCTTGTAGAGGAATGCTGGGGGTTGTAGTTTTAAAACATCTGGAGATCTACTGGTTGTTTATCCCTGCTATATATGATAGGGGGACTGAAAGGAAAACATCTCCATGCCCATTTCTCTGAGACAATGAGTTTATTAATCGTTTATTACATTATTTAAGCAATAGACCCCATAGAAGCCATGAACCTGTGTCCTGAGCTGATAAAATGTAATAAGATTGAAACATGACAGGATAGTCTGGGTTCTTTATAGGACCTCATATTTACCAATAGTGATCCCTCTCTAACACATTTACCAATAGTGATCCCTCTCTAACACATTTACCAACAGTGATCCCTCTCTAACACATTTACCAATAGTGATTCCTATTAACACAACTGACCCAAAGTGATACCTCTCTAACACCTGACCAATAGTGATCCCTCTCTTAAACATTTACCATAGGGATCCCTCTCTAACACATTTACCAAGTGATCCCTCTCTAAAACATTTACCAATAGTGATCCCTCTCAACACATTTACAAATAGTGATCCTCTCTTACACACTGACCAATGTGATCCCTCTCTAACACACTGACCAATAGTGATCCCTCTCTAAGACATTTACCAACAGTGATCCCTCTCTAACACATTTACCAATAGCGATCCCTCTCTAACACATTGACCAATAGTGATCCCTCTCTAACATTTACCAATAGCGATCCTTCTCTAACACATTGACCAATAGCGATCCCTCTCTTAACACATTGACCAATAGCGATCCCTCTCTAACACATTGACCAATAGCGATCCCTCTCTTAACACATTGACTAATAGTGATCCCTGTCTAATGGAATCCCTGGTGACAGCTGTGAGTTAATGGGGAGGGTGAGTATTGAAAGACAGATTGATAACATTAAAGGGCATGTCCACCCCCGAACCTATAACCCCCCATTACTGGCCCCACTCTGTAGTGCATAAAATCCTTACCTCACATCCCAGCTCCAAGTGGTTCTCTCCAGTAGTCCCCCCCCAAAGTCCAAAAAACTGCCCACCAGAAGAGCAAAGTCCATATAGGACTCTGCCTCCTGTCTCCCCTCCGGAGAATTTGGCCATGCGCAGTGCAGCCATTCTCCCCCTCCCTCTCCCACCCGCTCTGGTCTCCCTCCCCCTAGCGTAAATCCCTTTATTTTATCATAGTAAATGTGCCCCAGCCCCAACCACTATAATAATTTTCTTAGAAAGGCCCAGATAATTACCATGACTCGCTCCTTCGCCGCACTGAGAAGCCGGCAGCCACGTCCGTGATTGGCTGCCTCGCAGCCAATTACAGACGCGACTGCCTGTCCCGCCCCCTGCTTGCATTTCCGTCAGAGGGCTGGGGATGCGGCGAAGGAGCGAGGCATGGTAAGTAACTATCGGGGACTTTCTAAAATTATTATAGCAGTTGGGGCTGGGGCACATTTACTATTATAAACACCCTAACCTAAAAATTAAAATTAAGGGTGGACATACCCTTTAATTATAGAATGATCCAATGGATCTCCTATTGATCTATTATTGGTTGGAAATTTAAGGGGGAAGTTTGATTCAAGCTCTGCACAACAGTTGTATTTCACTGTGGTGTTTCTACTGAACTATAACACTCTATACAATGTTACAATAAATAGATCAAAATATTAATTTGGGGCTAGGCCACGATTTTTCAGCGTTTGCGCTTGCGTTTTTTCCCCAAATCATTGGAATCGCGGCAACGCAGTGAAAATGCACGTTTTTGGGTGCGATTGCGATCCGCATTTTAAATCGCAATCGCATGTGTTCTCCAATACTTAATGAAAAAAATGCATGCGCAAACGCAACAAAAAACGCACATGAAACCACATGCGATTCCATGCGCGATTGCGTTGCAGTGTGGCCGTGCCCTTAGGGGATGTGATACTAATAGAACCAGGATTTCATAAGATTTCTATTATTTGTAACATCTTGCCTTATATTTTTTTTTGTACAAATCCCTAAATTTTATAGTAGTGTGTATAAAGATTTTATATCATCTATATCCACATATAGCTAAACATACACCCACATATGCTTGTGAAGGTTCTCATTCATCCAGGTCATGGTATATCTGTTGTATTCAATTAGATCAACTGGACTTGAAATGTAGTTCTTGTCTGTAAAATCTGATTCTGCCAAGGGGGACTTTTCGGGTCTAATGTAACACTAATCAACACAAGTACTTGAAGTTATAAGGAACATTAAGTTGTCAACTTCAGTTCTTTGTTCTCTTGGAACATATGAATATGAATTGACTTGTGTAATTGCAATGTCGACATTCTAATCTGGTATTGCGTCTATAAAATTTGCTATTTTTAGATCTTGCTCACCATATGGATCCCATCAAGGGTTTGGCCCTGCATAGTGTTATACTATATTAAATTAAATATTTTCTGCTGAATAGCAGTTTGAAGGAAGGTAATAGTATGTTTATGTGATGTATTGTTGTGTGGTCTGTTAGACGGGGCTCTGGGCAGTTGCAAAGATGGCACCTCCTTCAATCAAGACACGTCAATGTCATTAATGGATGGACAAGGACAAAAAACCACTTCAAATAATAAAGTAAAGGTAACACACATGTACAACGAGACAGGCAGGGTCTTATGTGCAAGCAGCTTTCCCTGGTCCTACTATGGCAGTGGAAGTGACGGGTTAACTTCCAATGACGGCAGTTATCTAGCTTTTAAAGATGTTGCTCCACCCCCAGTCTGCCATGCATGGCATAGCTACAGACTTAGGGCCCTGATGCAAAACTTGGCATGGGCCCCCACAGGGTAAAGCTTGACATGTAGACACTGATAAATTGGTTGGGAAATTGGCACTGCACACAGGTAAATGCTTGGCACACAGACAATGGTAAAAAGTGTTTTGTCACAGACCACTGGTAAAACAGTTGGCTCACAGACTGGTAGTTTTAGAACCTTAGAACAAAATGGGGCCCCTTTTTGGCCAGGGCCCTGTGTGCAGTGGCATCCCCTGCACCCTGGTAGCTATGCCCCTGCCACCATTATTTTTTCCTCCTCTGAATGGCTTCCCTGCTCAGGGTCTCTGCCTCTCCCCTGTTCAGATGACAACCTACCAGAAGTGTTCCGGCGCGCGCTTCCGGGAATGCGTGAACGTACTTGCGTGTTTCCGGGAATGCGCGATTGTATGGCGACAGCAAGACATAGTGAAATCACAAAAATCTTAAAAGAACGCCCATTTCATGCAGACAAGGGCTGAAACACAAACTGTGTTTGGTGTTCCTTCTATGTCTCTGCAGAGTCGGTTCAACCAGTGCTCTCATTAGCTGTTCCCAGATCCTTTGCTGCTGCTTGAGTTCCTCAAAAAAAGACATCAGGGTTTTCAGGGGTGAGCAACAAAAACGAGAGAGTGCAATTTACAACAAATATATTCTAATTTGTCACTAATTTGATTTATTACTATATTTTCAGCTCACCCAATTTCCAAGAGAAACCTCCAGGAAAGCCAAGGAGTGCGCTATATGTGACAACCAGCAAATCACGTCAGTAAAACTCTGCACGGACTGCATAAATCCTACTTCCCGTTAACGCAGGAACAGATACATGCATCAATGTAACAAATTTTTGATGCCTCCCTGGACAAAATCGCTTCCAAAGTGTCAGAATAACCCTGAACACAGTTTCAGATGTTTTGCTAAATAATGGAAGGAAACCTCAGAATCCACCAGCAAAAGGTGAAAACTCAACCTGCTCAGACGACTGAAGGCGAGATATCCCGAAGAACCCTGTGAAGATTTTCCTTCGAGAAACATAACCAATACTCTCGAATATCTTATTAAGAATATGCTTGTGAAGATTCTCATTCATCCAGGTCATGGTATATCTGTTGTATTCAATTAGATCAACTGGAGTTGAAGTTTTGGTTCTAGAAGACGTTTTGCTAGTCAAGTTTTGACACCTTACTCTGGTTTTCCATAACACACCTCTTAGCCACTATCCAATCACGCCCCTTAAACTTGGCTGTGATATGCTAATTGGGATTTTCAGGACATAATTGTCACAGATTCTTGTACAAGTCATTCTGAATTGAGAAGCCAGTCGGATGATAGCGAAACGTCTTCAAAAACTAACTTCAAGTCCAGTTGATCTAATTGAATACAACAGATATCTATTAAGAAATGAAATCTACCTTGAAAAATTCCAGATACGACAGTCACGCAATACAAGGACCTCATGTTTGCGGAAAAAATAACAGAAGAAGTCTCATTTCATGTACATGAACATATAACAGATAACCAAAATGAATGGGTAATTCAGACAAAAGGTTTAACGTTCCCAGAATATGGCTGAGACCTATCCATTCAACAAGACAGACGTTAAAAATTGGGACGAAGCTCCCAAAGTAGATACCACAGTGGCCAAGATGGCCAGAAAGGTCACCTTATCACTGGGTCTCTCTTAGAGATCCAATGGAAAGAAGGAAGAGCAGCACTCAAAGGGCATATACAACTGCCGGAGCAGCTATCAGGCCTGCTATAATCGATAACTGTCTTGCCAGAAGCAAACAGAATATGGTAAAGAAACTGGAAAATGCAATCACCAATGGCGTACCAAGACAAATCTATCAAACAGATTCAAGACATCAAATGGCTAACAACTTCATTGTGGATGCACTCTTTAGACTCCATCAAACTCTGTGCCAAATCTAGGGGTCAGAGGACTGTGGCTAGATGCTCTCTCTGGGTAAGGCAATGGAAAGTCGATAACCAATCAAAACAAGGCCTCAAACTCCCATTCGAATGAAGTCTCTTGTTCGGACCAGTACTAGACCAGTGAGTTGAAAGAACTAAGCAAAAAACTACGTTTCACAAAGAGAATACAGAGGGAAGTACCATCTACTTCTGGAGTAAACCTGAACCTGGAAACCTAACAATCTCTCAACAAAGGAAGTAAAACCCAGGGAAGAAGCAGACCATTATATAAAAGGTGGGGAGATGCACTTTAGTGATATAAACTGCTTTTATTGTGACAAGTGTGCACACGTTTCGGGGTTTCCCCCTTCCTCAGGTGCAACCATTATGTTTGCCTTCCGTCACAACTTGGGAGGCAGACTTTCCCACTTGGGACGGCATGGGAAAAATCCCAATAGATGCCTGGGTGAAGAGCACCATACACGATGGCTACACAATAGAATTCAGGACTCTCCCCAACAAAGACATATTCATAGAAAGACAAAATTCATAAACAAATCAAGCAAAAAAGGAGTTAGGAGAAATTTTATTCCAACTTCTCCAAGAAATAATAGAAACAGAATATCCCAACAAAAGGAAGGAATCTATTCTCCCCTCTTTCTGAAAAGTAGTAGAGAATCTGATTGTTTGTTAAACCCTGCTAATTCTTTTATTACTGCCTGTGATCATTGAATGTGTATTTACTGTTTTATTTACGACAGCCATTGCCAATCAGGCATGGGGCAAGATAACCTCTGTGTAATGTCAGAAGTCTTTGTTCTAGTATGTATAAAAAGAGTGCTTTAAAGATTCAGTATTGTATCATGCCTGAGGAAGAAGCCTAGTGCTTGGAAAGCTTGCATTTTAGTTAGCCAATAAAAGGTATCTTTATATCCAAGATGTCTTCACTTTCTGAAAAGGAAGAAGAACGGGGAGTTCTGTGCCATTGTACACTTGAGACAAGTGAATTCTTTCCTAGATTTGAGGAAATTCAAAATGAAATCCTTGAAGACTATTTTAACGCAGATTCGAGGGAATTCATGGCGAAAGTGGACCTGAAAACACGCTTACCACAACATATTAATTCACAAAGCCCATCAGAATTTCTAAGATTCAACATAGGGAATCATCACCTGCGTACAGGTGTCTCCCATTCAGGCTGTCCTCTTCCCCAAGAACATTCTCAAGATCCTCGCTCCCCTGATAGTGCAACTAGAACTATGAAAATCCTAATATACGCATATCTGGACAGCATTCTAATAAAGCAAAACACAAACAAGAATGTGTGTCTCATCTCCAGACTCACAACAGTCTGCTAGAGAAGCATGGGTGGCTAATATACAAGGAAAAAAATATATCCTTCAACCCAAACAGCAAATAACCTTTCTAGTTGTAGAATCAATACAAGACACAACAGATGTCTTTGTCACAGTACAAATATGCCAAAAGATTCTAGGGAAGATGGTAGCATCAATAGATTCAGTACGTTGGGCCCCGCTCCATTTAAAACCTTTTCAACTACATTTTCTCAGTCAGTGGAAACTCAGCTGAACAGCAGTCAACTAATAAAAATCTCTCTCAATAAGGGGAAATCACTATATGGTGGTTGTATGACAACTACAAACCCACCAGCTTGAAGCTGTTTCTCAGGACCACAATACTGTGGACGCCAGCCCAATGGTATGGGAAGCAACCAGCCTGGTTCAATCAGTTTAAAGGCATGTCCACCCCTTTCACTAACTTTTTGCCAAATAATAGTTTACCTTCCCCCAGCCCAACACACTATAAATGATTTGTTAAAAAGTGCCCGATATTTACCTACCTTCCCTCTATCCTACGCCACACAGTCCCGGCCCTCTGCTTGCATAGAACTGCAAGCAGGGGCAGGACTGGCAGCCGCGTCTGGTGATTGGCTGAGAGACAGCCAATCACGGACGCGGCTGCCGGCTACACAGAACGTCGGAGGATAGAGGGAAGGTAGGTAACTATCGGGGGACTTTCTGACAAATCATTTATAGCTTTGGGGCTGGGGGAAGGTAAACTATAATTTGGCAAAGGGAAATTACACTGGGGGAGGGATCGCAAAAGGGAGGGAGTGGAGGGGGAGAATGGCTGCAGTGCGCATGCCAAACTTCTCCTGGAGGGGGGACAGGAGGCAGAGTCCTATATGGACTTTGCTACCTCCAAGTGGGCAGTTTTGGAACTTTGGGGGGGGAGGGGGGATTACTGGAGAACCATTTGGAGCAGGGATGTAAGGTAATGATTTTTATTCACTACAGAGTGGGCCAATAGTGGGGGGAATTATAGGTTTGGGGGTGGACATGCCCTGTAAGGTCTGTGGAATACAACCTGGAAAAGAAACAACAGAACCTGAGAGAAATGGAATCAGAGCTTATGGCACTGAAATCATTAGACATCTAATCCTACAACAAGCGGTACAGATACAATCAGACAACATGGCAGTCATGTTCTATATAAACAAAAAGGTGGAACAAAAAGTCTCAATCTCTGGAAGAAAGTGGAACAGATCGCGGAGAGAAAACTTGAAGACGTCAGAGCAGTCCACATTCCGGGAGTCCAAAACATCAAGCAGACCAACTCAGCGTCACACTGCAAACCGGGAAATGGTCCCTAAACAGAACAGTATTCCTCCAACATTACGAGGATTTGGGGATATCACAAGATAGACCTGATGGCCAACAGCTCCAACTCCCAAGTATCCAAATTTGCTCATGGAATCCAGACCCCAAGGCGATTGCAACCAACACTTTTTCGATAAATTGAAACTTCAAATTAGCCTATGTGTTTCCCCTGATCCCTCTCATTCACCGTACACTCAGGAAAAGAGGAAGATGGGACAACCACAATAATGTAACGCCATGGTGGCCGAGGAGACCTTGGTTTGTGTGGATCCAGAACCTATCCCTTTGTCCTCCATTTTCTCCCGAAACTGTCTCACCTTCTACATCAGGGAAATTAAATTCATCCTTAACTAAACAAGTTAAACTTAGTGGCATGGAAGCTGAAACCAAACCAATGCAAGACAGAGGTCTCTCAGCATGATACATTGCTGGCAGCAAGAAAAAGGTTTAGCAATATTACTTCCTGATTGAAACACTACCTGCTTTAAGCTATGTGACCAGCTCTGCCTGCATTAATAGGCTCCCCTTTTTAACCTTTTACTCATGCTTGTAGAGGAATGCTGGGGTTGTAGTTTTAAAACATCTGGAGATCTACTGGTTGTTTATCCCTGCTATATATGATAGGGGGACTGAAAGGAAAACATCTCCATGCCCATTTCTCTGAGACTGAAGTGAGTTTATTAATCCTTTATTACATTATTTAAGCAATAGACCCCATAGAAGCCATAACCTGTGTCCTGAGCTGATAAAATGTAATAAGATTGAACATGACAGGATAGTCTGGGTTCTTTATAGGACTATATTTACCAATAGTGATCCCTCTCTAACACATTGACCATAGTGATCCCTCTCTAACACATTTACCATAGCGATCCCTCTCTAACACATTACCAATAGCGATCCCTCTACTAACACATTGACCAATAGCGATCCCTTTCTAATACATTTACCAACAGTGATCCCTCTCTAACACATTTACCAATAGGTTCCCTCTCTAACACATTTACCAATAGTGATCCCTCTCTAACACACTGACCAATAGTGATCCCTCTCTAACACACTGACCAATAGTGATCCCTCTCTAAGACATTTACAACAGTGATCCCTCTCTAACAATTTACCAATAGCGATCCCTCTCTAACACATTGACCAATAGTGATCCCTCTCTAACATTTACCAATAGCGATCCTTCTCTAACACATTGACCATAGCGATCCCTCTCTAACACATTGACCAATAGCGATCCCTCTCTAACACATTGACCAATAGGTCCCTCTCTTAACACATTGACTAATAGTGATCCCTGTCTATGGAATCCTGGTGACAGCTGTGAGTTAATGGGGAGGGTGAGTATTGAAAGACAGATTGATAACATTAAAGGGCATGTCCACCCCCAAACCTATAATCCCCCCATTACTGGCCCCACTCTGTAGTGCAATAAAATCCTTACCTCACATCCCAGCTCCAAGTGGTTCTCCAGTAGTCCCCCCCCAAAGTCCAAAAAACTGCCCACCAGGAGGAGAGCAAAGTCCATATAGGACTCTGCCTCCTGTCTCCCCCGGGAGAATTTGCCATGCGCAGTGCAGCCATTCTCCCCCTCCCTCCCCACCCGCTCTGGTCTCCCTCCCCCTAGCGTAAATCCCTTTATTATATCATAGTAAATGTGCCCCCAGCCCCAACCACTATAATAATTTTCTTAGAAAGGCCCCAGATAATTACCATGACTCGCTCCTCGCCGCACTGAGAAGCCGGCAGCCACGTCCTGATTGGCTGCCTCGCAGCCAATTACAGACGCGACTGCCTGTCCCGCCCCCTGCTTGCATTTCCGTGCAGAGGGCTGGGAGTGCGGCGAAGGAGCGAGGCATGGTAATAACTATTTGGGGACTTTCTAAGAAAATTATTATAGCGTTGGGGCTGGGGCACATTTACTATTTAATACTAAAAATGTAAATTAAGGGTGGACATACCCTTTAATTATAGAATGATCCAATGGATCTCCTATTGATCTATTATTGGTTGGAAATTTAAGGGGGAAGTTTGATTCAAGCTCTGCACAAACAGTTGTATTTCACTGTGGTGTTTTCTACTGAACTATAACACTCTATACAATGTTACAATAAAAGATCAAAATATTAATTTGGGGCTAGGCCACGAGTTTTCAGCGTTTGCGCTTGCGTTTTTTCCCCAAATCTTGGAATCGCGGCAACGCAGTGAAAATGCACGTTTTGGGTGCGATTGCGATCCGCATTTTAAATCGCAATCGCATGTGTCTCCATACTTAATGAAAAAAATGCATGCGCAAACGCAAAAAAAACGCACATGAAACCACATGCGATTCCATGCGCGATTGCGTTGCAGTGTGGCGTGCCCTTAGGGGATGTGATACTAATAGAACCAGGATTTCATAAGATTTCTATTATTTGTAACATCTTGCCTTATATTTTTTTTGTACAAATCCCTAAATTATAGTAGTGTGTATAAAGATTTATATAATCTATATCCACATAGCTAAACATACACCCACATATGCTGTGAAGGTTCTCATTCATCCAGTCATGGTAATCTCGTTGTATTCAATTAGCTCACAACTGGACTTGAAATGTAGTTCTTGAAGACGTTTAGCTAGTCATCCTTTCTCAATTCAGAATGACTTGTACAAGAATCTGTGGCAATTATGTACCCTGGAAAATCCCAATTAGCATATCACAGCCAGGTGTTAAGGGTGTGATTAGATAGTGGCTAAGAGGTGGTATAGGAACGCCCAGAGTAAGGTGTTAAAACAGCATTGTACATGGCAGACAGTTGGTGTCGAAACCCCACCTCTATTTAGGCTTGGTTTCTTTATTTTCACATAAATGGCCTCCTTAACACCTCTCTTGAACCAGTCACGTTCCTTCGCCAGTATGTTAACATTACAATCTTCAAAGGTATGTCCTTTATCCTTAAGATGCAGATACACGGCTGAGTCCTGACCCGAGGAATTGGCTCTTCTGTGCTGGGCCATACGTTGATGCAGTTGCTGTTTGGTCTCCCCCACATACAAATCAGAGCATTCTTCACTGCACTGCATATATGATGTCGCTTTTCTTGTGTTTAGGTATTGGGTCTTTCGGATGTACCAATTGCTGCCTCAGTGTGTTGTTCGGTTTAAAGCAGACAGGGATACGATGTTTTTTGAAAATTCTTCTTAATTTCTCGGAGACCCCTGCTACATATGGGATGACCATGTTCGTCCTCCTGTCTTGCTTTTCCCCTTCACTGTTGGTATTCGTGTTCTTTTCTTTCCTTCTACTTCTTTTGACAAAGGCCCAGTCTGGATATCCACAAGTTTTAAGGGCTCCTCTGAGATGTTTCATTTCTTTAGCCTTCGCCTCTGTGCTAGTGGGGATGTTCTCTGCTCTGTGTTGCAGGGTTCTGATGACACCCAGCTTGTGATCTAAAGGGTGGTGGGAGTCAAACATCAAATACTGATCTGTGTGTGTTGGTTTTCTGTAAACCTCTACTTTTTTTTTTTTTTTTTATCCATGTGTGACCCCAAGTATCACTTTAACTTCAAAAGTAAGTTATTTAATGGTTTGAATGGAGAAGTGAAATTCTTGGAAATTTTTCCTGCTAAAATTGCAAAATAATTGTCAGGTTTCGTGGAAGCGGTATTATTATTTTAAAGATAAAACATAAACAATCCTAAATATGTTTTATAATGTATAGACAAGATAACTTTCTCTCCCACCTTGTTAATTGGCAGATTTGTAATTTAACTAATGGCTGACCTGCCTGTGTCCTCTCTGAATTCAGTGAGCATTTGAGCACAAATGCTCACTGAGAGCTAGGTGAGGGTCAGTAATTGGAGGTAAATTACTAATAGATTTCTTAAGATTTTCAACAATAAAATAAGTGATATGTCACTTTAATCAGCAGATTCTGTGCAATAATCAATGGACCTGTGTTTCAGGCTAAGAACTTTTCCTTTAAAATTGACTCTTTTTGTTTATCTTTTCCTTCTAGTGAATTTTAGCACTACCTGCCTAATTGCAATTTTAAAATAAACTTTCTGTCCCCGCCTGTAGCATGACAACCAATAGGGCTTTTTTTGTGTTATTTGAGTATAAATGCATGTACACAGACTTGTTACATAATCAGCAGGTGGCCATATCCACTTGTATAAGAAGCAGAACAATTAAAGCAGTGATCAGGTTTCTATTTATCTAAATTGGATAAAAAAAAAAAACATCTAAAGGTTCGTACACACGCTCAATTTGCAAGCGATTTTGCAAGCGCCGGGCGGATCAACAAACGAACATGGCTCGCTCGCAAAATCGTACATGTGTACGAACCTTTAGTCTTAGAGAAAATGAAAAAAAACTAAACAAAGAAAATTGTTTGTTAAAGCTACTGTGTACAAATGCAGCCCTGCAGATCTAAAAGGAGAGCTTAATCCCAATTTTTATATTTCAAAATCTGAAATCATCCCATTCAAGAACCCCAATAAACTGTAAAATACTATGGCAGTAAATAGCATTAATGTAACTTGATATATTACCTCCTTGACGAACAATCAGCAGATGAATGCCCATATACTTATTTTGTGTACTGTAACAGGATTGGCTAGAGACTACTAGTAGATGTGACCTGCAATAACAAGTTCCTGTACAAGCAACACATTTGTCAGTGACCAAACACTGTGATAGTGGAATGCTGGGAAATAAAGCACTAACCCATGTTATAAATATAAATTTACCATCACCCACATCAAAATGAGAGGTGAAACACAGATTACAGCTTTTATGTCAAGGTGCTCTGTTTTCTGATTAATGTTGTTCTGAGGCTTTAGTTGTCCATTAACCAACATCCTGTAAATCCTTTAAATATCCACATCTAAATAAACTCTGTACTACAACTTCCTGGCATTGCTATTATTGCGTGTTTTCTGTTAGATATTTCTCTATCAACTTCATGGCATAATGAATGAATATTAGGGATGTTAAATGTGCGACTCCCTCCCCTAGATTTTTGGAAACTACAACTCCGAGCATTCCCTGAACTCTGCCAACTAATGGTGGTAACACAGTAGCACCAACAAAGCATCAAACAAGGAAAGTTTGGCAGTGCACACTGGACACATACAGGTAAATGCATATAAAAAGAGCCTCTTTATTCCCACAACATGCTCTGGCTTACACAGTAGTAATTGCTGCACCACTGGGACATGACGCTTTTATATATAGGAATATATCAGTAGGTATGTGATCAGGGAATCCCAACAACACACTAATTAGACGAAGGCTTGGAACACAAGTAATGATCCCGGCCAAATCCTGGCATCTGTCCAACACGCTATCATTTTTATGGTAAAAAGTAGGTCAGGAGAACAGGAACACCAAGACCGACTGTGTGTACAAATATGCAAAATGTATTGAAATTTATCAGCAGGAAATAGAGGTCATTCACAACCCAGTAATGTTATTGTTTGTATCCAATTGTAACCTGGCACAAGTCTACTCATCCTGGGGAATGTCATACTTACTGTAATCTGAATCATTGGATGAAACAATTCATATACTTACCTTTAGCTCTGCTTGCCTGAAGATTATTTCTTGGTCTGCTTTTCCATTATTTTCTAAAATCCAGAATATTTTTTGTCCTGGGAATACCCATTAATACATCTTAAAAGACTGCAATAATCCCATTATGCCTTGCTGCACCTTACTTCTAGTTCATTGTCATAAATTACTCTTGCCAATTGTTTTCAAAGCTGCATTTTACTCTTCTGACACTACAGGATGACACATGCATCACAAAATACATTTGTAAGGGGTTTCATTCATCCAGGTCATGGTAATGTGTGGTATTCACACTTACACAAGTTTAGTTCTTGAAAATGTCCAACTGCCTTTCGCAAATCAGAATGGACTGATCATTTGTCAATTGGTATATACTGTAAAAGGTTAGGAGTGTTAATTGCATTGTAGCGAAGATTTTTTTATCAATCTGCAAATGTTTTCTTTCACACCAGTCCTCCTCTTTCTCTAGAATGTTAACATTACGGTCTTTAATGCACTGCAATGAATATACATTGTTGTTTTCTTCTGTTCAGTATTGAGTCTTTTGAATGGACAACTTGCTGCCCTTGTGTGTTGCTATGTTTAAAGTAGACAGGAATACAGCTATACGAAACTTTAAGTCCAGTCAAACTAACTGAATACCACAGATATAACATATTGGGGCAGCACGGTGGCTCAGTGGTTATCACTGATGCCTTGCAGCGCTGAAGTCCTAAGTTCGATTCCACCCTTGGACACATCTGCAAGGAGTTTGTATGCTCTCCCGTGCTTGCATGGGTTTCCTCCCCCCACAATCATAAAGACATACGGATAGGCTGTATGTGTCTAGATTGTAAGCTCTTTGGGACAGGGCCTGATGTGAATGTATAGATGTCATTGTAAAGCGCTACGGAAGATGTTGGGGCTATATAAATCCAAAATAATAATAATAATAATATTACCCTCATTGCATATGTGTCTATAGTCCACCAATACTCACATAAACACATCATTTTGTGTATACAGCCCATGGGCTGACAGTAGATAACCTTTGAAACACTGATGCCACTAAAATAATCACACACACATATATTAATAAACAGTCACACAGCGCTAGCAGTTCATTCTCCCATCCGCCCTTCCAAACACCAAACCAGAATCCTTGTTAGCACTTCCACAATCTGTGCCAAACCCACAACATTCCATTTGTGGTAATAAAACAAAACTGGCAGAAGCTTTCACCGTTTTCCTGTTTAATCTCAACAGTTATGTTCCTTCATTTTTTATTCATCTGGAAATGGGGTACAAATCAGCATGTATATAGATTTCTTAAACCATTTTATTTTGTTTCTTTAAATAAGACAACTCAGCAGATAAGAAATTCAATCAACAGGGTTGGGGGAGGAAAGGGAAAAGCGCGTTTTATCCTCCTCCCCTAGTCAGGGATGCTAAAGGTGGAGACAAATGAAATAAAATACAGCAGGACAGAAAAATGATTAACACTTGTGCTATTTCTCCAAACATACAAGCACTGGGTCAGCACCACTCAGTCTAGGAGGATCCCTTCTCCCTGGGAGTGCAAATGATGCCATTAAGAAGAGGTTGTGTGCAGGTACCACACCAAATCCTTCTATTGGCTGTAATAGTCCTGAGGGTGTCCCAGCAATATAGTGCTTACTGAATTTACGCCAAAGAGACGTCAAAACCTTCTTGTACAGAGGTTTCTGAAAGCCCAAAAGAACATTCCCCTTATACAATAAAGGGACGTGTCTGGGCAAGGTTAAAGGAAGGTCAAATGAATGTAGGAACAGTTTCCAATTAAGAAAGGATTTAAAATTACTTGTTCCATTCACATTCTTCAGTAAAACAGAAGTTAAAGTGCCGCAGAACACTGTATGCAGAGCCACCTACAGGTGAACACCCTTAGTGCACTAAACTAATCTCTATGGAACCCTTGTGTCCACAGAGCATCTTTCTGAATAGAGCTTTTGGTGTACAGTATCTCCTGTTGAACAGGAATGCATGCAACATACTAGTTGGTAGCAGCAAACCTGTGTGCAAAGTCTCTATTAAGAGAGCACAGTCTAAATAAACTCTCCAGGGTCGAAATTTGAGAGCTTGCAGTGCGGAAATAAAACCCATGGCACTCTAGATTCCCAACAAGCAAGCTGCAGCCCTTCAAATGTACAACTTAAAAAAAGTCAACAGCTTAGGACTGTTAGTGAGATATTGGGTCTGCCCAACATCTGGAAATCAACACATTGTTTGACCCTGTTTCATCTGTTTTCAAAACGGCAACTTTCAGAGTTCCCCAATCAATGAAGGGTTTTTCTACCGCAGTACTTGTGTATGCGTAGATACCACCTGGGGTGTATGCACAATTGCACTAAGTGCTCTGTTGGGTGTGCAATGCAGGCGGCTCTGCACTACTGGAAAGGGAGGCTTGCTAATATGGTACAGTATTGCAGCTGCTGTCCCTAGACAAACCCCACATTAAAAAAACAGGGTCTTTATATTACACATGTATAAATATATATATATAGAACGCAAAAGAACATTTACAAAGAGAATACAAACTGCAGGACAGACCAGGCGGTTTGAACAGTGTTAGAATCTGTCTCAGTGTGTATGTTGCTTGGTTGTGTTTGAAATGATCTGCTGGGTCATTCGCCCATTTGGAATGGAACCTCTGTATCTGTGTCTGCCTTATTTTCATTGCTTGTTAATGTGTGTATGTGTTATGTGTGTGCATTCTGTGTTTCCTGTAAATTGTGCCCACATCCTGTATCTTTCCTGTAATAATACAACTTATGGGCATTTTAAATGCCCACAGCTTACGTTATGGTCTTTTTTCCCTATGTGCGCCGGTGCCCTGTAAGTGCCAGCCTGGTTATGAGAGTCCTGCCCTCACACACGTCTCTTTGTGAAGAATGGAGGGAGTTGGGCAGCGAGACGCACATATTGGCAGTGTCACTGCGCACTCCTGTTGGTGCTGTTCTTGTCAGTGGAATTGAGGTTTGGTTCCAAGGGTGAAGAAGGGCGACGTGGGGGCATGCGTTCGTTAATGCGGTCCAAACCTCTGGCTTCTTCAAAGCTGCGAATCTTGTGCTGGGGAGAGAAGCCTCGGACATCTGTGGGAAAAAGAAAGAAGAGAAAAAATATGGGGGATGAAAATAGGAAAGATGATAAGGCAGTAGTAGTGAAAGGGAATAAAGAAAAGAAAATGTGGGAAAAGGAGACAGGAAGCACAAAAGAAAGACAAGGAAAAGAATGAAACAAAACAAGAGAGTCTGGTGTTGGAAAGGAAGAGGAAATAAATGGCTCAGAGTGAGCGCATGTTCTGTTAAAGGGCATGTCCACCCATAAAAAGAAATTTCACATATAGATTAAAGATCCCCCTACACCTCAGTTCTGTTTTACTTACCTTCCCTAAAGATGCCCAGGAAAATACTTTCTCTGCTTTTCTGGACATGGCTGTCAGTCAAAGACGCATCGGTGAGGTCACGGCCAATAACTGACAGCCTCAACCAGGAAGTGCCTTACTGCTCCTATTCTTGCTCGAAACAAGCTCGCAACAGGAGCAGGGGGCGGCAAGGGACCGGGTCTTAGAAGTATGTTCCTGGGGATCTTTGGGGAAGGCAAGTAAAACGGATATTAGGTTTGGGGAGTTGTTTAATATATATGTGAAATTTCTTTTTACGAGTGGACAAGCCCTTTAAGCAAAAACTTAAACTACACATTTAGTGTGAGGACCTATAGCTGCCACTATCATGGTGGTTTATTCAGGAGAAAATGAGGATTCAGGACTAACTGTATATTCAAATTATATGCATGATACCACAGAGAAAAATCCCTGAAAAGCAGTGATCACATGAACTGTACTTGGTTTCAGTCACTGAAGGTAAATCCAGGGGTGAGATCCTTGAGGTTTAGGTCCTCACCCTGGGTAGTATTCATTGGGTCCAGTGGGAGGGTGGCTTCAAATACGTTGTCCTTTAAATTCCAATGCACTTCCAAATGATTTCTGAGCATGACTAGAGACCAGTTAAACCTAATGATAATTGTCATTAAATATACAATAACATTTGTAAAGCGCTTTTCTCCTAAAGGACTCAAATATGTCTACCATGCTACAAGGTAGTAAGAATCATCTAACAGGACCCTCAATACTATATATATACTAATATTTATTTTATTGGTTTGCTACCTCCCATTGATATCAATGATACCTTAATACTTATTGTAGCTGTCAGAGTGCAGCTCTACTGAGCTGCACACAGGGAATGGATTAGATTAGCTCTCATTTTAATGCTGAATGGCTGCTGTACCTACGGTATAAATGCATATTTTAATTCTGCAACACAAATACAGACAATTGGTTTTACCCTTAATAAAGGTATTAGCTGAAAAAATTTCAACTCCTAGAGCCAATTACTAAACAAAGCCCAATATCCTAAAGCCCGGGTTAGGTCAATGGTGCAAAAATCAGAACCTATAAGATTCCCCAATGAATCGCACTAAAAGAATGTGACTCTTTTTAATACATTTTTGATTTGACATATTTAGTAGTTTGTATGCTTATAGCAGGGATCTAACACATGCAATTCCTTATTCAATCTCTTACCTTCTTGAGCCTCAACTGCTTCTTCTGTTGCTGAAAGGGAAGAACAATTATGTCAACATACATTCAGATCACACTCATATAATGCACAGTCCGACAAATCTCATGGTTTCCACCCACTACATTCTAACTGTATCTGGATTTTGCAACATTCTAAAAAAATCATTCTTGTTAACGCTGCCCCATTCCTTCTCCTTTAACCCAGTTCTGTTACCTCTCATACAGAAACCAAATATGTAAAAATCCCCTGATATCTCTTTACCAACAAATCTTTATAATTTCTCAACAAATTAGGTTATCGTCCTTATAGTAAATAACAGGTTTTATTCAAGATAGAGAGATCAGACTTCTAAGTGTTAGATTTCAACATACTTCTATCCAGAGGCAATCAGGGAGATTTACCCAGAGTCGCAAATTCATTGGGTAGATCTCTCTTACGTTAATAAATACTGGCTTTGTGGCTGTGGGTGAATCCAGAAAGGGACGGTATTGACTAGCTTGCAGCCTCTGCGAGGGTGTTTTTTGCAATACCCATGCAGCTGCCACAATTAAGGGGTTAAAGTCTCAATAAACGCTATTGAATTGGTGAGCGCAGCTTTAACCCCATATTTTCCAGATGCTGCTCTGCGAAAATTAGGCTGAATATGCCTCTGATTGCTTCAGCAGCTACATTTGACCTCTGAGAATACTTACCACTTTGCAGGGTTTGTCTACCTCCGGAGAGAACTCCTTGGGGCAGTGTCCCTGTGGGTGTCAGCCCTTTAAGTGTCAGGACACTCTCACTCTCCTCCCTGTAAAGTAGATAATTACAGGTAAGGCACAAGAAAAAGCACAGTAGGGAACAGGAAAGTTTTGGTGTTTTTGGGCTGGTTATGAGCTGAAATAAACAAGGAAAAACCTGAGCACAGAGAAGACCCTCGCCATCTTCCCGATAGCCCTGATCTTGTTTCGTATGATCTCTTTGCGTACAGAAGCTCCACCTGGGGTGGAAGAAAAAGAGACCAATGAAAACATACATATATTAGTAAGCAAACAACTGGGTAAAAGATTGAAAAAAGTAAATGTTTAGAGGAAGACACAAATTTATAGTACTGAAATACTCCAGTCCTGTGCCAGGAATGCCAATCACATGATCAGTAACCAAACTGGTTGAAATAAGAAGCCAAGATGGCAAAATGTCTGTGATCACAGGTCCATCTTGAAGTGACATAAATAAAAACAAGGAAATGGAAAAGATGATTAAAAAATGAAATGAATGTGGTGATGGTTTCTTACTTTCCAGTGGGTCCTCCCCATCAGAAATTAACTCGTCATCAGAACATATGCTGAGGATGTTCACAAGCATCTCTGTTACTGGAATAGAAGGAAAAAGGTTATGGCTTTATGGTCTAATCTGCTACATATTCCCTTTGCAAACTGCAAATACGTTAGGCAGCATGGCAGCTTCAACATCAGCATTCTAACGTGTACCAAATAATAACTGCATAAAGATAACCCTGCAGCCCTCCTATTCATTTATACAGAATAACACACGTGCAACTAGTTACATAAAGAGGTAAGTAAAGCTTCCTAGATGTCTTGTGCTCAACTGTTTAACCACTTTGCAAAATGTTGCTTGACTGGATAATCATTGCAGACCAGGGATTCTCAAACGGTGTGCCTCCAGATGTTTGAAAATTCCAAATCCCAGCACTCCTCAACTACAGAGGTAATGCTGGGAGTTTTAGTTTTCAAAACATCTGGAGGAACACCGTTTAAGGAATCCCTGGTCTGCAATGATCATCCAGTCAAGCAACAGTTTGCAAAGTGGCAAAGTGCAAAGACATCTAGGAAGCTAGTTGCACGTGTGTTATTCTGTATAAATGAATAGGAGGCACACCGTTTGATAAACCAACCTGCACTTCCACTGGGAGATGCCAAACCAGAATTTCTGTTTATTGGGTAAAAAGCCTGTACAGACAGCACCTATTACCTCATGCGTGCAGACTATGACCTTTCCCTGGGAATATACTGTACAAAGTGGGTAGCACTATTTATGCAAAAACACTGAATTCAGTGTGGTTCACAGACAAGAAAATATCGGCTAGTGTGGGGCGGGCGACCGCAACCGACATCGATCGTTCGTTCATCCGGATCGGACGAACAATCGGGCATGTCAGAAAATTCCGATTGATCGTGCGGTTCCCTATGGGAACGCACGATTGATCTTTCGCAAATTTGTCGCGACCGACAGACATTTGTCCCGGCCGGGCAAATGCTCATAGCAAGCGCTCGGTTGGGACATAAAGTCCCTCCGTGTGTACCCAGCCTAAACAAGAAGAATAAGAAGACTAAGAAGAATGAAAAACAAAGTATTTACTGTGAAGGTGCAAAAATCAAGAAAAGCCAGAAACCTCCAGTGACTTTCCCATAATGCTGTAGATTTCACTGGTATTTGTTAGATCCAATAATCCATTAAGGCTTATTTGCAATTTAGCGTTGTTGCACCTTTAATATCCCAAAATTTTGGTTAATAAGCTGTTTTTATTGCAGTTAATGGGTACACACTTGCCTGAATGCAAAAAAATATACCCTGCTCTGGTTACCGACACCAACCAATCAGTAATTAGATTTTAAAATACTTGAGCTTTGCTAAAATAATGAAACAATTACAACAGAATTAAAAACTTTGATACACCAGTATTTTCTGCATTGCATCAAAGGGGTGATGGGAATTTAATAACTTTTATTTTCCTTTTAACTGGTTCCCTCAGTATGTATTTCATTTGCAGCCATCTAACACATGGAACACATTGGAAACTCATCAGTGTGTTTATTTTTTTGTTTGATGTATTTCCATCTGCTTTTGATGTCTTTCTTTTCCAATGCTTGTTACATTGTCCAGGAAAGGCAGTGATGGCTACAGTATGTAAGATACATAAGGCTGTATGTGATTACATAACTACCTGTGACCCATAGGTTTTCTATTTGTAGTTTGCGCTGTCCTGGCTTTTGTGAGGAATACAAAGTAAAGCAGCATGGGACTCCAAAAGTAAAGGGACACGTTATCTCATAAAGCAATGTTAGAAAATACAAATCTAGAATTTACAGGGGGAAGACCAGGGTGTGGGTGGGTGTTTGGATGTTACGAAGCAACATTTTTGAACTACAGTTCTTGCTGGGGGGTTTACTGGGATATTTGTTTGAAATTTGTTGGAAAGGTGAAGGTAAGAATTTATTCACTAACAGGGTTATTAAATAAACGTTCTTATCATTACAAATGGTGCCCCAACCAATCAGATGTTAGCTTTCAAATGTTAAACAATATCTGATTGGTTGGGGCAAAATTAGCATGATAAGAACTTTTACTTAATCTCCCTGTATATCTTTTGTGAAACTGGACGATAGCAGGGGCCCCAATTTTAAAAATATTGACCCACCAACTGTGGAAGAAGCATTTAGGACAAAATTCAGAAACTGCGGTCTGTGCCCTGTTTTATGGACTGTGCATGCTCAGTGTGCTTCAATGAAAAGAAAAAAATAGCTTTCCAATTAGCTACTTTGTATCCATTTGTTGGGATCAGGAAGTAAGGAAGTGGACTGTAACCACTAGTTTTTTTTAAGTCTTTATAATACGGTCATACATTGTTTTAATCAGCAGTTTCTGGGCTAAATGTCAGGAAAATACATGATATAGTCTAAAGATTTCCTTTAAAGTTTTGTGCTTTTCTGCATGTCTCTCTTTCCATTTCCAGAACTGCAAATGGTTTTGTGCCCACAGTAAGTTTTTACAGATGTCTTGGTTATGAGTCAGATCGACCAATTAAATTGCTATTGGCGTCACTCTGGTAGATGAAAAGAATAGAAGCTCCTTCTAAACTATGGTGGGCATCCCTTGCCAAATGCTAAGTAAGACAAAGAAAAGAGGAAAAAAAGCCTCCTCAAATATTTCGCCAAAATGCAGAATCTCCGAGTATCACTACACTACCTGTCACTACTGAGTAGAGATGTTCGAAACTGTTGAGTTCTAAATTTTGTTTCGAAAATCGTAAAATCCAAAAAATCCGGAATCCGTGAAATCTAGAGTTCCGAAAGTTTCAACGGGACTTCGAAACCCTCAGATTCGATTCGAAACTGGGTTCTATTCAAAACCCACATTAAATCTCTACTACTGAGTTGCATTGAATGGGTCCTGCACACGTGCATTAATTGTAGACGGTTATTACACACAATACTGTGTATGAAGCACAATAAAGCATATAAAGGTTTTTTAAAGGTAAAGTCCATGCCCTGAACTAAAATTTGTATTTAGGCAGATCATCCCTAAACACCTAATATATTTCAAATCTCTTGCCTTACCAACTTTGTTTTCTGCCTGATGTTCCTGCACCCGATCTTATTGCTTAGCAGCAGTTAGCAATGGTGTGACAGACTATGTCACAGACAATAACAGACTCTTCTGAGTATGTGCAAGCTCGTAAAGTTTTTTAAAAGGAGGCAGTGACATTTCTGAGAACAGCTGAGCTGGCAGCAGGATGTGGATATGCCCTTTAACTGTAAGGAATACTGTATAGATAGGAAAATGGGTGGGAGAGGGAGGGAGGGGGGGGGTGAGGGTTGCAGTGCACATGGCAGAGACAGATGACAGAGTCCTATATGGACACTGCCAGGCTCCTGGTGGCCAGTTTTTGGGACTTTGTGGCGACATAGCAGGGCAGCCATTTGGAGCAGGGATGTAAGGTAAGGATTTTATTACACTACCCAGTGGGGCCAGTAGTGGGTTAAATTATAGTTTTGAGGGTGGACATGCCCTTTAACATTTTTATAGCATACAGTTCTACTTTAACATATACATAAAATGAAAACATATTCCGTGACAACATGCACACTGTGTGGATAAACTTCTATTATATTAATGAAATAAAGGGAAATATGGTAAGCTGCCTGAGCTATGCAGAGTAAAGGTACCCCTGTAAATTATCATATTAACCACATATAGCGTGGGACTATGGATTATAAAATGAAAAATAAAATGTATGTAATATTTCCTTTTCAAATAAGTTAACTGATGTGCCAAGTTGGAGTTAGTCTCTGACATGCGAAAAAGGGTTTTCTTAGATGCTCAGCTCCTTACAGCATCTGATATGTGCTTTTACTTGCAGAATTTTTTTGGAATGTTTAGGGTGATTTCCATGTTGCATTGTCCACCCTATGTTTTGTTTCAACCTCCTGACTGATGACCTCGTTTCAATCTACTGACTGATGACCTCAAATTATTTTTAAGCACACTTTCACAGCTGATTCCAAAAAAAAATTGCCTCTCCAGTGCACAGCACATTTACCTTTATGTATCATGGTAAAACTTTAAAAGATAAGTGCACTGTAAAATCAAATCATGTTCAGTTGGAAGCTGCAGCTTTAAAAATACTGTTGCCATATTTTTTATTTTTTTTTAACCTATGCCCCTCTAGAGCCTAGCTTTGTGCCTTGAAAGTTGCCGACATCTTGTTAAGCTAGGTACACACTGTACAGATTTCTGAAAGATGACAGACAGGATCTGCAAGAGTCTGTCATCTTTCAAAGATCTGCATACACACAGTCCCGAGCATTCTCCTATGTGAGAACGCTCGGGACTGTGTGTTTCCATCGGCCGCGCTAGACTCCTCTATAGGGAGTCTAGCGCGGCCGATGGAAATATTCGGCCTTTCCCGAACGAGCGTTCGGCACCCATCGTTTGGCGGCCGCGCGCTGTCTCGGGAAACGAGCGTACACACATAACGATGAAGCCCGATACCGTCGGATCCACGGTATCGGGGATTAATCGTTAATGTGTGTACCCAGCTTTACTGGTTTGCTGAATGTTAAGCTCCGCCCTTTTCTCCTGCTTGAGCCTCAAACAGTAATGCCTGTGAGTTCCGTGCACTCTCCTGCTTGAGCCTCAAACAGTAATGCCTGTGAGTTCCGTGCACACTTGAGGCTCAAGCAGGAGAGTGCATGGAACTCACAGGCATTACTAAAAATAACTCGATTTTGCAGTGCACTTATGCTTTAAGCTGGGTACACACACAGACAAGAAAGGGATAAATTTGTAGGATCCATGGTAATCGCTCCTTTCACACCGAACTGTGTACTGGACAAACAAGTGTTCCCGACACCAACAATTCCGTTGGAATTGCTTGTTTCATTCTGAAAGTTTCCCTCGGCTGTGGCCTGCCCCCTGTACTAAAGTATAGGGAGTTGCCCGCGTCGTGGGGAAACCTGGAAGTCCCGAACATTTTCCCTATACTGTGTATAGGGAGAATGCCTGGGACTGTGTGTTCCCTCATCTTTGAAAAATGACAGATAGAATCTTACAGATTCTGTCTGTCATTTTCCAAAGATTGGTACTGTGTGTACCCAGCTTTAGTCTTGTGTATAAAGATGATGCACAATACAGACTTAAAAACTTTTGAGTCTAAATTTTTTATTGTTAAGTTTAGTCCCCAAAACATATTGTGCTCACCTTCACATTAAAGGCCCACCCCCAAAAAACTTTTTCCTGCAGCCTAAATGACCCCCAAAACCTCAACCTTGCAAGGTGTAAAGCTTTGAAATGTGCTCACAAATATAATTACCAGCTCTCGTTCCCTCAGCCATCTTCTGCCTTGCTTCCTTGCCTTTTCAGTGAACAGAAGCGGCAGAAGGGACAGGACAGGCAGCGGTGCCTATGATTGGCTGAGACATCACGCCTCAGTCAATCGCAGACGCCGTTGGGGGATGGACATATCCTTTAAGGCATTTGGATCCACACATTTTAAGGTTCTCTTGTGCTTCTGTATGTATGAACTATATATAGGACACGGTGGATTCAGTCTACACAATAGTAGAGTCTTGACTATTTTTGAATACTTTATGCCTTTGGCTTGCCATTTCCAATTTTTTTGTACAACAAATAGTACATCTCCTTGGAAAACTTTGACATCGGTAACGGTGGGGGATTTCATAGACTTTTTAGGAACAAGCATTCTACTAGCCTGAACAAGTGAAATCTCCTGCACTCATAGATGCTAAAACAGATCTTCATCTATTACCTCCTTTCTGTAGGCCCCAGAGATCTCTTTGTAACTAAGCATGACAAACACAGCAAACACAATCTGTATATTTAAATGTGAACTGTTCCTCCAAGATCCTCCAACAGTGAGCAAAATGCTTGGAATAATCTTTTGCGATTTAAGATGGATTGCATTTATAAAATAGAGATCAGCCATAATATTATCACCGCCCGCTTAATATTGAGTAGGTTCCCCTTCTCAACACCACAAATTGTTTGTTTAGATCCCACAAAAGCTGCAGTTTTGGAAATGCTCCAACAGCATCCAACACATCACTCAATGCCAAGTACCATAGTAACACATTAATCAGCACCACCTGTCAGTGGTCACAATGTTAAGGCTGATAGGTGTTGGGAAAACTATAGTTAAAGGAAGCAGTAATTCCACTGTAGGCTTTTTGAGCAGGGAAGAAAATAAATGTTTGGCATACTGCTATGGTAAATCCTCAATATAGTATATTGTAACACTTTGGGGCTTATTCAATAAGAGGTGCAAAATTTGCCTGTGATTTAATCTGCAGCAACCAATCAGATGTTATCAAATGTATACTGTACACGTTAGTAGTCCAGTAAAAAAGCATTACCTGATTGGTTGAGGCAATTAACAGCTCAGGCAAATTTTGCACCTCTTATTTGTGTAAGCCTTTTTGTCAACTTAAAGGGCATCTATACTGAAAAAGTTTTTTTTTTTACTAGAAACTAAATTTGTTTATCTTCCATCTATTTCTTTAGATATTCAGTTTAAAGCATCTTACATTTTAGCTGTCAATCAGGTGCCGTATTATCATAAACTCTTCTGCTGTGTGCAGTTTTACTGTAACTGGAATGGAGACAGTTGGTATGTGTGAATTGCATGATGGGAAATTCCCTCTTCTAATGCTGCATCATTGTGATTAGTGAGCATGCTTGCCCTCATAGAAAGTCTGGTTAGATGGAAGGAAGGTGTCAGTTAAGAGAGGGAGGGGGGATACTAAACAAATCAAGTACTGGATTGAATGCATGCAGCAAAACACACACCTCAGAGTAAGGGCTACATCCATGAAGTCATTTAAAGATTAAGGAAAGATTTAAAGATTGAGGAAAAGTAATTTCTTCATTTCAGTTGCCCTTTAAGATTAGTACACAAGTGCAATTGCGTGCCCTATAAATGCCTGTTTTTGTTTGACAATTGATCCGTCCCCCTACCGGATCAACAAACAATGCTGAACCTAGCAGCGACGCACAGGTGTTCACCGAGTGTGCACACTGTCTACTAGGCTTTCATTAAAAAGCTTCCTCTTTCCTCTGCCCTTTATTAGATAGCTGATCTTGTGCTATCCTTACCATGTGACTGCCACATCGTTTTATATGACAGAAACAAACCATTAAAAAATATATTCCAGACATTACACAATGCGGCAACCATTTATGCACAAAAAAGAAATTCAGGTGCTATTGATGGATCACAAAGAACACACAGGACTGCCTTCCACCCACCTGTCAACTTAGGGGCATAAAACCGGGAAAATGGGTTTCTTAGGAGCATTAACATGCATAGTTATAGTTACCTTTCTCTCCTACAAAGGGCAGGGACCAGGTAAAGACATCCATAAAGTTTGGCAGCCAGTAGGGGTGAGGAGAGCAGTTAAACTGTCGGATATTCATCACATTGTTTTCATACTTGAGTACGGCAGCTATAAACAAAGTTCATATAACATATTTACCTAGAGAGGACAGTGAATTTATGATTATCCAACAGATCCAAACACCACACACTCCCCCTTTACAGTCCGTAGCTCCTGCACATTCTAATAAAACAGTCCTATATTCCATACAGTGTCTATGTACAGCTTTTAACATCATTCTGCACAAAATTTAGTAGCAATGCCAATGTCTTGTCTACAAACAGCAATGAGGCAGAGTTTACCTGCATAGCCAATATTAACAGTGCCAATACATTAATTGAATATAATAATGTACTTGTGTTAATTAATGTTCAAATGTAGCCCCAAATAGCTCAAATGGCATTTCTTGTCCATACAGAAGATTTGGGGTAGAAGGTTTGTTTTCCGGACATGCTCAGCAGTTTATCCAGTGACAGAGAGGGAAACCTATCCTCTTTGCCTCCTGCACCTAGTTTTCTGCACATGATACACTAGTGCAAGTGCCCTTTTTCTACAAGTCTCTGGAGCCAGTGAAATGTTCTGTTAACGTGCCGACACAACATAACACTGCAAGTGAATGGAGCTGTCTCCATATGCATGTTGGCTTTGAGATAATATTAAATGACGTGAGTTAAATCTTCAGCAAGAACTCTTGGAGCATGCAAGAACTACACCCTCCAAGTATTGATTAACATTAAACACACTTAACAAAAACCTTAAAAAATATGAAGACTTCTGGATCTACTATACTCTAGGTCCCCATACACTTAGTTCAAAGCACCAAGGAAAATGTCAACATTAGAAAAACAGCAGACCTAGACGAAGAACACCATAAAGTCCTCCAGACTTGCACAACTCATCTGGTGGTTAACCCCACAAACTTCAGTCAATTCCTAATGAAAGAGACCGTTCCACGCTGCTTCAAAAGTTTAACTATGATCCCTATTCCTAACGCCCCCAAACTTCCTGCCCAAATTACTATGGACTCATTGCTCTAATCACAGTCTCCATGGAATGCTTTGAGAAATGAGTTTTAAACCATAAACTCACTTATTACAAATACCCTGACAAATGTGGCATCACACATGAATATAATATATTTAATATATTCATGTATCACAGTAAGTAAAACGGACAATTGGCCCATGTACACCAGGCCTAGACCCCATTCCGACACAAAGGATCTAACTCCCGCTGTGGTATTAACTCACCTTTGTTGTTGTATACGTCAAGGTAGTTTGGAGCAGAAAATATGGTGATGAGAGATGGGAAGCCAGTGGTCTGGCTCTTACGGTACATACGATAGCTGTGGATTGATAAAGCAAGAAATATTGGTGTTCGGTTACAAGGAATATAAAAACTAATCCACCTTTGAGCCCTCAAAACTGTTTATATAGCTGCTATATCTGTAATACTGTCCGCTATCAATAGGCATTTTCAAAAGAGAATAAAGGCCTGTGAAGCAACATAAATTTCTCCCATTTTTATTTGTGGTAAAAAGAACAAAATCTGTGTACTTTGTCAATACCAAATATTAATTAACCATAAGCAGTAGAAAAAAAGAGGAAGATTACCCAGCATCCTGTGCTTCATGTGCCCGGATTACAGACAAGAGATTGTTGCTCTGTAGGAACTCGCAGACTGCAGGGTAACTGCAAGAAAGGAGAAAAAGCAATATATAGTTGACTGCTTTTATCAATTGCACTTCCTGGTCTGCGTACATTCTGTTAACTGCTACTGACATGTTGTTAGAGAATAGAATTATGTCAGCAGATTATATAAACAAGACCGTTATCTGTTTATATTAGTGTTAGTTAGTCATACAAACAATTCACATTTTCAACATAATTCTTCAAATAAAGAACGGCAAAAAAAGAGAGTGATCTTTACCTGTAGAAATAAGAACAGCCACGAACGGTATTGTGGGTAAAATGGTCCAATGTCTTTTCACTGCCATAATCCTCTGCTGGATCTGACCAGAGCAAATCACACATGGGACCAAAAGCAGGAGGTTCCTTAAATCTGTCTAACTGAGGAGGCAAAAATAATAAGGAGTCAGTGATGGGCAGGCATTTTAATTAGCCGAGAAAGCCTACACAAAACTCCCATTATGGTTCATACAATGCAATTTAGATATGGCAAATACTATGTCATTGGTTGGGATTAGGCCGGTTTTGTGGCCCTTACAAATGGTAAATTAGACGGAGGAATAAAAGTTTTGTAGAGTTAATGTTTAAAAAGACCCTACATTCATATACAAAAGAAATATTCACCTTACAAAACAGGAAAACATTTGGTAGTGTCAATAAAACAAAACATTGTCACCGACATACATTTCTCAGTTACCATGGAGACCAGGTCATCAGCATTTGGTTCAGACTTCATAAAAAATGTCTGGGAACAGCAGATTGTATGTACAGGGCAGCAGGCAGTGTTGCACTCTTGCAGGCAATAAGTGGGAAAATAAGTACAAAACCCATAAAACCTACCTGATGTACTACAGGATAGTATGGATTTAACACATATATTATGGGGCCAGCACCATTTATTGTATTATCTGAAAATAGGGATAAATAAATAAATAGAGAAGTTTTGTGTTATTATTTAGCACAAAACTTAAAACTTATTCAAACTCCCACAAGCCATCACTGCTTACTTTCCTTCACTCCCGCAATTCACTAATCATTTATGAGCGTAAGTGCATTGCAGGAAAGTAAGCAGCCCTGGAAAAAATATTGCATTTACAGCCATCATCAGAGTAACATAGCCATAATAAAATAATTTAAATCTATTTGCAACACAGAGTTTTAGATATGGGGGGGGGGGGGTCCAACCTTTATAGTCTACTATAGTCCAGCCTTTATCAAACACACTTGATTGAGGACCTTTGCGGTCCGAAACATGTTGTGTGGCACCTGCAAATAAATACAACACAGAGTCTTTCTGTCTGTCTACTAATCTTCTCTACAGAAAGCATATTTAGGATTATCTCCATATAATTTAACTGGGGTTGGTGAGAATTATTTATCAGTAAATAATAATTCATGAATACACATAACCACAAATGATCAAGGCTACATAACCTAGATAACCTGGATAAGCAAGCAGTACATGTCCATCTAGCTGAGGCTTGGAAATTTAGGGGATTTACACAATGTAAAATCGTGTTGTAATGCTCTGATTGGTTGATGCTGTGGGATGATTCAATGTAAAATGGTATAAAATTCCATGTGTCCAATAATAAAATTAGAACAGTTCACACAAGACACAGGATATTCTTGTGTCTTGTTTTCTGTTATCTCGCAACTGTGATATTTGTGCCTAGTAGCTGACAGCCTAATTTATTGCTTTCTGCCTTATCACTACCTAGCAGTTGATCCAGAGGAAAGCAAAAATACAGTGTGAGGGGGGAAATAATTCATTCCGAACTCCAAATGGCTATTGTAAAAGATTACTGGATCACCCAGAACTATCATATACAATAAAACCCTAACAGGGAGATTCAATAAAAGTTCTTATCGTTTAAAATGGTGCTAATTCTGCCCCAACCAATCAGATCTTATTTAACATTTGAAAGCTAACATCTGATTGGTTGGGGCAAAATTAGCACCATTTTAAACGATAAGAACTTTTATTGAATAACCCTGTAAGTGTGCGTCCCTGTGTCCGTGTGTGTGTCACTGCAGTTCCTATGGACTCGCCACTAGAGGGAGAGTCTCTGCAGTTCCTATTGACTCGCCACTAGAGGGAGAGTCTCTGCAGTTCCTATTGACTCACCACTAGAGGGAGAGTCTCTGCAGTTCCTATTGACTCGCCACTAGAGGGAGAGTCTCTGCAGTTCCTATACTGACTCACCACTAGAGGGAGAGTGTTGCAGGAGACACGCATTAAAACAGACTTCCATTAAGGTTGCTTGGGACAGGGGCCCCTGGATTCGGGACAGATGGGGGGCCCTTGGATTTGGGACAGAGGGGGGGCCCGATTGGGACAGAGGGGGGGCCCTTGGATTCGGGACAGAGGGGGCCTTGGATTCGGGACAGAGGGGGGGCCCTTGGATTCGGGACAGAGGGGGGGCCCTTGGATTCGGGACAGAGGGGGGGGCCTTGGATTCGGGACAGAGGGGGAGCCCTGGATTTGGGACAAAGGGGGGGGCTGGATTTGGGACAGAGGGGGCCCTGGCCTTGGGACACTAAGAGGGTACTCTGGCCTTGGGACACTAAGGGGCACTCTGTGCTTCTAGCGCCCGTTATTGTAGCGGGCTAATGTCTAGTATGTAATAATACCAGTATTTTCAAAATTTTTCAATTTTAGAAATGTATCCATCTTTTGGAATAATCCAAGAATTGCTATTACCAAATCTGCGGTAAGACGGTTCCACAGTTTTGACTGCTTTCACTGTAGAGAAATGTTATCGTTATTAAAGGATGTCAAGTTGCAAGTGCAAGTTGTTAAAAGGGCATCTATAGAGGGAATATGAACTTTTTTTTCTTTCTTCCATGTGTTCTATAATTCCTCCCAACCCCCAGAGTCTTTATTTCTTCCGTGTCCCTCTCTGTCCTGAGATACACAAATTATTATAAGAAGTGATTGCATTCCTCTACTCTTACTTGTACTGTCAATCAAATCATTGTGATGTGACCATCTTCCCTGCTCAAGTCCCTCCCTCCTCCCTGCTTTGTAACAAACAAAGAGATAAGAGCATTAGCAGGGGAAAGAGTGGTAGCTTTGACTGGAGAGATAAGGCTGCACTTGACCCCCCTTCTTGATAGATTTCGCTGTTTGATGATGGGTCACAAAGAAAGAGATTGTGTTGCAGCAGGACATGGAGAGATCCGTGTCTCCAGGACAGCTTGCTTTTATTGGCCACTGTGTGTGGGTGTGTTTTAACTCCTACTGCACATGATAAGCTTGTCGGGTAGCCGGAGTTAAGAAATGGAGGAGTCACCAACAGAGGTAGGTGAAAGGCAGCACAGCGTACATGAATTAATTTTGCAGTGTGTCAATGTGTTTTTTTCACTATAGATGCCCTTTAAGGTGCTTTTCACATCTCAAAATGATGTGGCACATTGTAGGCTCCTTCAACATAAAGGGTAAGGGTGATATTTCTTTCTTGATCCCCATTAAGTTAAACTGTCATTTAATTATTTGACTAAACAAATTGTGGTGGCAGGAAAACATGGAATACTTTGATTGCATGTGAGCAATGTGATTAGACACTTGCATGTTAACACCACACAAAATGAATGAACATGGCTAAAAGGAATGAAAGGCAGATGCCAGTATTCCATTAAAAAAGGATCAATTTCTCAAAAGTGTAAAACACAGTTACGAGTGTGGAGATGATTTAATTGAAAGCAAAGATGGCCTAGAAATAAAGATCTTGGATGGGCAGCCTGCCACAGGCAATGAATCATTTACATAAAAGATCATTCACATCTAAGTAATGACATCAATAATGATGACACGTTGGTTATCCCAGACAATAGAAGAATAACGGTCAGGTCCATTAATTAGTAATTTAGCAAGGAAGTAAGGAAGAAATCTGGAGTCCCTGGAGCTTGTTATTAACAGAAAGTATTCAACAGAAATGAGTCACTAAAATGAAATACTAATCGATATCTTGGCTGCAGGACAAAATGCTGTGTTTCTGCAGTAACTAGCAGACAAGAAAAAAGCTCTTTAACTCACAATACTGTCATCTCTTAGGACAGTGCTCAAATGACATCTTTGAGCAGGTGGAAGCTGTTTGTGTCATGTAATAAATGCTTTTTTTAAAACCCTGTAGAGGGCAGTGACATGATGGGATGGCAGATGACATGACTACACCGAAGGCCACAAAAAATAGATAAACCGAGCAGAAAAAAGCATTCAACACAACACACTTCCACAGATATCTAGCAGGTTTTATGGTCTATAATGCACAACAGACCACAAAATCCCTTGTCTTAAGCTGGGTCCACACATTAGCATTATAGGGCAGTCCTGTTGATACTGTGTAATATCGCTAAGTGTTGTACGGCCGAAACAACCACTTTGATGCTGACGTTTGGCCTTGGCAATAGTCGTTCCAGACGGAAGATTTCCCTTAAATGAAATATATATAAAGCAAAGGTGCGTTCCCCCCTAACAAGATGAGTCTGGGAAACCCCTATGTGGGTGGTGCTAGGGAAAACCAATATACTATAGTAATTATAAATAGACCTTAAAGACCCCTTTGTCAGCACTCACTTCCCTTGAAACCCAAATGACATACAACTCAGTCACACAACCCCTTACAATATAACATATCCAGGGATGAACGGACCAATATGATAATCTAATACACTTTATTGAAATATCAAATAACACACCATATCAACACTATTTAAAAATCGGGCGTCCGACAAACGGCGAAAATACTATCTAGTGCCGTACCGAATAGGAATGATATAGTCCCGTTTCAAGGCAATTCCGCTCAAGTAACTTGTCTGGTAAATGTATCCAGTAAATGAGCAGTTAGTTAATGCTGTAAGCAAAAAATCACATTCAGACACTGTTATATAATTGTATCCAGTTAGTAAGCAGATAGATAATGCTGTGAGTAGTAAATCACATATAGGCGTATATATATCGGCTGCACATAGCGGGGTAACACAGTCAGTCAGTCTACAGTGACTAAGCCGGGACTTAGCAGACATGCATGTAAAGGAGCAATATAGGGTCGGCAGTAATTACGGACCCAAATGTTCTTGATCCACATCTCGCTCAGCTGTCTCCCAACCTGGTTGATGCTTGTGTACTGAAGCTTGTAGTGTGTCCAGGAGCAATACAGCATAGTGATACCAGGCGGGCGTGTGAAGCAGACTGTTCAGAACTACTATGCTCTATGTGGCAAAGTGGCAGCAGAGTCCGGGTGAAGGGCAGCGTGAGGTAATGGGAGACAGCTGAGCGAGATGTGGATCAGAGAACATTTGGGTCGTGATTACTGCCGACCCTATATTGCTCCCTTACATGCACGTCTCCTAAGTCCGGCTTAGTCACGGTAGACTGAGTGAACGTGTTACCCCGCTATGTGCAGGCTGATATATTTATTGCCTTTATCCACGCATTGGATCACCCTGCATGCGCCTATATGTGATTTACTACTCACAGCATTATCTGCTTACTAACTGGATACAATTATATGACAAGTGTCTGAATGTGACTTTTTGCTTACAGCATTAACTAACTGCTCAATTACTGGATACATTACCAGACTAGTTATTTGAGCGGAATTGCCTTGAAACGGGACTATATCATTCCTATTCGGTACCAGGCACTAGATAGTATTTTCCGTTTGTTGGGACGCCCGATTTTTTAAATAGTGTTGATATGGTGTGTATTTGATATTTCAATAAAGTGTATTAGACTATCATATTGGTCCATTCATCCCTGGATATATATTGTAAGGGGTTGTGTGACTGAGTTGTACACACATTAGCGATTAACAGTATCAAAGGGACTGCCCTATAATGCTAAGTGTGTACCCAGCTTAAAGACAAGGGGATTTTGTGGTCTGTTGTGCATTATATACCATAAAACCTGCTAGATACTGTGGAAGTGTGTTGTATTGGTCCGTTCATCCCTGGATATGTTATATTGTAAGGGGTTGTGTGACTGAGTTATATGTCAATTTGGGTTTCAAGGGAAGTGAGTGCTGACAAAGGGGTCTTTAAGGTCTATACTTATAATTATATGGAAGATTTCCCTTGTTTGTGGTTGCCCCCTTGTACTTAAGTATAGGGAGTTGGCCGCGGTTGTAGGGATTATGGAAGTCATAAACGATCTCCCTATACTTTATATAGGGAGAACGATGTGTAACAAGATTACTGGTGTAAATGAAGAAAATTGTAATGGGGGAGTTTTTAATCAAGTCAAGCAACAGAACAAAGAAATATATGTAAGAAAAAATATGTCTCACCTTCCTAATGTCATCTAAGCAGGTAATTTCAGGGGAAAGCCCCCCGTGCACACATAGGAACTGCTGGTTTAGCAGAGCTGCCAAAGGTAGGCAATCAAAGGCATCCATACAGGAGTCGGACACACGCTAGATACTTTATCTTACCACGAAAGAACAGAGGGTTTGAAAAAAAGAAAAAGGAAAGCAAATGCACTCAAAGCAGTTAGTATTATGTACAGCAGTTAAAAAAGGATGTGATATATTATATATATATATAAGATATAGATAATAGATAGATGAAGATAGATAGAGATAATATACACACAAAAGTTATTCTTTCAATATTTTCTATAGACATGACATTCTTATAACAGACTTCAATCAGAATTCTGGGAAATGTTAAATGCAGCTCTAAAGTAAGTCGCAGCATATAATAAGATTGCCTATAATAGAAATTAGAGTATAATTACAAAACTAAGGAAAAGGCAAAGATAAAACACTTTTGTTGTGATCTAAGAATGATTAACTATATGCAGGACACAAGAGATGTAACAACAAACACAGATACACAAGAACTGTCAGACAGACATTCTACAATGAGAAGGGCAAGCAGGAGATTCTAAATAAGAATTCTAGGATACAAAGAGTTGATGACTTGACAATGCAGCAGAAAACATAGCTGATTGGAGTACACTCACATTCTTGCTTGAAGGTGAAGTATTCCGTTAAATGCCGGCACTCGTGGTTCCCTGGAGTAAGAACAGGGTCTTGGGATGAATAATTTTCAGGTCCAAAGGTACAGGACACACTGAGAAGGTACAAAATGTACAAGATCAAGTAGATTTTAACGAGATATACTAGAAAATATTCTAATTCCACAGCCTGTTTTTTTTGACAGTGTTCTGAAAGCCAACAGATGGTATGATGCATGCCTGATATATGGTAATTATATTTGTATGTGGGTCTCATTCTGTCAATGAGTTAGCAGATAAACTAATACACATATATATAATGATCTCCCCTCGTCACTGTCTGGGGAATACAATAAATACTGTCAGCACAAAAAAGGTGGAAAGTGCGCAAAAATATTTTCCCATTTCCCCTTTTGTTTAAATGAATCCATCAATTATAATACTAGCAGTATCCACTGCAGGACCAGGTTAAAGGAAAACCAAGACTAAAATTAAAATAATAATAAGATTTTATCAATAATGGTGACTAAATTTCTTTGGGCATTATGATTTACGGATTCTGTCCCCCAATCATAAACAAACACTGATAGTTAGTGTGTGTGATATGATAAAGTGCAAGCTCTTTGGGACAGGACTTGATGCAAATTGTAGTACTGCCTAGTATGTTTAGAGAAACTAATTCATACCGTATATAAATAACTGTGTATTTTATTCTGCAGGTTTCTGCCTTTTTTCTGAATTCTACAGCTCTTCTTTCAAAATGTGTTCTAAACACTTACCATAGTAGCACATGTCCAGTAAATTCTCTACCCCACAATATACAAGTAACTACTGGCTGACCGTCTGTGACTGCTGATCAAGACTGAGCACTAAACAATTGTTGCAGGGATGTAGAAGTCAGAAAATGCCATAAGCCTGCAGAATTACAGGGGATTTCTCCTTAATTTAAGTGAATGTCACCCCGAAAAAAAAAATATAGCTTTAATGAACCCCCAAACGCAAAAAAAATCAGCCATTTATGGACGCCACTGCCGGTCCGCGCCCTTTGCTGCTGACATGCACCGAAAAGGCACAGAGCAGTAGCAGAAGACAGCCAAGGAACAAGGGTGGTAAGAATTTAGAAGCCTTGCATAGAACTTTAACTTTAATGCGTGGTCTAGCTTTGGGGGTGGGTGGGTGATTAAGCTATGTACAAATTTTCTTTTTGGGGGTGGACATTCCCTTCAAGAATTTTTAAATAAAACCAAGTTAATTATTTAAACATGTATATACACAAATATCACACTAAATAAGGGTAAACTACAATATTGTATTTATATAAAAGCTGGGTAAAGAAGAAAAAACAGCTAGACCCATGGGTCTAATTCCCCATTTTTTTCTTGTTTTTTAAGTGGTTATGGACAAACCTTATACTGAAGTATCTTGTCCACGTAGTCGCCCAAGAAAGGTAGCGTGTGGTATGGGGGACCCACAAATCAAACAGCTTATGAGGTCAAAGAACTGACCATGGATGTCACCACAGACTGTGGGGGAAAAAAGCAAAATGCTGTCAAAATAGGAAGTAAAAGGACATCATGGCTGGAACACTGGAGGAAAAGTCAAAACGTACCTGGTTGCATGTAGGTAAAGACCAATTACCGTATATACTTAGTATAAGTCGAGATTTTCAGGCTTTAAAATTAGCTTGAAAACCTAACGTCGGCTTATACTCGGGTCAAGTCCTAATTAGCTCCAAATGCTGCAATTGCAGATAGTATCAGTAGGTGGCCAATGTTACAAAAAACCTTCATCTGCATAGAAAGTTACAGGAGCAGCTAATCTGCCTAACACTCCTTCCTGCTTCCTGTAGTCTGGCTGCTGGACTCACTCAGCACTGACACTGCTTATCTGGATGCTGTAAATCTGATGGGTCTTCTCCGTTTGGGGCAAAAAAATAGCCGCTAGTTCAGTGCAAATGACAGCTTGAAGCTACAACTCTCAGGTGACATTTTCAACTATTGGGGTCAGAGTGCCCTTTACTATACGGGGGTCAGGAGAATTTTAACTGATGGTAAGCTTTTTTAAAGTTTATTGAACCTTGTCACTCCACATGTTAAGAAACTAGAACTCCCAGCAACCAAAGCATGCTGGGAGTTGTAGATTCCAAACATCTTTAGTGCCAGGATTGGGGGTTACTGGTAATGAATTTGGCTATTAATTTATGGGAATTTGCTGTCATTTTGGCAACTTAAGCCACAAAGCAATACTGAATCAGAAGGCAGTAGTGGTCATAATTTCTACCCTCGGCTTATACTTGGGTCAATCAATTACTACTTTTTCAGGTAAAAATAGGTACCTACATTATACTCGAATTGACTTATACTCGAGTAATACAGTACATTTCTTACATTCCTGAATCTTTTGCAAATTTGTCCTGACTCTAGCATATTATATGACGATATTTACAAAAGAGCACAGATATCAAAGGATCTGCGCTAATAAACCATTTTCAGTAATTGCAATATAGAATTTCCCACTATGTATGGCTAAGCACATGAACCAATAACAAAAAAAACAGTCCAGCAAAAGACAAAGTAACTAATCCGATATAAACAAGCGTTTTTCATCATATATTCCCTTACAAACTAGAGACGCTCTGAAATGTCGGTGTCCACGGTTACTTTACAAAAAAAGGAATGACAGAAATTTGGATCTAAATGGAATGTAATAACACACTACACAGCACATGGTTGTTGAAATCAGAAGCTTTCTGTAACATGTGTTTATATGGTCCGGGTGCATTACTGAAATTAGTTTAGTTTAGTTTTCGGATGAAGGTAAACATACCCAGAAATTAAGCCAATAATGGATATGTTAGACGGATTTTTTGAACAGTTTAATAAATGCATAATGGGTAATTTCTCATCCACGCACAGCATGAGTGACCAGTTGAGCAGTTCCTGGTTAGAAATGACCTAGTTTACTAGATTGCCTTTATAGCAGTGGCAGATAGTAATGCTCTACAAAAACCGCTTGATTAAATTTTCTTCAGGATTTTGTATTTTATTTATTCTTTTTTACTTCAATTATCTGAGTTTGGACATTCATGGAGATAGATTTTTTTTTTTAGATCTATGTGCGAAATATTTTTCCATACATGAATAAAAAAGTGCTAATAAATAATTTAGCAATGTCCTAAGTGATAAAACCCTTCACTACAGCAAGCATTGCAGTCACTTTCTCCTTCCACCTGATGGCAAACACGCTCAGCAGGGGTGTGTAACTACCAGGGGAGCAACCACAGGGGGCCGGGAGCCCCATCTTTTTAATTTTCCAATGTTAGTATGGCTTCTTCCAGAAATCATGGTGCATGAAGCACAGATAGGAGCCCCCATATAGTTTTGCTGGGGGTCCCAATGACTCCTAGGTACGCCACTGACACTCGGTTTAATACTTCCCTCCTGTAGGTGCTCAAAGATGAAGGGACTGGCCTGCCTGCCTAACGATTGTCTGCCTTTGTATTTCTAGATCCTAATGTAGGAATCAATATGTGTTTCACCTGTAATGGGGGCCTCCACCTCAGCATGGTCTTTTCATGGCGCAAAATGGCAGCTCCTTCCCGGATAATGCGCAGGGGCCGTCTCCTCCCAACCGTCTTCTTTGATCAGGTGATTCCTGAGGGTCTCCAGCTGAGGACGTCCCTCCACAAAAACTTCATTCATAGACAGACGACGGGTAGGTGGAAAAAGGACAGCTAGGGAGACAAGGAAATATCATTATTACCTAATTAGGTTGAATAACGAATAAGAACACAGAAGAATTAGCAAATGTCTGTTTTTTTTTAAATTAGAAAAAAGATGGAATATACAAGACATTAAAAAAAAGATAAATGGTCTTTGGAACATCAGCTTCAAACAATGAACAATGATATAATAAGAACCGTGCCGTTAGTGTCCTTTTCAGAGGTAAAGGGGAGCAAATGAAGTTTGAGGCAGCATCCATTCAACAATGTCAGGCATGATCTATTGTTAGTGGAGCAATCTGTAGATCACTCCTAAGAAATGGATTGCCGCTGAGATTGTCCAATATGCGTCAGATCACTGAGCAAGGTCAGTAACAGCCAATACAAACGTTAGACTATCGACAGAAGCCTTAGCACAATTATCTAACACGTAAAAAGAAAGAGCTTAAATGTGCAGAAGAAAGGTTGTACTATATAGAATGCATCGCAGGCCACAAGAACAGAGTTTGCTCACTGGTATTGAGGATCATAAGAATTATATGAATGAAAATCAGCATGTGGGTAATTTAGTCTAGTAATCCAGTCACACCTAAATATAACCCAAGGCAAACAAAGAACCATGATAGAACGGACAAGTCTGTGAAGTTCAAGGACACCGAAACAAAATTTAAAATGTCCCATGGATAATTATGTCCTCAGATAAAGTCAGCAATACTGCCTGTAGCTGTAATATATCTTGTAATGACTGATCCCTTAAAGGAGACATTCCGAATAAAACACATTTTAGTAATTTACAGCCAAAATAAGTCATGTCTAACCATTGATGCTGCTGGGTAAAGATAGCGTTTGACTAAAGCATGTCCTGCTGTTTCCCCTCTCTTTCTGAGCATGTTCTGAGGCAGCGTACTATAGCTATTGTATCTGGATAGAATTGTGACCCTCTCTTAACTAGTAGTTTCTAGTCTTCAATTTAGGAAAACGTGTTTTGCACTCTACCTCCTTATGATCTCTATATAAAATATGTATTTAGATTGTAAACTCTTCGGGGCAGGGATTCATTCCAAATGTATTAGGGCATGATGCGTTAATAAAAATTTATCCATAATTTATACATATATGTGTTCTAAATTATGTATGAAATTGTATTTAATTTTATTTATCTGTATAATGGCTTGCACTTATCCTCGTTTGCATACTCTGTATTTATAATGTACAGCACTGTGTGTACCCAAGTGGTGCTTTATTAAAAAACTATACATACATACATACATATACCAGACCTGGAGGAATGAGAACCTTCACAAGAATATTTTTAAAAACAGTAAAATAAAAAGTACCTGGGGCAAGGAGGCATTAATCATTTTACCTCCCATAGTCTCTATGAAGACCACCAGCTAAAGGAAAACTTCTAACAGGTTTCAGCATGATCTTTGAAAATAAGTTCAGCAGCCCAAGCTATTACAGGGAAAGGCCAGTTTTCTACCTTTAAAATGAGCATCAACCACCTCTCTACGTGCTCCACAGCCCAAGATATAAAGAAATTACTAACCAGAAAGTTAATGGGTGGGAGGGCTACATGTGACATTCTAAGGCTGCTCCTCCACCTCGCCGCTGGCAAGCACAGCCTCAGATTTTAGTGACAGGACAGGAATTCTCTGCCCCTCCCGCTGCGTCAAGATCCCCACAGAGAAGGTAAGGGAATCTACAGCCCTACTCTCCCACTATGTGGAAAGAGTTCTCACTCTGCCTGAAAAGGTGATTTCATACAGTTTTCTGTGGGGGGGTCTGAGTGGCCACAGCACCAGCGAGTGGGCGGGACACATTGGGCTGTAAGGGAAGGGGCCAAGGGGGCATGCAAGAGGAGGGGGGCCTGCAAGGGGAGGAGGAGACACAGGGCAGATTGACGGTTATCCATGACGGTTTCAGAGCAGGAAGTGCAGGGGACCTGGTGATGCTGCTGCCATATCACACATAAAATGTAAATATCTTCAAAACTATGCAAATAAACAATGTAAATACATTGCAAAATTCTCAGGAGAGCAATCCTATCAATTTACCTAAAGGCATTTTTGGACCACTGTTCCCCTTTAAGCAGTATGGTAACAATCCCTCAGTCACGGTCCACACACCGTCTGTACCCTCCATACAGTTGAAAGGTACAGACAAATTGTTTGGCGCATTTTGGGTCACCTACCCTAATTCATAGACTTATTAATAGACACATTAACCCCACACCTTGTTTAAAAAGGCACGCGACCTATCAGAAAAAAGTTCTCATTAACCCTTTGTAGGAAAACAGCTTCTAAAAAAAAAAATAACATGGGAAACTTCCAAGGCACATTCCTAATTGTTTTTATCGAAGCATATTTCATCATTGGGGACCTACCCTATTTTACTTTAAAACTTGTCTCCTAAATTCAAAATATCTAATATTGACTTTTGGTATTCTGAGTGTTATATAACTGAAAAATATATTATAAAATAATGTCATCATAATAAGAAATACACTTGAAGCTTTCTAACTATATAAAAACATAGAATGTGGCCTTGAAAGTTTCCCATGTATTTTTTTTTGGAAGCTGTTGACCCACAAATGGTTAATGAGAACTTTTTTCTGATAGGTCTGAGTGCCTTTTTAAACAAGGTGTGGGGTGGTTAATGTATGAATCTAGTACCCTTCCAGAAACTTTTTAAATGTATAAAGAAGTTACTTTTTTTTAAACTTGCATCTCTGCTGGAGGTGGAGTGAGTGCTGGGGAACCGGAGGGATTGGTGCCATAATTGTTTATAGCTTGCGCTGCGTGAACTTATTCTGAGAAGCTAGGATGGGCTTCCGGTTTTGAGCACACCCTGGAGAGTACCCAAGCAGTTGGGAGAGCCAAAGCATACTCATGTGACATATACAGGCCAGTTAAGTATTGGAGGTTTACTGTCAGGTTGATGGGGGAATGAGGGAGGTCTCACAGCCACTGTATGCTTTAATATCTTAAAAAAAAACTGCAGATGACAACTGTAAGTGGCTGGTGCTTGTGAATATTTCTTCCCACTCGTACATTAGGGGCTTAGAGCTACGTTGGTTAGTTGAAAGCCACGCCGCTTTCTCTATTTCAGAATGACTGTACAAGAATCTGTTGGCATAAATACCCTGGAATGTACATGTCAGCATATAACAGCCAGGTGTTAAAGACCTCCCTAATTCAAGGTGTTGAATGCATTGTAGCTTACAGGTGTTTTCAAAACTGGCCGGGTAAGGCAATAAAAAAAAAGCATTGTACGTATCAGACAAATGGTGTTGAACCCCCACCTCTATTCAGGCTTGGTTTCTTTATTTTGCCTCCTTAACACCTGTTTTAAAACCAATCAGTTCCTTGCCAAGATGTTTAATTACAATCCTCAAATGTATGTTCCTTTTCTAAGATGCAGGTACAAGGCCTGAGGAATTGTCTCTTTGTGCTGGGCCATATGTTGGTGCAGCTGCTGCTTCTTCTTCACTGCAGATTTAAGGGCTCCCCTCTGAGGTTTTTTTTTTCCCTTAGCTGTGTGCTTGTGTCTGGTGTTTGTTCTTTGCTCAAAGTTTGCTCAAAGTTGTAGTCTTCTGTGGACACCCAGCTTGTGATCTAAAGGATGGTAGGAGTCAAACATCCAATTCTGGTCGTGTGGGTTTTCTGTAAACCCTACTAACTGTTTACCATTCTCCCTGACTTCTACCAAGCAGTCCAAGAAAATCAGGTGCTCTTTCATATCTCTAAATGTGATGGAAATACGATTTAGCAAGACGAGGTGTTGGAATACAAGGCATCATGGTATCAGAGCACAAATGTTATCTTGTATCCAAAGAGAGGATATACTGTATATTATGCATACTTTAATAAAATTATAGGGAAATTTGGTCCAATCCCAGCAGGACAAAAAAGGCCCTTCAACCAAGCATATTCCAATTTACAAGCTAAAGAGCTGTATGATTGTTCACCATCTTCTGTGGTGAAAAGGGAACTGCAAAAACGATAAGCAAAATAGGAAAATCACAAAAGAATCATTGATTTCACGTTTTTTTACATTCTTTAAATGACATTTTAAATAATTATTATACTTTACACTGGTTGCATAATGATTTCAAAGAACAATGCATGCACTGCACGGGGGTATATTTTCGATTGATTAATCAATTTATCAGAAACACATGCCCATTTTCACGATTGATCAATTGAAGTTCCCAGGAGGTCATAAAAAAAAGTGACTGGGTCAGAAGATCATTTTCTGTCAATCGCATCTTTCAGTGCACATCTCAGCAGAGTTCAAGCTGACTGAAGTGCAAGATGATGCATTTGGATGGTTCTTTTGATTAAAGGCACTAAAGCCAGAAAAATAACTATTTGCCATTCGTTTGTATTATTTACAGGAAGGTGAGAACGTTCTATTTGACCTCCCTGTGAATAATATTACGCTCGGGGGCCCTGGAACTTACCATACCAGCCGCTCCTTCACTGAACAGCTGTTCTCTCCCGATCGGTGCCCTATCTTTTGTATTGGCGCACCTGCGCACTAGAGTAGGGCGCCACGTCGGGACAGAGCGGCTGTCAGTGAAGGAGCGGCTGCAAGTGGATCGGTGTAAGGTAGTTCCAGGTCCCCTGAGCGTAATATTATTCACAAGGAGGTGATAATAAGCGTTCTACCTCCCTGGGTGATAACAAACGGACGGCAAATAGTATTTTTCTGCTTTAGGGGAGTTTAGTGTCCCTTTAAAGTCCGATCAAGAAGAATTGATTGGATGCACACTGGCACATGTTGCCTTGGTATGGGAGGCTTAAAAAAAAAAATTGGCAGAAAAGGTTAAAGGGTATCTCACCTTCAAGACAACCTTTTTCTGTCTACAAAGGTGGGATAGGGTCTTGCAGAACTTCTATCCCCCGTTCTATAGGTACTTGCAAAGCTTCTATCCCCTGGGGGTTCTGATCCGGCCCTCTGCTCGCAGGAAATTGCAAGCAGGGGGTCCGGACTGGCAGCCAGTCGTGATTGGCTGAGACACAGCTACTGGCAGGGCAGAATTCCGGGGAACGAAGCTCTTTAATTACATTACGGATTCGTTTTTTGAAAACAGGGGGTTGGGGTGGGATAGGGTCACTACACTACAGAAATTTTTTATAGGTAGGGCAACCAGGCAGCAAAGAGGAATTCAGAGGGAGGGGAGGAGGGCTTCACTGTGCATGCCAGAAACCTCTCAGAGGTGGCGGAAGAGGCGGAAACCTTTTCACTCACAGACAGGTCCTGCTATTACTTTCTGGGACTTTGGACAAACTTAAGGAAAGGTGACGATTTTTTAACACAATGGGGCCAGTAGGGGAGGGAAATTTTAGTTTTTGGGGTGGACATGCCCTTCAAGAGCTTCTACTAAAAGCTTTGCATAATGGCAAGTTACATTGCAGAGGCAAGGATACAGAAGGCAATAATTCAGTAATTCTGACTAAACACCTGACACGTGTCTGTTTACACCAGAAATTAACAACACACACCAATTCACCTGAGGGATTTCTTCCTTTAAGTGTGTTTTCTAACATTTTTAAGCATGTCATATCAGTGGTACAGGGAAATAAATTTCATTGCATTCATCTATTTTGTGGACTTAATACACTTTTTAAATAATATATAATGATAAACACCCTTAAGCGGCAGGCAGCATTTTTTTCTGTTTGATCTATACTTCTGTTCGTGTTAATAAAAGATTAATGATGAGCCATCATGCTGGTCCCCTTCATTATTATTCCGATTAAAAGAAAGATCATTCTCTATACATAGGCTCATAACCACCTAACGCCGAACATGGTCAAAAGGAAGTTCCCAACCAACCGAGATCAAAAAGATATTAAATTAAGGCAGATGTATAGAGGTTAAATCTCTTCACTATGACAAGGCTGCTGTGTACTCCAGGCAGCAGCCCAAATAGAAGATTCATTAGTTCCTATCTTTTGTCATGTTTCTTTGCAATTTAAATAGCAAGAGTTTTCTCTGTGCTTTAATGTCTCTAAAAGACACAGGTTGCAATAAAACCTAGAGATAAAATATTGCAGAGCTCGACAGAAATGAAAACCGAATGATACAAGTGCATGTACATAACAGTAAGTGCCATCACAAAACTATCCAGAGAAGATACATATGCAGTAGAGCTAAGAATCTGTAAAATATTCTGGCTCACAGTCAACTAAGAATGAGTTCCAAGTCCTTGTACTTGCCAGATAAAAGTGACATAGGGTGGCGTAGAGCTGTCTAATGTGCAGTGTAAACCGTGATTACAAGCACCAAGCATTAGCACTGAAATGATTAGCTACTTAGGAGACACAGATAAATAGCAAACATGTAGATTATTTGGCTGCAATTAGACAGAAATGTTAGCAATTTTGTGGAATACAAATGATGGATATAGTAGAAATACTTAGCAGGTCATATATTATGCAACCTCCTGATGCATAATGAAGGTTCTGTCATGTCATCAACTGTAGAGGTTGCTGTATATTATCAACATATTCTTATAGAATTGCTGTCACATGTGTGTACTCTGCTCAAGGCAGACTTACCTTCCCCACCCCTGAAAACCCAGACCTCTCAATAGTGACTTGCTGCTGTTCCTGAAGACAGATATTCAGCTTTTTTAAAGTGTAAAAGCTTGTTAAAGCTCACACATGCGCAGAGGAGGCAGCCCAGGGACAGCAGTCAGTCAGTCATTGACCATGACTGATGCACAGGAAGAAGACAATTATTGAAGTGGACCAGCGAGGAGGACTTCAGATTTCAGGGTGCAAATCTGTCTTCAGAAATGCCTGCCAGGGAAGCCACTATGTGAGTCAGGGTTTGTGGGGGAGGGGAAAGTAATAATATATATATTTTTTATATATATTGGTTTTATGTGCATGCATGTGCATGAGGGTTTCCAATTAAATTTTCATTAAAAAGAAAAAACTCTCATATCAATTATATTGCTAATAAGCTCATAATCCTATCATGGTATAACTTGGGTGTGTGTATATTGTAATTAAAATCTCTATAGGCATGTACCTAGGAATGAAAAAAAAAAAACTCAAGTATAATATGGAGATATAAACAAACACCTACACACAGTGATTCCTTTGAAATGTTTTGTGTGTGTGCTTGTATAAATCTATGTAGTAAGCCACACAAACACACTACACACAAGCACACATATTCCCAATATAGGGTCTGTGTTGTGCAGTTTCTGTGGCGATGCCAAGGGCCTGTCAATGTGCGAGGAAAGGGTGCTAATTACACTGCAAAGGAATCACCCCCACAAACATCGCCTTCAATGAACAGAGAGTGTGCGGTGGTGGGGGATAGAGAAGCAAGACAGCCCCAGACAGAGTAAAAATACAAAGAAAATGTATGCAATCCTTCCAGCAAATGCACTAAAATAAAGTACAGACAGAAATGCAATATCAAACCCATTCCAGCAATATACAATTAATAAAAGATAGGTGTTCAAAAGTGAACCTATCTTTTTCTCATTGAGGAATGGGAGGTAAAGTACCTGTATCTTACCTCCCGTTCTTCAATTAATCTAACAGAGCCCTTGAACTTAACCATGATCTCGCTCCTCCGCTGACTCCTCTGGCAGTTCCTCACTGCATCTGCGCAATACTCTACTACAGCATGCATGGGCTCTTCTGATAGTTCCCCACTACATCGCCCTATAGTATAGTATATCCCGGAAGCAGTCAGGAGCAGTAAGGGAAGTCAGCAGAGAGGCGAGATTGTATGTATGTTTAATAGTTTTGTTCCCGGCTCCTGATTAAAGAACAGGATGAAGACATAGCTCCTGTTCTTCAATTAATCAAAAAAGATAGGTCACCTTTTTGAGAGAACTTATCTTAAAAAAAAAACCTATTGGTAATATTATAGTCTCTGAAAATCTAGCAGGGCAGGCAGCTAACATGCAGAATTCTCATAGGGTATAATGAAATGTAACGAAGGAATACCTTTTAGCAAAGATCTCTAGAATAAGGGTATCTCACCGAACTACCCCCCCCCATAGTCTATTTTGAGCACTTTTTAAACTTAAAGCCTGGTTTTATTTTTTCCATTTCCTCCCAGCGAGAGACAGAGAAGTGGGCTGATACCTGATGACACACAGAGAGGCTATACTCCACTTTTCGGACTTTCAGTAGCCACGAACAGGACATCCAAAAGGAGCAGAGGAGAATGGTAATGATTTTTTAACATCATGTAATACAAATTTAGTTTGGGGGGGCGTGGACATTCCCTTAATGTACAGAAGAAAAAACATTTAACTTTCTACTGTCCATCAGTAATGCTTATTGTTTGCTTTCAGATATTACTTCCAATTAAATGCCGTGTTCAAACCACTGCTTCTAATCCTGTCAAACCAAACAAACACATTTGACAGACAATAGTTTCTTTGACATCAGATCTGACTTGGTAGACGGCCAATCAGGTTACATCCTATTTCTGACACAAGTACAACGCCGGTACAAAAGTCATGTCGGGGGGGGGGGGTCCAACCTTTATAGTCTACTATAGTCCAGCCTTTATCAAACACACTTGATTGAGGACCTTTGCGGTCCGAAACAGTTGTGTGGCACCTGCAAATAAATACAACACAGAGTCTTTGTCTGTCTACTAATCTTCTCTACAGAAAGCATATTTAGGATTATCTCCATATAATTTAACTGGGGTTGGTGAGAATATTTATCAGTAAATAATAATTCATGAATACACATAACCACAAATGATCAAGGCTACATAACCTAGATAACCTGGATAGCAAGCAGTACATGTCCATCTCAGCTGAGGCTTGGAAATTTAGGGGATTTACACAATGGAAAATCGTGTTGTAATGCTCTGATTGGTTGATGCTGTGGGATGATTCAATGTAAAATGGTATAAAATTCATGTGTCCAATAATAAAATTAGAACAGTTCACACAAGACACAGGATATTCTTGTGTCTTGTTTTCGTTATCTCGCAACTGTGATATTTGTGCCTAGTAGCGACAGCCTAATTTATTGCTTCTGCCTTATCACTACCTAGCAGTTGATCCAGAGGAAAGCAAAAAATACAGTGTGAGGGGGGAAATAATTCATTCCGAACTCCAAATGGCTATTGTAAAAGATTACTGGATCACCCAGAACTATCATATACAATAAAAACTAACAGGGAGATTCAATAAAAGTTCTATCGTTTAAAATGGTGGCAATTCTGCCCCAACCAATCAGATCTTATTTAACATTTTCGAAAGCTAACATCTGATTGGTTGGGGCAAAATTAGCACCATTTTAAACGATAAGAACTTTTATTGAATAACCCTGTAAGTGTGCGTCCCTGTGTCCGTGTGTGTGTCACTGCAGTTCCTATTGACTCGCCACTAGAGGGAGAGTCTCTGCAGTTCCTATTGACTCACCACTAGAGGGAGAGTCTCTGCAGTTCCTATTGACTCACCACTAGAGGGAGAGTCTCTGCAGTTCCTACTGACTCACCACTAGAGGGAGAGTGTCTGCAGGAGAACAGCAATTAAACAGACTTCCATTAAGGTTGCTTGGGACAGGGGCCCCTGGATTCGGGACAGATGGGGGGCCCTTGGATTTGGGACAGAGGGGGGGCCCTTGGATTGGGACAGAGGGGGGCCCTTGGATTCGGGACAGAGGGGGGGCCCTGGATTCGGGACAGAGGGGGGGCCTTGGATTCGGGACAGAGGGGGGGCCCTTGGATTCGGGACAGAGGGGGAGCCCTGGATTTGGGACAAGGGGGGGGCTGGATTTGGGACAGAGGGGGGCCCTGGCCTTGGGACACTAAGAGGGTACTCTGGCCTTGGGACACTAAGGGGGCACTCTGTGCTTCTAGCGCCCGTTATTGTAGCGGGCTTAATGTCTAGTATGTAATAATACCAGTAATTTTCAAAATTTTTCAATTTTAGAAATGTATCCATCTTTTGGAATAATCCAATGAATTCGCTATTACCAAATCTGCGGTAAGACGGTTCCACAGTTTTGACTGCTTTCACTGTAGAGAAATGTTATCGTTATTAAAGGATGTCAAGTTGCAAGTGCAAGTTGTTAAAAGGGCATCTATAGAGGGAATATGAACTTTTTTTTCTTTCTTTCCATGTGTTCTATAATTCCTCCCAACCCCCAGAGTCTTTATTTTCTTCCGTGTCCCTCTCTGTCCTGAGATACACAAATTATTATAAGAAGTGATTGCATTCCTCTACTCTTACTTGTACTGTCAATCAAATCATTGTGATGTGACCATCTTCCCTGCTCAAGTCCCTCCCTCCTCCCTGCTTTGTAACAAACAAAGAGATAAGAGCATTAGCAGGGGAAAGAGTGGTAGCTTTGACTGGAGAGATAAGGCTGCACTTGACCCCCCTTCTTGATAGATTTCGCTGTTTGATGATGGGTCACAAAGAAAGAGATTGTGTTGCAGCAGGACATGGAGAGATCCGTGTCTCCAGGACAGCTTGCTTTCTATTGGCCACTGTGTGTGGGTGTGTTTTTAACTCCTACTGCACATGATAAGCTTGTCGGGTAGCCGGAGTTAAGAAATGGAGGAGTCACCAACAGAGGTAGGTGAAAGGCAGCACAGCGTACATGAATTTAATTTTGCAGTGTGTCAATGTGTTTTTTTCACTATAGATGCCCTTTAAGGTGCTTTTCACATTCAAAATGATGTGGCACATTGTAGGCTCCTTCCAACATAAAGGGTAAGGGTGATATTTCTTTCTTGATCCCCATTAAGTTAAACTGTCATTTAATTATTTGACTAAACAAATTGTGGTGGCAGGAAAACATGGACTACTTTGATTGCATGTGAGCAATGTGATTAGACACTTGCATGTTAACACCACACAAAATGAATGAACATGGCTAAAAGGAATGAAAGGCAGATGCCAGTATTCCATTAAAAAAGGATCAATTTCTCAAAAGTGTAAAACACAGTTACGAGTGTGGAGATGATTTTAATTGAAAGCAAAGATGGCCTAGAAATAAAGATCTTGGATGGGCAGCCTGCACAAGGCAATGAATCATTTACATAAAAGATCATTCACATCTAAGTAATGACATCAATAATGATGACATCGTTGGTTATCCCAGACAATAGAAGAATAACGGTCAGGTCCATTAATTAGTAATTTAGCAAGGAAGTAAGGAAGATATCTGGAGTCCCTGGAGCTTGTTTATTAACAGAAAGTATTCAACAGAAATGAGTCACTAAAATGAAATACTAATCGATATCTTGGCTGCAGGACAAAATGCTGTGTTTCTGCAGTAACTAGCAGACAAGAAAAAAGCTCTTTAACTCACAATACTGTCATCTCTTAGGACAGTGCTCAAATGACATCTTTGAGCAGGTGGAAGCATTTGTGGTCATGTAATAAATGCTTTTTTTAAAACCCTGTAGAGGGCAGTGACATGATGGGATGGCAGATGACATGACTACACCGAAGGCCACAAAAAAATAGATAAACCGAGCAGAAAAAAGCATTCAACACAACACACTTCCACAGATATCTAGCAGGTTTTATGGTCTATAATGCACAACAGACCACAAAATCCCCTTGTCTGTTAAGCTGGGTCCACACATTAGCATTATAGGGCAGTCCTGTTGATACTGTTAATATCGCTAATGTGTGTACGGCCGAAACAACCACTTCTGATGCTGACGTTTGGCATTGGCAATAGTCGTTCCAGACGGAAGATTTCCCTTAAATGAAATATATATAAAGCAAAGGTGCGTTCCCCCCTAACAAGATGAGTCTGGGAAACCCCTATGTGGGTGGTGCTAGGGAAAACCAATATACTATATGTAATTATAAGTATAGACCTTAAAGACCCCTTTGTCAGCACTCACTTCCCTTGAAACCCAAATTGACATACAACTCAGTCACACAACCCCTTACAATATAACATATCCAGGGATGAACGGACCAATATGATAATCTAATACACTTTATTGAAATATCAAATAACACACCATATCAACACTATTTAAAAATCGGGCGTCCCGACAAACGGCGAAAATACTATCTAGTGCCTGGTACCGAATAGGAATGATATAGTCCCGTTTCAAGGCAATTCCGCTCAAGTAACTTGTCTGGTAAATGTATCCAGTAACTGAGCAGTTAGTTAATGCTGTAAGCAAAAAATCACATTCAGACACTTGTTATATAATTGTATCCAGTTAGTAAGCAGATAGATAATGCTGTGAGTAGTAAATCACATATAGGCGTATATATATCGGCTGCACATAGCGGGGTAACACAGTCAGTCAGTCTACCGTGACTAAGCCGGGACTTAGCAGACATGCATGTAAAGGAGCAATATAGGGTCGGCAGTAATTACGGACCCAAATGTTCTCTGATCCACATCTCGCTCAGCTGTCTCCCAACCTGGTTGATGCTTGTGTACTGAAGCTTGTAGTGTGTCCAGGAGCATATACAGCATAGTGATACCAGGCGGTGTGAAGTGCAGACTGTTCAGAACTACTATGCTCTATGTGGCAAAGTGGCAGCAGAGTCCGGGTGAAGAGGCAGCGTGAGGTAATGGGAGACAGCTGAGCGAGATGTGGATCAGAGAACATTTGGGTCCGTGATTACTGCCGACCCTATATTGCTCCCTTACATGCACGTCTCCTAAGTCCCGGCTTAGTCACGGTAGACTGAGTGACTGTGTTACCCCGCTATGTGCAGCTGATATATTTATCTTGCCTTTATCCCACGCATTGGATCACCCTGCATGCGCCTATATGTGATTTACTACTCACAGCATTATCTGCTTACTAACTGGATACAATTATATGACAAGTGTCTGAATGTGACTTTTTGCTTACAGCATTAACTAACTGCTCAATTACTGGATACATTTACCAGACTAGTTATTTGAGCGGAATTGCCTTGAAACGGGACTATATCATTCCTATTCGGTACCAGGCACTAGATAGTATTTTCGCCGTTTGTCGGGACGCCCGATTTTTAAATAGTGTTGATATGGTGTGTTATTTGATATTTCAATAAAGTGTATTAGACTATCATATTGGTCCATTCATCCCTGGATATGTTATATTGTAAGGGGTTGTGTGACTGAGTTGTACACACATTAGCGATATTAACAGTATCAACGGGACTGCCCTATAATGCTAATGTGTGTACCCAGCTTAACAGACAAGGGGATTTTGTGGTCTGTTGTGCATTATATACCATAAAACCTGCTAGATATCTGTGGAAGTGTGTTGTATTGGTCCGTTCATCCCTGGATATGTTATATTGTAAGGGGTTGTGTGACTGAGTTATATGTCAATTTGGGTTTCAAGGGAAGTGAGTGCTGACAAAGGGGTCTTTAAGGTCTATACTTATAATTACATATGGAAGATTTCCCTTGTTTGTGGTTGCCCCCTTGTACTTAAGTATAGGGAGTTGGCCGCGGTTGTAGGGATTATGGAAGTCATAAACGATCTCCCTATACTTTATATAGGGAGAACGATGTGTAACAAGATTACTGGTGTAAATGGAAGAATTGTAATGGGGGAGTTTTTAATCAAGTCAAGCAACAGAACAAAGAAATATATGTAAAGAAAAATATGTCTCACCTTCCTAATGTCATCTAAGCAGGTAATTTCAGGGGAAAGCCCCCCGTGCACACATAGGAACTGCTGGTTTAGCAGAGCTGCCAAAGGTAGGCAATCAAAGGCATCCATACAGGAGTCGTACACACGCTCCGAATACTTTATCTTACCTACGAAAGAACAGAGGGTTTGAAAAAAAGAAAAAGGAAAGCAAATGCACTCAAAGCAGTTAGTATTACTGTACAGCAGTTAAAAAAGGATGTGTATATATATATATATATATATAGATAGATAATAGATAGATAGATAGATAGATAGAGATATATATACACACAAAAGTTATTCTTTCAATATTTTCTATAGACATGACATTCTTATAACAGCACTTCAATCAGAATTCTGGGAAATGTTAAATGCAGCTCTAAAGTAAGTCGCAGCATTATAATAAGATTGCCTATAATTAGAAATTAGAGTATAATTACAAAACTAAAAGGAAAAGGCAAAGATAAAACACTTTTGTTGTGATCTAAGAATGATTAAACTATATGCAGGACACAAGAGATGTAACAACAACACAGATCACAAAGAACTGTCAGACAGACATTCTACAATGAGAAGGGCAAGCAGGAGATTCTAAATAAGAATTCTAGGATACAAGAGGTTGATGACTTGACAATGCAGCAGAACACATAGCTGATTGGAGTACACTCACATTCTTGCTTGAAGGTGAAGTATTCCGTTAAATGCCGGCACTCGTGGTTCCCTCGGAGTAAGAACAGGGTCTTGGGATGAATAATTTTCAGGCTCCAAAGGTACAGGACACACTGAGAAGGTACAAAATGTACAAGATCAAGTAGATTTTAACGAGATATACTAGAAAATATTCTAATTCCACAGCCTGTGTTTTTTTGACAGTGTTCTGAAAGCCAACAGATGGTTATGCATGCCTGATATATGGTAATTATATTTGTATTGTGGTCTCATTCTGTCAATAGAGTTAGCAGATAACATAATACACATATATATAATGATCTCCCCTCGTCACTGTCTGGGGAATACAATAAATACTGTCAGCACAAAAAAGGTGCAAAGTGCGCAAAAATATTTTCCCATTTCCCCTTTTGTTAAATGAATTCCATCAATTATAATACTAGCAGTATCCACTGCAGGACCAGGTTAAAGGAAAACCAAAGCTAAAATTAAAATAATAATAAGATTTTATCCAATAATTGGTGACTAAATTTCTTTGGGCATTATGATTTACGGATTCTGTCCCCCAATCATAAACACACACTGATAGTTAGTGTGTGTGATATGATAAAGTGCAAGCTCTTTGGGACAGGACTTGATGCAAATTGTAAAGTACTGCCTAGTATGTTTAGAGAAAACTAATTCATACCGTATATAAATAACTGTGTATTTTATTCTGCAGGTTTCTGCCTTTTTTCTGAATTCTACAGCTCTTCTTTCAAAATGTGTTCTAAACACTTACCCATAGTAGCACATGTCCAGTAAATTCTCTACCCCACAAATATACAAGTAACTACTGGCTGACCTGTCTGTGACTGCTGATCAAGACTGAGCACTCAACCAATTGTTGCAGGGATGTAGAAGTCAGAAAATGCCATAAGCCTGCAGAATTACAGGGGATTTCTCCTTAAATTTAAAGTGAATGTCCACCCCGAAAAAAAAAATATAGCTTTAATGAACCCCCAAACGCAAAAAAAATCAGCCATTTATGGACGCCACTGCCGGTCCGGCCCCTTTTGCTGCTGACATGCACCGAAAAGGCACAGAGCAGTAGCAGAAGACAGCCAAGGGAACAAGGGCTGGTAAGAATTTAGAAGCCTTGCATAGAACTTTAACTTTAATGCGTGGTCTAGCTTTGGGGGTGGGTGGGTGATAAAGCTATGTACAAATTTTCTTTTTGGGGGTGGACATTCCCTTCAAGAATTTTTAAATAAAACCAAGTTAATTATTTAAACATTGTAATATACACAAATATCACACTAAATAAGGGTAAACTACATTATATTGTATTTATATAAAAGCTGGGTAAGAAAGAAAAACAGCTAGACCCATGGGTCTAATTCCCCATTTTTTTCTTGTTTTTTAAGTGGTTATGGACAAACCTCTATACTGAAGTATCCTCTGTCCACGTAGTCGCCCAAGAAGAGGTAGCGTGTGGTATGGGGGGACCCACCAACTTCAAACAGCTTCATGAGGTCAAAGAACTGACCATGGATGTCACCACAGACTGTAGGGGGAAAAAGCAAAATGCTGTCAAAATCAGGAAGTAAAAGGACATCATGGCTGGAACACTGGAGGAAAAGTCAAAACGTACCTGTGTGCATGTAGGTAAAGACCAATTACCGTATATACTTCAGTATAAGTCGAGATTTTCAGGCTTTAAAATTAGCTTGAAAACCTAACGTCGGCTTATACTCGGGTCAAGTCCTAATTTAGCTCCAAATGCTGCAATTGCAGATAGTAATCAGTAGGTGGCCAATGTTACAAAAAACCTTCATCTGCATAGAAAGTTACAGGAGCAGCTAATCTGCCTTAACACTCCTTCCTGCTTCCTGTAGTCTGGCTGCTGGACTCACTCAGCACTGACACTGCTTATCTGGATGCTGTAAATCTGATGGGTCTTCTCAGTTTGGGGCAAAAAAATAGCCGCTAGTTCAGTGCAAATGACAGCTTGAAGCTACAACTCTCAGGTGACATTTTCAACTATTGGGGTCAGAGTGCCCTTTACTATACGGGGGTCAGGAGAATTTTAACTGATGGTAAGCTTTATTAAAAGTTTATTGAACCTTGTCACTCCACATGTTAAGAAACTAGAACTCCCAGCAACCAAAGCATGCTGGGAGTTGTAGATTCCAAACATCTTTAGTGCCAAGGAATTGGGGGTTACTGGTACTGAATTTGGCTATTAATTTATGGGAATTCTGCTGTCCATTTTGGCAACTTAAGCCACAAAGCAATACTGAATCAGAAGGCAGTAGTGGTCATAATTTCTACCCTCGGCTTATACTTGGGTCAATCAATTTTTACTACTTTTTCAGGTAAAAATAGGTACCTCCACTTATACTCGAATTGACTTATACTCGAGTATATACAGTACATTTCTTACATTCCTGACTCTTTTGCAAATTTGTCCTGACTCTAGCATATATATATGACGATATTTACAAATGAGCACAGATATCAAAGGATCTGCGCTAATAAACCATTTTCAGTAATTGCAATATAGAATTTCCCACTATGTATGGCTAAGCACATGAACCAATAACAAAAAAAACAGTCCAGCAAAAGACAAAGTAACTAATCCGATAATAAACAAGCGTTTTTCATCATATATTCCCTTACAAACTAGAGACGCTCTGAAATGTCGGTGTCCACGGTTACTTTACAAAAAAAGGAATTGACAGAAATTTGGATCTAAATGGAATGTAATAACACTATCACAGCACATGGTTGTTGGAAATCAGAAGCTTTCTGTAACACTGTTTTATATGGTCCGGTGCATTACTGAAATTAGCTTTAGTTTAGTTTTCGGATGAAGGTAAACATACCCAGAAATTAAGCCAATAAGTGGATATGTTAGACGGATTTTTTGAACAGTTTAATAAATGCATAATGGGTAATTTCTCATCTCACGCACAGCATGAGTTGACCAGTTGAGCAGTTCCTGGTTAGAAATGCACCTAGTTTACTAGATTGCCTTTATAGCAGTGGCAGATAGTAATGCTCTACAAAAACCTGCTTGATTAAATTTTCTTCAGGATTTTGTATTTTATTTTAATCTTTTTTTACTTCAATTATCTGAGTTTGGACATTCATGGAGATAGATTTTTTTTTTTTAGATCTATGTGCGAAATATTTTTCCATACATGAATAAAAAAGTGCTAACTAAATAATTTAGCAATTGCCTAAGTGATAAAACCCTTCACTACAGCAAGCATTGCAGTCACTTTCTCCTTCCACCTGATGGCAAACACGCTCAGCAGGGGTGTAACTACCAGGGGAGCAACCACAGGGGGCCCGGGAGCCCCATCTTTTTAATTTTCCAATGTTAGATATAGGCTTCTTCCAGAAAATCATGGTGCATGAAGCACAGATAGGAGCCCCATCATAGTTTTGCTGGGGGTCCCAATGACTCCTAGGTACGCCACTGACACTCGGTTTAATACTTCTCCCTCCTGTAGGTGCTCAAAGATGAAGGGACTGGCCTGCCTGCCTAACGATTTGTCTGCCTTTGTATTTCTAGATCCTAATGTAGGAATCACTATGTTGTTTCACCTGTAATGGGGGCCTCCACCTCAAGCATGGTCTTTTCATGGCGCAAAATGGCAGCTCCTTCCCGGATAATGCGCAGGGCCGCTTCCTCCTCCAACCGTCCTTCTTTGATCAGGTGATTCCTGAGGGTCTCCAGCTGAGGACGTCCCTCCACAAAAACCTCATTCATAGACAGACGACGGGTAGGTGGAAAAGGGACAGCTAGGGAGACAAGGAAATATCATTATTACCTAATTAGGTTGAATAACGAATAAGAACACAGAAGAATTAGCAAATGTCTGTTTTTTTTTTAAATTAGAAAAAATGATGGAATATACAAGACATTAAAAAAAAGATAAATGGTCTTTGGAACATCAGCTTCAAACAATGAACAATGATATAATAAGAACCGTGCCGTTAGTGTCCTTTTCAGAGGTAAAGGGGAGCAAATGAAGTTTGAGGCAGCATCCATTCAACAATGTCAGGCAATGATCTATTGTTAGTGGAGCAATCTGTAGATCACTCCCCTAAGAAATGGATTGCCGCCTGAGATTGTCCAAATATGCGTCAGATCACTGAGCAAGGTCAGTAACAGCCAATACAAACGTTAGACTATCGACAGAAGCCTTAGCACAATTATCTAACACGTAAAAGAAAGAGCCTTAAATGTGCAGAAAGAAAAGGTTGTACTATATAGAATGCATCGCAGGCCACAAAAGAACAGAATGTTTGCTCACTGGTATTGAGGATCATAAGAAATTATATGAATGAAAATCAGCATGGCTGGGTAATTTTAGTCTAGTAATCCAGTCACACCTAAATATAACCCAAGGCAAACAAAGAACCATGATAGAACGGACAAGTCTGTGAAGTTCAAGGACACCGAAACAAAATTTAAAATGTCCCATGGATAATTATGTCCTCAGATAAAGTCAGCAATACTGCCTGTAGCTGTAATATATCTTGTAATGACTGATCCCTTAAAGGAGACATTCCGAATAAAACACATTTTAGTAATTTACAGCCAAAATAAGTCATGTCTAACCATTGATGCTGCTGGGTAAAGATAGCGTTTGACTAAAGCATGTCCTGCTGTTTCCCCTCTCTTTCTGAGCATGTTCTGAGGCAGCGTACTATAGCTATTGTATCTGGATAAGAATTGTGACCCTCTCTTAACTAGTAGTTTCTAGTCTTCAATTTAGGAAAACGTGTTTTGCACTCTACCTCCTTATGATCTCTATATAACATATGTATTTAGATTGTAAACTCTTCGGGGCAGGGATCTCATTCCAAATGTATTAGGGCATGATGCGCTTAAATCAATTTATCCATAATTTATACATATATGTGTTCTTAACTTATGTATGAAATTGTATTTAATTTTATTTATCTGTATAATGGCTTGCACTTATCCTCGTTTGCATACTCTGTATTTTATAATGTACAGCACTGTGTACCCAAGTGGTGCTTTATTAATAAAACTATACATACATACATACATATACCATGACCTGGAGGAATGAGAACCTTCACAAGAATATTTTTAAAAAACAGTTAAAATAAAAAGTACCTGGGGCAAGGAGGCATTAATCATTTCTACCTCCCAATAGTCTCTATGAAGACCACCAGCATAAGGAAAACTTCTAACAGGTTTCAGCATGATCTTTGAAAATAAGTTCAGCAGCCCAAGCTATTACAGGGAAAGGCCAGTTTTCTACCTTTAAAATGAGCCATCAACCACCTCTCTACGTGCTCCACAGCCCAAGATATAAAGAAATTACTAACCAGAAAGTTAATGGGTGGGAGGCTGACATGTGACATTCCTAAGGCTGCTCCTCCACCTCGCCGCTGGCAAGCACAGCCTCAGATTTTAGTGACAGGACAGGAATTCTCTGCCCCTCCCTGCTGCGTCAAGATCCCCACAGAGAAGGTAAGGGAATCTACAGCCCTACTCTCCCACTATGTGGAAAGAGTTCTCACTCTGCCTGAAAAGGCTGATTTCATACAGTTTTCTGTGGGGGGGTCTGAGTGGCCCACAGCACCAGCGAGTGGGCGGGGACACATTGGGCTGTAAGGGAAGGGGCCAAGGGGGGCATGCAAGAGGAGGGGGGCTGCAAGGGGAGGAGGAGACACAGGGCAGATTGACGGTTATCCACTGACGGTTTCAGAGCAGGAAGTGCAGGGGACCTGGTGATGCTGCTGCCATATCACACATAAAAATGTAAATATCTTCAAAACTATGCAAAATAAACAATGTAAATACATTGCAAAAATTCTCAGGAGAGCAATTCCTATCAATTTACCTAAAGGCATTTTTGGACCACTGTTCCCCTTTAAGCAAGTATGGTACCAATCCCTCAGTCACGGTCCACACACCGTCTGTACCCTTCCATACAGTTGAAAGGTACAGACAATTGTTTGGCGCATTTTGGGTCACCTACCCTAATTCATAGACTTATTAATAGACACATTAACCCCCACCTTGTTTAAAAAGGCACTCGGACCTATCAGAAAAAAGTTCTCATTAACCCTTTGTAGGAAAACAGCTTCTAAAAAAAAAAATAACATGGGAAACTTCCAAGGCACATTCCTAATTGTTTTTATCGAAGCATATTTCATCATTGGGGACCTACCCTATTTTACTTTAAAACTTGTCTCCTAAATTCAAAATATCCTAATATTTGACTTTTGGTATTCTGAGTGTTATATTAACTGAAAAATATATTTATAAAGTAATGTCATCTATAATAAGAAATACACTTGAAGCTTTCTAACTATATAAAAACAATTAAGAATGTGCCTTGAAAGTTTCCCATGTATTTTTTTTTTGGAAGCTGTTGACCCACAAATGGTTAATGAGAACTTTTTTCTGATAGGTCTGAGTGCCTTTTTAAACAAGGTGTGGTGGTGGTTAATGTATGAATCTATGTACCCTTCCAGAAACTTTTTAAATGTATAAAGAAGTTACTTTTTTTTAAACTTGCATCTCTGCTGGAGGGTGAGTGAGTGCTGGGGAACCGGAGGGATTGGTGCCATACTTGTTTAATAGCTTGCGCTGCTGAACTTATTCTGAGAAGCTAGGATGGGCTTCCGGTTTTGAGCACACCCTGGAGAGTACCCAAGCAGTTCGGGAGAGCCAAAGCCATACTCATGTGACATATACAGAGGCCAGTTAAGTATTGGAGGTTTACTGTCAGGTTGATGGGGGGAATGAGGGAGGTCTACAGCCACTGTATGCTTTAATATCTTTAAAAAAAAACTTGCAGATGACAACTGTAAGTGCTGGTGCTTGTGAATATTCTCATTCATCCAGGGCATGGTTTATCTGTTGTATTCAGTTAGATCTACTGGGCTTGAAGTTTAGTTCTTGAAAACGTTTCACTAGTCATCCGACTGGCTTTCTCAATTCAGAATGACTTGTACAAGAATCTGTTGGCAATAAATACCCTGGAATGTACATGTCAGCATATAACAGCCAGGTGTTAAAGACCTCCTAAATTCAAGGTGTTGAATGCATTGTAGCTTACAGGTGTTTTCAAAACTGCCCTGGGTAAGGCATAAAAAAAAAGCATTGTACGTATCAGACAAATGGTGTTGAACCCCCACCTCTATTCAGGCTTGGTTTCTTTATTTTTGCCTCCTTAACACCTGTTTTAAAACCAATCATGTTCCTTGGCCAAGATGTTTACATTACAATCCTCAAATGTATGTTCCTTTTCTTAAGATGCAGGTACACGGCCTGAGGAATTGTCTCTTCTGTGCTGGGCCATATGTTGGTGCAGCTGCTGCTTCTTCTTCACTGCAGATTTAAGGGCTCCCCTCTGAGGTTTTTTTTTTCCCTTAGCTGTTGCCTTTGTGCTAGTGGTGTTGTTCTTTGCTCAAAGTTTGCTCAAAGTTGTAGTCTTCTGTGGACACCCAGCTTGTGATCTAAAGGATGGTAGGAGTCAAACATCCAATACTGGTCTGTGTGGGTTTTCTGTAAACCCCTACTAACTGTTTACCATTCTCCCTGACTTCTACCAAGCAGTCCAAGAAAATCAGTGTGCTCTTTCATATCTCTAAATGTGATTGGAAATAACGATTTAGCAAGAATAACGAGGTGTTGGAATACAGGCATCATGGTATCTAGAGCACAAAATGTTATCTTGTATCCATAGAGAGGATATACTGTATATCTATGCATACTTCTAATAAAATTATAGGGAAATTTGGTCCAATCCCAGCAGGCACAAAAAAGGCCCTTCAACCAAGCATATTCCAATTTACAAGCTAAAGAGCTGTATGATTGTTCACCATCTTCTGGTGAAAAGAGGAACTGCAAAAACTGATAAGACAATAGGAAAATCACCAAAAGAATCATTGATTTCACGTTTATTTACACTTCTTTAAATGACATTTTAAATTAATTATTATACTTTTACACTGGTTGCATAAATGATTTCAAAGACTAATGCATGCCATGCACGGGGGTATATTTTTCGATTGATTTAATCAATTTATTCAGAACATCAATGCCCATTTTCACGATTGATCAATTGAAGTTCCCAGGAGGTCAATAAAAAAAGAAGTGACTGGGTCAGAAGGATCATTTTCTGTCAATCGCATCTTTCAGTGCACATCTTCAGCAGAGTTCAAGCTGACTGAAGGTGCAAGATGATGCATTTGGATTGGTTCTTTTGATTAAAGGAACACTAAAGCCAGAAAAATAACTATTTGCCATTCGTTTGTATTATTTACAGGAAGGTGAGAACGCTTATTCTGACCTCCCTGTGAATAATATTACGCTCGGGGGCCCTGGAACTTACCATACCAGCCGCTCCTTCACTGAACAGCTGTTCTCTCCCGATCGCGTGCCCTATCTTTTGTATTGGCGCACATGCGCCTAAGATAGGGCGCACGGTCGGGACAGAGCGGCTGTCAGTGAAGGAGCGGCTGCAAGTGGATCGGCTGTAAGGTAAGTTCCAGGTCCCCTGAGCGTAATATTATTCACAAGGAGGTGATAATAAGCGTTCTCACCTCCCTGTGAATAATACAAACGGACGGCAAATAGCTATTTTTCTGGCTTTAGGGGAGTTTAGTGTCCCTTTAAAGTCCGATCAAGAAGAATTGATTGGATGCACATCTGGCACATGTTGCCTTGTGTATGGCAGGCTTAAAAAAGATTGGCAGAAAGGTTAAAGGGTATCTCCACCTTCAAGACAACCTTTTTCTGTCTACAACCGGGTGGGATAGGGTCTTGCAGAACTTCTATCCCCCGTTCTATAGGTACTTGCAAAGCTTCTATCCCCTGGGGGTTCTGATCCGGCCCTCTGCTCGCAGGAAATTGCAAGCAGGGGGTCGGACTGGCAGCCATGTCAGTGATTGGCTGAGACACAGCTACTGGCAGGGCAGAATGCCGGGGGAACGAAGCTCTTTAATTACATTACGGATTCGTTTTTTGAAAACATGGGGGTTGGGGTGGGATAGGGTCCACTACACTACAGAAAATTTTTTATAGGTAGGGCACCAGGCAGCAAAGAGGAATTCAGAGGGAGGGGAGGAGGGCTTCACTGTGCATGCCAGAAACCTCTCAGAGGTGGCGGAAGAGGCGGAAACCTTTTCACTCACAGACAGGCTCCTGCTATTCACTTTCTGGGACTTTGGACAAACTTAAGGAAAGGTGACGATTTTTTAACACAATGGGGCCAGTAGTGGGGGAAATTTTAGTTTTTGGGGTGGACATGCCCTTCAAGAGCTTCTACTAAAAGCTTTGCATAATGGCAAGTTACATTGCAGAGGCAAGGAATACAGAAGGCAAATAATTCAGCTAATGTCTACTAAACACGTGACACGTGTCTGTTTACACCAAGAAATTAACACACCAATTCACTGAGGGATTTCTTCCTTTAAGTGTGTTTTCTACACATTTTTAAGCATGTCATACAGTGGTACCAGGGAAATAAAATTTCATTGCATTCATCTATTTTTGGGACTTAATACACTTTTTAAATATATACTGATAAAACCCTTAAGCGGCAGGCAGCATTTTTTTCTGTTTGATCTAACTTGCTGTTCGTGTTAATAAAAGATTAATGATGCAGCCATCATGCTGGTCCCCTTCATTATTATTCCGATTAAAAGAAAGATCATTTCTCTTATACCATAGGCTCATAACCACCTACAGCAGAACATGGTCAAAAGGCAAGTTCCCAAACCACCGCAGATCAAAAAGATATTAAATTAAGGCAGATGCATTTAGAGGTAAATCTCTTCACTATGACAGGGCTGCTGTGTCTCCAGGCAGCAGCCAAATAGAAGATTCATTAGTTCCTATCTTTTGTCATGTTTCTTTGCAATTTAAATAGCATAGCAGTTTTCTCTGTGCTTTAATGTCTCTAAAAGACACAGGTGCAATAAAACCTAGAGATAAAATATTGCAGAGCTCGACAGAAATGAAAACCGAATGATACAAGTGCATGTACATAACAGTAGTGCCATCCACAAAACTATCCAGAGAGATACATATGCAGTAGAGCTAAGAATCTGTAAAATATTCTGGCTCACAGTCAACTAAGAATGAGTTCCAAGTCCTTGTACTTGCCAGATAAAAGTGACATAGGGTGGCGTAGAGCTGTCTAATGTGCAAGGTGTAAACCGTGATTACAAGCACCAAGCATTAGCACTGAAATGATTAGCTACTTAGGAGACACAGATAAATAGCAAACATGTAGATTATTTGGCTGCAATTAGACAGAAATGTTAGCAATTTTGTGGAATACAAATGAGTGATATAGTAGAAATACTATAGCAGGTCATATATTATGCAACCTCCTGATGCATAATGAAGGTTCTGTCATTTTGTCATCAACTGTAGGAGTTGCTGTATATTATCAACATATTCTTATAGAATTTGCTGTCACATGTGTGTACTCTGCTCAAGGCAGACTTACCTTCCCCACCCCTGAAAACCCAGACCTCTCAATAGTGACTTGCTGCTGTTCCTGAAGACAGATATTCAGCCTTTTCTTAAAGCTGTAAAAGCTTGTTACAAGCTCACACATGCGCAGAGGAGGCAGCCCAGTGAGCAGCAGTCAGTCAGTCATTGACCATGACTGATGCATCAGGAAGAAGACAATTATAGAAGGTGGACCAGCGAGGAGGACTTCAGATTTCAGGGTGCAAATCTGTCTTCAGAAATGCCTGCCAGGTAAGCCACTATTGTGAGGTCAGGGTTTGTGGGGGGAGGGGAAAGTAATAATTTATATATATTTTTTATATATATGGTTTTATGTGCATGCATGTGCATGAGGGTTCATCAATTTAAATTTTTCCATTAAAAAAGAAACCTCTCATATCAATTACTATTGCTAATAAGCTCATAATCCTATCATGGTATAACTTGGGTGTGTATATTGTAATTAAAATCTCTATAGGCATGTACCTAGGAATAGAAAAAAAAAACCTCAAGTATAATATGGAGATATAAACAAACACCTACACACAAGTGTTCCTTTGAAAATGTTTGTGTGTGTGCTTGTATAAATCTATGTACAGTAAGCCACACAAACACACTCACACACAAGCACACAATATTCCCAAATATAGGGTCTGTCTGTGCAGTTTCTGTGGCGATGCCAAGGGCCTGTCAATGTGCGAGGAACAGGGTGCTAATTACATGGCAGGGAAGGAATCAGCCCCCACAAGACATGGGCGCCTGCAATGAACGAGAGAGTGTGCGTGTGGGGGATAGAGAAGCATACAGCCCAGACAGAGTAAAATACAAAGAACATGTACTGCAATCCTTTCCAGCAAATGCACTAAAATAAAGGTACAGACAGAAATGCAATATCAAACCCATTCCCAGCAATATACAAATTAATAAAAGATAGGTTCGTTCAAAAAGTGAACCTATCTTTTTTCTCATTGAGGAATGGGAGGTAAAGTACCTGTATCTTACCTCCCGTTCTTCAATTAATCTAACAAGAGCCTTTGAACTTAACCATGATCTCGCTCCTCCGCTGACTCCTCTGGCAGTTCCTCACTGCATCTGCGCAATACTATACTACAGCATGCATGGGCTCTTCTGATAGTTCCCCACTACATCCGCCCTATAGTATAGTATATCCCGGAAGCAGTCAGGAGCAGTAAGGGAAGTCAGCAGAGAGGCGAGATTGTATGTATGTTTAATAGTTTTGTTCCCGGCTCCTAGATTAAAGAACAGGATGTAAGACATAGCTCCTGTTCTTCAATTAATCAAAAAAAAGTATAGGTCACCTTTTGAGAGAACTTATCCTTAAAAAAAAAACCTATTGGTAATATTAATAGTCTGAAAATCTAGCAGGCAGGCAGCTAACATGCAGAATTCTCATAGGGTATAATGAAATGTAACGAAGGAATACCTTTTAGCAAAGATCCTAAGAATAAGGGTATCTCCACCGAACTACCCCCCCCCCCTAGTCTATTTCTGAGCACTTTTTAAACTTAAAGCCCTAGTGTTTTATTTTTTCCATTTCCTCCTCCAGGAAGACAGAGAAGTGGGCTGATACCTGATGACACACAGAGAGGCTCATACTCCACTTTTCTGGACTTTCAGTAGCCACTGCAGGACAACCAAAAGGAGCAGAGGAGAATGGTAATGATTTTTTAACACTACATAGTAATACAAATTTTAGTTTGGGGGGGGTGGACATTCCCTTTAAATGTACAGAAGAAAAAACATTTACTTTTTCTACTGTCCATCAGTAATGCTTATTGTTTGCTTTCAGATATTACTTCCATTAAATGCCGTGTTCAAACCACTGCTTCTAATCCTGTCAAACCAAACAAACACATTTGACAGACAATAGTTTCTTTGACCATCAGATCTGACTTGGTAGACGGCAATCAGGTTTACATCCTATTTCTCTGACACAAGTACAACAGTCGGTACAAAAGGTCATGTCAGTAAAGCTGCAAATATTTTTACTTCCTCAAATACTGGATCTGATCACACAAAGCTGATTTATCTGCCGCTTTCCTACAATACAAATGACAGACTACATTGAGGCCGAGGCCTATAGATTGGTACACATAGGTGTTCGTGATTGAGCCTGTATTAAGTTTGTTAAGGCTTCCTTTCCAGAGATGAAATGGTGGGGAACATATTTTTGACATTAGGAGCAAGTTAGACAACACTAGGAGCAAATGTAATTCTTTTATGTAGTCTTGTAGGAAACCTCATAACTAGGGGTAGCTGTGGGTACAAACCTACTTGAAATACACCCTTGCATTTTCAAGTTAGTATTTAGTTTTGTTGTCTGGAAAGGAGGAACATAGAAGAGGATGTTAGTTTTGTGGTATAAATTTGACGAGATCTGGAAGCCAAGCACAGCCAATGACATTCACTAACAGTATAAGCATATACATTTTCCGTATTAAGCCCATATATATTAGTAACAGCAATACACTGCTTGCTATTGCATTGTAGGCCAACAGAATTCCTGTGTGGATAGGAATTTATTAATACTCAACTTCAGGGGCATAAAGTATAAAAAAAACCCCCAAAGAATAATGCCATCACACATACAGGTTCTTATCGTTAAACACACACACACACACACACAGCATAATGAAATTACCCTCCGAATGTTAGTAACATGATGGATAATGTAACAACAAACAGATTGATGTATCTAGTAATCTAATAACATTTAGCAATAAGTACATGCACTAAGGGTTGTGCAGAAATATGCAGCGTAATTTAATAACCCAGCTTCATGGAAGCACTCAGGGCAGCATTAGTATAGCTATGTGAAGGAGAAATATGGGGGATCAGTTAACAGGCACATAGAGTAACTTGAAAAATCTAGACAGCAAGATAATATAATAACACTAGATCTATATATAAAAATACTTATGCTCACATGGTTAAACAATAGAACTATATGCAGGTTTTAGATTACAGACACTGGGTCACACAGAAACACTATAACCGACGGAATCACATAATAAAAGTACAGTAGAACAGTGTACAGAAACATCTTAACTCAGAAACTCAAGGCACTCAAGCATGTAAAGATCAATATAAAATCCCTTTATTTGGTTCAGTGCAGTGCATATTAAAAACATTTAAAATTCAAAGACTTCTCAGGGGTCTGATGCTATATAGTATTACAAGCCCATGTGCAAATAGTGCTGCAAATATATGCTTAATCAGAGTGATATCAAGTTATACATTATAGGATAAGTAACCGTGTCACAAACAGCATGTAAACAGGTATAATAATAAGTCTAAATCCTATACGTATCCCCCCTGGGAAAGTTGCACAGCATAAATTCTTTGTGGCATAGAACAGGGCTAAAGGTAGGTAGAAGTACAACATGGCATCAGACTCTAGGCTGGCTCCGCTGGCGTGTGTCGCCCGCCATTGGGCTTTTTCCAAAGCTTTCCAGCAGTGGATTAAATTGTAGTTTTGGGGGTGGACATGCCCTTTAAAAGGACAACTTTTCTGGTCTATGGGAAGACATACTCTGCCAGAAGGTCCTAGCATTTTAGTTTCATATCCTACAGAGGAGGTGGTTTGCAGAGTTAATATGCCCTTTAAGGCTGTGGTCCATCAAACAGACTATATACTGGCAAATGCAGGTGCTTCCGAAACCCTGCGATGTATCGAGTTAAAGGGTAACTCCAGCCCAAAATAACTATTTTGAAAAATTATGGGTCTGCAACAGTGATGTCACGGCCAATGGCTGACACCCAATACCGATCGCATGTTTACAAGAGAGCTCTGCTCCTGAGCATGCTCATAACCAGCTTGCAACAAATAACAAAGAAGGAGGGACTCCCGGCGAGGGATCGGCTGTTGGAAAGTAGCTATAACTTAATATGGAAGCGTTGGAGACAGGTAATATTACAACGAAAGTGGGCTTTTGGGGGGTAATTTCTCAAAATATTATTTTGGGGCTGGAGTTTAGTTAATTGAAAAATTTTGATCAGTATAGTCAGAATATTAGACCATGCTAATAATTAACGCATGCTAAATATCATTTAATTTGATCTATTGGCACACAATATACCTGAAATTTATTATACAGCCCATTTCTAAGTGATCATGCCCCTACACCAGGGTTTCTCAAAAAGTGTGCCTCCAGATGTTGGAAAAATACAACTCCCACCCCAGCATTCCCTGGCTTCTCTCTGTAGTTGAAGAATGCTGGGAATTGTAGTTTTCAAACAAATGTAGTCACACAGTTTGAGAACCCATGCCCCACAGAAGCACACAGAATACAGCAATAATATTATAACTAGGGACACAAGTCATGTAGTAATATTAGAACTATAGCCATACTAACACTAGAACTGTGTACAAATGTAATGACTCTGGGTCTGTGTAAGGACTAAGGATCACATAACAACACTAGAACTAAGGAGAGGTATCACGATAACATTAGAACTGTGTACAGGCATATAGGTTCACATAATGACAACAGGACTTGGTAAAGAAGCACAGGATTGTATTACACCACTAGAAATCTGTACACACCATCAGGCTCATTTAATAAAAAAACCACAGCGCTAATGCAAAAGTTTGCCTCTGCTATTAATCTGCAGCAACCAATCAGATGTTACATAACTGCAGGAACCCAGTAAAATCTGATTGGTTGTTGCAAAATTGTGGACATCATATTGCATTAGCCCTTATGTACAGAAAATAATTTTATTACTTGCCTCATCTTAAATACATGAAAGTAGCACTTTCTCTGATTTGTGTGTTGCTGAATGCTTTCAATCCAGCACACATTTTGTTTAGGAGCAGTATCCCCCCATCCCCTCCATCTGAACTGACTTTTTTCCCACAAACCAACTGTCAAGCCTGCACACAGCATACAACTTTCCAACTGTCAAAACTCTGTCACCATTCCAGCTACATTAAAACTTCTCATAAAATAATAGTTTTTGATTGGATATCTAAAGAAATAGGGGGCAGATCAACAATAAAATGATAGAGTGGTGGCTGGGAAGAATTATAGTTTCCAGTTATGGTCAATTTAAAATAACTTTTTTTCCGGTATAGATGCCCTTTAATGTCTAAACTTAGTATTGAATACAGACCTACAAGAGACCTTAAACACACCAAGATGTTTCCATAAGGGAGCATAGGTATTTAAAACAAAAAGTCCCCTATGTGAGCAAGATTTAAAATAAATAATAGATCTAACCCGATGCAAACAAAACCTAAGTTCATGCAGTACCAATAGGGTTGTGCAGAGAGTATAGAGCTGTCACAAAGTTAGGACAATTAGTTTTCATGACCCATGGGCATTTATAGAACATGTGATTTCAGCTTTTCAGTCTGAACATATACAGTGTAATGTTGGCCATACAGTTCAACACTTCTGTGACATTTAGACAATGGACAGGTCCTGATAAATGGAAAAAAGTCATGTGGTAAAACTACTGGGCTTTTTAGATACAATAATAATATATAATAACAAGTGCAGGGCCAGCAAACGTTTGCTTACATTTTTCTTACCTCTCTCCCAGTGTCCCTAAAAAATCAACACTGCTTAACAATAATGCAATTTCAAATGTCATTGATAGAGGTTGAGACTAATAGTGGCCAACCATCTTAATTGCACAATATTGGGATATTCTCCATCATACAATCATCGGTGTGTTAACCATTGGACAACAAGGATGTTGATATGATTGTTCAGCCTATCTGGCAAGTTAAAAAATGTTTAATCGTCCAGTACGATCGTGATTATAGTGTGTATGGCCACCATAAGCTGTCTCAGCAAAAAATAAACAGAGAGGGGGACCAAAACCACCATTTTTGAGCATTAACTCATCATCATCAAATCTGCTGCCAAAAAGATATGCAAAGAAGCAAATGGCAAGCTAATTAAATAGTGTGGCTGCTTATAAGATCCCTATGAACGACTGAGAGACACATTTACCAATTACTAAACCACAAGACCTGTTTTTGAGTTAATCAGCAGCTATTCCTAAACACTGCTTTAAGGGAAACCTCATTTTACAGATGCTTCCTGGAGACAGTGACCCTTTTTACCTTTTTGTTCATTATGATTTTGGAACCAAAACCATTTAACTGCCATTATTATATATCTTCCGGTAAAACATCCAAAATATTACTATATAATAATACTGACATATTCAGAATCATTGTATTAGAATCTAATACAGCTTGAACCAGCCTATCGGCTAATCCTTAGTATATAATACAGTTGGCATGTGTGATAACCGAGGATCATGAACTACTAGGGGGCAAAATTGGTCCCCTGTAGTAACCAATGGCAACCAGAAATTTGATTTCATTATCTGGCTTGAATCAGCCCAAACAAAGTTAATTGCTGCTCGGTTGCTGTGGGATACAATGCACTGGAGCAATTTTATCTCATATTTGTTAGGAGTCTTACTTTGGGAGAAGAAAATACATTGAAAATGAGTAAATATATATATTAGAGAGAATATATAAATCCCTGTCCGTTATTCAGGCTTCCATCTTAAGTCTAACCACAATTAATCAGTTTGTGGTCAAAATATTAAGAAATGTTCTTATTTTGGGAGAAATAGGACCAAGGATAGTCATTCGAAAAAAATCCCCCCTAACAATGCACTAAACTGGTAAAAGTAAACGAGCATGCTTTCTAGCCCTAATTCCCCCAAAAGTGGCAATACCAGTGCTACAGGTATAAAAACAGACAATCATCTGCTGCTTCAGCAGACAATATTACAAGTGTGGAGGCTCTACTCAATATCGCTTAGCGATCTCAGAGTAGAATGGCCTACCCGAGGAAGGGGCCTAGAGTCCCGAAACGTTGTATGCTGTTGTTTTTGCACAAATAAAGAAATATTGTGCTCCTCTACTCGTTGTCTTGCTTGTATACAATAGGAAACTTGATGTATGTGTGTTCAGTTATTTTAAGGGGACAGTAAATTTACTGTTATACAAGCTGAACACTGTCTACATTGTATCAAAGTGTCATATCTTCAGTATTGTCCCATGAAAAGATAAAATAAAATATTTACAAAAATGTAAGGGGTGTGTACTCAATTTTATGACATACTGTAGATTCATCAAATGTTGAATCTGTCTTGTAACTGTATGTCTAGCATTCTCTATTCCCCCACAGTAGCTGAGCAGCCTGCTCTATACCAGCTCTATACCAGTCACCAGGCATATGCACTTTAGGAACGGATAAAAACGCAACTTAAAAAACTCAGTGCATTTAATGACGTTTTAACATGTTTTTGAATCTGTTGCTAACCGTTAGAGTGTGTTATCCATTTTTTCTGCGTTTCTGTCGGTTACGTTTTAATGCGTTTTGATCAAATTTTTCAAATTTAAAGGAGCAAGACCAAAAAACACTTGTCACTTCCTGGGAGCGTGGGAGTTTCACTAGCTTTTGGAGAGAGAGGTAGCAGATAGTGTTGTGGAGAGAGACCGTGGGATTTTCTGGGGATTTTGCTATTCTTCAGCGTGTTTCCTATAGTCCGTGGCCCGGAAATTGCGTTACAGGCACTCCCAGGCATCCTTTCCGAAAAATGGACAGAAACACGAATGTGTGTGTTATTATCCGTTGTACCACATTTTCATGCATTTTTATTGGACACAAAAGGGTGCAGCAGTGAGTATTTTAAACGGACTGGAATGGACAGCAAGTGAGAATGATATTATGAAATCCTATGGGGTTTTATTGTCTGTCCATTTTTTAAAAGGCACCTGCGTTTGAAAAACAAATACAAACTGATGTAGTGTGAAAAAGCCATTAAGTTAAATGGTTAAACAGAAGGTAATAAAAACAGAATTACCTATGTGTGTGAACTGAAACTTATCCCAGTTAAATGTGCTACTCACTGCTGTTGTGAAGCATATCAATTTGCTTGGAATACGAAGGTTGAAATATGCAAAGGAGGAATCTCCTAAAATCACAAAGAGCCATGTAGACAATGTAATTTTCAGAGAATGAAATAATATAATAAAGATTTTGCTTCAGAGAAATGTAGAAACTCTTGAGTTATAATATTCAAGCACAAGCTGCAACTGTAAAACATTGGAATGATTTAACCCAGTAATTAAATAAAACAGAATGATACACAGTATAAATCTTAGGGGATGTTGTAAGAATAGAATGAAACCGCATTATTTTAAATGGCTACTGAGGTGACAGGATAACCAATCACATCTAATTACAGACACAAAGATTATTACATAACACTCCAAGGCTTATTATACAGTCACAAAGGGTAATGCATAGAGACTAAGAGATGAGTACGTGCAAAGGATTTCGCCTGCATTTACTGGTGCCAATCTCTATTGATAGAGCTGCATTGGAGGAGCCCCTTTAATAGCCCTGCCAGTTAATTTACAGGGATGGGCTAGCCCACCTGGTCCCACACCCAATTTACCCATGAAAACAGAACAAAATGTTCAAATTTAGATACTGATGCAATGGGCAGTAGAAAAAGCCAAATTAATAAACAATTCAGGTAAAGTAGAAAAAAAAGATACTAAAAGGAGTTTTAAAAAAAAGGGAGAATGAAAAAGCTGAGCGGGGGCCTTAATGCTTCCTGGTGGGCCCAATACCCTGGTTCTACATTGTGCTTTTATATTATGATGGTACATTTGTGACATCTTACACCTTCCTATTCCCTGGTCTAGGGTAATACAATTCAAGCTCTCAGGGATAAGCAGACTGGTACACTCACAGGGAGACTGAGCTGAAATATTGAAACTTATATTGAATGTTATATTGAACAAGTTGAGGCAAAATGTTTAAGGCGAGTGGAGGCAGTGATAAGAGATGGTTACGGTATATAGAAATATAAGAAGGAGCAGCAGAGTGAAGGTATTTAAATGTTAAGAGAAGAATTTTGTAGATAATGCGTTGTTTAATGGGTAGCCAGGTAGATGTGCGGCAGAGAGATTTAATATCACGATTGTTAGAGTGAGACAATGCATTCGGCAGAGTTAAGTATGGACTGGTAAAAATGCATGTCCGAAGCCTGCTTTATCAGTGATTTTTCCATAGTGTAAGACTTAAAAGAACTAAATGCAATATTTTTAATCCTAATATGAAAGCTTTTCTCCCCAAAAAACATATACATTGTAAGATTCTTCTCTATTAATTTGCAATGACATGCATTCTGTAACTAAGAAGGTTTCCATGTTGTTGCCAGTACAATTACAATTAAACCTTTTGAGCATGTGCACCAAAGTATTCACTGTCTCTATGCACAGTATTCTCTATACAGATCTCCACACAATATGGAAATCCCTGAAAAGACTCCTTTTATAATTCTGCTAAAAAGATAGTTTCTAAATGTATCTGTTTGTTCTTGGTATATTTGTTTATTTTAAAAACTCACAGCCCATGAGGTCGCAGGTTCAAATCCCCAGACTTACTTATGACTTAAGGTTCGTACACATGTGCGCTCGCGGGTCCTGACCCCCCGATGCACGATGTGTACGACCGTTTGTTTCCCCCGATAATTGGCCGTTTATCGGCTGAAACGGACATTCATTCTGAGATCCACCAAGTCGTTCGTTCAGCGATCCCCACACACACGGGCCGATTATCGCCCGAAGCGAACGGTCCTACACATTGAGCGTCGGGACCCGCGATCGCACTTGTGCATGAACCTTTACTTTCTTGATAGGAAACAAACTGTGTCACCCAGCTATGGTGGATTATGATAGCTGAACCCTAGTACCCACATGTTAATTTCAAAAATCACCCAGCAGCCACAGCAAAGCAAGAGGTGTGCAGCTTTTTGTACATTTGTGAATGTGTTCCGTCTATAGGACAATGTTGTCTGGAGAATTTAGTTCCCCTTCAAAGTGGGATATTGGGTGTTTGTCGGCTGATCCAGCCAACAATAAGCTAATGTCTGTATGAGGCTTAAAGGGAAATTAAAGTCACTAGACAACATTGTCTAAATAGACAGAGAATGTTCACTAAGATACAAGCTGTGTCTTACCTCTCCCTTTGCCAAGGCTGCTGGTTTGAAATAACCTGTGGGTACTAGGGCCCATCTCCCATAATCCACCTTGGCTGGGAGACAACCAGCTTAGTGTATGCAGTACACTTCACTGGAAGCTGCAGCCGTGTCTCCTAGAAGCTGTAAGCTAATCATATTAAAGCTCATCTGTCTCTTTGATACATAACAGAGATTTCAGTGTAACATATTTAACACTTCTGTCCCTGACAATTACACATTAAATTGATTTTTATACAAAAAAGAAAAGTAATCTTTGCAGTTTATTTCTTAGCTAGAATGGATGTAAGAAACAGAATATTAAAATGTCAGTTAAAAATAAAAGTCTAGGGAACACCAGCAGAGCTTTAAACCACTACCCCATTAGAGCTAATTTATATAGAATATCAGTACATTTAGAAACTATTATCCTAGAAACATAATGGCAACAATAAAGGCAGTATAATCAGCTGACTATTTAGATAGACTTGTCTTTGTGCCACTCATGCTGGCTGGAAAATTAACTGCAGGGGCTTCCATATGGGTATGAAAACATCTGTATAGAGGCAGTGAATCCTGGGGTCAAGGGGCATGGCCAATAGGTGCACATGCTCACAAGGTTTTTTTTTAAGACTATATAGTACTGGCAAAACATGCAAGCCTTCTTAATTACATAATCTACTTCTTACTTGTGCGTAAATGCTACTTACTGGAGAAGTATCTTACTGGAGAAGTATCTTACAGGGTATAGGTGTTCTGGGGGGAAAAGCTTTAACATTAGGATAAAATGTAAAATTTCTCCTTTAAGAAAAAGGTTAAGGGAGGGTCTACTTTTACATATTTTGGTTCCCCCATCCTTCTGTTGTTTGCGATAGTTCAGAAATATAAATGCTCTGTAGAACAGTCTTTTTTTTCCTTTGCATTTATGGTAATTTGTATAAATTTTATAATAACTATGGGCCCCAAGATAAAGGAACAAGACAAATGATATTTAATGTATAATAAATAAAATCTATGCAGCAGAGCTTTTTATTTTTAATTGCCTTTATTATTGATCTTTCTCCTTAGAGTAAGGCTTAAAGTTATCTATCGTGTTATATGCACAAAAACATTCCTTCACAGTATTTTTGCATTTGTCCTAGTTTATGAAATTATGGCAGCTCCCAAACTAATGCTTGATCCAAGGCATGACATTACATGCTCTCCCTCCCTGATGCCTCGTCTAGCAATAGGTAGAGAAAAAGTATTACATGCAATAAGGGAGATATACCGAGAAACACAATTGCTCACTCCTGCATACCAATGATATTGCTGTCTTGGTGCAATGCAATTCCACCATTAATCTGGCCTTATTCTCACATGAGAAATCATCCTGGAATCCTGGAAATCATCGGTACATCGCTGGAAGGACAAGCATTAGTACTAAAAGCCAGACTAGCCCTCCTGCAAATGGGTTAGCTTGACTTTAAGGCTGAAATCTGTTATTGAGGCTCTCAGTACGTCACCCTCAATATATCAAAATTAATAGTTTACTATGAAATTGACAAACCATTACTATAGGAGATGTGTAAGGGATATTATATGTTAATACAGCATTGGGATGGCATCTATTCTCACATCTGGAAATCTTCTATCTGCACTATTTCATTAAATTATTTTGGCTTAACGTAACAGGTGAATACAAACACTCAACTTATTTCCAGAGACTCTTCAAACCTATGGAACTTCCATTTAAATTCCATCCATCATTCACCATCCTGTTAAAATAAAGGGCCTCTTACCATGCCTGCTTTTCCTACCATCACTTGTGAAGATTTGCTGTTGAATCCTTTGTTCTATAAACAAAGCACAAAGCATGTGGAATACAAGCAGAAAAAAAGTTAACACATTTTGCAGTATTATAATCGCGACAATAGACTCTGTCTCAGTTAAAAGCCATGAAATGTGAACAAACTAAATACTAATAAAGTTATTAATCCAAAGTTGAATCCCTTATTCTTGTATGGCATTCTTGTGATTATTATGCTGACCACAGAGCAGATAAATCATATAAATACAATAATGAAAAGTCATTTATTTGTACTGACATCAAATTGCATTCAAGATGAAATCTGTACTTCCTATTTAAATGTCATTCAGGAAGTAGCCCTCTGTTGCTCCATTGTATAGCCGTCAACCTATATATGGCTAGCCAAACTCAGATCTTGCAGGTTAAGAAGCCAAATACTGGTGAAACTGATGCAGATTACACAAATATGTCAGTAAATACTTGCAGTACAGATGTTTACCGGTGCACATTGTTCTGTATGGTCATTCATGTGCCCTGCAACACACTACTGCAATCAAACCTGTCCCTTTCTATAAATATAGATCTAGAGCTATGATAGCAACTGATTGTAATTCTAAAGGCAAAATTCCTGAACTAATAAGGATGATAAATAGACACAGGATCAGCAATTTATATACATGCGAATACTGGTAAGCATCCCTTTGTATCCACATATTTAGTATTAGTGAAAGTATCCAAAGCAATTGAATAAAAGAAAGTTAGGGCCAGGGATTTTTGTCATCAAACACAATATTTCGTAAATTTACTGGTTGACAATATAGCTTCTATGCAGATGTCTGCCGATATTTCCGAATGTTCTCTCTGCCAGTCCCTCCACTGGTTGCCCATCACGCAAAGGAATCAGTTCAAACTGCTTACCGGTACCTTATCCTATAAAGCACTATCCAACATAGCTCCTCCATATATCTCAGAGCTGATCCAGCGATACCGTCCCAAGCACAACCTCCGCTCTGCAAATGATACCCTCCTCTCATCCACTCTGGTCACCTCTTCCCATGCCCATATTCGGGACTTTACTTGTGCTGCCCCTCTGCTCTGGAACTTCCTTCCTCCGTCTGTCCGGCACTCACCATCCCTTAACACCTTCAAACGTAACCTTAAAACCCACCTCTTTAGGCAAGCATATAATCTGGCCTAAATATTACCCCCTTACTACCCAATATGATCCAACCCGCCTTTCACGCTCCACTGCCAATCTATTTACAGCCTACCGATTCCCGCAACCTAATGTCTCACCCCCATATCCTCTAGTCTGTAAGCTCTGCTCTGTAAGCAGGATCCTCTCTTCAATTGTATCACAGTATTTCTGTAAGAAACTCCTCACTGTTTACTTATATTATGTATTACCTGTGTAAGTAATACGTATGACTTTATATAACATGTATTACCCTGTATGTAATGCTGTATGTAATGTATGACTATGTAGTTGTAAAGCGCCACGGAAGATGTTGGCGCTATATAAATCAATAGTAATAATAATAATTTTAAAGGGGAGGGGTCTCTTGATTTTTCTCTCTTTTCTTTCACCTAGAATAGAACAGGCTGTTTGCATGGCAATAATAAAGCTACTGTGCATAGCTTTAAATATCCAACAGCATATAGAAAATAAAGATTAGAAACACCACTACATAATACCTAATAGTGCAAGCAAATATTCTTTATTGAAGATCCATAAAATACATACGGACAACACGCTTTAAGGGTCACTGCTTAACGCGTTTCATGGGTAGCCTCCACTTCATCAGAAGCTATGGGAAACCATGTTACATTTTGAAGAATGAAGCATCTACATAAACATTTATCACAGGGAGATGAGATTGCATACTCTGTTATGTATAGGTAACAGAGATAAACTTACCTAACAGCAATCCACTTGCAGCTTCTCCCCAGCAGATGAAAGAGATGAAAATCTATTACGGTATCATTTTATAATGTAAAACATTTCCCCCAGACATTAAAATTATTTCAAGGGTTTGGCAAGGATAAGGGCACACTAGGTTCGTTTTTGTCCATTTCCGGACAGAACTGCATCCAACCGAGATCTGGTCCATTACACAAAAAAACTCACTGTTAGAGATAGTAAAAACTGACAATTTGCCTGTGTATAGTGTGAATGGGGCCTAAAAGGTTAATAATCACTGGAATACTTTAAGAAGGAGAAGAAATGATAAAAGAGTGAGGGGAGAAAGAAAGAAAAATGGGCGTGAAAAAAAAAAAGGAGGTAGAGAGACAGAAAACTGGAAAATTGGGAAGGCAAAATAAAAGGGAACAGAGAAAAAAAGAAATGATCTAGCAGCACCATGTTATTATAATCATGTATTTATAGTACGCTCCCTCAATATTCAATAGATTTGTGCAACTGGGGAGAATTACAGTGGCAAGCACAACAGCATCAGCAGAAGGCAGGATTGTTCCTCTTGAGCACATTGTAGCCTCGTACAAAAACTCCCTCCCCCCCATACACACACACTTTTAAATGCATGCAGTGATTAAGCTGCGCAATTACAAAAAAATATATTATATCTTTATTATCAGATGGCAGGATTATACAGCACTTCTTCCCACATATCCTCAGGCATGTTGCATTACTGACAACAGATAATATTCCTGGGTAGGTTGTTGTGAAGAAAAGCAAGGATGTGCAAGTAGTGATCTTATTTCACGTTCCACTTCACTGAACTGTCAAAAGCAGCAGCTTGCTTATATTGCTGGCACTGTATGTAGTTATAAAGAGCCAAGCATCTGATCTCAAATAATGGTTGCATTTAACACCTGCACCGCATGGCTAAAAACTCAATATTGCTTTATTATTTATCAGAGCGAAATAAGGCTAATGTAGGTCAACCGTAGTCCCATTAAAATACTCACTGTCAATCTCCTTAAACTGGGCGTACACGTGTACCAACAAATCCTGTTAGTTCCCAACAGGATTTTATCACTGTTTGCATATGTATGCATTCAAACAATCTTGTGTGCCATGGACCATTTCTATTGGCTCCTGCTTTTAGTAAAAGAGACCTGACAATGATCACCAAAATAACTGATCCTTACAGAATTCACACTGCTGCACAATGTGTAATGTAAGCTGATGCTAAATAAGGTTTATAGCTTGGAACACATGAGCAGATATTTCGGGACGACCAATATTTACGTATTTGGGTTGATCTGCCTGAATTATCTGCTGTAATTTATCGGCCATGGGTGACCTATGTCAGTCATTGTTTCATCTGAATTGGATTAAAGAAGGCAAAATAGTCATGGATAAAACACGGAGGAATAGGCTTACTAATGTGTACGAAAACCAAATACCGGTAAATGGATATTTTAGCATATTTTTAGTGGTGTGTGTGTTTCTTGCCCTTCTAGAAATTCACGACTGGTCCAGGAAACAATGGGTATTTGGCATTAACATTGGCACTGGGTAGGCAATTGGGTAGCTTAAGGGGATCTTAATATCCAAAAAATAAATAAATAAAGAATTATTCTTTTTTTGTGGTTATATGAAAGGGACATTCAACGCAAATGAAAAAAAACTATATATAGATAAATCATTTGAAATATGAAATTTGCAGGACTAACATGCATCGAAATGTTCTTCTCCCCTATCTCTTTGCATCTCAAAAGTTTCCGCCTATACTTTCTGAGCTTTTTATGAGCTTGCACATGCTCAGAGGAGGCAGCTAAGGGAGTAGCATCAAGTCTGGCTGTGATGACTGACGGTTGCTAGGTAGAAGGACCAGGAAACAGAAAGAGGGGTAAATAGGACATTGTGCAGCATTTCAGGTTGGTCTCATATCTTTCATCTTTCTAACTATTGCAGTTTGGGGGCTGTGGAGTAGTATACCTGTGTTTTTTCCATTTCACTGGTGGATTTTAAAGCACTGACAAAAAGGCTAAAATGGTTTTCATTGCTCAGAGCCCATGAACTGCTTGCGTTGTACTTTTTTGCACAATATCCAGTAGTTCGTAACAATTAGTAACATTAGTTGCCAGTTACAGAAATCTATGAACCAATCTAACTTTTAAGTAGCTGTAGAGATCAATAGAACTCTGAAGTGACCAGAAGTAAATTTGTAGGCACATTGGCAACCTGGCTCCCGTGACTTGTCCATCCCTGGTTTCAAGACAGGGAAATCATAGATAAGTGCAGATTATTCACTCATGCTCACTCACAGAGCTCCTCCACAATAATATATACCAGGAAAGACATACAAGCAGTCCAAACGGAATAGTATTTTTGGCTATGTTCACATTGCCAGCTGAATAAAAATGCAAACGGCTCTATAATTTTGTACTGGCATTTCTTCCCTGTGCGTTTGCGTTTTGGACTCATATCTATGAAACGGAAACAACTTCTAGATACCAATTTGTGCAGAAAGTGCCCCGAGCCACCAACCATTTCCAAAAATTCACCCTTTCTTCAAAAATGCTTCTATCAATACTTACACAATACAATCCCTTGCCGTGGCTCTGCAGCTTCCGGTTCTTGGCCATGGTGTAAGCATTGCAGCCAAAGACTGAAAACCATTCTCAAAGCTGCAGAAGAGATAGGCCCTCAGCTTCTGGGCAGCACATATTTAACACGTACAGCAGCAGAGGAGGCTCATACCAGCCAGTGAGGGATCGGGCTGTGTAATGAAAGAAGTATTTTTGGTTAGTTCAAATTGTCTCTTTCGGGGGGCCTTAAGCCACTATTATGTGGTGAGGGAGGAAATGGGAGTTTTAAACCAGAACTGGCGTTCCTAACTGATTCAGCTGTATCAGATGCAGCAAAGCCTTTTAAAAATGCCCTTTTATCACACTTCACCATAGGCTTTGAATCTACTTGGTCACACTTCTGTGTAATCTCACAAGATGATCTCAAGATCACCACAATGTAATGTGTAACCACCACAATAACATTTACACTGAAGGGCTGCCAGTAGGAGTTCCCTACGCAAACCTCCAAGAATTCTGCACAAACTTATTACCATGGGCATTGGGCCTCCAAGCAGGAACAGCAATGGAAAAGGTACACTACATAAGGTCACCATCAAAAAATAAAGCTGAAAAACAACATGTAGCATTCATTGCAAAATACTTCAATTATAATGACAAAGCAAACCTACAGGCCAAGTCTACCCCTTAAATGAAAAATGGAATATAGGTAAATCATCCCCCAAAAATGCAAGTTAGAAAAACGAGAGATGTAAGAATAACCAATGACTGAATGCTATTCCTCTAGCTACCTCCTCTGAGCATGAAAGCTTGAAGGAGGCGAAAACCTTTTGGAGGGGTAGAGGGAAGGTGGGGGTATCATTTTGTTGCATGATAGATTAGCCCTAAATCTGGGTACACACCTGTCTGTCATTTTTTAAAGATCTGCATACACAAAGTCTCGAGCCTTCTCCCTATAGGACTGTGTGTACCTAGCTTAAGACAGTCAGATTTCTAACTATTGTAGTTTTGGGGGGTGAATAACCTATATATAATTTTCATTTGAGGAGTTAACATGCCCTTCAAGAGCCTTCAGAAACCAAATTAACTAGAAACAGAAGACAAATGTCTGCTTTTCTCCTTACAAAATCCAGCATGGCAATGAAGGTAATCTCTCGTCAGGCAGATATTGACTGACCAATTTTTACTAAAATCTGAAATCATGGCTTAAATATAGGTTGGGGTTGGCGTTTCAGCCGATATATTGTATTGTATTACAATCATAACCACAGTCCCTATAAAATATAACCCATTAACAATCACAGAAAGATACCAAAGATACCAGAGACAAGATATTATTCTTGTTCTATAAACTCAGACTGTCCCTGCCACAGGCTTGATGGCCATTACCTGCCCACATCCCTCATCATTCCCACTAGGAAGAGGATTACACAGGGACACAGGCACTTTAAAGCCGCAAACACACACCTCCGACCAAAGCCGGTGTGCGGGGGAGGAGGATGGTGGGAAATCCTATTAGTGAGTTAGGAGGAGGGGGAGGGAGATCCCCTGATCAGAAAGAGACAGCAGCTTACCTTGCATACAGCCGGGTAAACTGAACAGATTCTTGCATACACACTTAATGCACACTTAAGGAATAACAGATATATATATATATATATATATATATATAATTTACAGTGATACCTTACAAAGATTGAGGCTTACCTACATGTACATCGATCATATATTGTCAAGTATTGTGCCAGAAACTGATACTGCAGCCGACAGGCCTAAAATAATATACAGTAATATCTGTCAAGCACTTGTAAAGAAGAGAAAAAAGAATGTGCTTGCATCCCAAAGGAAAAACACCAAGCCATATATACCCATGTGCAGCCTGACAAAATAATGAATACAAAATAAATAACGATTTTTGTGAAATATGATCAGTCCCTGAGCCAACTGAACAGGTATTGTACATTTTGGCCACAGAGATGAATTGCAAAGCTGTACCAATCTGCCAATGTCCCTGAAAGTCAGGACATGGGCAGATACTTCGATGAAACAGACTGATTGTTGCTCTTGAATGGTCAGCTGGGCCAACAGTGAACAGACCCCAGACAAAATTTGTCGTGTTCCATTGAAGACCACACAATCAAATTAATTATAACGCAAAGTCTAATCAAACGTTACCCAACATTGGTCAATAGTGGCCAAATTTACCAACGATATTTCAGCCCAATTGACAACCAACTCAAGAATCAATTATTTGCCACAATGAATGCTTGCAGATATCATTTTTCAGACCTGCAACACATTAGCATCCTACCATACTTGGAACCTGTTTTGCAGATGGGTTCCAGACCAATCATTTAGAACCCAACACAAGCCAAACACCCAATCAACTAATGAGGTACTCAACTCAATGCAGTAAATGGTGGGTATACACATGTACAAAAAATGTCAAATCCTGATGAAGTCATTGGGATTTATAGGGCATGACGATTGTGTATGAAATGTCATATCATGAAGAACCATGATTGTCGATCATGAGTTTGTTACTGACCAAAAATTTTAAATTGGTTGCTTTAAAAAAATGAAACCAATGGTATGTATATTTCCCCCCAAGAAAACAAATCTCCATTCAGAGATGATCTGTTATACAATTTATAGGCATTATAATCCATTCAGTGAATGGCAAATCTACTGTTATGTCTACTGCCCCAGCCTTTCTTCCCCGCCTAATATCCATCTTGCAACAAAAGAGGAACCAAACAGAATCCAAACTAGTTCCGGAAACAGTTTGCTGGACTTTTATGTAAAAATACCAGTAACACAGACTTTTCTACAAAGGCATTAAGTTTAATCCAAAGAACCTGCATTGAAATGTCCTCTAGAAAACAGTCTTTCCATTCTTGCTGTCAGATCCTATACAGTGCCAGGGACAAACATTTTGTAATAGACATTCAGGGAATGACGGTCAGGAAGATTATTGGTCTGCCCAATACTTAGATCATTTCAACATTTAATTCTATTTAATATCAGGCCAGCATGAGGGTTGCTTGAAACAAAACAGAAAAAATGCTAATAAACCAGTATCGGTAATAGGTTGGAAAATGGCAGTCCAGTAATCTGGAAAAATCACCATCTCAGTTCTAGGAATATTAATGTTAGATCAGTTTTTATTTGACAAGGTGTATTTAAGAGGAGGCAGCTGAAAGGCAATTAATGGTATTGTTCAGCAGAGACTGGCACTGAAACCCAAACATACTAATTAAGCTACCAAGAACAAAGGACTACAATAAAAATTTTACTGGGTCAAGTACTAACCCCTTAAGAAATGCCAAGTAATACAGATAACTGAATGGAGGTCAAGTCTGCATATGATGTGCTGAAGTAGGTGTTACAATAAAAGGATGGATATAAGAGGGCACTATGGTTTGAATCACAATAACCCTATAGCCGAGAAACTGAAGATTAAAATAATAAATCAGAATTTCTTAGATAATCCTAGAAAAGTACTGTATGAAACAATTAGAATATTTTACTACAGCAATACTGCAGTTACTTTTATTTAAACCCATAGATTCCCAACATGCAGACTGAAATTTCAGAGATCCTGCCTTTCTCTGACACAGAACAGGGATTTTAGTGTACGTTTTAAAAAAAAAAATATTTCAACACTCTTGTCCTTAAAAATTAAATATTCCTTTATATTTCATCTAAAAAACAAAAGTAATCTTTGCAGTATATTTCTTAGCCAGCATGGATTTAAGAAACAGAATATTAAAATTTCATTAAAAAATAAGTAAGCCTGAGGATTTGAACCTGCAACCTTATGTACTCTTGTAAAAAGCATTAGAACCCTCTGGGGGGGGGGGGGCTTTTATACTAAAATCGTAAATATAGCTGTCTTAAGTGTATCAAACTTTATTGTGACGTTTCAGAACCGGTGTGGTTCCTTCTTCAGACAAACAGCTAACTAAAGACTGGTGTGCCCAGCTATATTTACTATTTTAGTGTATGTGCTGCTGGCTACAGTGCTGGAGCACCCAGCATTTCAGCTTTTGTTATTTTGGTTTAGGTGTGCAGGATCCTAATTTATTACTTTATACTAAAGTTAGGAAAAAATTACATTTATTTCTCAGGCAGCCTGGCAGCAAGATTTGAGGTGAAGAGAGGAAAAAGCAGGGGAATGGGAGTGTTTCTGTTAAATGTCTTGGAGAAAGTGCTATTTATCAACATGTTTCAAGGCTGTAATTTTTGAACATGCTTTAGTGTCAACACAGTATAGGTGTTGACACGTGCCTTTCTGGGCCTATAGGCTCCTGAGCACAGTGATCTATTATAACAGAAATGGAGCAAAAGGTTCAATTTTAACAAGTCTCTGTGCACTTATCCTGCTCTTGTTGGACCATAACATTTTGTACTTTATTATGGTAAAATTCTAATTTATGCAAATGGGTAAATGGTTCAAAAAGTTAATTAGTCCTAACCAATAAAATTATCAAGAATTTAGAAAAAAAAGATAGGAATTTGTAGCTATACAAAGATGTACAAATAATACGCTCCCCAATGATGACTGGATAAGCTGTACGTTCCCCTTGAATTTTTCTTTTGGGAATGAAACTACAATCAGACAGTGAAAAGCACCAGTGTCTGCATCCCACTTCAGTCAATGGGGTCTGCCCATGGTATGACTCATGAATCAGCCTTTCTTGAAAAAGTGGGTGTCTGTTTTTCTTAGTAATAGTGGCTCATGTGAGCTATAGAACAGGAGTTAAAAACACACATTCTACAAGCCCAGTTAGCAATCAGTCTAAAAAGGCATGTGAGAAGAGGTTACAGATGTAGATAGAACAGACAGCAACCTAGCTAGTCAATGTTATGCACCGGCACATTGTAATGATAGTAGGCTAGCATTGGGTGAGGCATATCAGCAAAGAAACCAAATAAATAATAGAATAGAAAAGTGGCGACAATCAGTAAAGGGTTAGCAAACGTATCCCCTTCGGTATATATATCTACATGTAAAATATGCAGCAAATATGCAACAACAAAGAAAGCTGCTGTCATTTAAACATGTTGAATTGCCAGAGCTTAAAGTTAGGGTAACTAAAGCAGCCTATACAATAGAAGATGGCTGCAAGATGGTGTTGCTGATCGATAGTCAATCGATGTTGAAATACCTATTGAACTACACCACACCGTGCCATCGATCTATACAGTTTATCTGAAGATGAACGGAAGAGACACATGATTAGACCAATTGGATTGTACTGACCGTAAAAGAAGAAAAGACGACCTGTGTACACCTGCCTTAACATAGACCTTTAGGGTGAAGCTACACTATGCCATTTCACGTGCGTTACCATCCTCTTGCAATGAAATCCGCACAATAGTCCATAATCGGAGTGTATGTGATATGGAAAAAAAAGCTGATCGTACGCACTTCCAAAAGCAAGATCATTAGCACATGAGAAAACACGGCAGTGTGGCCAAGTCAATCCACCTTATGAATATATATGAAGCATATATTTTTATCAGTATTTTGAGTTAAAATTTTTAGATTGAATATGCATTTTTGGCCCCTTTTCATATTTAAGTTTATACCAGTCCTTCGATATCCACTGTACAATATTTTAGAAAATGAAACCAATGAATCAGGTTAAACACTGTGTCAGCACGGTGGGTCAGTGGTTAGCGGAGGTCTCAAGTTCGATTCCACCCTTGGACAAATCTGCAAGGAGTTTGTATGTTCTCCCCATGCTTGCGTGGGTTTCCTCCGGGCACTCCGGTTTAGATTGGTGATTAGATTGTAAGCTCTTCGGGGCAGGGCCTGATGTGAATTGAGTAAATAATTGTAAAAGGCACTGCGGAATATGTAGCGCTATATAAGAAATAAACTACCTACATAGAAGATTGGAAATGTTTTCCCCAGCTTTTAAAGGGTAACTATACTTAAAATGTAAAAGTGACAATGCAGTTGTAAAGGGCTAGAACAAGCCTATCCTGCCTACTCCATGTGCCACCACGATTCACTTATCCCTATTCCAGTCCCATCCACTATCCTGCTCTGTCACAAACTGAATGATTCCCTGCTCAGGTGCGCCCAAGTCAGGGACAACTAATTAACTGCCTGAGCTTTCCCACTTTTCCAATTGGCTGAGGAGGACAGGATAATTAGCCAACAGGCAGTGGCAGCCACAGCAGGACCAGAGCACAAGTGTAAAGCTACTGAGGGAAAATAGAGGCACAAAGCGCAGGCAGGGTAGGCTTGTCAAGACAATTTTAACTGCAGTTTATTATTTTCTTTTTTAAACTGTTTTTTTTTTTTTTAGCAAAGTTGTCCTTTTAAACAGGAAAAAGGTCAAATTGCCTGCAATGCAAATGAACATTGAATGAACAAAAGGCAATACAATGTGTGCAAGTACAGTCTTATCACTCACAAGATCAGACTTGGCAAGAGAAAGAAAACATAGCAGGCCTTTTAGCTTTAATTGGGAGAATAGTAGGCATTACAATGAGTTCAATGGGTCTAATGGAAGCCCGGAAGACCAAAGCCAATTACTTTTTTATTTTGGAAAAAAAAAACTGTGCTGTACAGGTATCAAAATTAGAACAGCGTGGAATACAGTTGAAGACATACCGGTAAATGTGCTAATTGCAAAGCAATTTTTGGTGGAAATACATAGGAGCTTGATATTTTCTAGAACAAGGCTGTCATATATAGACAATTGAGAAGGGCTAGGGGAATAGTTTATTACAACGGGAGGGATGCAACCTCTAAACCCCAAAAAGAACTAGTACAGGAATAGCTAGAGGACTGCTGATTACACATGCTCAGTTAAAAGCACCTGCACAGATTTACATGAGCTAATCCTGCAAGCAAAATCTGGTATTTGTTCAAAAACACCCAGCTGTATTTATTCCAGCCTTGACATACAAATCTAACTCCAATCCGTTTCTTTGGTCAGTATCACACCCATGAAGCATAGGAAGATACTAACAGTGTCCAAAAGCTCCCCTTCTGTGTCTGAAACGAAATGTTCCATAGCTATCGCATGCCCAACATAATATGTGTGGTACAGCAGATGATAAAATAACCTTTCACAGGAACAGTATTTCAGGTAGTTCTATATTTAGAACAACTGGTGAGGGTCATGTAAATAGCTGACAGCAGCTGTTAAACAATGCTAGTTATTCTAGTAGTTATACTGTACCTAAATGTGAAATACCAATACTAATGCCAGCACACGATAGTACAGAATTACTACCCAGTTGTGCGGATAATCATCACCCAGCATAGAGTAAATAAATCTTCCGAAATTGTCCACTACCACGTTGATGCTGTAGTCAATCAATGTTTCTGAAGGTAAATTTAAGATGATCTACAACTAAACTGGACATACGTGTGTCGATAGTACAACCCAATAGTCCAACTATGGCACTTCCATTGTTTAGGCAGTTTTTCCCACAGATTAGTCATGGCTATGCATACAATACAAAGAATAACATACTATACTGTACAGAGGAGCCATGTGGCCTAGTACCAAATGATCCACAGAGCAGCACTGTCCCGCACCCCAGTGGTTGGGGAACTGCTTGTGCAAATGAATAATGACACCTTCATCTATTTCTGATTGGAAATACATCACCCGTTTGTACCATCAGTACTACACAGGTACATTTTTGATCAGATTTTAGTCTAAAGTGATTAAGGCACATGCATCAGTCAATTCCCTTATACTGCCTCTGTTCTTAATCAGGCCAATTGCCTGATAACACTTTTGATTAATAAAAAGACAAAATGAATCAGATAGTTTATCAACTGGCAAGTTGGAAAGAATAATTTTGTTGAACTGTGTATGTCCAGCCTAACCCTTGCAGGTTTCAAGTTCAACTTAGTTATATAATAAATAGGGCACAGATTTAACATCAGTAACTGGCTTGGGAGATGTATGATGGGAAAACTAATGTGGACCACGATATATCTTTCAGACTATGGTACGTACTATTCTAAGCTAATCTTTTTGAGTGAAATACTCCAAAAATAAAAAAAAAATAAAAATCAACTTCACTATTAAGCAATTATTAGCATTTTCACTGAGATACCCGTAGCTGACAAGGCTGTATTCCACATTTTATGGTCAAATGTGGAATACACCTTTCCAAGAATGAGGAGAACACCTTACTAACCGGTTTTGTGTCCTAACAAAATTCAAAGGAATTTCCTGCAGGAAAAGGCCAAAGAGCAGCAATGCCTTTTAGAAAAGTCGAATATGGGTAGCTAATGCTTTCCATCCATGCGTAACATGGTCACAGCCAGAAACTTCATAACTTAACAAACATAACAGGCATTACAAAGTAGACATTACTAGAATAAATAGCTAGGTGTGCCAATATAGCACTTCATTCACACATTCCAATAGCTGCTGTGAAAGCAGTCACAAAAGCATTCATTCCAGTGATGGGAATAAGGATCAATGTTGTAGCTGAATATTCAAATGCTAATTAATGCTGTACTAATAAATAACCTGTTCACATAATGTGAAAGGATAGCCCACAGTCCCTCTTTAACCAGGCACTGCTGAACTGCAAATATCAGAACCCTGTAACAGAAATTATTTGAATACAACTACATGTTAAAAATGGTGCTGTTGTAAATGGAGTGTCTGCCATGATGGCCCAAATCTGTTGATTAAAAATGCTAATTTTCCCAGTATGCCTCAGCAGACTCTGGCCATACACTGAATGCCTTTCTGATCCTAATGCAGGGATGCCCAACCAGCATTCCCTGGCTGCACTATGGAGAGCTGCAGGTTGGACATCCCTTTCCTAATGACACTTCCTTTCTGAACACAGTACAGCAATTGGTGGACACATGAGTTATCACATTAAGAGACAGACAATAACCAAATTAGCCAGTTACATCAACAGACATCAATATCCACAGAAAAAAACCTTTATAAAAGTTAGCTGACAGATGTAAATGTTTAGGCGTATTGGCTATGCGGCTCCTGGGATTTGTCCGGCCCCTGCAGTACAGGACATCACAGCAACCATAGGATTAGGTGCATGTGCAGAACATGAAATGTGGGTGCCACGGTTACCTCTGACGGGGCGTTCGGTGGTGCTGGGCAGCTTGTTTTGCCCCCGGGGTCCTGACATGGTGCCAGATGCCCAGGGATCTCACTGTTTCTTTCGGTGAACGGACAAGACGTCTGTCACTTTCTCTCCATATCTCTTGGGGGGGTATCTCCCAAAACCTTTATCCCTAAGGTTCCAATGCAGGCAGCAGGGCTCTTCTCTACACCTTTGGCCCAACTTCCTTTCCCCCTGCAGCTGTCTCTATTGCTATGCACTGTCTCTCTGGTCTGCCTCCCACTCTTGCTTTCTAATTGGCTCCCTTAAGATGTCTTTTCAATTCTGTTCCCCCCTTTCAGACCCTTGTCCCCCCCCTTTCTCCTTGCAGGGTCTCCCCTTTGTGTAATGGCAATGGAATGTACCTCCCCTCCCACAGTCTGTTATTGTCTCTATTCTGTCACCTCTTCATGTTCTGCCTCCCACCCAAACACTCTCTCTCCTATTAACCAGTGAGGCTCTTTCTCCTCTTCCCTCAGCTAGAGATGTGGCCCCTCCTTGGCAAGGAGTTTGGGTCGCCTCAGCTGTCAATCTTGTCCCCTCTGGGGTTTCTCGTTTAATCTCTATCCCCCGTCTTTGGTCACGGTTCCTGTCTAAAAATCCCTTCTCTACGCGGTCCCTGTCTCTAGAGCTGTCTCTCTCGCTCTTCCTCGGCCGCGCAATCCCGCCCACCTGCCGGCGTCGGGAACGCGCCTGCCAGGCACGACCTCTTACGTCACGAATCCCACCCACGAACTACAACCCCCGGCATGCAGTTGTTGGAGGTGATGTGGGAACGCGCAACTTCCGGTAGGCGGAAGTTTAAGAAGATCAAGGCCTGACCCGGCTGTTGAGCCTTAGCGACCAATCAAATTGTAGTAGGGCAGTGAAAAGCTGACACCTGATTGGTGGATACATTTCACTGGTAAGGTGTTTGCCCGTTTTATTATATAAAACCGTAAAATAATGTTACTTGTTGCAGAGATTATATGTGTATGGTAAGATACAAGCTGGTTACAGTAGATATAATAAAGGGGAACTAAAGCTTAATGTCAATGGGCCAGCAGACTCTAATCCTAACTATCAGAAGGTACAACCAACTTTATCATTAAAAAGGGGAACTGTGGTCTCGACTTCTTCCAAACTAGTTAGGATTATATAAAAATCTCTCCATCGTACCTTCAGAATAAAACCTAAATCATATCTCTAGATACAATTTGTGAGAAGTTATTGCTGGAAAGGTTCAGCAATATAATTTCCTGCTTGAACACTTCTTGTTTTCAGTCATGTGACCAGCCTGTCTGCATTAATAGGCTCCCCTTCTCAACTGTCAATTTTTCCCCAAGTACTTCCTGATTTCCCCAGCACTAAAGGGCAAATGTCTCAAAACAAGTTAGGGTTAAATGAAAGCCTGCAGTATTTCCTTTTTCCCTGGTCTTGCACGGCAGTAAGAAACAATGGGTTAAATGTGATGTCATGTGACAGGCCACTCCTCAAGCTTATAAATTGCTCCACAGCCCTGTCCTCGGTCAGGCCGGCTGCTCTCTCTCCCTCCACTAGAGGGTTAAAGCTCTCTCCTCCTCCATGCTGTACAGTGCGGCCACACCTCCCACCGGAAGTCTCGCGAGAGTGCATGGCGTCATCACGCTCGTCGCGACTTCCGGGTTTCAGTTTGAAAAGCATGGCGGCTAAGCGTTTTGCCTGCCTAGTGCATGCAAAAGCATTCCTGGCACCAGGAGACTCTTATTCAAATCTGAAATTGGCATTTTGTGGCTGTGCAAGTCTGCTCTGTCTTGCCTACACTGTGAGTACTTCTCTACTATGGTGCCCGATGTTTAGATTGCTTAATTTTTAACTCAGTCTAAATCCTGAAAATATGTCAATATTTTTTCTTAATCAGTGCTTGCTTCCATGAGTTCTCACGGAAGACACAGATCCTCATCAAAAAGGTGAGCAGCATTTTTAAAGAGAGAGCACATAATTGTGTTAGATCAATTATACTTACCTTTCGTTAATTTTCTGTACAGATCATCCAGAAGAGATGATGACCACAACTTTTATGCAAAGGAATTCAGACCCGAATGCGCAATTTGTGATAATGCAGCAATCGGGACAAAAGCTATGTGGAACCTGCCTAGCCTTACATGAGAAGCCTTCAAATTCATCAGAGCAAATCTTATCTTCGGTCAAAGGGTTGATCGATTGCTCCCTCAAGGACTTCTCCAAATCCATGATTAATCAAGTTTCAGATATGACTCGGTCTGCTGTTCCTACTGCAGGTCAGCGACTTTCAGTTTCTCCACAATTTCAAGCTGCTACAGATCCGACTGAACCGGGAGAATTGATAGAAGGTGACTTGGGCCCTATTTTAATAGAACCAACCCCGGAAACATCTCTTACCCATGAGGTGTTGGGTGACCTAATCTCCAAAATGAGAAAGTCATTATTGATTTTGGAACCAGAGGCACCAGCTCCCTCCGATTTGATGTTCGCCAAGAAATCAGATGAGTCCATTTCCTTTCATGTTCATGATCGTATTAAAGATATCATTAAAAAAGAATGGGACTCGCCAGATAAAAGATACTCTGCTTCGCAGAATTTCAATCAATACTTACACAATTAAACAAGTTGATTCTTGTCTCTGGGACAATCCACCAAGACTGAAAAATTTACTTCTCTGGCAACAGAAGACTCCGCGGTTCTTAAAGACCCGATAAAAGGGAAGAATTTCTGCTCAAAAGAATCTATCATTTATCAGGGGCAGCTCTTAGACCTCCTATCGCTATAACCAGTTTTGCTAGGGCTAATAAAATCTGGATCCAAGAATTGGAAGAAGCCAAAAGAGGATCTGCTTTCTATGATCAAGAATGTGAAACTGTCAAATGAATGCATTGCAGAAGCTTCGATTGACTCGATCAAGCTGGCAGCCAAATCCATGGGTGCTTCGGTGGTAGCCAGGAGATCCACTTGGCTTAGACAATGGAAAGCTGATAATAATTCCAAGCAGGGCCTGTCATCACTTCCTTATGAGGGCAGTCTCTTATTTGGCAGCAAACTAGAGGAGTTGATCGAGAGGAATTCTTTGAAGAAAAGTCTTCCTCTTTCAAGACCTCAGAGAACTGTATTTCAAGCATCTTCAGCATCCACCTTTAAAGATGCCAAACAATATAGTCCTGGGAGACCTTTTGTTCAGAGGGGGTCATGGAGGTCCAACCCCCCTCAGTCCTTTCGTGGCAGGGGAACCAGTACCAGATCACGTCCTTTATGACGGTCAGGAAGCCCATCATCTGAAGGTGGGTGGAAGGCTTTCCAGTTTCCACAACATATGGGCTCAAATGACTCAGGACTCTTGGGTCCAACAGATTATAAAACACGGTGACCGGCTAGAATTTCTTTCACTTCCCCCTCAGGACAGATTTATGCAGTCAAGGGTTCCCAAGTACCAGCAGGCCTGGAAAGTTTTCAACTCCGTTCTGTGTTCTCTAGTTCACAACAATATCATAGAGGGAAAGGTGTTTATTCTCCCCTCTTTTTCAGAATAAAGAAGTCGGGATATCAGACCCATTCTCAACTTAAAATATCTCAACCAATTTCTGCAAATAAAAAGGTTTCGTATGGAAACTCTTCGGTCAGTCACCATCCAGTTGGACAAACAGGATTGGATATCGAAAATAGACATCAGAGATGCTTATTTGCACGTCCCAATCCATCAGAACCACCGCACCACACCGGTTTTGTGTCAACCAGTCACATTACCAATACAGAGCACTTCCATTTGGCCTGGCGACAGCTCCAAGGCTGTTTACCAAGGTTCTGGTTCCCTTAATTGCGCACCTTCGGATGCAGAAAGTCCAGGTATATGTATACCTGGACGATATCCTAATAAAAGCCAAGACTCCGTCCCTGCTCAGGGATCACCTTATGCATACCCTGACTTGCCTAGCCCGTCATGGATGGGTAATCAACAAAGAGAAATCACCTCTTTTTCCAGTCCAGAACATTCAATTCCTGGGGAACGAGATAAATAGTCTCTCCATGGCTGTCTCTTCCGGAGACTCGCAGAGAAGACATCATGACAAGTTAAGAAAATTTATTGCACTTCCAGCTTCAACTGCATGGATGTGCCAACATATCTTGGGCAAATTGATTGCAACATTAGACTCAGTGAAATGGGCCATGGTTCATATTCGCCCACTTCAGATATCCTTCTTGGATCAGTTCTCTCCGGAGAGAAATCCAAACCAACTCATCATCCTCACCTCTCCAGTCAGAATGGATCTGGAATGGTGGACGCTGAAGAGCAATTTCAAACCAGTGCCCTTGGAGACACCTTTGTGGGACGTCCTTACCAGGGATGCAAGCCCTATTGGCTGGGGAGCCACTTTAGGGAATCTGATGGTCCAAGGAGTGTGGCCAATGAGACCGTCATTGGTTTCTCAGAATCAGAGGGAGTTGACTGCAGTACTCATGGCACTAAAGTATTTTCAACACCATCTGTTAGGAAAATCTGTACAAGTGAATTCAGACAATGCAACAACAGTTGCTTATATCAACAAGAAGGGGGGCACTCGAAGTCACCATCTTTGGCTAATCTCCAAATTCTCAATTGGGAAGAAAATCATTTATTCAATCTGAGTTCATGCCACATTCCTGGTATAACCAATCTGGAAGCAGATTTTCTGAGCAGGAGTTCTCTGTCTCATACAGAATGGCAACTCCACCCTCAAATATTTCTTCAAATTTCACAAAAGTGGGGTCACCTGGAGTTAGATCTCATGGCCACCAAACACAACACGCAATTGACAAAATACTGCACCAGGTTCCAAGATCCCATTGCATACAAGGTGAATGCTTTCTCGATCAAATGGGATTTACCCTTGATGCATGTGTTTGCCCCATAGCCATTATACCATGGGTGCAGATGTGTGCAGCTCCGCCATTCAAGTTACCCCTGAGGAAGGATCTTCTGAGACAGGGATCAGTTTCTGTTCAGAACATCAAGAGCCTTCAGTTGACGGCCTTTCTGTTGAAACCTTGAGCATGTGGCTGAGAGGACTATCGGACAGGTGTTTTGCAACTGGTGCAAACTCAAAGCATTGAACCCTTTAAGTCCCTCAGTAGAGTCCATTATAGAGTTCCTGCAGGCTGGACTCAAGAAAAATCTCAGTAAAGCCACTATAAAGTTGCAGGTATCTGCAATTTCTGCTTTAACCAATACAAAATGGGCTTACGACCCGCTCATTATCAGTTTTTTTTCAAGGGGTGTCTCATTTAATACCCCAAGTTAGACCCAAAGTGCCTCCTTGGGATCTTACCTTAGTTCTCGATTACCTCAAGGGACCTCCTTTTGAGCCTCTGTAGACCTGTTCAATAAAACACTTAACATCCAAAACTCTATTTTTGGTGGCCATAACCTCTGCCAAAAGAGTGGCAGAGTTACAAACTCTTAGGGCCTCTTAAAGTACTACTCTTCCTTCAGGACAGAGTAATACTTAGACCGGACTTTACCTTTCTTCCCAAAGTGGTGTCCAGTTACCACATTAATCAAGATATTATTTTGCCAACACTAAATATCTCCTAAGAGTGTATATTGACAGAACTAAGAATGTTCGCAAAACAGATGCACTCTTCATACTCTTCTCAGGCAGCCGATCAGGGTTACAACCAGCAAAATCTACTTTGGCTTCATGGCTGAAACATTGTATAGAGCAAGCATATGTGGGCAGGACAGAGCAATTACCAGATAAGGTCACGGCTCATTTCCACCAGATCGGTTGCAGCTTCATGGACATTCAGTGCCAGACCTTCGCCTGAGGAAATATCCAAGGCGACAGCATGGTCATCCTTATCCACTTTTATTAGGCACTACAAAATTGATATTGCCTATTCTGAAAAAGCTGTCTTTGGCTCAAAATTTTTGCCTGCTGCTGTTCAAAAGTAAAATAAGTTTTTTCAGCATATATTGGTTTCCCGCCCATTTCTTTAAGCTTTTCAAATCCCATTGTTTCATACTGCCGTGCAGGACCTGGGAAAAGTGAAAATTCTATTGCAATTCTTACCGGAATTTTCTTTTCCTGGTCTGTAGCACGGCAGTATATACTTCCCTCCCTTTTGTTTATTAATATCATTTCAGATCTGACGCTCGGACAGTCGTTCAAAGACTCTGCCGTGCTACGGACCAGGAAAAGAAAATTCCGGTAAGAATTGCAATAGAATTTTCACATCTCTGGCTGGAGCCTGTAAGACATTGAGGTGAATGTTCAAACTTCCTGCTTCCAGTAGGTTGAGTGACATCACCTGACCTCTGCCCCACTGGTCTGCCCCGGGGGAGAAGCATGCTCAGTTAAGACAATGCTGGGGAAACCAGAAAGTATCTGGGGGGAAAATTGACAGTTGAGAAGGGGAGCTTATTAATGCAGGCAGGCTGGTCACATGACTTCAAGCTAGTCACATTGCTGAAAACAGGAAGTGTTCAAGCATTTAGTAATATTGCTGAACCTTTCCAGCAATTACTTCTCACAAATTTTATCTAGAGATGTGATTTGGATTTTATTTTGAAGGTACGATGGAAGGCTTTTTATATAATCCTTACTAGTTTGGAAGAATTGGAGACCACAGTTACCCTTTAAGTCTTAACTGAGCATGCTTCTATCCCGGGGGAGAGGTGTGGGGCTTTCATTTAAACCTAACTTGTTTTGAGACCAGTTGCCCTTTAAAGGGGAACTGAGGCTAAAAATTGTATAATTCCTAACTAGCAAAGTGTGGTGATGCTAATCTCTGAAGAAATCATCTGAGCATGTGCAAGTATGTTTCTCAGATTATCACCCACTCTGGAAAATCCAGAAATCTACAGGAATAAAAGGCAATTAACCACCCCCTCCCTGTGATAGTTCCCACCTAGTACCTAATTATGATCCCTGCAAAGTCAGCTTTGTGAAGCCGGAATTCATTCCTTCCCCTACCCTACCTTGAGAATAGTCGGGCTGACTTTAGCACACAGATTAGGCGTAAGGGTTTTCATTTTTACACTGCTGTTAAATTATACTGATTAACTCATACAGAGTACTGCTATACTAAATGAAGCACTTTGATACTGTGATTTTACAGATGTATATGGTTTCTTCTGGGCTCCGTCATCTTTTTATATTGTTATTAAAGGGAAAGTTCAGTGGAATTTTTTTTTTTTTTTAATTCTTACAGGGTTATTCAATAAAAGTTCTTATTGTTAAAAATGTTTCTGATTTTGCCCCAACCAATCAAATGTTAGCTAGATTGTAAGCTCTACGGGGCAGGGACCCCCTTTCCTCTTGTGGCAAGGCTCTTGCACTTCTATTTATATATTTATTTACTGAACAATTTATGTATTTATCCCCCTTGTACGACTATTGTATTTTGTTGTTGTACAGTGCTGCGCCCCCAAGTGGCCCTTTATAAATAAACTATACATACCGTATATACTCGAGTATAAACCGAGGTTTTCAGGCTTTAAAAAAAGCCTGAAAATCTTACCTCGGTTTATACTTGAGTCAGCCTATCTCCTACCTTGTCCGCCGGCCGCGCGATCCGCATCCTCGCTCCACAGCTTCTGCGCATCCGGATGATGTCACTACCCGGCGCCAACTTAAGATGTTTGAAAACTACAACTCCCAGCAATAAAGCATGCTGGGAGTTGTAGTTTCCAAACATCTTTAGTGGCAAATACTACCCCCTAGGTTTATACTCGGGTCAGTGTGTGTTTCCTACTTTTTTCCCTAAAACTAGGTACCTCGGTTTATACTTGAGTATATACGGTAAATCCTTCCTTACCTACAATAAGGGATAATAACTTTTGCTCAGTGATAAATGTTGGGTTTTGAATTTCACTCGCAATGTGGAAAAGCTATAAACTCACATTCGCTAGGCCACTTATAGCCGTGCATGCGCACACACATTCCTAGTGCACAGAGAGAACGCGTGCCAAGTCCTGGGACATAAATTATATAGCACTTAATTCACACTTCAACTCTTTATCTGGATCTCCATTGGTTCAACTGATCACTTGATGCTTCTCCTGAACAGATCTAATTTAGTCTCTGAAGTTCTGTAGAAAATTGTGCTGCTTGTCTTGTTAAAATACGAATCAGTTCCTACATTAGTCAGATGTGTCTCCCCATATGCTCCAGTCTGTAAGGGTAACCATGCCCAGATATTCCCTTTAAACCCCCCTGATCACTGTGCAGTTGGTGGAACATTACTGGTTGATTGCCGTGGCCTTTACTTTGGTTCCTTTGGCCGAAACATTTGACTGTGACCGACATTTTCATCTTTTCAACCAAATCGAAAAATAGATCAGACGTGGGCAAATATGTTGACCAATATCTCGACCCTATAGAGTCATTATCGGGAATGAATTCACAGCCTTAATCTTCGCACAGACGTGCATTGGCAGACCCAACCCACGATGCACAAGCGTGTAACAAACGGCTGTTTTGGCCCATCATCCCTTGGTGAATGGGTGCGCCCATACACTAAGCCAGGCATAGGCAACAAGTAGATCTCCAGATGTTTGAAAACTACAACTCCCAACATTTCCTAACTATAGACTCCTTGTAAAGGAATGAACTACTGGAGATCTACTGATTGCCTATCCCTGCAATAAGCTATAGTCGGGCGAAATGGCTGCTCGGAGAACACTTGTGTTGCGGGTAACACCCGTTGGGAATGCGACTATGCCATTATGTATGGATTTATTCTGTGCCAGTAGGGAGTATACAGCTACAATTTGCATATAAACAATATTATGTAATAAGCATAAATAGGCAGAGAAAAGTGTAGTTAGTGTGCCTTTAAATACATAATAAATGATGAGGCTTTATTACATTCCTGAGTTCTTCACTAGTAACACGCCTGCTACCACTGCTGGCAGAATATAAAGCCATCACATGGACATGTTTGAATGCTGCTCAACATGTTACACCTTCCTGCAAATTTCCAACCAATGGGGAGTGACCCACATTCGTCATTCTTTGGCCCGAGGTGAAAGTTGGAGTCTGTAAATGAATGTTCCAAACTAGAAATCCACCTCTATGGGCCAAGCAGCACAGCAAACAAGGGCAAATATATATATATATATATATATATATCATCAGGTGGAAAGCAGGACAGAATATTTTAGAACGTTTTAACGTTTTGAGCAAACCTGTCATGTGCAACAGTGTAAAAGTGTCCAGGACACACAGTGGTGGGAGGGGCTATAGGTCAGGACAAGCCAGAAACCTGCTGAATTAAATAAATCATTTCTATGAAATGCTGCATATTTGGCAGCGCTCTTTAAATTTTATAGAACCAATTTGGATTATACACTTTAAATTTAATTGGCCTTTAGGGGCAACTATGGCCCAATATCCCCACCAACATCTTTCGCCCATAAATAGTCACTATCCCATGGACGTAGGAAACCCTATAACCATTGCCCCACGTAAGATCATATGGGGAATATATTGCGTGTACTATAATATTGTTAATGCTTCTAAATCTGGGCCACCTGAAGTATAATGGGCCCTAGGTGGGTGCCTTGTGAATAATCCTGCTCTGCTGAGAATGCTGGGAGTTGTAGTTTGCAAGCATCAACATGGAAAACTTCATGGCGGAGATGATTTTGTCACTGTATTCTATATTTTTACCTTCTCTGCTGAAATACAATTCCAGTAGCCCAGCAGTCTCTCTGCATCGCTCTGAACTTGGCTATTTTATAATTGTATATCCAAAACTAGCACAGTGAGGGAAGAGTTAACAGTATTTTTACTACCTGTTCAGACACATAGACAAACTGTTCCCAGCGCCATCTACTGGTCAATGCAGGGATTATTCGCTTTTCGCTGTCCTGCAAGTTCTTTAACATTCCACTGCATGTACCAGGGGCCCATCACTTCCCTGCCTGAGCCTGCAGCTTTTAGCTTGTTAACCGAGCACAGCAGAACTCTGCAGCCATTAAGCCAAGCTTTGGCGCAGCCCATCTCAGCTGATTAAGAGTGAGACATCTTTTTCCACCTCTTTTAGCATAGAGCTGGGCTTAATTCCAAGCCAGATACCTAAAGGATTGAAATCAGCAGAAAGCAGATGTGTGCACTCCTGGGATTCCCTACCTCCTGCAATAGGAGTAAATGGCAGATGGTTTTCTGTCCACAGTCGCTGTCTGTAAGGAAACTTGTTTTATTTAAAGGTGAACTAAATTTAAAATTTTATACTCCAGAATCTGAAAACATCCCCCCCCCTTTCCCAATAGAGAAATTGTTGGAACATTGGATTGTTGCATGTACGGCCCATCATGGGGGATTCAATAAAAGTTCTTATCGATAAAAATGGTGCTAATTTTGCCCCAACCAATCAGATGTAAGCTTTCAAATGTTAAAAAAGATCTGATTGGTTGGGGCAAAATTAGCACCATTTTTAACGATAAGAACTTTTGGAATGCTGGGAATTAAAAGGCAAACCCCATGTTAGGAAGGTTAATTTCCCAGCACCCCCTTCAAAATGAGAGGTAAGACACAGATTACTGCTTTTATGTCAAGGTTCTCTGCAGGGGCGTATCTGACCCCCTCCTCCCTCCACGATCTCTGGAACGCCCAGCCGTTTTTAAGCAGCTAACCGCGCGTATGTTTTCTTCATCAGCTGTTCAAAAGACGAGACCCGAAGTTCCAGAAACGAACCGGTAGTTCGGGTCCGGTCTTTTAAACAGTTGATCGCGCGTATGTTTCTTTCATGTGAGATCAGCTGTTTAAAAACAGTTGGTCGCTGCAGAGATTGTGGGCTTGTGGCGGGCCCTACAATTGTCCACCCCCGTGCGCTCGCGGTAGGTACACCACTGGTTCTCTGCCTTCTGATTCAGTGTTGTTCTGTGGCTTTAGTTGTCCTTTAAGCCTACACTAATAATACAGAACCAAGAAACTATTAGAACACATTCTTCCAAATCTTACCTAATAATCTATAGCCAGCATCGTGCTCAACTCAACCAGGTCTCTCTGCAATGCAAACCAAGTCTATGAAAACTTTTCCCGGGGGTAAAGCATGGTTTCTTCTGTCTTCATTGATGAATTCTTAATAAATACTTTCCTGTAGATTATTAATTACATGTGTGGAGTTTCTGTTCTCGCTTGAGAGTGATAGAGCCTGATGTGTGAATTTTCTCTCTCCCCCAACAGAGCTGTCAAGTAACTACTGCCATGGCCTCTTTGTAATAAAGAGCAGACAGAAAACCAATTGTTACTCGCAAGGACGGGGGGGGGGGGTTGATACAAAAATCAGGAAAAGCCATAAACTTCCATAATTACAGATGATTTCTACACAAAGTGGATTCCAGGGGTGCCAGCGATTCTGCATCTGTTTTAGGAAACCATTTTGGCCTCATTGAGGGCTAGGGCCCACGCACAGCGCACACCATTAGAAGAGGATGGGGATGGCCCCATGAGCTCCATTGCCCTGTGATGTGCTGCCGACCCTTTTAGCAAGCAATCGTAGCGTGCATGAATCACGCAATGGAGCGAAATTGGAATTGGGGCCTTGCCCTTAGAATTGAGATTTAGTCCCACTGGCCATGCATTTGAGTACAAATCAATCCCAACACAAGCCTGTCCCGATAATTCCCCCCAGACATCTAATGGAAGTTTCTGTATATCTTCCACACTGTATCCTAAAGGAAAACATAGCTGGTGTAGCTGATGATGCTCTGTCCCAGAAATAGGAAACAAGTGGGCATGCTCAAGCCAGGGGCTTGCTGGTGATGTCACAGTGTAAGCGGGAAGTACCACCATTTACAATGCAGTATGTTTGGATAGATTTCAGGTAGGAGTGTACTCTTTTCAGACCACAGTTCCCTTTTGATACACATTTATAAAAGATCCTTAGTAATAAATATCTAGCCCGTGTGTTGCTGAACTATTAGTGATTTGTAAACAGTTGGTTCCTCTTGTCTCCCGGGACCCTATGGGATTCATGTTTTAAAGGTTGGTGGTAAAAACAGATCAACATTGCACAATATAGGCAGCACTCACAGCTTATATTTGGGATGTGATCACTGCCTGTACTGGTAGCTAATGGTGACGTAGCACAATGATTAGGTATGGTACCACATGAAACAGACAATACTAATACCCAGGGAGTGCTGTCTGCTTTGAAGTTGCTCAGATAGCTATAAGATCGCCAGTTTCCCAGCCAATTAGAAGCACTGCCAACTCTCCTGGTGTCAGCAAAAGGGAAATGCCAGGTGTGTGTGGCTTCCGTAACCCATTATACCTTTTTGCTTTATTCTTAGGGAGCCTAGTTCTCCGACTTACCCAGGGGCAAGCACAGGATTTCCAAGGTTAAGGAAAGGGCCAACCAGTGACACACGATCATTCAGTGTATAGGCGTTTAGATGGCCAACATGGTCATTCGGTCAGGCCTCGTTGATTTGCGACCTAGCAGGGTATTCCAATTTTTGCAACTTTTTGGCTTGTTTATTCGTGATCAGTTTTACACCAGTTCCCAGACAAGTAACACTCAATATTGGTTCAGACATGCAAATGTGAATGCGACCAGCAATGAACAAACAGACAAGTGCACGACTGAACGGCCATACACATATGAATATTGGACAGATCGGTTGTTCATCACTGGAAGAGGAGTTTCTAGACCTTTTGTCTGCCCCTGTATCTTTCTGCGTGGATTTTGAGGGTGGGGGTGTTGGGTTGATGCAACACCGGTGGATTGGAGGGCCAACTTGTAAATATAAGATGCCCATATCAAACAGACTTGTAAATATAAGATGCCCTCATGCCTAGCCCACACAGACTGGTACATATAAGATGCCCTCATGTCTAGCCCACACAGACTGGTACATATAAGATGCCCTCATGCCTAGCCCACACAGACTGGTACATATAAGATGCCCTTGTGTCCAGCCCTCACAGATTGGTACATATAAGATATTCTAATGCTCAGCTCACAGAGTGGTACATATATGATATACCAATGCCCAGCCCACACAGACTGGTACATATAAGATGCCCTCATCCCTAGTGCACACAAACTGGTAAATAAAATGTGCCCAGCACTGCTCACACAGACACACACAGTGGCCATGTGAATAGACTCCTGCACACAATGCATGCACACTCGATAAGCCACAAGGGCAGTTCTCAGGAGTCAGGCACTGGCCACGCCACATAGTTTTGATTTTTGTTTCTCTGAACTAATTACCACCATTCTAGTGGCCCACAAGGGCACACAGTGAGCAAACTCAGTTTGCTTCATGGTGGGCACGCACCTGCCAACATGCACAATTGCATGCCAGTACTGTTTATGTCTGTAGCTTAGCTCCCATTGGTTTAATCCCCATTCAGACTGACACCCTGACAAAACTTTCTGATGACCTCAAGGTGTCAAAACTGAAGATAACTATAAACCAGCAGTAAGGGGAAGGGGGATTCTGGGTACCTGTAATCTCTCACCTCTAAAATCCCCCATGTTACCATTAGCTATGGTCAGGGCAGCCAATGTTAGGGGTCCTGAAACAGAATCTGCCACCTGCCTGCTGGGAGCTTTACCTCTTCCACTGAGTATTTACCAGTTAAAGATTTGCTGGAATGTGCGGATTGAGTAGGATATGTCAGGAAACATAAACTTTCCTGATCTGTTGCATCTGGATTAGGTGCTGTTACCATGAAAGGAACACTATGGGTCAGGATACGCCAGTAAATGTGCACTACATTATTTCTATGTTATAGTTCAAGAGGTCAGCGTATGATCTATCGGCACTCGCAAGGGGTAAATTCCATTTTGTAATGCAGGACAGTGATAAGTCCTGGTTTCAAAACGACTTGAATATCCGCGGATCTGACTGAGTTTATGAAACTTTCGAAACGCGGAGCATATCGAAAAATCGAATATTCAAAAAATTGTAAAATTCGAAAATTAGATCGAAAAATTGTGTTCGGAAATTCGAAACTTACATAGGGAAAAACTGAAAAATGACCATTCAATTGGGTTTGAAACGGATTTTCTGAACTTTAATAGGTTCAGCGGAACAGCTGACCAGTTTGGTGGAGGTATTCTACTTTTACTGTATTGCTGGTTTTTACATAGATTGTTTACACGATCTATATACTTTCCAGTTGTGTTTGGCTCCCAGACCCTTATAGGTTGTGCCTAGCTATGTCATCACTTATAAACGGTGCCTAGGTATGTTATCAGTTATAATCAGCGCATAGCTATTTCATTGCTTATAAACGGTGCCTAGCGATTTCATCAATAATAAGTGCATAGCTATGTCATCAGTTATAATCAGTGCTTAGCTATGCCATCAGTTATAATCAGTGTTTAGCTATTTCATCGCTTATAAACGGTGCCTAGCTATGTCATCAATAATAAGTGCATAGCTATATCAGTTATAATCAGTGATTAGCTAGATCATCAATTATAATCTGTACCTAGCTATGTCATCAGTTATTATCTGTACCTAGCTATGTCATCAGTTATAATCGGTGCCTAGCTAGGTAATCAGTTATTATCTGTACCTTGCTATGTCATCAGTTATTATCTGTACCTAGCTATGTCATCAGTTATACTCGGTGCCTCGCTATGTCATCAGTTATAATCTGTACCTAGCTATGTCATCAGTTATAATCTGTACCTAGCTATGTCATCAGTTATAATCTGTACCTAGCTATGTCATCAGTTATAATCTGTACCTAGCTATGTCATCAGTTATACTCGGTGCCTCGCTATGTCATCAGTTATAATCGGTGTCTAGTTATGTCATCAGTTATAATCGGCGCCTAGCTAGGTCATCAGTTATGATTGGTGCCTAGCTATGTCATAGAACTCATTGTACCTTCTGTACTATAGGCAATAATGGACCCCTATTTCCATGACCCCACCTTGCGCTTTTTGTATCTTCTTGTATATAATGAAACACCATGGTGAAATATAATTTTCTTATATCTTACAATAGGGGTAAGCTATTAACTACATAGATTAAAGCTTTAAAAAGAAATTCAGTGAAATCCTTGTATTATCAGGGTGTATTATAAAGTTGTTACACAATCACAGTTTTAAACTTAAATCCATTCGGTTCAGTATTTCGACTCAAACCAAAAAAAAACCAAACTTTTCCCCCCTAAACATTTCTACTTACAATGACAAGATGTGAGAAAGACAGCCAGTTATGTGCATTATAATTATACTCGTTTAAATTAAAGGATAACTCCAGCCTGTAATTATTTTAGGTTTGTTTGCCTTCCTCTGGATAAACAAAATGCGAGGTAGGAATTAGGTTTGATGGATGTGCTTTTAATCTCAACAACAACATTATTGTGTATTTAACTATATTCTCACCAGCAAGTCCTTCTGATCTCCTCTTTCGGGTTGGTTTCTTGCTGTGACAGGATATAATCTGTCATATCACAATACAAACAAGGGCATGGGCGTCTATCTTACCCCCTCTCGTTTTATTTTAGCAATATCTCACAATCATAAAGACATACTGATAGGTTGTATGTGCCAAATAAATGTGCTTAGATTGTAAGCTCTTCGGGGCAGGGCCTGATGTGAATGTATACATGACATTGTAAAGCGCTACAGAAGATGTTGGCGCTATATAAATCCACAATAATAATAATAATTCTGGATTTGGTGTCCTTTAACAATATTACAATTCAACTGGACTTTCTTGTTTATTAAATTATGAGTATTCGCCAGGTTATTGGCTTTTCCTAGTTTCTGTAACTTTCCTCTTTCCTATGAACAGAAATTAGTTTTTTTTAATGCTCAAGCAGGTTCAAGAAATGGCCAGCCCGCTGTGACTGGCAAGAGGGAACCTCCCTGTGCATCCGTATCTTGCTGCTGACTAGAACACTTAGGGGGAAATGGCTCGAAAATGGTCTCTGATCGTATTTTCGATAATTTTCAACCGTTAGAGGCTATTTTCAATAGTTATCGAAAAATTCGTTCCGGTTTCGGATTTTTAGGATTTTCCCGATGTTCCGGAAATTGGAAAACGAAACTACTAAGTTTTGGCCATCTCTAACCTTCATAGGAGTCACCATCTTGTAATTGTATGTCTCTATACAACCAAGCTCCATCATTTGAACGGGGAACATCACTAGATGGCCAAGCAAGACTGTCATATTAAGTTATAGTTATCACCATAATAGCCGATCTTATCTAGTAATAAAGGGTAAGTTATCTGGCATTCATTCATTTACAACATTAAACTAATATAGCAAAATGGGAGTGTTGGTGTATTATCAGCCAACAGCACAAAACGCCCACATTAGGGTCAGAATGACCTACAGTAAGCATGTGGGTGACAGGCCAGGATGACAAACGCCCGTCCAATACAAAGCTTTAGATGTTACATATTACACCTTATATGTATTAAATAACCCATGTATGTATGAAATAACAAGGATCACACTGCTCATATAAATGAATGGTGAAAACTAGCCAGGGACGTAGCTAAATATCACTGGGGCCCCATAGCTAGATTTTAGATGGGCCCCCCCAACCCACATAAAAACAATTTTGGTGCAGTTCAACCTCACCAGGCCAAACTGCAGCCAGATTTTTTTCAAGGGCCAAAGAAACAACTTACCTCACGTAGTTCAGCCCCACAAACCCCAGGGTTAGATATTCTACTTCCCTCGTTGGTGGCGCCATACCTCCACTGCTGCTGTTGCGAGCTGTTAGTTACAAGCATGCCCTGCAGCTGAGGAGGCTAGTTCTGCAATGGTCGTCAGCGGTTTTGTAAGTAGAAAAACGGCTGAACTACTTGAGGTAAAAATTTTCATAGGAGGGTGAACATGTCTACAGGGGACCTGGTCGCGCCCCCTTTGGCTCCAACTGCTATTGTGATCCGTACACACATGCACCACCCTAATGCTGCAAGGGGTAGGGTGGAGCAGGGGACATGGAGTCAGGGAGTGGGCCATTAGGGGACACAGAGACAGGGTAATCCCCACCTATCAGGGCGAAGGACACTCTAGAGCTTAGTTGGGACCAGGGGGGATTTAAATAGATCCCAGCGGTTCTGCGGAATTTCGACACATTGGGCTAAAAGGAAAATCCGATTCAAACCCAATTAAAGCGAATTTTAAAAAAATATTGAATTTCAACACCAACTTACAACAGGATTTTTGCCTTTTTCAATGCAGAATTTTCACCACTGAAGATTCAAAGCCAAAATCCCACTAAGTTCCACCTATCGTATTCAATGGATCTGTAGATTTTCACGAGTCACCGTCTTTTAGTTCCACCTCAGGATGAGTGGGACTCGCCACAAACCGGGTCCTTGGCCAAAACAACGACTTTTAAATCAGTTGGAATCTAGTCCTGAGTAAAGGTTCGTACACACGTCGGATCGTTTTCATACAATGTGCCCGACAAACGTTCAGCCACCGTCTCGTTATACACTAGTTCTGCCAATGACGCCTGTACATACATCGATACATGTGCATTTCATTCAATCTTACATTCAATTCTACCGATAATCTGCCAACTATGTACAAACATACGACAATCGGTAACGAATCCGCCAGACTGACCGTCGGAAAAAGCCGAGAATAGTCGTGGATCGTTTGTCTCGGAAGATCACTGAAGCTTCATTTTCGCACAAATGTCACGCAATGGGTTGTTCATCGGGGCAAATATTGCGAAAATAATCCAATGTGTGTCGAAGCTCGAGGAAGCTCGAGGATGTTTGATGTAGCTCGGCTTAATGAGCACTTCGCACTCTCAATGTAATGGCCGGTAGAAGGATGCAAAGCTCTAACGTGGATTCACACTCTGACTGTAATGGCCGGATAGCAGGATGCACAGCTCTAATTTGAATTCGCACTCTGACTGTAATGGCCGGATAGCAGGATGCACAGCTCTAATTTGCTTTAGTGGCAAATACTACCCCCTAGGTTTATACTCGAGTCAATGTGGTTTCCTTTTTTTACCTGAAAATAGGTCCCTCGGTTTATACGGTACATATGATGTGTTAGGGTAAAATTAGCACCCTTTTTAAAGGGCATGTCCACCCCCAAAACTAAAATTTAACCCCTTACTGGCCACATCAAGTAGTTTAAAACAATCCTTACCTTACATTCCTGCTCAAAATAGTTCCCCTGCTGTGCCCCTCCAAAGTCCAGGAAACTGCTGTGTAGGAGCAGTGTGTGACTCATGCTGTGCCTGAGACTTCCTCAACCTCATCAAGGTTGAGGCATGCTCAGTGCAGCCCTCCCTGCCTCTCAGCCAATCACGGACGCGGCTGCCGGTCCCGCCCCCTGCTTTCAATTCCATGCAAGCAGAGGGCCTGAACACTGCAGCAGGGGAGAGAGGGCAGGTAAGTAAGAATCGGGGGACTTTCTAACAATTATATTAATGCGGTTGGGGCTGGGGGAGCATGCCCTACCACACAACAAAAGTTAAATTTCGGGGTGGACATGCCCTTTAATGAAAAGAATTTATTGAATTGCCCAGTTAGTTTATAAGATACATACCTAGTTATTCTACACATTCTCTTCCATTTAAAAAAAAAAATCAGTTGAGTTTATACCTCTTGCTATTCCCTGCTGTGGTCAGTAGTGAGGTGCCATTTCAGGTTCTTTAATGGATCCTTCTTCTTTCCAGGATGCACCTTAAAATGTTCCTAACAGTAATTTCTCTTGATTTGCTGTTGGATGGGTCAAACATGCTCAGATCTTTACTGAGCAACTGAATCAACCCAGGCAATGGGTCATGCAAACAGGAAGTCAGTATTTCGGAAGCATTTATTTATACACAGACAAAATGCTTAATGGGCAGGTTTTAACTAAGATCATTAGGATGGAAAACTACTACTCTCTTTCTTAAAAGTATATGTATTTGCACTGAACTTCCCATTTAAATCGCAATCAGCATATATTTATATTTAGAGCCAGTCTGTTGGTTTTATACAATTTTACTTTTCGCCTTGTCCTGTTGTGAAATTCAAGTTCTACACAACAACTTACAGATTTTTTCTCTCACGCTACCTCAACCTCCCTATAGAAGCCAAGAGAGATGTTCACACTCCCAGATAATCATAGATTAAAGTAAAAACGAAACTGATCTTTCCAGTTTACTGTTGCTTTATCTTTAAATATGAGGTCAACCTAAAACATTTTCATGAATTGCCTGGCTGCGTCCACACTGTACCGAAAAGCGAAAACTTGGCTTGGCACAAGTTAGCTCGCTTGTGCTGCGCTTACGGTAATAGTCCAGAATTGGAGCACATGTGCGCTCAAAAAACGGTCATCGCATGCGCTTTGCAAACTTAATGCAGTGCACACAATGTAACCATCCACATTGTGATATGCTGACTTGCGTTTCTTACACGCCAACGGATCACAATACGCAATCATATGAAAGTGAGAAACACACTAGTGTGGCCCAGCTCTTAGGCTTTGGACATACTATCAACACACTAACGTGCATGTAAAACACGATCACAATTCAGGGTTTCACGCATAAATGTTGGGATTTTTCTAATACCGTAATATTTTATCGGAGCACATGTGATCCACACAAAATATGGCGATTGCATGTTTTTATAATGTAACATTATCTAGTCAACTCCTAATTTGTACCTCTAAAGATGTGTACACACATGCCAGATGATAAGGAGATCAATTCAGTCTGTGATCTTCTGAAAATGTGGCTATACAGTCCAAAACTGTTTTCCCTATACGAGTATGCCACACACCTACCAATCATATGTTAGGAAGATGACCGTATACTTTTAGATCAGTACCGATGTTCCAGAGGCCAATGAACAGTCTCCCCCCCCGATAAACAAGTAGCCAATAAAGGGGGATCATCCCTTTATTGGGACTGTGTATACCCAGCTTAAGGATCTATTGAAGCCAAAGAGATTCATTGAGGCTTGGAGCCAAGGGCAAATGAACACCTTGACTTGCTAAAATACATTTTTTGAAAGCACGGTTTTAAATGTCATAGAAGATTTGCAGTTTGCAGAAAATACATTTGTTCATCTTACTTGACAAGGTTGTTATTTTAAATGCTAATATTTTCTACCAATAACCCATCCAGTTTGTTTCATACAAACGCTAAACAGAACAACTTTAAAATTATTTTATTAACTGTATACAGTCTGTCAATTCAGTATGATTTCACAGCACATTATAAATTACAGAGATTCTTCAAAATGTTAAGCAAATTCTACAAAAAAAATAATAAATCAGCACTTTAAGTTACAAGAGAGAAAAAGCAGAAATGTAATCTTACAGAACTTTCTATAATGGAAATATCATGTACTGGTTTAAGGCTCAGGCCACACTGTGCTTGAGCGCGTCCCCGGCACGACTGCGATCGCCCAGTGATTCGCAATCTGAGCGCATGCAATTGCACAAAAAATGCGGATCGCATGCACTTTGATTTATGAATCTCAATGCGGCGCTCCCTAGCACACTAGTGTGGCCACATCAAATGGGCCACACTAGTGTGCGAAAGGATTGTGCTTAAAAACGCTTCAGTGTGGCCTAGCCCCTTAAGCAGGCATATGAATGCACTGCCTCCTCACATCCAACATTAATACTGGATATAATTTAACAGAAGGTAAGAATGGTCAGCACAATGCTCTCACCTTTATTTACTAGTTCCTAAGGCAGTACAGTCATTACTTTTCAAGCTTTATTACTGTACGTAAACATTTTAAACCGGTTGTAAATGTTATAACATGTTTTCACATGACAGCAAGCTCCGTGTTTTGTAGTAGCTTTCAATCAATAGTACAATGTAATAAATATATATTCATTTATATAATAAACAGCATGAGTACTGCAAGTTTTGTTTCTGGGACAGTCTAGTCTAATCTTGCTGGCATGTACACACAGGTTGTGTTCATGTTAAAGCTTTTACTTAAGCGATGTGCAGATGCACCAATATTGGTTTTTCCAAACACTAGTATCTGCAGAATTTTGTACAAACAGGTTGCTTAGCACTTACAGAGTAAGCACTTCTTATCCCTTAATGAGAAGGAGGGAGCGATCCAGAGGACTGCCGTAACATGGGAGAACAATGGACTGCTCCCCGATCTTAAAGCAACCTGACCAGACGGATGACTTGACAAGGTCAGCTTGATTGTGAATATACATAACATTATTGTCCGATGCGATCCAATGTGTGTATATGGATTTAGAGAATTGTTGAAATTACCACCAACACAACCAGAGCTGAAAACACCTGTATATACATGTAAAGGATGCTGAACAACATTTACAGTACTGGCTTATCCAAAAGTTCTTTTGTTATGTTTGCCACCATATATATTTATATAGATGATCTAAATTCACAGCACATGGCAGCTTTTATGTCTAGCAACAATACAGAACTTAAGATAACCTCCAGTTATATAAATGAACCACAACTGCCCAAAATGAGACTTAATGTATCAACACATGCACTTATTTTCGGACACTTGCTACTCTAGGGAAACCTAAAGAACAGGCAGCTCTATCATATATATAATGGAACCTGAGCAGATAAATCACAGAGGAAGAAGAGAGCAGAAACCTTTGCTTTATATTTTACCCAATAACTACGTAAATAGGACCCAAAAATATTATTTCTATAATTTAAATATAAATAAATGATCTAAAAATAAAATCAAATGTTTAGATCAATGGGTTAACTATTTGGTCTGTCTCATTATGAAAAGATTAGAAATCTTTGTGTACTCTAAAGCAATAAAGGGACGATCCCTTCAGTACCGATGGGATTGGCCCTTTATTGACAATGTGTGTGCCGCAGTTCACAAACATTCACCGTTCTGCACAAAAATGACCCTTGACCGTGGTTGTTACCCTTTACTAAAAGTACAGTGAGACCCCGCTTTATGAAAAGAACCCTGTACATCAATGTTGGGGATGTCCCATTTGCAAGAAAAGGTCACCACTCTCAAAAAAGAATACTGCTGGGAGCATATTTTTACATCCCTTGAATTGAAAAACTTCAATACCGCAGGTATCTACTGGCCGCCAATGTCATAACTCGAAGTACAGATCATTATGCCCAGTTGCTCTTTTACGAGGTCATACAATACCACCGCAATTATTAAAGGACCTCTGTGGTATTGTATATACCACACAGTAAGAATGGCATTGTAAACTACTGGCCACTATCGATAGTGTCTGCAAAGGCAGTCAGAATGGCAAATTTGCAACACCGCGCCTTTATATATATGGACCCAGGAAAGGGGCCAGGAGGACCTTGGGGATTGGTTTGTGCTGCAAGACAACAAACAAATCATTCTACCAAAGTAGAAAATGAATATTTTTTAATGGCCAAATCAAAATATCGCTCCTCATTCTACAGAAATATTGTTAAAGGGTCTGAGGGGGCAGATTCATAAGAGGAAACCCACCAATAGTAGAAGCTGTTCTGTTAGAAGAAACAGTTTTCTAAGCCAATATGCAGCACTGGTCAACAGTTACAGGAAACATTTTGTTGCAATCAACTAAATGCAGATATTTTGATTCTCTTATTTGTTCTGGGTTCTCTTGTTTTAGAAATTGCAATCCAATAATGTTTAAAGGGCAAGTCCAGCCATCAAATAAAAACTTACAGAAAGGTAAATCACCCCCCAAAACCCTAAATGGTAATAGTTTGAAATCTGAAATATACAATTCTAACCTGAAATCCTGCACAATGTCCTGTTGCCCCTGTTTCTGCTTCCTGGTTCTTCCAATTAACAGCTGTCAGTTATTGATTTGACAGTTGACATCACAGCCAATGACTGAATGTTAAAGGGCATCTATAGTGAAAAACACATTGCCCCTTTGCAAAGTTAAATTCATGTACTCTGTGCTGCCTTAATCCTATCTATGTCAGTTGACTCTGTTTAACCATGGTGTCAGATCTGTGTGCAGCACTCCCCCTCCCTGTTACCTCCTCCATGTCTCAATTCGGCTAACCGACAAGTTCAGTTGCAGTAGAAGTTTTAAAAGTTCAACATCCTGAAAAACACACACCACACACAGTGGCCAATAGAAAGCAAGCTGTCCTGGAGACACGGAAGAGAAGGAGAACAGTACAATTTACGATCTCTCACTTTGTACCCATCATCCATGATGAAAGCTATTAGAAGGGGGCCGTGCAGCCTTATATCTACCATGAAAGCTACCTCTCTCCCCCTGCTAAGCTGTTACTCTATGTTTATTACAGAGCAGGGAGGGGAGATCATCACAGGGATTTGATTGACAGTCAAGTAGGAGTGAGGAATGCAATCACTATTCTTCTAACTGGTGTATCTCAGGACAGAGAGGGAATCTGAAAAAAGTGATGACACTCTGGGGGTTGTGGGGAATTATAGAACACATGGAAAGAAAGAAAAAAAAGTTAATTTTCCCACTATAGATGCCCTTTAATCCCCTGACAGGTTTCTAAATTGCTCAGTTTCCATGAGGCATCCAGAAGCACAGCAGGCATACAGTAATGAATTCATAGGACTAACTAGGATATATCAACATATTGTTATAAGAGGCCATTCTTTCTAAAAGATGTTCTTATGAGGGTGGAGTTGTCCTTTAAAGTCATATTTATGGAGAAAGAGAATTCTAAAACTATTGCAAACATTAAAGCACCACTAAACATTTGTTTCTGATGTGGTAAAATGGAATACACACCCACACTGGATTTGGTGTCCATGTTTATGGTGCTCTTTATGTATTAACATTTACATTTTTGACATTTCCTTGGCAACATGTTGCACCAAACATGTACACATTTGCATTAATCCGGTTTTTAAGTAAAGCTTAATTCAAGAAAAGGCTTTAAGACATTTCAGTCTTTGATCTTTGTTCTGGCCATAGGGTTGTGCTTCAGATTTAACAAACCTTTAGCTAATCTTTGTGGTAACATTTATTGCAGAGCTTAAAATGAACCGGAGCATAAACCCCCGCAATGAATCTTACCCAACCTTCCCTGGAAGAGATTTCTTTATTGTGGGAGCAAGGAAAGTAAGAGGTGGGACCCTCACACATTACATTACACTATTATTCATTCAAAGACAATTTGGAATTCTCACATTCTGTACTACAGGGATAACAAATCAGTAGTTTAAAAAAGGGCATGTCCATCCCCCAAAATAAAATTGAACCTAGACCTTGCAAGGTTTAAATTTATCTGCAAGACTTTGAAGTATACTTATAATATATTCCCACAGCTGTCTTCTTCTGCTGCTCTGTGCCTTTTTACATGCACAGCAGCAGCAGAAGTGGTCGGACCAGTGGCAGCATCAGTGATTGGCTGAGAAGCAATGTCTCTAACTCCTAGCGGAGGACAATTCTCCTCAACCAAGATAAGATTCTTTTTTAAAGTTTCCTTGAATAAAGATCTGAAAGAATAAAATAACCTCCTCCTTCTAAACATCTTTTTCGGAGTGGGTTAAGTTTCTTCTAACAAGGTCATAGAAGGTTTTACTTCTCTTCTTCCTTTGTTTCAAGATATCAACATAAAACACTGTTTGTGGTTTAAACATTCAGAAGCAGCAACACAAGCAAAAACAGAATTTGGTCAGTGCAGGAGACTCATTGACCTCACACACAATTGGAAAAGCTTTTGTGTAGTGAAAGAGGTTTTGGAAGTCTGAAGCCTTTGGGACTTTTTCAAAAATATAATTTATTGGCTGTTTGAGTACTAGGAGTTGCTCAGATCACATAAGATGTCTTCTAGATTACACAAGGTTTGTCGAAAAGAATATTGTCAGTTCCAGTCAGGGCAATTGGTCCAATGTAGTTTGTGTTTAATTCTGTTAGCTTATCAATATGATAAGACATAAACCTTTATGAAGCACTCAATACAGAGGCAGAATTCTGCTCCAAACAGTCTGATCCTCCAATAAGGACACAGTGTGGTGTTGTGCTCAACATCAAAAGGAGGCTGAGAATATAAACAACGAGCAGGGAAAAAAAACAGGGATAAGAGCAAAGTAGGAAGATACATGGAGATCCGTTGTATGAAGGATGGCAGGAGCAAGTTCTGTACTAATCACAACACAAATTTTCAACTATTATTTTTTGCAACAGACCAAGATACTCCAGACAGATTTGTTTGTTTTCAAGTCAAATTTCTATTCCATTTGTTCACAGGAAGAGCAGCAGAGGTACCATCCTCCAGCCCTTGTTCTGTCTTAAGCCTCGTACACACGTTAGATAATTGTTATACGATGCATCCGACGAACGAGCAATAGCACAATATTCGTCCGAAAATATAGTATCAACGATTGTCAAAGACCAACGACCATCAACTATTGTCCGCTTTTTCTGACGATCAGCCTGGTGGATTTGTTCTGCCGATGATCCAAACGTTACGTTAATTGGGCAATGACACAAATGTTATGTTGCATACGAAAGTCTATATTTAACGACTATCGTGGTGACTTGTTGCTGTGTGTACAGATGTCGTTTCAATTATGAGGATTAACGATAATGTCGTTAAACATTCGTCAGCTGCATAGTACGAAAATTATCCAACGTGTGTACGAGGCTTAAGGGTGGGGAGGTAGTGTTAGTGTTCGAGTTTTCGTGCAGCGCCTCTACCATTGGTCCCTTACAAAAGGGAAGCAGAAAGAATCTCCTTTGACATATAATGAAGAAGTAAAGGGCTTACTCTATTTACTATCCCAGCTGGATCTGTCCAGAAAAGGTGGTAAGTAGCAGCATGATCCCAAAGCCAGTGAGGATTCCAGCATTTTGGATCAAGAAAGCAGTTAGTGCCTGACCTCCTTCTTCATCCTCTTTACTAACTTCATTCATTTCTGGGAACTAGAAAGACAGAAATAAAGTAAGCTAACAACCTCATGTTGTACATTTATATTCCTTTTAATGATCCAATCAATTAGAACCATGTCGCAGCCAGTCACATCTCATAATGTACACAACTGCAATTCATAAAGATCCTCTTTGCAGACAGGATTTAACTTAAAAGCTAAATATTTCAATTGAAGTAGAATTATACTCATGCCGAAACAGACTTTTTTTGGCAGTGACAGAGTTTTTAAGCTCCTCCTCCTTGTTCATGAACATGTTCTTCAATGTTAGAGATGGGAAAGTAGTCAGAGACAAGATTTGTGGGTGGAGCCAGAAAGAAAACAGTTACTGCATGAGTATAATTCTCCTTTAAGCTTTCAGTGCTGCACCTTGTAAAAATCTTGTAATAGGACAATCTAAATGAGCTTCCACATCATTTTCCTTTTAACGACATTCATATATTAACCCTGCAGAATATTTAGTGGAATTCTTAAGAGTGAACATACATGGTTACATGCATTGTCAAATAACCGTCTTCTGGGTGGCTCTGCATTATAAATATAATACAAAAGAAATGTATACATTGTTTAATTCAATGGCTTGTTAAAGGAATCCCGCCTCAGACTTACCATGTCAGAAAGGGCTATGTAAAGGAACATTCCTCCCGCCAATGCAAAGATCCAGTTGGATGAGAAATGACTTCCTGCAAGGATCCCGAAGGCCAAGCCAAGGTAACAGCAGCATGCAGACAGGAAGTTAAAGAACAGAGCCTGAGGAATACTCATACCTGCATTCAACAGTATGACAAAGTCTCCTGCACAAAGAGAGCCAAAGAAAAACAGTTTATAAACAGGTGCTGCAGGAATATCGATTCTAATAAATATGTCAAATTGATGTTGTACTATCCTGCAGGCTCTGAAAATGTATATAAATCAATGGAGAACTTTAGCCCAAAATAATAATAACTGCACTTTAATTATGAAGTACCGCATATACTCGAGTATAAACAGAGTTTTTCATGCTGTAAAATCAGCCTGAAAAACCAAACTCGGTTTATACTCGAGTCAGTTACCTTTCACTTTGAATCCAGAAGCTTCCGCAGTACAATCCAGGCAGCCGCTCGCTCCCACGCTCCCTATACTGGCGCGCCAGCTGACGTCACTGGCCGGCGCCGAGTAGTGACGTCAGCCGGCGCTTCAGTGTAGGGAGCGAGCGGCTGCCTGGATTGTACTGCGGAAGCTGGAACAGGAAAGCTGGAAAAGGGAAGCTGCCACAAAAGCTACACACTGAACTGGGGGGGGGGGAAGGGTGAGGGGTCATAAGTTCTACCCTCGACTTATACTCGAGTCAATAACTTTAAATGTTTTTTTTTCTGGTAAAAATAGGTACCTTGGTTTATACTCGGGACGGTTTATACTCGAGTATATACGGTACTCTACCTTTCATTTCATTGCCAGTGCTCACAAATCCTTCTGTCAAGTTTCCCCATGTACTGCTGCTGTCCGTGTATTATTTGTGTTCTCCAGCTCCTCTCCTTCCCAGAACTGATGCTCCCGAGGGACAATGCATACAGTGCTCTATGTGGATTCTTGACACAAGGATTTCTTCGTTTTGGCAATAAAACAAGGAGGTAGGATACTCATACCTACCTCCCCTTTAATTATAGGCTTACTGGATTTTGTTTTATGGTTTAAATTAGACTCCAGTATAAAATATCTGCTGCTTATGCTCGGCAGCACAAACACACCAGCTATTAAATTATTGGTCTCCAACTGGTGCTGGATTACAGGTACAAGATGCTTCAGTAGCATTAAGATGAAGGGAGAACAGATTTCAATTGTTTCCCCCTTTAGGCTGAGAACACACCATCAAATTTTTCAATGTTATTAGTAGCCGCGGCTGACAGTTCGCCGCCACCGATACGGCGGCGAACTGTGATCTTTATTTATTTCAGTACAAATGAAACAAGATACGGCACTAGTATAGTTGTAATAGGCAGTGGTAAGTAAAACCCTGTGTATATAGGGGAGGTGCTGGTGAGGGATAAGCGGAAACTGCAAATGTTCAAAAAGACAAAAAGTATCCCCTGAAAACCTGCACACTCTTAATCACTGCATTAAAAAATCCTTTATTCCAAACAGGGATCAGTCCAACAGAACTCAGATGGTTAAAAAACAATTAAAACTCTATACAAATTCTCACAGTACTTCTGTCATATACAGTACATCATATGTAATATCAAGTGAAAAAATATATAATGGAGTCACAAAGAATGAGTGGTGCCTCCCGTCTGCGGTAAAGGGGCTGTGTAATCTACTTATCTGTCAGAGAGATACAGTCATCGGACAGGCAGGTGCAGGTAGAGAACAAAGGCCAACCCCAGAAAAGTAGCAGACTTGGAGGCAAGATTCCACGGCTCCTAAAGTGTGACAGACCAAGAGGAGTGCCAAACGTGCACGCCAATGATGCTGGCTTCTTTGTGCGGCTGAGTAATAGTACGTCTCCGAGACCTCCGCTAATAAATAGGACTCAGAGATGTACTATTACTCAGCAGGGGAAAATATTTACGTCATCGGCGAGCGCGTTCGGCACTCCTCGTGGTCTGTCATACTTTTTTTTCTGCCATAATTGTTTACAGTTGGTAACAAACAATATCTCAGTTTCCTATTGTTCTCGCCCTACGCTACCCTTTCTGCGGATCTCTGCCCTCTGACCCCATCTTTATATCTGCCCTTCTCTTGTGCTTTGCTTAATGTTTGATCCCTTTCTTACAAATCCACTATTATTCACAACCTTTTCTGTTCTTTTCTTACTGAAACCAGGCTCTCCCAACACGACTCTGCTATCTAGGCCTTCGTTTCTACAGGAGGTATCCGCCTCTCCCATACACCTCACTCCTCGGGTCGTGGCAGAAGTGTTGGCCTCCTCCTTTCCCTCCGCCTGTCATTTTAATGTTATCACTCCCCCCCACCGGCCTCTCGTTTACATCCTTTAGGTTCACACCGTCAAATTTCATACCCTTTGTTGCTACCTGTAGATGTGGTATACAGACCCCTCCATGACTCCCCCGCCCCAGCTACATTCCTCTCAGACTTTGAGACCTGGCTTACCTTTTTCCTCTCGACTGACAGTCCTGTTCTTATTCTGGGTGAGTTTAACTGTCACATTGACAACTCTGCTTTATCCCGGCCCTCTCGTTTCCCTTACTTAAAGTCCTCTTTTGATCTTCATCAGTGGACAACTACCAGTACGCATAAGGATGGCCACTTCTTGGATCTCATCTTCACTAAAAACCTGTCTCATCTTTTGTAACCAACCCCTACCCGCTTTCAAATACTATTTTATTACTTTTCCTGCCCAACACTATCCTGTTTCTCTTGACCTTCCTTTTTGTGTGTATGTCCGTAATACCCGACCTATAGATCTTCTGGTGCTAGTTTCTCTCTCCTCTAGTCTCTATACCCTTATGACCAACTCTGACCCTGACTTGCTTCTTAACTCCTATAAACTTTGTCCTGACTAATTCTATTGATTCCCCCTTACAACCCAGCAATTGCCGTTTCTCAAATCCTAGCCCCTGGCTCAGTCCCATAACCTTTTTAATACATAGGTGCACAAGTGCTGCTGAGCGAATGTGGAAAAAAAGTCTCGTGCGCAGGCTGACTTTCTCCATTACAAGTTTAAGCTACCTCAACACCGCACTTTTGGTAGCAAAGCAAAAATACTAAAAAATAACAAACCAAACCCATGCTGCCTGTTCTCCATCTTTAACTCCCTTCTCCATCCCTCACCCACTGACTCTCTCCACACTCTCCCCAAGATTTTGGATACGGGTGGACTCCTAGTCCTCAGAATATATTTTACCCACACCCCCTTCTACTGTTCTTGCATCGTTTAGTCCCGTGACCCAGTCAGAGGTCTCTAATTTGCTTCGGTCATGTCCGCTCACTACATGTCCCCTCAAACCCATGCCCTCTTTCATACTGAAGCACTGTAATCAGGCAGTCTCCCCTATACTAACCCACATATACGCCTCCTTGTCATCTGGTATTTTCCCTTCCGCCTTTAAGCACGCCCACATGAAACCCATAATCAAGAAAGACTCAATTGACCCCTACAGTTTTGCCAACTACCGCCCGGTCACTCTTCTACAGCCTCTAAGCTACTGGAACGTCTTGTCTTCTTGCGTATCACTAATTATCTTCATTCTCATAACTTACTGGATCCCTTGTAGTCAGGATTTTGTCCTGTGCACTCCACAGAGAAGGCTCTGTGCAAAGTTGTGAATGACCTTCAGGCTGCCAAAGCCAAAGGCCACTTTTCTATTCTCATCCTTATCTACCTCTCCTCTGCTTTTGATACAGTTGATCATTCCCTCCTAATGCAAATTCTTCACTCCTTGGGCATCCGGAATGAAGCTACATCCTGGCTACGATCCTATCTCTCTAACAGACCCTACTCTGTGTCATATGATAATAAAACATCCTCTCTGGTTCCTCTTAGTGTAGGGGTTCCGCAGGGCTCTGTCCTTAGACCCGTTTTTCTCCCTCTGTTATTTCCCTGGGAGAAGTCATTAGCTTATTTGGTTTTAACTACCATTTGTACGCTGATGATATATTTTTCAACCCCCACGCTAAGTCCTGCCACCCAATCTCGCATCTCTGACTGTCTCCTCATGGATGGCGCACCGATGCAAAACAAATCATTTTCCCACCTAATCCTGGTCCTATCCCTCCTTTTTCCATTTCTGTGGACAACACCCAATTTATCCTATTCAGTCGGCATGTTGCTTGGGGGTTATTATTGATTCCTCTCTCTCCTTTTCCAATCACATTAACTGATTACCGTTGCTAAAACCGGATATTTTTTTTCTCCGTAATATTGCGATTACATTTTTGGGAGTGTCCTACTACATTTTATTTTTACACAACGTATGTAACAATCGGGAAATTAAATATCCTCTGTGCCGCACATCTACCTGGCTCCCCATTAAATAACACATTATCTACAAAATCCTTTTAGCGCTTAAATCCCTTCGCTCTTCTGCTCCTTCTTATTTTTCTTCTAGTGTCCCCATATGTCTCTGCCCGTACCCTCCGCTCATCATAGAACCATCTCTTATACAGACCCCCCACTCACACTGCCTCCTCTCGCCTTAAACCTTTATCGCTTATGGCTCCCGTCCTCTGGAATTCTATTCCCCTCTCTCTACATCAAGAAATCTCAATAAACAAGTTTAAATCTAACCTCTCTCTGAGCACAGCATAGGACTGTTAACACCAGTTATTACTTTAGCACTTCCATCCTATGTATCTGTATGTTACCTACCTATTTAGATTCTAAGCTCTACAGGGCAGGGACCACTTTTCTCATGTTACATGTTTCAAGCACTTGTATATTTCTTCATGCACATACTTATTTATAAATTTATTTATTTATTGTCTCCCATGTACACCTTTTTGTATTCTATATTGTACAGCGCTGCGTCCCCTAGTGGCGCTTTATAAATAAACATACATACAATGAGAAAGGGGGGGTTGGGGGATGGAGAACATTTATAGCTAAAGTTATTTTTTTACTGGATGTGCCCTTTAGGAGTGGTACACACCAGGCAAGTTTTTGGGCAGGACAAATGTCTGTTGGTTTTGGCAATAGTGGCCGTGGCAGACAGTTCACACATAGGGAACCGCACAATCGGCCGTGATTTACCACCAGGCCCGATCGCCCGTCCATCCGATTGGGACGAACGGGTGATCAGCCTCAGTCGCAGCACACTCACCATCATATATTTCCAGCCGTCCAACCGATATACGTCACTATCAGTTGGTCGGAAATATCTGATGGTGTGTACCAAGCCTTAATGTCAGCTTCTAGAGGACAAGACAAGCTACAGCTTCCTTGTTTTAATCGGCTGTGCACTAAAGAGCATGCTCAATGTACAGCATATCCCAGCAAACCCAGATTGATTCATTGTGGGAGCTGTCCCCTAGCACCCCAAGTTTTTGAGAGACATAGCTTATCTTTGTGACAACTAAAGCCTCTAAACATGCTATCAGGTTGGACAGGATGGACGCATGTCATTTATTCAACCTCAAATACTATAGTATTTAGTCAAGTGGTCTCTTATACTACATTAACATTCTTAGTGTGAATGCTTTTGGATTAAAGTGGTATATACATTTGGTTTTAACTTTCTCCACTGAAAACAAACATTCACAGTATGTCAACAGTGCCAAAAATCGTTAGGTCATCAGCCATGGGTATGATTATTACCACCACCAGCTTACAAGTTTTTAAATTTCAGCTTTATTTGCTATAAAAACACATTCTATTCAATCCCAATGAGTGCCTTGTGGTCATAAACTAATAGATGTCATGCATTGTTTGCATGTCTCTAACTCAGATTACTAAAACATTAAAAACTAACAAGCTGGGATTTTTCTCTACCAAGTATAAACCATTCCCCATTTAGTGATAGTTTTCTAGGTAGACTAACAGCTTTAAGGGAAACAAAAAGAAACAAAAACAAATAAAAAGCTTTACTGAGTAAATGGTGGGAGTGTCTTTATAATACATTCCTAGCCCAAGGCTTTTAACTTAAAAATGGTGAATCCAGCTAACTGCGTGTTTCTTGGTCAGTCTATGGGCTTTTATCTCCTCTTATGCCCAATTAGAGGAGAGCCCAGATTTTTAACTGTCAAATGTTACAGGTACTCTGCCTTTACCTCTGCTTGTTCCGTGATAAGTAAAATGATCTTTTAGGAATTTGATTAATTAAAAGGGACACTATACTGAAAAAATGACTTTGCCTCATCTTAATTTATAATTGAATACATGTAAGTAGCACTTACTCTGATTTGTGTGTGTTGCTGCATGCCTTCAATCCAGCACACATTTTGTTTAGGAGCAGTATCCCCCCCTCCCTCTTGTAACCACTTCCATCCGACCTGACTTTTTCCCCCACAAACCAACTGTCAAGCCTGCACACAGCATACAGCATTCCAACTGTCAAATCTCTGTCACCATTCCAGCTACAGTAAAACTACTCACAGAAGAATAGTTTTCGAGAGAAATGAACTTGATTGACAGCTGAAATATAAGAAGTTTTAGATTGGATATCTAAAGAAATAGGGGACAGATCAACAAAAAAATGATACAGTGGGGGCTGGGAAGAATTAATAGTTTCCAGTTATGGTCAATTTAAAATAACCTATTTTCCGGTATAGATGCCCTTTAAATGGCATGTCAAGCCATGAAATAACATTTTAGATTTAGGTTCAGCACCGCCCCAGCACTGTTTTGCAGAAAGATGCCACTGAAAAGACTTGCCTGACCAGGCCCCTCACTGCCTGGGTGGCATCTCCTGCTGCTGTTGCAAGCTTGTTTCGAGTACAAGCAGCAGCAGTGAGGTGCTTTCTGGTCGTGGCTGTCAGGTTATTGGGCATGATTTCACCGTTGCGCCTTTGACTGACAGCCAAAAACCAGGAAGCGGAGAGGAATAGCGCAGCAGAGCGGCGAGGGACCAGGTCTGGTAAGTCTCCTCAGGGTCCTCTTTTGGAAAAAATTAATATAGCGAACAATTAGGTTGAGCTAAACCTATTTCTAAAATTATATTTCATGGCTGGACATGCCCTTTAACCATTTTGATTTGTTTTTCCTTAGTTTGGGTGATACATAATGCGACTGAACATATGATTTAGCATGGAAATTTGCTTTTAAAAAAACATTTAGACAGATATAGAATTAGTGATAATTCAAAATGCACATAGAACACCTAATGAAGTCAAGTGCTCCTTAAAGAACGGTAAAACTTTACATTAGTAGTAGTTTAGTTCTCAACAGGCTGTAATTACCAAGCTCATGAGGAAATTCTTCACAGAGGATGGCAATAGACGTGCTGACTCCCTGAAACACAGACACGGTAAACGAGGCTCCAATTGCCAAACCGTCTATGAAGTTATGAAGCCCATCACTGAGTGTGATCATCCATGCCAGTGTCCCAATATCTGAGTACCGGATCCCTTTCAGCCAATAACAGGAACTCTGCTGTCCTGGAAGATCCTATGGTTGAGACAGGAAAGGGTCAACTTAGGCAATACATAACACAAACAAGAATATCCACTGAAAAAGGAAGTTCAAGAGTCACAATTTGGCACAAAGCTTGAACAACATCCGGATTGTTCCAACATATTCATTACCCAGAAAGTGTTGGTAACTATTTCAACAACAAAAATAAGCTACTGTTTTAGTTTTCTTTAGAATGGTAAATCCCATTTTCCCACTTGACTGCCCACCACTTCTGCAAAGAACAGGATTTCCAATCTCACTGGAAAAGGGACTCATAAACCATTCCGGATGCCATTTCTGCACATAGACGCTCTTTACGTGGTAATAAATACATTGAAAGTACCTACACTAGAAAAGCTTTGGTCATCATTAAACATCTTTGCCTTTCTTTGACACAGATGACAAAGCATAGAAATAATCTATTTCCCTGAACCAGATGGCCTAAAAGACCCTAAAGTGTTCTCTGGATGTAAACATTGTACCATTCTGCAAAGGACTGACCTGCACAGCCAGTGAACTGACAGCCTTCTCATCACTACGGAGATCAGACTCACTGCCATGTGGTGGAGGGATCATGTGATCCAAGTCACCATTTTGTAGTTTCTCAGTCACCCCTTCTTCTGCATCCTGCTTCCTTGTGTCAGCCGAGTAGTGACTGTGCCCATGCTGAAAAGAACATTGTGGAAAGGAGTAGAATGTAAAACAGAAATCAAGCAAGAGGGTCTACAAACAAAATGGAACAGTGCAATGGAGAAATGCAAAAACCATCATCAAAATGCTTGTACTGTTAGTTGTCTACATTATATTTTACCCTAAAAATCTTGTACAGACCCTATAATCCATCTGTACTACACCTACAGGAATGGTCCATTTCTGCAGTGTACTGTATACCCCTATAAATACTATTAAATACCCAGACAGAGTAAAGAACCTACGATCCACCTTCGCGGCTCCCCGCTACTTCCTGTAAAGGCCATCATTCATGGCCGTGACATCGACGTCACTGCCAATTATTACCGAACGAGCCTCCACTGCTGCTGGTCGTGCATGTTAAGGGCACACTGCAGCAGCAGAGGAGGTATGGACCAAGCGGATTTGTAAGGTTCTTTACTCAGTCTGGGAGCATCATTGGACAACTGGGGTTTTGGGGGATGCTCTGTTACATATTAAATTTTTGAAGAAGGGATGGACCTAATTGATGATCTTAAACCAGCTGATCTACACATCCAATAATTGCATACCTTACATTAAGTTGTTAAAACATTTATCGCTTTCCTTTCACATTACAAAACCCAAACCATACAGACTACTAATGTTTTTAATGTTGAACTACAGGTCATAGTAAACTGTTCATTGTCAAGGCATGCTGGGAATCACAGTTTAACAAGCATATACTAGATATTTAAAAGTAACCAAAAAGTAAAATGAATTAGACTGCGTAGCATTGTGTAAATTCGAATTTTATGAATTGATGGCATGTCACCTGTCATACATTGGTTATTTTCTAACTACACTAGATATGAACTCAGACCTATTAAAATACCTTCATCTTGCGTTTGTGCCTTCAGGATGTTTATATTTATTACAGCGACTTTTTTTTGTGGACTTTTTATTACCATATTTATCCTCAAGGATAAAATTCTACAACTGAAGCAAATTTTGTGCAATAAGAATTTACTGTACAGCAAAGATAAGATAAAGTGTAAACCTAGCACACACATTCATTCAGTCTTGCACAATATTGCTAAGCACAAATAAAAAAAAAGAACTAAGGACCGGTCCAATATGAAGGACAACCAGATGTTAGGACTACAATGGAAGATGGGAACATTGGCAAAGTACACATTCCAAGGGCAAAGTTTATCTATACAGCTATAACCTGCAAAAATCATTCTAAAACAACACTGACAGGGTTGACATTAAATACGTTACCTCGTGCTTCTGCTTAAGTACCATCTTCAGGACCTTCTCAGTAAAAAAGAAAAGATAAAAGCCACCAAATATGACAGTCGAGGATAAGACATACGAGTCTTCCAATGGGTTAAACCCAAAGGCCTGGGATGTAGAATAGAGGGAGATCGGATTAATGCATATAAACTATCATCAAGGACTTTATGTAACAGTCTAATAATATTGTGTCCCCTGGGTAATGTACCGGTATGTGACCAAGAAGACACTTGCATAAAAATAGAGAGTGTAAATGAACCAATCAGTGCACAGCACGCACACTAACATATCCAGACACACCCATGCATTAAAGAGACAGTTACTTCCTGTGTTTTTGCAACTAAACTGCTATTTTATAGCGTTACATAATTGGCATGGCTGAATAAAGACACACCTCCATCAATTCATAATATATATAGACATTGTATAAAATAATTTTAGCTTTAAGATCCCATGAGTCTGCGTACATTGTACCACCTGCAATTAAGTTCTAAATTCCCTAAATCTTCTGCTGTTGGCATATCTTTGGCCAATACTGAATGCTGGGAGTTGTATTTCAATGAAAGGAAAAGGTTGAATAGGCCTGGCTTGCTAGAGTTATTTTCCCTGTTTTTCTGTAGGGTCTGGTTTGACAGGAAGTAAAAGTTTCATTTACATCCAACAAGCCAAATAGTGCAGATTATTGCTTGAATGGAACAGCCATTCCCTACGTCTTACTAGCAGAGAATATAAGATTTTAGAACAAGCATTTTTCTTTCCCAGGATTCAGTTCTGGAATTCAGATTAACATGCGTGAGGATAAAGTTAAATCTGTCTTTCATCTGACCGATAAACAAGTAGCAGCTCCTAAAGTTGCAGTTCGTCAGATTAATTAGACACCATATTCTGTCGAGAGGCAAGGTCAAAGTGTTTTGTTAAACCGTTAAAAATCCAAACTCTTTCCAGGGATGTTTCCAAACCGATGACATTTGTTTACAAACTCTATTTTTCCCCATATCAAGTTGTGGCATTTTTTTTTTCCTGGCAAGAAATCAACAATTCAACTAACCTTGGATATCTGTTGCCTGAGCCGTATGAAGGTTTTTTTTTTTTTTAGCCTTAATACACGTCAGCTTGGCCTTTATTTTTCCACATAAAGAAAATACAGAATGGCTGGCCCATGTTTACAATAAGCAATTGCCATTTCACAAAAATAAACACAAACATTTCTTGCTGCAATGCACACACGTTTTTAACAATTGCTTAGGCTTCACCTAACCCCTTTTCTCAAAGGCTAACAGTCTTTCCTTTGTCCTTCATTAGGAGAATTGAGCTTCTTTAAAGATTACGGCATAAGAGCAGCTAACTCTCTTTAGAATTTGAGGCTAAAACAGTTGTATTTAGTACAATAGTGAAAACACACAATCACTTTCTGCCCCGTTTGTAAATTTACTGACACACTTTTACACGTGCCACACACATACACAAAACTGCTTTCAAGACAAGGTGATGTATGATTACGGAATTGAAGTGCATGTGTGATAACCTTGTGTACCCCCATTACCTCAGGGATCAGCTGAAAGAGAGCGTTGGAAAAGAGTGTTCCAATGGCCAGAGCAATGCAGAAGAGAAGTAGACGCTTGTAACAGGCTTTCTTCATAAATGGGACAACTCCAGCCCCGAAGAGGGAGCAGAGAGAGATGACTGTAACACATAGGAATCCATAACCCCACACTATGGAACACCAGCAGACACCCAGAAGGAAGGAAGTAGTTGAGAACAATTTGAAAGAGCGTGATTATGATTGGGGGTTGGGTAGGAAAAAAGAAAGAACATGGCGTTAATTTGATTTCAGTAATCTTGGTAATTTGCTTGTCCGGGACAGACATGGCAGCCTTGGAAACTCAGTGCTATCACAGAGAACAGGAGGCAACATTCATGGCATAAACAATATGTATGGTCATCAAACTGAGGTGCCAAAAAAAATGTCACCAGAAAGCCTTGCAACAGAACTATGGATCATCTAAAGGAAATGGTAGCAGTTGTTAGATTAGAAGCCCAACAAATATGCTATAAAAATATTTAGGTATGTGGACAACAGCAATTATTGACCATATATCTCTGTACAGTGTCCTTAAATAGCACTGAGTTTACAAGAGGACACCATAGGAGTTCATTCCCTCATGTTCCAGGCAGGCAATCAAGAAGACCTTGAGTGTTTGCTAAACTACAGCTTCTAGCAACATTTAGAAATTTAAGGCTACAGGAAGTTGCAGTTTATCAACAGCTTCAGGCCCAAGAAGACACTGGACATAGAATATGAACATTAAAAGAAACAAATACAAAATGACAATTAAAGGTAATTTCTTTAAACCAAAGCCCCGTCTCACTATTTTAACCTGGATATTAGCGATGCGGGATGAACCGAACGCCGGGTTAAGGCACCAAAGAAAAATGTTCTGCTGCTGCAAAGATCTCGTTTTCCCAAACATCCCTTTAATAATCCTCTAAACACAAGTCAAGCAGCAGCAGAATCAAGATCCATTCAATTCACCATAAAAATAAGAAACGGATTAGGAAGAATTAATTATTCTGGCAGATTAAAACACTGTATCACCTTAATAATGAACAGGCTGCAAGCTTCATTCATGATGGGGGATTTCCATTAAATTACAGGCAGATTGAAAACAGTACAGGTAAAGTTGGACAATGGACAGGAGAGAATGTATAACGTAGGAATTTTGGCTCAATTAACCTTTGCAGACAATTACAGTGTTATTCAATAAAAGTTCTTATCATTAAAATGGTGTTAATTTTGCCCCAACCAATCAGATGTTAGCTTTCAAATGTTAAATAAGATTTAATTGGTTGGGGCAAAAATAGCACCATTTTTAACAATAAGAACTTTTATTAAATTTCCCTGATAGTATTTAACTCCCGTGGATTCAGCTAGGCCCCAACTTATTTTGCAGCAACCAAACAGATGTTTCCCAACTGTAGCCGACCAGTAAAAAGGGGACATTTGATTGGTTGCTGCAAATTAACAGCACTGGCAAATGTTTGCAACTTTTTCAATAAAAGTTCTTATCGTTTAAAATGGTGCTAATTTTGCCCCAACCAATCAGATGTTCGCTTTCAAATGTTAAATAAGATCTGATTGGTTGGGGCAAAATTAGCACCATTTTAAACGATAAGAACTTTTATTGAATAACCCTGTTTGTGTTTTAAGTATTAGGACATAAAGTATAATGTACAGATATATCTAAGATTGAAATCAGTGTGACATATCCCTTGTAAGTGTGTTAAATACAAAATTGCAATGTTCCTCAATGGCATGGCCAGGTACTGCACCTCAGGGATCAACTGCAGGAGGGCGTTAGACAGCAGGCTACCGATGGACAGGGCGATGAAATAGATCAGCAGCCGGCGGAAGACAGGCTTCTCTACGCAGGGGGCGACTAAGACACCCAATAGAGAAAACAGGCTGATCACGGTGATGCATAGGAGCCCAAAGCCCCAGACTGTGGGACAAGAGCACAGTGTAAGGGGACAACAGGAGGAGAACTAAAATGGGAAAAATACAGACTGACAGAGCAAAACAAAATATGTATAATGGATAAAGGCAACAGGGGAAAGCAAAGGGAAGTAAAAATTACACCCACTTTCATCACAATGTATGAAACCTCACAGTAGGTCTTTATTTATATTTGGTTTTTATTGGCATTCCAACTATTTAAAGGGCCCTCAGATTAATTTATATAGGTAAATCACACCTAAATCCACAAGACTGCAATAATTAGAACACTGAAATTAATAAGACTAGCCTGAAATGAAATCCTGTTACCCTTGTTTCTGCTTCCTGGTTCTACCAGATTTTACAGTTGAGATCATAGCCAATGACTGAATGCCAATTCCTTAGCTCATTAAATTGTTGAAGTGGACGTGAACAAATAGAGCCATTTACACACACTACCCATAAGGCATCTAGGAGCATAGCAGTCAAACGCTAATGATTTCAGAGGACTAGGCAGGATTTTTTAACATATTTTAATGGGGCCATACTTTCTGAAAGATGTCATTATTAGGGTGGAGTTGTCATAACCACCAAACAGAATTATTGTGATGTTCCAAAGTTTACATAACACTTAAAGTTAATTGAAAAGGCATGTCTACCCCTAAAAACAAAAAACTGGTCACCTATTTCCAATGGATATATAAATCACATTATTAGATTTATTATTAATCAGATATTTAAGTATAATTATTGTCCCCATTCTGGCAGATTAAGCTGGTTCCTCCCTCCATGCAGTCAATCAAGGCTGTGACTGCTGACATCACATTCAATGATTGACTGATGTTCGAACTGCTGCCTCCTCTACACACGCTGAAGTTCCTAAAAGCTCAATGAGCATGAGGAGGAGGGAGCAACCTCTGCCATAAATGAAGTGAACGGCGGAGATACTTAATTAATATCTTGTAAGAAATACATTTAATAAAGTGCTAGATCAATTAGGGCTAGGGGCAAATAAATGACAAGTGACCCTTTTTTGTTCCAAAGGTCTTCTCTTTTAAAGGTTACATCTAACCTAAAACACATTTCCATGGCTAACTATCAGTTTTTTTGTCATTGAAATTTGTAACCAAAGTTAAACAAAGTTAAACATTTTTCAGTACAAAAATCCCTTCACTTACTCCCAATCCCCTAGCTCAGTGAGCTCAGGCATGCTCAGTGTGACACAAAGGTTTGTCTTTGGTTACGAATTACAGAATTACACTCATTACATTGTTGTGTTCTTAGTGCCAAAAGGTTATGAAATATAAATCAAGAAAATGCTGTTAAGGATGGAGTCTTTTAAAACAGACAATGTTTGGAAGAAGAGAAAAACAAAGAAAAAAGCTAGTATAATGATAAATCTATTATGTTAATACAAAATAAAAAATAAATAAAGTGTAGAGGTTAAAGCAACAAACTCAACATGACATGGAGTGGATGGAACACGGTAATAGTTACTACTTGGCTGCTACAGAGCAACAAGGCACAAATACATGTGCATGAATCGTCTAGGGGTCGGGGATCCTCCTGGAATGTACAGCACAAATGTTTAAACAAAAACCTTTTGGGTACGATACCTACAAACAGTAGCTATTGTTAAGGAAGCAGCAAAGCACTGAAATTGTGCAATAGGTGCATAATTATATTTCCCCACTGGACTATCTTACCAAGTGGTTCCATCTCCCATGTAAGCTGAAACCTATAACTTGCAGGGTAAACTGTCAGGTGTTCAGGAATTAAACAAATAGACCTAAGGGTTTCCAGATTTGTCCTTTAGACAAATCACTAGAGATGTTTTTCTTTCCTCCGCAGCATTTTATTTTTGAACTGAAATGCTCAGAAAGTGTAATAAACTGCCACATATTTACAACCAATAAATACATATTATTATACACATGTCAATAGCCTACAGGTCAGCCACCAACCATAACTTGCTTTGAATGGTTTAGTACAAATTTGACTAATGGACACAGGTCTGATTGGTTGCCGTAGGCTACTAGACAGGTGTTAAATTTAGGTTTAATTTACTTGTGTTGTTCTCTTCACACTATACAAGTCCCTTAATAAGCAAGGTCTGTCCATATGTTTGAACAGATCTATTTATTTTAATGTCCACCATACCTTCTCCAGGGCTGGGCCTGCCCTCAGTGGAGGTGTCGTTTTGAGGGACTATTGTCTCTTGGCATGCCTGGGTCTCTATCTGCTGTAAGATCGTAGGACAGAAATTTTGGAAACCTTTAGCATCCAGCACAGATCCATGTGTCAGGTTGTGAGCAGCAAAGAGTGCAGAGGAGCTGAAACACTGTAAAAGAAGATATTACATTCTGAAATCTGCCAGCAGATCTGTCCTTCGCATGTTATATGTTAGTCTCCAATACACTTCAGGAACCCATGCCATTTTGTCCATTTTAAAGTTTCTCTCCATTTAAAGGGCAACTGTACTGTCTAAGCTCCGGCCCTACCTCAGTCTAGAAACTATCCAGAGATAAAGCATTTCTTGCACATTGTGTCTTTCCATTCGTTAGGTCCTGGATCAAAACTGTACAGGCGCCCTTCAAATAGCATGGCCCACCTTAAAACAAAACAACTATTTTTACCAGCTTATTAGATGCATGTAAGGATAAGTATTGCCTCAATTCTGGCAGAATAAGCCGTCTCCACTCTCCATGCAGTCAATCTTGGCTGTCACTGCTGATATCACGGACAATGGTTAACTGCTCTTTTCCCATCTGCCTCCTCTGCACATGCTCATGTTCCTAGAAAGCTCATTGAGCAGGGAGCAACCAGTAAAGTAGAAAACTCTGTACAAAATATCTGATTAGGATGCATGTAAAATGTGCTAAAAATAACAGTTGGGGTCAGAGACATACCCTTATATCACTTTACATCTAAGGTGCTGCACAGAGCCAATAATCCTTATATGCAAACCATACTCTGGCTGCAGATGACAAGTCTTTATCTAATGTGTCTGACCTGCTGCTTTTGGCTCAAAGCAGCCAACATGTCCATAGATCGGAGTTTTCATATTTCTTACATTTAATCCTGTTTTTGGAACCCACATGGTATAAAGTTTATGGACAGATTAATACAGTGGTTAGCAAAAGTATTCAGCCCCCTTGAAGTTTTCCACATTGTCACATTACTGCCACAAACAGGAATCAATTTGATTGGAATTCCACGTAAAAGACAATACAAAGTGGTGTACACGTGAGAAGTGGAACGAAAATCATACATGATTACAAACATTTTTAACAAATCAATAACGGCAAAGTGGGGTGTGCGTAATTATTCAGCCCCGAGTCAATACTTTGTAGAACCACCTTTTGCTGCAATTACTGCTGCCAGTCTTTTAGGGTATGTCTCTACCAGATTTGCACATCTAGAGACTGAAATCCTTGCCCATTCTTCTTTGCAAAACAGCTCCAGCTCAGTCAGATTAGATGGACAGCGTTTGTGAACAGCAGTTTTCAGATCTTGCCACAGATTCTCGATTGGATTTAGATCTGGACTTTGACTGGGCCATTCTAACACATGGATATGTTTTGTTTTAAACCATTCCATTGTTGCCCTGGCCTTATGTTTAGGGTCGTTGTCCTGCTGGAAGGTGAACCTCCGCCCCAGTCTCAAGTCTTTTGCTGACTCCAAGAGGTTTTCTTCCAAGATTGCCCTGTATTTGGCTCCATCCATCTTCCCTTCAACTCTGACCAGCTTCCCTGTCCCTGCTGAAGAGAAGCACCCCCAGAGCATGGTGCTGCCACCACCATATTTGACAGTGGGGATGGTGTGTTCTGAGTGATGTGCAGTGTTAGTTTTTCGCCACACATAGCGTTTTGCATTTTGGTCTCATCTGACCAGAGCACCGTCTTCCACATGTTTGCTGTGTCCCCCACATGGCTTGTGGCAAACTGTAAACGGGACTTCTTATGCTTTTCTGTTAATGGCTTTCTTCTTGCCACTCTTCCATAAAGGGCAACTTTGTGCAGTGCACGACTAATAGTTGTCCTATGGACAGATTCCCCCACCTGAGCTGTAGATCTCTGCAGCTCGTCCAGAGTCACCATGGGCCTCTTGACTGCAAGATGGCCTTGTCTTGGTAGGTTTACAGTTGTGCCATACTCCTTCCATTTCTGAATGATCGCTTGAACAGTGCTCCGTGGGATGTTCAAGGCTTTGGAAATCTTTTTGTAGCCTAAGCCTGCTTTAAATTTCTCAATAACTTTATCCCAGACCGTCACAGAGCAGCTGTATTTGTACTGACATTAGATTACACACAGGTGCACTCTATTTAGTCATTAGCACTCATCAGGCAATGTCTATGGGTAACTGACTACACTCAGACCAAAGGGGGCTGAATAATTACGCACACCCCACTTTGTAGTTATTGATTTGTTAAAAATGTTTGGAATCATGTATGATTTTCATTCCACTTCTCACGTGTACACCACTTTGTATTGGTCTTTCACGTGGAATTCCAATAAAATTGATTCATGTTTGTGGCAGTAATGTGACAAAATGTGGAAAACTTCAAGGGGGCCGAATACTTTTGCCAACCACTGTATATAGTCTTGTCATCTCATGCCTTACACAAGTCACCCATTTAATAAAAAGCACTACAGAACCCTAATAGAAAAGTAGCAATGTAAAGATGAAGTCCATAGCTTACCTGAGACATGTTATGTGGATCTCCGCTACCCTTTCCAACCTCCAACCTCTCCAGGAGCGACTGCAGCTGGTGCAGGGACAAAGTCTCATTATCTCCATATCTCTGGAGGATATCTTGCAGAAAGGAAGCAGCACTTAATTTTTCACCTGTAGCAGAGTAGGAATCTGCCACCAGGGCAACTGACAGATATGCCGTGAGCAAAAGCAATGGCGTGGGATGAGTCCATTGTAAAGACATGACCATACCTAAAACAAAACAAGGCCAAGATGACCAAACATCCAAAAATGCAATGCACTGATGATACAGGAAGCAAGAGTTCAGAAATACCAATACATTCCAATATGATAGGAATAGAGGAACGCATCTGAGGTTTGTCACACTTCTTAGGTCTCTTACTCCGACAGTTCCATATTACAGTTGTTTGTAGACAGTTTAGGTGATGACAGCTACATGCAGGATAGCATGAGCAAATCAGGGAGCTTAACACCAAAAGCCATCATTATGAAAATTGAGTAGCTATATAAAGAGGCAATTGATACAACAAACAATGCAGCTATGGTACAGACGATATAGTCATTAGAACAATCGTCAGTTGCGATACAGACTCACAACTTTATGCATGACAGGGTTACTATGACTCAGTGTATTGTTGTCAAAAAGTGCAATGTCTGTTCAGAAGTTCATAGTCATTAGGGAGCAGGATCAAAGGATCAGTATTTAAGATGCAGCATGCACAGATTACCGAGAGTGGCTGCACAGCAATTGGGAAGAGGCCGGGTCATTGATTGTAAGCTCTTTTGGTCAAGGATCTCCTTCCTAATGTGTCACGGCATGCTGAACTTGTCAATTTATGCATTATTTTATATATTAACCTGTGTATGAAATTGTATTTAATTTTTATTTATCTGTATAATTGCTTGCACTTATATACTATCAGGGAGATGTAATAAAAGTTCTTATCATTAAAAATGGTGCTAATTTTGCCCCAACCAATCATATCTTATATAACATTTGAAAGCTAGCATCTGATTGGTTGGGGCAAAATAAGCACCATTTTTTTTTTTTTATTGAATAAACCCTGTCTGTATTTTATAATATACAGAGCTGCGTTCCCAAGTGGCACTTTATAAATAAAATTATACATAAATACATACATACATACTTTAGCTGGGTCAAGCATCATGGGAAATAATTTTCTATAACATTAAAACACACGCAACCCATGCAAACTCACAGACAGACATTGGAAAGAAGTGGTGAGTAGTGAGTTCTAAGAAGCACAAACATATATATACAACTAGTAAATTATTTCATGATTCACACAGTCAACAAAGGGACTGGAATCAGGTCACAAAGTCATGGATATCAGGTAAACAATAAAACACAGGACACGTAATAATGTCGGGGTTTGAGATTTAAATAATTTGAGTGGGTAGTTTGGACAGACAGATATCAGTCACAGCATTAATGTGAGAAAGAAAAAAACGGTTACACAAAACTGGCGTGGGAGACAAAAATACATTCTATATAAATCTAAGTAGGTAGGTAAGTGGAGATCCCAGTCATGGGGGTAGGTAAGTGGAGATCCCAGTCATGGGGGTAGGTAAGTGGAGATCCCAGTCATGGGGGTAGGTAAGTAGAGACCATAGTAATGGGTGTAGGTAAGTAGAGATCATAGTGATGGGGGGCAGTGGAACGAGTAGTATAGTGTTGGGCAGAGGTAAGTTTCTATGGGGCAGTCCCTCACTGTGTAGAGATGAGAGAGGGTTGGACAGACAGTGACAGGAACACAGACACCTAATGGAATGTAGGGGACTCCATGACCTACCATAGAATCACTAGGTAACAGCTGCTCACCCCTGCGGACAGACTGACCCCAAGGTCCCGGAAGTTTTAAGGGTCACTCAAACAGTCTGTGACGGTTAAATCATAGCGGCCTCTCCCTCAGCAGCAACGTGGATCCGGGTGTCTGGCTCTTTAAGCGATGTCTTTGGGTAATAACTAAAACCCGCCCCCTTTCCCGTTACGTTTACGACCTGGGCGGAGACAGTGTCATTTCTTCAAATGAATGGAACCTAAAGCGAGACCGCCCCTCTATTATTCTGCAGTTGTCATTGGTTGTGGGGATGCACGTGACCAGATCCATTCACAGTGTTTGGAGCCCTGATACAATGACACGTTTGTTTGGTTGGAAATCAATCAGAGACTCTGCGTATGTGTGTGTGTAGCCTTGTGTGTGACTTCTGGACCAGTCAGTGATTACTGCAGGAGGGATCATTACCAGTCTTACTGGGCCCTGACCTCTAATTTACCATCCCCATTAATAATGATCTATAATGATAGGGACTGTCCAATTAGAGAACAGGGACAATGGATCAAAGTGTGTGTGTGTCTCAATGTTCTGAATGTGTTGGTGTGGAACCCTCAGCCTTTACCTTCTAGTTATATACAAATATCTGAACCCTACATGGTGCAAGGCTAAGTACCAGTTAATTAAATACAATGTTGAATGGCTACACTGAAACAATGCAGCCTGCATCACAATTCTAGTGGAAATAATAATGAGCAGCCTTTCAGGTGGCATCCCTAGCTGGACAATGATTTAATGTGAGGCCCTAGTGAATTGCATCTCACAGCCTTGCTCGTTTGTTTAGTATCACTCACTGCTCCATGAATGAATGCACTGCACTAAAAAATGGAATAAAGGGTGAGAGCGGTGCGTATTGACACTATACAGTCCATACAGCCTGCACTGACACTGTTACACTATTCCATGCACAGTACGTCCTGACATTACACAGTGCAATCGCACATAGATTCCAACATTTCAGTAATACAATGACAAATACTGTATATACAGTATATATATATATATATATATATATATATACTGGTTTACACAAAAATAGATATCACATTCCAGTTCCTGCTACTATATTATATATGGTACTGGTGTACACAGATATAGATATCACATTCTAGTTTCTGCTACTATATTATATATGGTACTGGTGTACACAGAAATAGATATTACATTCCAGTTCCTGCTACTATATAATATATGGTACTGGTGACCGTGTACACAGAAATAAAGATCACATTCCAGTTTCTGCTACTCTATAATATATGGTACTGGTGTACATGAGTCCTTAAGGGCTTTGTAGCCTGAAACGCGTCAGACCTACAGGGTGCTTTTCTTACAGATTATATGGTTTGCTCACCAAAGAAACTGTAAGCATGTTTTTAACAAAATTGGAATTAACTAACCTGTTTTTATATTATATTGACTCCGTTGTTTGGCAAGGCAAGCTGGTGCTGGGAACTTTTGTTCTGTTCACTGGTGTACACAGATATAGAGATCACATTCCAGTTTCTGCCACTCTATAATATATGGTACTGGTAGCAGCAAGGGGAGTAGTGAATTACATTAGGGTTCTGATGAGTTTCTGCTCATCATTCTAATCTCCACTACCAGACATTTCCTGTAACATTAATTTCCAAATTGAGACAACCTTTAAAGGGGAAGTTCAGTGACAGTACTTTCAGAAAAAGAGGAGTATTTTTTTCCCAATGACCTTAATCTGCCCACTCAGCATTTTGTCTGTGTATAAAACTGAAACCAAAATACGTGACTAGTAGAGACCGTTATGTTCTTGCCCTTGACCCAGCACCTGGGTTGATTCAGTTGCACAGTAGAGATCGAGCATGTTTGACCCATCCAACTGCCAATCAGAGTAGAAATTACTGTAGGAACATTCCAAGGAAGTGGTGCATCCTGGGAAGAAGAAGGACCGTTAGAATCTGAAACGTCAGCACACTAAGTCCACAGCAGGGAACAGCAAAGTGTCCTCACTTGGTACTTTTATTGGGAGGGGTTCTGGAGGACAATAACAATTAATAATATTCAGAGTCTGGACTACTATAATTGCACTGTCCTTCATGTGAGCATGGAGGGGGGGGTCATAAGTCTTTCAATGAGAACCTTCACAAGCATCTTTCATACAGGTTGGAAATTTGTGTTTTTCTTAAACCTAACCAACTCTCATACAGGTGATGAAACTAGCCCAACGATACATGGTGTATATATACAATAAGGGAAAAGGATTGAGAGCCACGGGGACAAAGCTTGTGTAAGCTTTAAGTAAACATTCCAAGAGCGAGACCCTGCTATCCCTGTTTTGCCAAACCATAGATTGTTCCTTACCTGGCTCGCACTTGAAGGGGAAGTCTCACTAAGGTTGTTTTTCTGTAACCTACTTCCATCTTTATGACTCAGCTAGAAATATAAGGTTGTGGACCCACCCTGGACTCCCTATTTATATAGAACTGATGTTACATATCCTCCAGTGCCACTGCCTACCTTGCGATTACTCACATAAGCCATGTCCAGATATGTACTATGTCCAGATTCTATTCAGAGTGTTACACGCCTAAAAACTAATAGAACATTTTAACCCTTCTAAAGCAAAGTTATTCAACACTGAATAAAGACTTTAAATGAATTTAATAAATATTTTAACATATTTACACAAGCCCTCGCTCCATTACTAAAGGCTCCAATAGAACAAAGATAAAAAATGCAATTATTACCCATGTGGCAATGGAGAAGAAACACGTTAAAGGAGAAATTAACCAAAACTAGGTTATTTATCAATCTGAAAACATCCCCCAAAGAATGTACCATTCCAGTAAATGGTTTGTGTTCCAGTAAATATACCCCCTAAAGTATTTAATTAGAATAATTATGTTACTTGCGCTGCCACATGCATTGAGCATTGCAAAAGCTTGGAGAGCATGTAAAGGAAATGGAAACCTTTGATAGACGAGACGAGGGAAGGTGTTAGAAGAACATTTTGCTGCATAACGGTTGTCCTACATTAACTTGCTAGCTGTGGTTTAGGCAGTGGCAAAGCTAGCGCTCTCGGAGGGAGAGACAGGAGGCAGATCTATATGGACTCTGCCAGGCTCCTGGTGGTCAGTTTTCTGGACTTTGGGGAGGGACATTACAAGAGAACCATTTGGGCAGAGGGATGTAAGGTAAGGATTTTATTACACTACAAAGTGGGGCGCGAGTAGGTAGTGGGTTAAATTATAGTTTTGGGGGTGGACATGCCCTTTAAACAACTGATTGCATGTATCTTTACTTTATGTGTGCGACAGTGCGATCAGGTGTTTCAGCTGATCGCAGACCTTCTAGAGAGAGATTGCGGGCCTTCTATGTAGTCACGGGCCCTGATGTTACACCACTGGTATACCAGTCTGTGTGGATAATAATGTATAGCAGTCTGTGTGGACAATTATATATACCAGTCTGTGTGGACAATTATATATATTCCACGTCTGTTTACAATTTATACACAGTCTGTGTGGACAATTATATATATGGTACCAGTCTGTGTGGACAATAATGTATAGCAGTCTGTGTGGTCACTTATATATACCAGTCTGTGTCTCTCTGTATCTTTCTGTCATCCATTGAAGTACCTAAGGGGGTGTGGATTAGTGTATGGGAGGGAAAGGGGCATGGCCTACAAATGTCACGTCACATGGGCACATGTAGTGCAGAAGTGCCCTGGATATTTTCAGATCCTAGCTGCGCCCCTGATTTTAGGCTTTGGGGGTTATTATTTATAATTTTTCATTTGAGGGGTAAATATCCCGTTAACTTTAGTCCATATAGTCTAATGATGCATGATGCTATTTTTAGCTGTAAACTTTGTTTTCTAAATGTAATTTGTTATCTTTACAATTTTGCTCAAGGCACCATTTACACTAGAGGCTAGCTGGTTATATTTACCTCTATAACTGTATGTTCATAATGTATATTCTATGTAAGTGAAAAATGACTGAGTCAACCACATAAAGAGAACCTTCTGTTGTTATTTCTGTTATTAGCTATTAGTCACTGTATCTTTACTATAATTCTTTGCTCTTTTCCTTAGAAGTGCAATAGAGCAATTACTGTATGCCGCCTACTGACACTACTTTCAAGAACAGGTACTGTCTGACACTACTTTATAGAACAGGTAACGTAGGACTGCCTCCTGACGCTACTTATATGAACGATTATGTATGACTGCAACTGACACTACTTTATTAGGATAGCCAATACCTTTAGCTATGCCACTGACTACTTTATTAGAATAGGTACTACTGTATATGACTGCCAACTGACACTTTTTTTTAGAACAGGTGCCTTATGTCTACCTAGTGACACTACTTTATTAGAATAGGTACCGGATGGCTCCCCCTGACAATATTTATTACAACAGGAATGATGCTAATGACACTACTTTTAGGATAGGTACCAATGACTGCCTAGGAAACTACTTTATTAGGATAGGTACCGTATGACTGCCTAGCATACTTTATTAGGATAGGTCCATATGACTGCCCTAGTGACACTACTTTATTAGGATAGGTACCGTATGACGCCTCCTACTGACACTACTTTATTAGGATAGGTACTGTATGACTGCCTACTGACATTACTTTATTAGGATAGGTACCATATGACTGCCTACTGACACTACTTTATTAGGACAGGTACTGTGATGACTGCCTACTGACAACTTTATTAGGATAGTACCATATGATGCCTACTGACATTACTTATTAGGTAGGTACCATATGACTGCCTTGACACTACTTTATTAGGATAGGTACATATGACTGCCTAGTGACACTACTTCTTAGGACAGGTACTGATGACTGCCTACTGACATTACTTTATTAGGATAGGTACCATATGACTGCCTACTGACACTACTTATTAGGATAGGTACCATATGACTGACCTGCCTAGTGACACTACTTTATTGGACAGGTACTGTATGATGCCTACTGACTTACTTTATTAGGATAGGTACCATATGACTGCTACTGACACTACTTTATTAGGACAGGTACTGTATGACTGCCTACTGACACTACTTTATTAGGATAGGTACCATATGACTGCCTAGTGACACTACTTTATTAGGACAGGTACTGTATGACTGCCTACTGACACCACTTTATTAGAACTGGTACCAAATGAATGCCTAGTGACACATTACTTTAGTAGAACTGGTACCAATGAAGCCTACTGACACTACTTTATTAGGATAGGTACCATATGACTGCCTACTGACACTACTTTTATTAGAACTGGTACCAAATGAATGCCTACTGACACTACTTTATTAGGATAGGTACCATATGACTGCCAAGTGACACTACTTTATTAGAAACTGGTAATTGGCGCTACTGACACACTTTATTAGATAGGTACCATATGACTGCCTACTGACACTACTTTATTAGGACAGGTACTGTATGACTGCCTACTGACACTACTTTATTAGGATAGGTACCATATGACTGCCTAGTGACACTACTTTATTAGGATAGGTACTGTATGACTGCCTACTGACATTACTTTATTAGGATAGGTACCATATGACTGCCTAGTGACACTACTTTATTAGGACAGGTACTGTATGACTGCCTACTGACATTACTTTATTAGGATAGGTACCATATGACTGCCTAGTGACACTACTTTATTAGAACTGGTACCATATGACTGCCTAGTGACACTACTTTATTAGGATAGGTACCAAATGAATGCCTACTGACACTACTTTATTAGGATAGGTACCAAATGAATGCCTACTGACACTACTTTATTAGGATAGGTACCATATGACTGCCTAGTGACACTACTTTATTAGGATAGGTACCAAATGAATGCCTACTGACACTACTTTATTAGGATAGGTACCATATGACTGCCTACTGACACTACTTTATTAGGATAGGTACCATATGACTGCCTACTGACACTACTTTATTAGGACAGGTACTGTATGACTGCCTACTGACAATTACTTATTAGGATAGGTACCATATGACTGCTCAGTGACACTACTTTATTAGGAAAGGTACTGTATGACTGCCTACTGACATACTTTATTAGGATAGGTACCATATGACTGCCTAAGTGACACTACTTTATTAGGACAGGTACATGTATGATGCCCTACTGACAATACTTTATTAGGATAGGTACCATATGACTGCCTAGTGACACTACTTTATTAGGATAGGTACTGTATGACTGCCTACTGACATCCTTTATTAGGATAGGTACCATATGACTGCCTAGTGACACTACTTTATTAGGACAGGTACTGTATGACTGCCTACTGACACTACTTTATTAGGATAGGTACCATATGACTGCCTAGTGACACTACTTTATTAGGATAGGTACTGTATGACTGCCTACTGACATCACTTTATTAGGGATAGGTACCATATGACTGCTAGTGACACTACTTTATTAGGACAGGTCTGTATGACTGCCTAGTGACACTACTTTATTAGAATAACAACTTATGGCTGCCTATAAGAACAATGGTCGTATATGTAAATTTATCCAAATCACCACTTTTGACATCATGATTTACAAATCATGACAATATTAACTTGTAACCAATGGTTTGTTTGTGTTTAATCAGTTTTACCTGTAAACTAGGTACGTCTGTTGTAACCAATTATTGCTATTGAACTTGTTAACCATCATTCAGTCCAATGTATCACATACCTTTCCTGATTACATCAAAAACCGGTCACGCCCCGTTGTGCTGGGAGTTAATGATTGCGTATTCACAAACCAAATAAAACTCTTGTATAATACTCAGGGCATAGTTTGGAAATAAATGAATTGTTAGATTATATTTAGAGATGGCTGAACTTCGAAAGTTCGGTCCGTTTTCGCACTTTTGAACTATATGGAAAGTTCATCGAAAACTGACCCATTAAAGTCAATGGAGATCAAATAGTTTGAAAAGTTTGAATGAAATACAATTAAAATATCAATGGTAACTTAATGTAAATGGCTGTGGGACCTGGGAAATGGTCTGGGGAACAGTTCCAATATCCAGGACTTTTGAAAAAACGATTTACTCTAACGCGCGCTACATTCGACGTTCGCTTGTCGAACATTCGATTAATTATCCCATGAACCACTCGCGGATTCGATAATTTCAACATTTACTCGAATAATGGTTTATAATAGACATTTTACTCGCGGATTTATAATTGATATTTACCCGTTATGTATTGTATAATAGAATTTACTGCGGATTTGATAATTCGATATTTACTCACGTATTGGTATAACAAGAACATTTACTCGCGGATTTGATAAGTCGATATTTTACTCGCATATTCGATAATTCGATATTTACTCGCGTATAGTATAAATAGAGAATTTTACTTGTGGATTTGATTAATTCGATATTTCTCGCGGTATTGGTATAATAGACATTTTACTCGCATATCGATAATTCGATATTTACTTGCGTATTGGTTATAATAGACATTTTACTCGCTATTCGAATATTCAATATTTACTTGCGTTTATGTATAATAGACATTTTTACTCGTGGATTGATATTCGAATTTACTCGCGTATTGTGTTGTATTTAATAGAACATTTTACTCGCGGATATTCGATAATTCGTTTACTCACGTATAGGTTAATAGACATTTTACTTGCATATTTCGGTTAATTCGATTATTTACTCGCGTATTGGTATAATAGACATTTTACTCGTGGATTTGATCATCGATATTTACTCGCGGATTGGATAATAGACATTTTACTCGCATATTCGATAATTCGATATTACTCGCGTATTGGTATAATAGACATTTTACTCACGGATTTGATATTCGATATTTACTTGCGTATTGGTATAATAGACATTTTACTCGTGGTTGTGATGATTTGATATTCGATATTTACTCGCGTATAGGTATAATAGACATTTTACTTGTGGATTTGATAATTCGATATTTACTCGCGTATTGGTATAATAGACATTTACTCGCGGATTCGTTAATTCGATATTTACTCACGTATAGGTATAATAGACATTTACTTGCATATTCGATAATTCGATATTTACTCGCGTATTGGTATAATAGACATTTTACTTGCGGATTTGAATTCGATATTTACTTGCGTATTGGTATAATAGACATTTTACTTGCGGATTTGATAATTCGATATTTACTCGCGTATTAGTATAATAGACATTTTACTCGCGGATTTGATAATTCGATATTTACTCGCGTATTGGTATAATAGACATTTTACTTGCATATTTGATAATTCGATATTTACTCGCGTATTGGTATAATAGACATTTTACTCGCATATTCGTTAATTCGATATTTACTTGCGTATTGGTATAATAGACATTTTACTCGCGAATTTGATAAATCGATATTTACTCGTGGATTTGATAATTCGATATTTACTTGCGTATTAGTATAATAGACATTTTACTCGGATTTGATAATTCGATATTTACTCGCATATTGATAATTCGATATTTACTCGCGTATAGGTATAATAGACATTTTACTCGGGATTTGATAATTCGATATTTGTCGCGTATTTGTTAATAGACATTTTACTCGCATATTCGATAATTCGATATTTAATGCGTATTGGTATAATGGCATTTTACTCGCGGATTGATACGATATTACTCGTATAGGATAATAGAAAATTTCACTGTGGATTTGATAAATTCGATATTACTCGCGTATTGGTATAATAGACATTTTACTCGCGATTTGATAATTCGATATTTACTCACGTATTGGTTATATAGACATTTTACTCGCGGATTGATAAGTCGATATTTACTGCATATTCGATAATTCGATATTACTCGGTATAGGTATAATAGACATTTTAATTGTGGATTTGATTAATTCGATATTTGCTCGTCGTATTGGTATATAGACATTTTACTGCATATTCGATAATTCGATATTTACTTGCGTATTGGTTAAATAGACATTTTACTCGCTATTCGAATATTCAATATTTACTTGCGTATTGGTATAATAGACATTTTACTCGTGGATTGATATTCGATATTTACTCGCGTATTGGTTGTAATAGACATTTTACTCGGGATTCGATAATCGATGTTTACTCACGATATAGGTATAATAGACATTTACTTGCAATTGGTTGTAATTCGATATTTACTCGCGTATTGGTATAATAGACATTTTACTCGTGGATTTGATCATTCGATATTTACTCGCGGATTGGTATAATAGACATTTTACTCGCATATTCGATAATTCGATTTTACTCGCGTATTGGTATAATAGACATTTTACTCACGGATTTGATTATTCGATATTTACTGCGTATTGGTATAATAGAATTTTACTAGTGGGATTGATATTCGATATTTACTCGCGTATAGGTATAATAGACATTTACTCGTGGATTTGATTATTCGATATTTACTCACGTATTGGTATAATAGATATTTTACTCGCATATTCGAAATTCGATATTTACTCGCGTATTGTATAATAGACATTTACTCACGGATTGATATTCGATATTTACTTGCGTGATAGGTATAATAGACATTTTACTCACGGATTTGATAATTCGATATTTACTTGCGTATTGGTATAATAGACATTTTACTCGTGGATTAGATAATTCGATATTTACTCGCGTATTGGTATAATAGACATTTTATCGCGGATTGATATTCGATATTTACTCGCGTATTGGTATAATAGACATTTTACTCGTGGATTTGATAATTCGATATTTACTTGCGTATTGTGTATAATAGACATTTTACTCGCGGATTTGATATTCGATATTTACTCGCGCATTGGTATAATAGACATTTTACTCGCATATTCGATAATTCGATATTTACTGCGTATTATTGTATAAGGACATTTTTACTTGCATATTCGATAATTCGATATTACTCGCGTATTGGTATAATAGACATTTTTCTCGCATATTCGATAATCGATATTTACTTGCGTATTGGTATAATAGACATTTACTCGCGGATTTGATAATTCGATATTTACTCGCGTATAGGTATAATAGACAATTTTACTCTCGGATTTGAAATCGATATTACTCGCGTATTGGTATAATAGACATTTTACTCGCGGATTTGATCATTCGATATTTACTTGCGAAATATGTAATGAGCATGATTCAAATGTAATGAGGGTTAAAATGTAATGAGCATGATTCAAATTCAGTGTAATTGGGTTTTTTTATCAAATTGGGGGGAGTTTGTAGTTAACAAATAGTTCAGTTAAGCTGGTCACATACATTAGCAATAAAGGGCCAATCCCATTGTAATGTGATGTGGGTATGTCTGTAACAAGCATTTCAGATGCTGATGAACGCGTTGGCCATCGGAACCACTTGTTAAAAAATTAACAAAAGTATAGGGAGTTGACCACGATAATTAAGTGTATGGTGGTCACAGGTAATCTCCCTCTACTTATATGGGGGAGAACGTTCGGAACTGTGTGTAGCCACATCAAACTGAATCCATTGGACCAAACAGGATTGAATGATTATAAGGAATACGTGTGCCTTACAAATGACCAATCTTAGCACAGATGAATCATTGCCATTCGGCACAGGATTGGATGTTCCGTATGATTTCTATACTGGGTGCCAATAAGGATTGCAAATGTAGTAGTCACCTATAGAACAGGGAGATCAAATTAGGTCACTGCATTATACCGACCGATTCTAATCGACTCTGATGTGTAATATGTAACGACTATTGCACATATACGGCTGGTTGGATTGCTGTATAATAAAGATAGTGTCATAGGATGATGTCATGGATGATGGTTGTGGTGTACAGGGGATTGTACAATGGCCTGGCACAATTTCCCTTCTATTCTGTGGACATTTTCCCAAAAAATATAATTGACAATACGCTATGTGTCCTATTATTCCATGTGCGGCATTTATATCCTTGCAGGGTGTGAAATGGCAATCCACTGATTGTACCTATAATCATCTGGAGATTATAACTTTGGGTTTTATTCTCGTACCAGAGACAGTTCCAGGTGTTACATTGTCACCAGCACACATACAGGGAGATTTACCATAGACGCACTTGCTCTGGGCAAATCTCCCGAAAGCAGAGTTACCAGAGGCTGCGTGGCTCTCGCATGTAAGTATTTGACTTTCAGCTTACGGGGTAAATAGTCATGCAACAGCTGCAACAAACTGTGCAAGTGGCCTCCAGGTACTCGGTTTAAGTCACACTAACTTGAAGAGCCAAAAGAGTGCTGTGGACACCTGTAAAGAGCCTGACAGTACATTACCATGGAATACCCTGAACTGTTACACCCTTCTATTTCTATTTCTGTGTACACCAGTACCATATATATATAGTAGCAGTTACTGGAATGTGATATCTATTCTGTGTACACCAGTACCATATATAATATAGTAGCAGAAACTGGAATGTATATCATTTCTGTGTACACCAGTACCATATATAATATAGTAGCAGCTACTGGAATGTGATATCATTTGTGTTACACCAGTACCATATATTATAGAGCAGCAGAAACTGGAGTGATATCTATTCTGTGTACACCAGTACCATATATTATAGAGCAGCAGAAACTGGAATGTGATATCTATTTCTGTGTACACCAGTACCATATATAATTAGTAGCGAGAAACTGGAATTTGATATCTATTTCTGTGTAACCCAGTACCATATATAATAGAGTGGCAGAAAACTGGAATGTCATCTCTGTATCTGTGTCACCAGTACCATATATAATATAGTAGCAGAAACTGGAATTGATATCTATTCTGTGTACACCAGTACCATATATAATAGAGTGGCAGAAACTGGAATGTCATCTCTGTATCTGTGTACACCAGTACCATATATAATATAGTAGCAGAAACTGGAATTTGATATCTATTTCTGTGTACACCAGTACCATATATAATATAGTAGCAGAAACTGGAATTTGATATCTATTCTGTGTACACCAGTACCATATATTATAGAGTGGCAGAAACTGGAATGTGATCTCTGTATCTGTGTACACCAGTACCATATATAAATAGTAGCAGAAACTGGAATTTGATATCTATTTCTGTGTACACCAGTACCATATATTATAGAGTGGCAGAAACTGGAATGTGATCTCTGTATCTGTGTACACCAGTACCATATATAATATAGTAGCAGAAACTGGAATTTGATATCTATTTCTGTGTACACCAGTACCATATATATATAGGGCAGAAACTGGAATGTGATCTCTGTATCTGTGTACACAGTACCATATATAATATAGTAGCATAAAACTGGAATTTGATATCATATTTCGTGTACCAAGGTCAAAACAAAAAAACAAACACAAGGTGAAAAAAAAAAAGAAATAAAAAACAGAAAACAACAAAAGAAAAAAAAAAACAAAAAAAACCCCCCCCCAAAAAAAAACAAAAAAAAGGGATGTATGATTACGGAATGAAGTGCATGGTGATAACCTTGTGTACCCCCATTACCTCAGGGATCAGCTGAAAGAGAGCGTTGGAAAAAGTGTTCCAATGGCCAGAGCAATGCAGAAGAGAAGTAGACGCTTGTAACAGGCTTTCTTCATAAATGGGACAACTCCAGCCCCGAAGGAGGAGCAGAGAGAGATGACTGTAACACATAGGAATCCATAACCCACACTATGGAACACCAGCAGACACCAGAAGGAAGGAAGTAGTGAGAACAATTTGAAAGAGCGTGATTATGATTGGGGGTGGGGTAGGAAAAAAGAAAGAACATGGGGTTAATTTGATTTCAGTAATCTTGGTAATTTGCTTGTCCGGGACAGACAGATGGCAGCCTTGGAAACTCAGTGCTATTACAGAGAACAGGAGGCAACATTCATGGCATAAACATATGTATGGTCATCAAACCGGTGCAAAAAAATGTCACAGGCTCTCTTGCTCCTTAACTCCAGAAAGCCTTGCAACAGAACTATGGATCATCTAAAGGTAATGGTTGCAGTTGTTAGATTAGAAGCCCAACAAATATGCTATAAAAATATTGGTTAGTGGACAACAGCAATTATTGACCATATATCTCTGTACAGTGTCCTTAAATAGCACTGAGTTACAAGAGGACACCATAGGAGTTCATTCCCTCATGTTCCAGGCAGGCAATCAAGAAGCCTTGAGTGTTTGCTAACTACAGCTTCTAGCAACATTTAGAAATTTAAGGCTACAGGAAGTTGCAGTTATCAACAGCTTCAGGCCCAAGAAGACACTGGACAAGAATTGAACATTAAAGAAACAAATAAAATGACAATTAAAGGTAATTTCTTTAAACCAAACCCCGTCTCACTATTTTAACCTGGATATTAGCGATGCGGGATGAACCGAACGCCGGGTTAAGGCACCAAAGAAAAATGTTCTGCTGCCTGCAAAGATCTCGTTTTCCCAAACATCCCTTTAATAATCCTCTAAACACAAGTCAGCAGCAGCAGAATCCAGAATCCATTCAATTCACCATAAAAATAAGAAACGGATTAGGAAGAATTAATTATTCTGGCAGATTAAAACATGTATACCTTAATAATGAACAGGCTGCAAGCTTCATTCATGTGGGGATTTCCATTAAATTACAGGCGATTGAAAACAGTACAGGTAAGTTGGACAATGGACAGGAGAGAATGTATAACGTAGGAATTTGGCTCAATTAACCTTACAGACAATTACAGTGTTATTCAATAAAAGTTCTTATCATTAAAATGGTGAATTTTGCCCCAACCAATCAGATGTTAGCTTTCAAATGTTAAATAAGATTTAATTGGTTGGGGCAAAAAATAGCACCATTTTTAACAATAAACTTTTATAAATTCCCGATAGTATTTAAACTCCCGTGGATTCAGCTAGGCCCCAACTTATTTTGCAGCAACCAAACAGATGTTCCCAACTGAGCCGACCAGTAAAAAGGGGACATTTGATTGGTTGCTGCAAATTAACAGCACTGGCCAAAGTTTTGCAACTTTTTCAATAAAAGTTCTTATCGTTTAAATGGTGCTATTTTGCCCCAACCATCAGATGTTCGCTTTCAAATGTTAAATAGATCTGATTGGTTGGGGCAAAATTAGCAACATTTAAACGATAAGAATTTTATTGAATAACCCTGTTGTGTTTAGTATTAGGACATAAAGTAAATTTACAGATATATCTAAGATTGAAATCAGTGTGACATATCCCTTGTAAGTGTGTTAAAACAAAAATTGCAATGTTCCTCAATGGCATGGCCAGGTACTGCACCTCAGGGATCAACTGCAGGAGCGCGTAGCAGCAGGCTACGATGGACAGGGCGATGAAATAGATCAGCAGCCGGCGGAAGACAGGCTTCTCTAGCAGGGGGCGACTAAGACACCCAATAGAAAACAGGCTGATCACGTGTGATGCATAGGAGCCCAAAGCCCCAGACTGGGACAAGGCACAGTGTAAGGGACAACAGGAGGAGAACTAAAATGGGAAAAATACAGACTGACAGAGCAAACAAAATATGTATAATGGATAAAGGCAACAGGGGAAAGCAAAGGGAAGTAAAATACACCCACTTTCATCACAATGTATGAAACCTCACAGTAGGTCTTATTTATATTTGGTTTTTATTGGCATTCCAACTATTTAAAGGGCCTCAGATTAATTATATAGGTAATCATACCTAAATCCACAAGACTGCAAATTAGAACACTGAAATTAATAAGACTAGCCTGAAAAAATCCTGTTACCCTTGTTTCTGCTCCTGGTTCTACCAGATTTACAGTTGAGATCATAGCCAAGACTGAATGCCAATTCCTTAGCTCATTAAATTGTTGAAGTGGACGTGAACAAATAGAACATTTACAACACACTACCCATAAGGCATCTAGGAGCATAGCAGTCAAACGCTAATGATTTAGAGGACTAGGCAGGATTTTTTAACTATTTTAATGGGGCCATACTTTCTGAAAGATGTCATTATTAGGGTGGAGTTGTCATAACCACCAAACAGAATTATTTGATGTTCAAAGTTTACATAACACTTAAAGTTATGAAAAGGCATGTCTACCCCTAAAAACAAAAAACTGGTCACCATTTCCAATGGATATATAAAATCACATTATTAGATTTATTATTAATCAGATATTTAAGTAAATTATTGTCCCCATTCTGGCAGATTAAGCTGGTTCCTCCCTCCATGCAGTCAATCAAGGCTGTGACTGCTGACATCACATTCAATGATTGACTGATGTTCGAACTGCTGCCTCCTCTACACACGCTGAAGTTCCTAAAAGCTCAATGAGCATGAGGAGGAGGGAGCAACCTCTGCCATAAATGAAGTGAACGGCGGAGATACTTAATTAATATCTTGTAAGAATACATTTAATAAAGTGCTAGATCAATTAGGGCTAGGGGCAAATAAATGACAAGTGACCCTTTTTTGTTCCAAAGGTCTTCTCTTTTAAAGGTTACATCTAACCTAAAACACATTTCCATGGCTAACTGTATCAGTTTTTTTGTCATTGAAATTTGTAACCAAAGTTAAACAAAGTTAAACATTTTTCAGTACAAAAATCCCTTCACTTACTCCCAATCCCCTAGCTCAGTGAGCTCAGGCATGCTCAGTGTGACACAAAGGTTTGTCTTTGGTTACGAATACAGAATTACACTCATTACATTGTTGTGTTCTTAGTGCCAAAAGGTTATGAAATATAAATCAAGAAAATGCTGTTAAGGATGGAGTCTTTAAAACAGACAATGTTTGGAAGAAGAGAAAAACAAAGAAAAAAGCTAGTATAATGATAAATCTATTATGTTAATACAAAATAAAAAATAAATAAAGTGTAGAGGTTAAAGCAAAAAACTCAACATGACATGGAGTGGATGGAACAACGGTAATAGTTACTACTTGGCTGCTACAGAGCAACAAGGCACAAATACATGTGCATGAATCGTCTAGGGTCGGGGATCCTCCTGGAATGTACAGCACAATGTTTAAACAAAAACCTTTTGGGTACGATACCTACAAACAGTAGCTATTGTTAAGGAAGCAGCAAAGCACTGAATGTGCAATAGGTGCATAATTATATTTCCCACTGGACTATCTTACCAAGTGGTTCCATCTCCCATGTAAGCTGAAACCTATAACTTGCAGGGTAAACTGTCAGGTGTTCAGGAATTAAACAATAGACCTAAGGGTTTCCAGATTTGTCCTTTAGACAAATCACTAGAGATGTTTTTCTTTCCTCCGCAGCATTTTATTTTGAACTGAAATGCTCAGAAAGTGTAATAAACTGCCACAATTTACAACCAATAAATAACATATTATATACACATGTCAATAGCTACAGGTCAGCCACCAACCATAACTTGCTTTGATGGTTTAGTACAATTTGACTAATGGACACAGGTCTGATTGGTTGCGTAGGCTACTAGACAGGTGTTAAATTTAGGTTTAATTTACTTGTGTTGTTCTCTTCACACTATACAAGTCCCTAATAAGCAAGGTCTGTCCATATGTTTGAACAGATCATTTATTTTAATGTCCACCATACCTTCTCCAGGGCTGGGCCTGCCCTCAGTGGAGGTGTCGTTTTGAGGGACTATTGTTCTTGGCATGCCTGGGTCCTATCTGCTGTAAGATCGTAGGACAGAAACTTTGGAAACCTTTAGCATCCAGCACGAAATGTGTCAGGTTGTGAGCCGCAAAGAGTGCAGAGGAGCTGAAACACTGTAAAGAAGATATTACATTCTGAAATCTGCCAGCAGATCTGTCCTTCGCATGTTATATGTTAGTCTCCAATACACTTCAGGAACCCACGCCATTTGTCCATTTTAAAGTTTCTCTCCATTTAAAGGGCAACTGTACTGTCTAAGCTCCGGCCCTACCTCAGTCTAGAAACTATCCAATGAGATAAAGCATTTCTTGCAATTGTGTCTTTCCATTCGTTAGGTCCGGATCAAAACTGTACAGGCGCCCTTCAAATAGCATGGCCCACCTTAAACAAAACAACTATTTTTACCAGCTTATTAGATGCATGTAAGGATAAGTATTGCCTCAATTCTGGCAGAATAAGCCGTCTCCACTCTCCATGCAGTCAATCTTGGCTGTCACTGTGATATCACGGACAATGGTTAACTGCTCTTTTCCATTGCCTCCTCTGCACATGCTCATGTTCCTAGAAAGCTCACTGAGCAGGGAGCAACCAGTAAAGTAGAAAACTCTGTACAAAATATCTGATTAGGATGCATGTAAAATGTGCTAAAAATAACAGTTGGGGTCCAGAGACATGCCCTATATCACTTACATCTAAGGTGCTGCCCAGAGCCAATAATCCTTATATGCAAACCATACTCTGGCTGCAGATGAAAGTCTTTATCTAATGTGTCTGACCTGCTGCTTTGGCTCAAAGCAGCAACATGTCCATAGATCGGAGTTTTCATATTTCTTACATTTAATCCTGTTTTTGGAACCCACATGGTATAAAGTTTATGGACAGATTAATACAGTGGTTAGCAAAAGATTATTCAGCCCCTTGAAGTTTTCCACATTGTCACATTACTGCCACAAACAGGAATCAATTTGATTGGAATTCCAGTAAAAGACAATACAAAGTGGTGTACACGTGAGAAGTGGAACGAAAACATACATGATTACAAACATTTTTAACAAATCAATAACGGCAAATGGGGTGTGCGTAATATTCAGCCCCGAGTCAATACTTGTAGAACCACCTTTTGCTGCAATTACTGCTGCCAGTCTTTTAGGGTATGTCTCTACCAGATTTGCACATCTAGAGACTGAAATCCTTGCCCATTCTTCTTTGCAAAAAAGCTCCAGCTCAGTCAGATTAGATGGACCGCGTTTGTGCAGCAGTTTTCGATCTTGCCACAGATTCTCGATTGGATTTAGATCTGGACTTTGACTGGGCCATTCTAAACATGGATATGTTTTTGTTTTAAAACCATTCCATTGTTGCCCTGGCCTTATGTTTAGGGTCGTTGTCCTGCTGGAAGGTGAACCTCCGCCCCAGTCTCAAGTCTTTGCTGACTCCAAGAGGTTTTCTTCCAAGATTGCCCTGTATTGGCTCATCATTTCCCTTCAACTCTGACCAGCTTCCCTGTCCCTGCTGAAGAGAAGCACCCCCAGAGCATGGTGCTGCCACCACCATATTGACAGTGGGGATGGTGTGTTGAGTGATGTGCAGTGTTAGTTTTTCGCCACACATAGCGTTTTGCATTTTGGTCTCATCTGACCAGAGCACCGTCTTCCACATGTTTGCTGTGTCCCCACATGGCTTGTGGCAAACTGTAAACGGGACTTCTTATGCTTTTCTGTTAATGGCTTTCTTCTTGCCACTCTTCCATAAAGGGCAACTTTGTGCAGTGCACGACTAATAGTTGTCCTATGGACAGATTCCCCACTGAGCTGTAGATCTCTGCAGCTCGTCCAGAGTCACCATGGGCCTCTTGACTGCAAGATGGCCTTGTCTTGGTAGGTTTACAGTGGCCATACTCCTTCCATTTCTGAATGATCGCTTGAACAGTGCTCCGTGGGATGTTCAAGGCTTTGGAATCTTTTGTAGCCTAAGCTGCTTTAAATTTCTCAATAACTTTACCAGACCGTCACAGAGCAGCTGTATTTGTACTGACATTAGATACAACACAGGTGCACTCTATTAGTCATTAGCACTCATCAGGCAATGTCTATGGTATCTGACTACACTCAGACCAAAGGGGGCTGAATAATTACGCACACCCCACTTTGTAGTTATTGATTTGTTAAAAATGTTTGGAATCATGCATGATTTCATTCCACTTCTCACGTGTACACCACTTTGTATTGGTCTTTCACTGGAATTCAATAAAATGATTCATGTTTGTGGCAGTAATGTGACAAAATGTGGAAAACTTCAAGGGGGCCGAATACTTTTGCCAACCACTGTATATAGTCTTGTCATTCATGCCTTACACAAGTCACCCATTTAATAAAAAGCACTACAGAACCCTAATAGAAAGTAGCATGTAAAGATGAGTCCATAGCTTACCTGAGACATGTTATGTGGATCTCCGCTACCCTTTCCAACCTCCAACCTCTCCAGGAGGACTGCAGGGTGCAGGGACAAAGTCTCATTATCTCCATATCTCTGGAGGATATCTTGCAGAAAGGAAGCAGCACTTAATTTTTCACCTGTTGCAGAGTAGGAATCTGCCACCAGGGCAACTGACAGATATGCCGTGAGCAAAAGCAATGGCGTGGGATGAGTCCATTGTAAAGACATGACCATACCTAAAACAAAACAAGGCCAAGATGACCAAACATCCAAAAATGCAATGCACTGATGATACAGGAGCAAGAGTTCAGAAATACCAATACATTCCAATATGATAGGAATAGAGGAACGCATCTGAGGTTTGTCACACTTCTTAGGTCTCTTACTCGACAGTTCCATATTACAGTTGTTTGTAGACAGTTTAGGTGATGACAGCTACATGCAGGATGCATGAGCAAATCAGGGAGCTTAAACCCAAAAGCCATCATTATGAAAATTGAGTAGCTATATAAGAGGCAATTGATACAACAAACAATGCAGCTATGGTACAGACGATATAGTCATTAGAACAATGGCAGACAGATCAGTTGCGATACAGACTCACAAATTTATGCATGACAGGGTTACTATGACTCAGTGTATGTTGTCAAAAGTGCAATGTCTGTTCAGAAGTTCATAGTCATTAGGGAGCAGGATCAAAGGACGTATTAAGAGCAGCATGCACAGATTACCGAGGTGGCTGCACAGCAATTGGGAAGAGGCCGGGTATTGATTGTAAGCTCTTTTGGTCAAGGATCTCCTTCCTAATGTGTCACGGCATGCTAACTTGTCAATTTATGCATTATTTTATATATTAACCTGTGTATGAAATTGTATTAATTTTTATTTATTGTATAATGCTTGCACTTTATACTATCAGGGAGATGTAATAAAAGTTCTTATCATTAAAAATGGTGCTAATTTTGCCCCAACCAATCATATCTTATATAACATTTGAAAGCTAGCATCTGATTAGTTGGGGCAAAATAAGCACCATTTTTTTTTTATTGATAAAACCCTGTCTGTATTTTATAATATACAGAGCTGCGTTCCCAAGTGGCACTTTATAAATAAAATTAACATAATACATACATACATACTTTAGCTGGGTCAAGCATATGGGAAATAATTTTCATAACATTAAAACACACGCAACCATGCAAACTCACAGACAGACATTGGAAAGAAGTGGTGAGTGTGAGTTCTAAGAAGCACAAACATATATATACAACTAGTAAATTATTTCATGATTCACACAGTCAACAAAGGGACTGGAATCAGGTCACAAAGTATGGATATCAGGTAAACAATAAAACACAGGACACGTAATAATGTCGGGGTTTGAGATAAATAATTGAGTGGGTAGTTTGGACAGACAGATATCAGTCACAGCATTAATGTGAGAAAGAAAAAAACGGTTACACAAAACTGGCGTGGGAGACAAAAATACATTCTATATAAATCTAAGTAGGTAGGTAAGTGGAGTCCCGTCATGGGGTAGTGAAGTGGAGATCCCAGTCATGGGGGTAGGTAAGTGGAGATCCCAGTCATGGGGGTAGGTAAGTGGAGATCCCAGTCATGGGGGTAGGTAAGTGGAGATCCCAGTCATGGGGGTAGGTAAGTGGAGATCCCAGTCATGGGGGTAGGTAAGTAGAGACCATAGTAATGGGTGTAGGTAAGTGAGATCATAGTGATGGGGGGCAGTGGAACGAGTAGTATAGTGTTGGGCAGAGGTAAGTTTCTATGGTGCGTCCCTCACTGTGTAGAGATGGAGAGGGGTTGGACAGACAGTGACAGGAACACAGACACCTAATGGAATGTAGGGGACTCCATGACCTACCATAGAATCACTAGGTAACAGCTGCTCACCCCTGCGGACAGACTGACCCAAGGTCCCGGAAGTTAAGGGTCACTCAAACAGTCTGTGACGGTTAAATCATAGCGGCCTCTCCCTCAGCAGCAACGTGGATCCGGGTGTCTGGCTCTTTAAGCGATGTCTTTGGGTATAACTAAAACCCGCCCCCTTTTCCCGTTACGTTTACGACCTGGGCGGAGACGTGTCATTTCTTCAAATGAATGGACCTAAAGCGAGACCGCCCCTCTATTATTCTGCAGTTGTCATTGGTGTGGGGATGCACGTGACCAGATCCATTCACAGTGTTGGAGCCCTGATACAATGACACGTTTGTTTGGTTGGAAATCATCAGAGACTCTGCGGATTGGTGTGTGTAGCCTTGTGTGGACTTCTGGACCAGTCAGTGATTACTGCAGGAGGATCATTACCAGTCTAGGGCCCTGACCTCTAATTTACCATCCCCATTAATAATGATCTAAATGATAGGGACTGTCCAATTAGAGAACAGGGACAATGGATCAAAGTGTGTGTGTGTCTCAATGTTCTGAATGTGTTGGTGTGGAACCCAGCCTTTACCTTCTAGTTATTACAAATATCTGAACCCACATGGTGCAAGGCTAAGTACCAGTTAATTAAATACAAGTTGAAGGCTACACTGAAACAATGCAGCCTGCATCACAATTCTAGTGGAAATAATAATGAGCAGCCTTTCAGGTGGCATCCCTAGCTGGACAATGATTTAATGTGAGGCCCTAGTGAATTGCATCTCACAGCCTTGCTCGTTTGTTTAGTATCACTCATGCTCCATGAATGAATGCACTGCACTAAAAAATGGAATAAAGGGTGAGAGCGGTGCGTATTGACCCATATACAGTCACAGCCTGCACTGACACGTACACTATTCCATGCACAGTACGTCCTGACATTACACAGTGCAATCGCACATAGATTCCAACATTTCAGTAATACAATGACAAATACTGTATATACAGTATATATATATATATATATATATATATATACTGGTTTACACAAAAATAGATATCACATTCCAGTTCCTGCTATATATATAATGGTACTGGTGTACACAGATAAGATATCACATTCTAGTTTCTGCTATATATATATATGGTATGGTGTACACAGAAAGATATTACATTCCAGTTCCTGCTACTATATAATATATGGTACTGGTGACCGTGTACACAGAAATAAAGATCACATTCCAGTTTTGCTACTCTATAATATATGGTACTGGTGTACATGAGTCCTTAAGGCGTTTGTAGCCTGAAACGCCAGACCTACAGGGTGCTTTTCTTACAGATATATGGTTTGCTCACCAAGAAACTGTAGCATGTTTTTAACAAAATTGGAATTAACTAACCTGTTTTTTTATATTGACTCCGTTGTTTGGCAAGGCAAGCTGGTGCGGGAACTTTTGTTCTGTTCACTGGTGTACACAGTATAGAGATCCCTTCCAGTTTCTGCCACTCTATAATATATGGTACTGGGTACACAGAATGATATCAATTCCAGTTTATGCTACTATATTATATATGGACTGGTGTACACCAACAGAGATCACATTCCAGTTTCGCCACTCTATAATATTGGTACTGGTGTACACAGAATAGATATCAAATTCCAGTTTTCTGCTACTATATTATATATGGTACTGGTGTACACAGATACAGAGATCACATTCCAGTTTCTGCCACTCTATATATATGGTACTGTGGTACACAGAAATAGATATCAAATTCCAGTTTCTGCTACTATATATTATGGTACTGGTGTACACAGATACAGAGATCACATTCCAGTTTCTGCCACTCTATAAATATGGTACTGGTGTACACAGAATAGAATCAAATTCCAGTTTCTGCTACTATATTATATATGGTACTGGTGTACACAGAATGATATCAAATTCCAGTTTCTGCTAACTATATTATATGGTATGTACACAGATACAGAGATCACATTCCAGTTTCTGCCACTCTAATAATGGTACTGGTGTACACAGAAATAGATATCAAATTCCAGTTTCTGCTACTATATTATATATGGTACTGGTGTACACAGATACAGAGATGACATTCCAGTTTACGACCACTCGATTGCTCTGCTACTATATTATATATGGTACTGGTGTACACAGATACAGAGATGACATTCCAGTTTCTGCCACTCTATTATATATGGTACTGGTGTACACAGAAATAGATATCAAATTCCAGTTTCTGCTACTATATTATATATGGTACTGGTGTACACAGAAATAGATATCAAATTCCAGTTTCTGCTACTATATTATATATGGTACTGGTGTACACAGATACAGAGATCACATTCCAGTTTCTGCCACTCTATAATATATGGTACTGGTGTACACAGAAATAGATATCAAATTCCAGTTTCTGCTACTATATTATATATGGTACTGGTGTACACAGATACAGAGATACATCATTCAGTTTCTGCCATCTATTATATATGGTACTGGTGTACACAGAAATAGATATCACATTCCAGTTTCTGCTACTATATTATATATGGTACTGGTGTACACAGAAATAGATATCACATTCCAGTTTCTGCTGCTCTATAATATATGGTACTGGTGTACACAGAAATAGATATCACATTCCAGTAGCTGCTACTATATTATATATGGTACTGGTGTACACAGAAATAGATATAACATTCCAGTTTCTGCTATATTATATATGGTACTGGTGTACACAGAAATAGATATCACATTCCAGTAACTGCTACTATATTATATATGGTACTGGTGTACACAGAAATAGAAATAGAAGGGTGTAACAGTTCAGGGTATTCCATGGTAATGTACTGTCAGGCTCATTTACCAGGTGTCCACAGCACTCTTTTAGGCTCTTCAAGTTAGTGTGACTTTAAGCCGAGTACCTGGAGGGCCACTTGCACAGTTGTTGCAGCTGTTGCATGACTATTTACGCCCGTAAGCTGAAAGTCAAATACTTACATGCGAGAGCCACGCAGCCTCTGGTAACTCTGCTTCGGGAGATTTGCCCAGAGCAAGTGCGTCTATGGGTAAATCTCCCTGTATGTGTTGCTGGTGACAATGTAACACCTGGAACTGTCTCTGGTACAGAGAATAAAACCCATAAGGTATAATAATCTCCAGATGATTATAAGGTACAATCAGTGGATTGCCATTTCACAACCTGCAAGGATATAAATGCCCAGCAATGGAATAATAGGACACATAGCGTATTAGTCAATTATAGTTTTTGGGAAAATGTCCACAGAATAGAAAGGAAAATTGTGCACAGTCAGGACATTGTACAATCCCCTGTACAACCAGCATCCTATCATCCTATGACATCATCCTATGACACTATTCTTTATTATACAGCAATCCAACCAGCCGTATATGTGCAATAGTCGTTACATATTACACATCAGAGTCGATTAGAATCGGTCGGTAATATGCAGTGACCTATTTGATCTCCCTGTTCTATAGGTGACTATACATTCTGCAATCCTTATTGGCACCCAGTATAGAAATCATACGGAACATCCAATCCTGTGCCGAATGGCAATGATTCATCTGTGCTAAGATTGGTCATTTGTAAGGCACACGTATTCCTTATAATCATTCAATCCTGTTTGGTCCAATGGGATTCAGTTTGATGTGGCTACACACAGTTCCGACCGTTCTCCCAATATAAGTAGAGGGAGATTACCTGTGACCACCATACACTTAATTATCACGGTCAACTCCCTATACTTTGTTAATTTTTAACAAGTGGTTCCGATGCCAACGCGGTTCATCAGCATCTGAAATGCTTGTTACAGACATACCCACATTACCAATGGGATTGGCCCTTTATTGCTAATGTATGTGACCAGCTTAACTGAACTATTTGTTAACTACAAACTCCCCCAATTTAGATAAAAACCCAATTACACTGAATTTGAATCATGCTCATTACATTTTAACCCTCATTACATTTGAATCATGCTCATTACATATTTACGCAAGTAAATATCGAATGATCAAATCCGCGAGTAAAATGTCTATTATACCAATACGCGAGTAAATATCGAATTTCAAATCCGAGAGTAAAATGTCTATTATACCTATACGCGAGTAAATATCGAATTATCAAATCCGCGAGTAAAATGTCTATTATACCAATACGCAAGTAAATATCGAATTATCGAATATGCGAGAAAAATGTCTATTATACCAATACGCGAGTAAATATCGAATTATCGAATATGCAAGTAAAATGTCTATTATACCAATACGCAAGTAAATATCGAATTATCGAATATGCGAGTAAAATGTCTATTATACCAATACGCGAGTAAATATCGAATTATCGAATATGCGAGTAAAATGTCTATTATACCAATACGCGAGTAAATATCGAATTATCGAATATGCAAGTAAAATGTCTATTATACCAATACGCAAGTAAATATCGAATTATCGAATATGCGAGTAAAATGTCTATTATACCAATGCGCGAGTAAATATCGAATATCAAATCCGCGAGTAAAATGTCTATTATACCAATACGCAAGTAAATATCGAATTATCAAATCCACGAGTAAAATGTCTATTATACCAATACGCGAGTAAATATCGAATATCAAATCCGCGAGTAAAATGTCTATTATACCAATACGCGAGTAAATATCGAATTATCTAATCCACGAGTAAAATGTCTATTATACCAATACGCAAGTAAATATCGAATTATCAAATCCGTGAGTAAAATGTCTATTATACCTATACGCAAGTAAATATCGAATATCAAATCCGTGAGTAAAATGTCTATTATACCAATACGCGAGTAAATATCGAATTATCGAATATGCGAGTAAAATATCTATTATACCAATACGTGAGTAAATATCGAATTATCAAATCCACGAGTAAAATGTCTATTATACCTATACGCGAGTAAATATCGAATATCAAATCCACGAGTAAAATGTCTATTATACCAATACGCAAGTAAATATCGAATATCAAATCCGTGAGTAAAATGTCTATTATACCAATACGCGAGTAAATATCGAATTATCGAATATGCGAGTAAAATGTCTATTATACCAATCCGCGAGTAAATATCGAATGATCAAATCCACGAGTAAAATGTCTATTATACCAATACGCGAGTAAATATCGAATTACCGAATATGCAAGTAAAATGTCTATTATACCTATACGTGAGTAAACATCGAATTATCGAATCCGCGAGTAAAATGTCTATTACACCAATACGCGAGTAAATATCGAATATCAAATCCACGAGTAAAATGTCTATTATACCAATACGCAAGTAAATATTGAATATTCGAATAGCGAGTAAAATGTCTATTATACCAATACGCAAGTAAATATCGAATTATCGAATATGCGAGTAAAATGTCTATTATACCAATACGCGAGCAAATATCGAATTATCAAATCCACAAGTAAAATGTCTATTATACCTATACGCGAGTAAATATCGAATTATCGAATATGCGAGTAAATATCGAATTATCAAATCCGCGAGTAAAATGTCTATTATACCAATACGTGAGTAAATATCGAATTATCAAATCCACGAGTAAAATGTCTATTATACCAATACGCAAGTAAATATCGAATTATCGAATATGCGAGTAAAATGTCTATTATACCAATACGCGAGTAAATATCGAATTATCGAATATGCGAGTAAAATGTCTATTATACCAATACGCGAGTAAATATCGAATTATCGAATATGCAAGTAAAATGTCTATTATACCTATACGTGAGTAAATATCGAATTAACGAATCCGCGAGTAAAATGTCTATTATACCAATACGCGAGTAAATATCGAATTATCAAATCCGCGAGTAAAATGTCTATTATACCAGTATTCGAGTAAATGTTGAATTATCGAATCCGCGAGTGGTTCATGGGATAATTATCGAATGTTCGAACGCGGAAGCTCGAATGTAGCGCGCGTTAGAGTAAAATCGTTTTTTCAAAAGTCCTGGATATTGGAACATGTTCCCCAGACCATTTCCCAGGTCCCACAGCCATTTACATTAAGTTACCATTGATATTTTAATTGTATTTCATTCAAACTTTTCAAACTATTTGACTCCCATTGACTTTAATGGGTCAGTTTTCGAACTTTCCATATAGTTCAAAAGTGCGAAAACGGACCGAACTTTCGAAGTTCAGCCATCTCTAAATATAATCTACAATTCATGTATTTCCAAACTATGCCCTGAGTAATTATACAAGAGTTTTATTTGGTTGTGAATACGCAATCATTAACTCCCAGCACAACGGGCGTGACCGGTTTATTGATTGTAATCAGGAAAGGTATTGTGATACATTGGACTGAATGATAGGTTAACAAGTTCAATAGCAATAATTGGTTACAAGACGTACCTAGTTTACAGGTAAAACTGATTAAACACAAACAAACCATTGGTTACAAGTTAATATTGTCATGATTTGTAAGATCATGATGTCAAAAAGTGGTGATTTGGATAATATCAATTACATATACGACCATTGTTCTTATAGGCAGCCATAAAGTTGTTATTCTAATAAAGTAGTGTCACTAGGCAGTCATACAGTACCTGTCCTAATAAAGTAGTGTCACTAGGCAGTCATATGGTACCTATCCTAATAAAGTAGTGTCAGTAGGCAGTCATACAGTACCTGTCCTAATAAAGTAGTGTCAGTAGGCAGTCATATGGTACCTATCCTAATAAAGTAATGTCAGTAGGCAGTCATATGGTACCTATCCTAATAAAGTAATGTCAGTAGGCAGTCATACAGTACCTGTCCTAATAAAGTAGTGTCAGTAGGCAGTCATATGGTACCTATCCTAATAAAGTAATGTCAGTAGGCAGTCATACAGTACCTATCCTAATAAAGTAGTGTCAGTAGGCAGTCATACGGTACCTATCCTAATAAAGTAGTGTCAATAGGCAGTCATATGGTACCTATCCTAATAAAGTAGTGTCAGTAGGCAGTCATACGGTACCTATCCTAATAAAGTAGTTTCACTAGGCAGTCATATGGTACCTATCCTAATAAAGTAGTGTCAGTAGGCATTCATTCCTGTTGTAATAAAATAGTGTCAGTGGGGAGCCATCCGGTACCTATTCTAATAAAGTAGTGTCACTAGGTAGACATAAGGCACCTGTTCTAATAAAAAAAAGTGTCAGTTGGCAGTCATATACAGTAGTACCTATTCTAATAAAGTAGTCAGTGGCGTAGCTAAAGGTATTGGCTATCCTAATAAAGTAGTGTCAGTTGGCAGTCATACAGTATCTGTTCTAATAAAGTAGCGTCAGGAGGCAGTCCTACGTTACCTGTTCTATAAAACTAGTGTCAGACAGTACCTGTTCTTTGAAAGTAGTGTCAGTAGGCAGGCATACAGTAATTGCCTTCTATTGCACTTCCTAAGGAAAAGAGGCAAAGAATTATAAGTAAAGATACAGTGACTAATAAGCTAATAACAGAAATAAACAACAGAAGGTTCTCTTTATGTGTTGACTCAGTCATTTTTCACTTACATAGAATATACATTATGAACATACAGTTATAGAGGTAAATATAACCAGCTAGCCTCTAGGTAAATGGTGCCTTGAGCAAAATTGTAAAGATAACAAATATACATTTAGAAAACAAAGTTTACAGCTAAAAATAGCATCATGCATCATTAGACATATATGGACTAAAGTTAACGGGATATTTACCCCTCAAATGAAAAATTATAAATAAATAACCCCAAAGCCTAAAATCAGGGGCGCAGCTAGGATCTGAAAATATCCAGGGCACTTCTGGGCACTACATGTGCCATGTGACGTGACATTTGTAGGCCATGCCCCTTTCCCTCCCCATACTAATCCACACCCCCTTAGGTACTTCAAGATGGATAGACAGAAAGATACAGAGAGACACAGACTGGTATATATAAGTGACCACACAGACTGCTATACATTATTGTCCACACAGACTGGTACCATATATATAATTGTCCACACAGACTGGTGTATATAATTGTAAACGACGACTGGAATATATATAATTGTCCACACAGACTGGTATATATAATTGTCCACACAGACTGCTATACATTATTATCCACACAGACTGGTATACCAGTGGTGTAACATCAGGGCCCGTGACTACAGATAAGAAGGCCCGCAATCTCCTCTCTAGAAGGTCTGCGATCAGCTGTAAACAGCTGATCGCACTGTCGCACACATAAAGTAAAGATACATGCAATCAGTTGTTTAAAGGGCATGTCCACCCCCAAAACTATAATTTAACCCACTACCGGCCCCACTTTGTAGTGTAATAAAATCCTTACCTTACATCCCTGCTCCAAATGGTTCTCTTGTAATGTCCCTCCAAAGTCCAGAAAACTGACCACCAGGAGCCTGGCAGAGTCCATATAGGAATCTGCCTCCTGTCTCTCCTCCGAGAGCGCTAGCTTTGCCACTGCCTAAAACCACAGCTAGCAAGTTAATGTAGGACTAACCTGTTATGCAGCAAAATGTTCTTCTAACACTTCCCTCTGTCTATCAAAAGGTTTCCATTTCCTTTACATGCTCTCCAAGCTTTTGCAATGCTCAATGCATGTGGCCACGCAGTAGACATAATTATCTAATTAAATACTTTAGGGGGTATATTTACTGGAACACCATTTACTGGAATGGTACATTCTTTGGGGGATGTTTTCAGATTGATAAATAACCTAAGTTTTGGTTAAGTTCTCCTTTAACGTGTTTCTTCTCCATTGCCACATGGGTAATAATTGCATTTTTTATCTTGTTCTATTGGAGCCTTTAGTAATGAGCGAGGGCTTGTGTAAATATGTTAAAATATTATTATTAATTCATTTAAAGTCTTTATTCAGTGTTGAATAACTTTGCTTCTAGAAGGGTTAAAATGTTCTATTAGTTTTTAGGCGTGTAACACTCTGAATAGAATCTGGACATAGTACATATCTGGGACATGGCTTATGTGAGTAATCGCAAGGGTAGGCAGTGGCACTGGAGGAATGTAGCAACATCAGTTCTATATAAATAGGGAGTCCAGGGTGGGTCCACAACCTTTATATTTCTAGCTGAGTCATAAAGATGGAAGTAGGTTACTAGAAAAACAACCTTAGTGAGACCTTCCCCTTCAAGTGCAGAGCCAGGTAGAGGAACAATCTATGGTTTGCAAAACAGGGATAGCAGGGTCTCGCTCTTGGAATGTTTACTTAAAGCTTAACAAGCTTTGTCCCCGTGGCTCTCAATCCTTTTCCCTTATTGTATATATACACAATGTATCGTTGGGCTAGTTTCACCTGTATGAGAGTTGGTTAGGTTTAAGAAAACACAAAATTCCAACCTGTATGAAAGATGCTTGTGAAGGTTCTCATTGAAAGACTTATGACCCCCTCCATGATCTCACCATGAGAGGGACAGTGCAATTATAGTAGTCCAGACTCTGAATATTATTAAATGTTATTGTCCTCCAGACCCCTCCCAATAAAAGTACCCAAAGTGAGGACACTTTGCTGTTCCCTGCTGTGGACATTAGTGTGCTGACGTTTCAGATTCTAACGGTCCTTCTTCTTCCCAGGATGCACCACTTCCTTGGAATGTTCCTAACAGTAATTTCTACTGATTGGCAGTTGGATGGGTCAAACATGCTCAGATCTCTACTGTGCAACTGAATCAACCCAGGTGCTGGGTCAAGGGCAAGAACATAACGGTCTCTACTAGTCAGTATTTTGGTTTCAGTTGTTTATACACAGACAAAATGCTGAGTGGGCAGATTAAGGTCATTGGGATGAAAAAATACTCCTCTTTTTCTGAAAGTACGTGTACACTGAACTTCCCCTTTAAAGGTTGTCTCAATTTGGAAATTAATGTTACAGGAAATGTCTGGTAGTGAGAGATTAGAATGATAGAGCAGAAACTCATCAGAACCCTAATGTATTCACTACTCACCTTGCTGCTGCCTCTGCTTGGCACTGGGATCTGAAGGGGAATTCATACAGTCTGACCTGCATCAATCACAGGATATTTCCCAGCTGCCTAGAAAAAACACAATTAGATCATGATTTTATCAGCAGGTTATTAATTAATAGATAGACTAATCAGCATCACATTAGCTTTGACTATATCCTTGCCAGACAATGAACTCTTTAAAGGGAAAGATAAGATGAAAAAAGTATTATTTAAAGGGCATGTCCACCCTCAAAATTATAATCTCCCCCCACTACTGGCCACACTGTGTAGTGAATACAAATCCTTACCTTACATCCCAGCTCCAAATGGTTATCCTGGATTCCCCCCCCCCCAAAGTCTGAAAAACTGGCCACCAGGAGGATAGCCATATAGGACTCTGCCTCCTGTCTCTACTCCGGGAGAATTTTGTCCCATGCAGTTCAGCCCTCTCCCTCCCGTTTTGCAATCCCTCCCCCTAGCGTAATTCCCCTTTGCCATATAATAGCTATCCATCCCCCAGCCCCAACCGCTATAAAAGATTTTACAGGAACTCCCCCGAACTTTACTTACCTTACCTCTCTCCCCCGGCGTTCTCCACTGCCGGCAGCCGCGTCCGTGATTGGCTGCTTCTTAGCCAATCATGGACACTGCTGCTGGTACCGCCCCCTGCTTGCAGTTTTATGCAAGCAGAGGGCCGGGACAGTACGCCGTGGGAAAAAGATAAGGTTAGTAAAGTTCCTGTGAAATATTTTATGGCGGTTGGGGCTGGGGGAAGGATAGCTACTAATGGGCAAAAGTCAAAAAATGGGGTGGACATGCCCTTTAAATGATGTATCTGTATCACACAGAAATAGGTATTCTACATAGTCTTAATTTTTTAAAAGCAATTGATTTCATACCCATTGCTGTGGCCAGTGAGTTGACCTTTTAGGTTCTAACGGTCCTTCTTCCCAGGATGCACCACTTCTTTGGAATGTTCCTAACAGTAATTTCTACTGATTGGCTGTTGGATGGGTCAAACATGCTCAGATCTCTACTGAGCAACTGAATCAACCCAGGGAATGAGACCAAAACACTATTCTATTCTATTGCTGTCAACAGGAAGTCAGTCATTTGGAAGTATTTATTTATACACAGAGAGATCACAGGATGGGCAGATTATTGTCATTGAAATTAGAAATAACTGTAGCAAACACAACTCAACATCCCAAACCAATCAAGAGATTTACTTCTCTTCATCTTGCTTTCTTTCTTCCACGGCTAAGTTTGAATGGTAACTTACCTGACCCTTATTAGGTTTGGGAAACTTTCATTATAGTAACATTGCAATAAACCCAAATAGAGATATTCAGTAATGGGAAACACACGAGCACACTCCAGATAATATATAAAAACCTTCCTTGAAATAGTTCCAGAACTCAGGGCCAATAAACACAACCTCCGGACCCCCCAAACAGAGCACATAGATATAGTATAATACCGCTATATCATGGCTGTCATACACACTCATGCACAGCTTAAACCTATGGCAAACAACCTCTTTGAGGGTTCATATGAGATCTAAAATACAATACCAGTCTGTACTGCCCCATTGGTGGTTAGGTAGAGGACCAGCCTAAAAGCGCATTTTGTCCACAGAGAACAAACTTCCTTAATAGTGAAATGAGACACTGCTAAATACGAGCCTTTAAATACCTGCCCATACACAACGTACAGAGGTTACAGCCCACCGCCATTACCATATATTACTGACATCATGAATCTATCACTACAACTAATGACAAATCATTTCTGATCACAAAATAAATGGAACGTTGCAGGATTGTCAGTAAAAGGGATCACCATTGAATTCTTTCATTTAGCATTTGATAGAATTGACAATCGGACGTTGAATCTATGAAATGTCTAATCAGTGTATGGCCAGCATTAGACTTGCTTTCCTAATTGCACACATTCATTTCTGAACAAATCCTCACAACAAGCAACAATCCTAAAAAAAAATCAAACGAAAAGAAACAATATCAGAGTGAAATAGAGAACACAGCAATGTGTTCAGTCCGCAGGGGGCAGTAAATATCTCAATCCTACACACTGTCCATAGTCTCCTGTTATTTATATACAGTGGCTTACCACACACACAGGTTATTTCCCCCGTGTGTAGGAGCCATTCATTTGTTCAGTAGAGATCAGTGGCCACACTGTGTTTAACTGTCAAGCGCGTGGGAAGCTTGCATCCATTGGCACGCATTACCGGCCTCCTGTCCTGTGATCTGTGCTTAGTTGCGCAATTGGATCACATGCAATTTGCAACAAAAATGGTGATCGCATGCTCTCCAAAAACAGACCGCGGCACGTGTAATGTGGCCACTGCGGTTCTCACACACAGATCACGTTAAGAAGTGGTGCATCCTGGGTAGAAGCAGAACCTGAAATGGCAGCTCATTACTGACCACAGCAAAGAGTATTTTAAAAAATAAATTATATAAATCCACTAGGTATGTGCAATATAAATAACTAGTTTTTAAAAATGTTCTTTTCCACTGAACTTCCCCTTTAAAGTCACAACATAATAAAAATAGAAGCCAGAAATGAAAGTTTCCCAACACTTACAAGGGTCAGATAGGTTACGGATCAACCGTAGCAGTTGAAGAAACAGAGCAAGGCAAAGAATAACAAAGAATCTGGTTGGCCGGTTGGCTGGTCCCAGACTTTGGTTCCTCTTAATGGTACATTTACAATAAAATATTGAATACACCCTACTGCTAACATTGAACAATATATCCAGTCTTTCCCTATAGAAGAAAGAAAGGATTCTTTCAATGTCAGAAGATAAACTGTGACCAAACATGTATTATTGTCTTCAAAGAAAACATTTAAAACAAACATCCCCTAGCAGAGCTAACTGAACCGTGTCACTTGGAACATTCACACTGTAAAAAGGCACCTTGTGCACTAGCCACAAGACAAATTTTAAAGAACTAAAGATAGATATATGAATTGGGCAGATTCCATAATTCCCATCAGTTGGAACTCTTACATCTGAAATAAGAATGACCTTCCCTCTAATGCATACTTACCAACAGTCCCAGAATCTCCAGGACGGTCTCAAATTTTAGGTCTCATTCACACCAGATCTAAAAACCATTAATTCATACATTAGTTACATACTGTATATAGTATTGGAGGTTGAATAAAGACATATGTCCACTGGACATCACTGAGTGACTATAATATAGATTTTCACCACTGCACCTCCTTATTGAAAATGCCTAGCCTTATGTATTTTCTTTTTCTTTTGTATGTTCCATGTGCAGTGCATTTCCGTTTGTAGCGTGAGTGTAGCCTTAAAGTTCAGTCCCACTCCTGCAATGTCCTGAAAAGTGGGATGAACAGTGAAATTTAAAGGAATAGTTCACTCACCAAGTAAACTATTCTTTTTTTGCAACAATTGAAGAATGAAACCCCTGGTGCCCCAATGACGGAGAACCAGGGGGTTTGTAATGTCATTAAATTCATCCAGGCACCACCTCTCCCAGTGTTATATCCTATGTAAGTAATGTTTATGTAAAATGTACCAAGCACACTGTTGGCAATATGCAGTTAGTCCTTTGTCCACAAGATGGGTCAATGAGTAAAACTCCTGGAATTGCCTGTTGTGGACTCACGGTGCCTGCCTGGCTATTCGGCTGGCTTGAGTTAAGTAATTGCTGATTGGTCCGCTGTTCAGTAAAGCTGGGTACACACACTGCAGATTTCTGAAAGATGACAGACAGGATCTGCAAGATCCTGTCTGCCATCTTTCAAAGATCTGCATACACACAGTCCTGAGCGTTCTCCCTATGCAGAGAGCACTCGGGACTGTGTGTTTCCCTGTGCCGTGTCAGACTCCTCTATAGGGAGTCTAGCGCAGCCGAGGGAAATTTTATTTTTTTCCCAAAAGACCGCTTGGCCGACAGGAGCGTTCGGCGTGCGAGCTCATTCAGGAAAACCACTACACACTTGCGATAAAGCCTCGATACCATCGGATCCGACGGTATCGGGGCTTTGTCGCTAGTGTGTGCACCTAGCTTAAGTCTGATCATTAGCTGCTGGTTGAAGGTTGGTCATTTGCACTTTAAAGGGAATGTGGGAATAAAAAGAGCAGCTTTAGTCCACATGGGGGAAGCACATAGACAAAGGAAGAGCTAGGATACATGCTGAGGCAGTATCCTGTAGCTAAGAGCTGATTAAAACTTTCCTGACCCTTAGCTTATGGGCGATTAGTCGGGTCCATGTGTACAGTCCCCACAGCATGTGTGCCAACAGATACCAATGTGATCTGTCAGCACAATGCAATAGGGATCACATGTGTATGGCCACCTTTTCTGTTAGCAACTTACCACGTTAGTGTGCAGTCTAGGAAGAATGACTGTTAGGCTGGGTACACACGAGGGGACTATTTGTCCCAACCGAGTGTTCGATACTTGCTTCCACTCGGCCAAGACAAATGACTGTTGGTCATATATCAGCTCAATAATGTCAACAGCAGGGAATAACAAGAGGTAGAAATTCAACTGATTTTTTCAAAATGGAAGAGAATATGTGGAATAACTAGGAATGTGTAATATAAACTAACAATTTTAAAAATAATGATATTTCCCAATGAACTTTCCCTTTAAAGACAGAAATTTTAAAATTGTTATTTTTACCCCATTTTGTTAAGGTATGTAACAAGGACGCTTTGCCACTGCATGCTGGGCATAATTCCTCTTGTATAATAATGAACTCCCCTTTTTAGAAGATTCAGGGAAGGATTCTACAAATTTGGAATTTTCGAAAAATGTAATTTTTGAAAAATGTTGAATGACAAATATGGAAGCTGGAAAGTAGCTAGCATGTGGAGGAAGTTGCTTTATTTTAAGTTCTGGATATTTGTACGTGTTCCCAGGTCCCAGAGCCATGTACAGTAAGTTATCATTGCTATTTTATTCTTATTTTATCAAAACATTTGTAACTTTTTGTCTTCATTGACTTTAATGGGTCCGATTTCGAACTTTTAAACTTTGAATTCTTGAAATTCAGACATCTCTACTCATTGCAAACAAATGCTAATTTTAATGCTAATAACAAACACATTATTGCTAATACAATCAAAGAAAAAAGTCTAAAGTGAAAGGCTACAAAGTTTTTGTTTACAAACCTTAACTACTACTGTATTTTGCTTTTATGCAGTAATAAAGCAGATATTAATAGACCCGGCATGACAAGGCAAACTACAAACTATTAATTGCTCTGGTTTTTTCCAGATTTGATTAGGAAATGTTCTTAGTTGTGTTTGTGTTTATATTTTATTAACCTTTGTACCCAAATGACGTCAATGTGTTTGTCTAAAGTGGGCAGAGGCAAGTCTTGTTCTAATGAATTTATTGTAATTTTAAATTTATTATACTAGCCAATATTCAAGGCCTTATCTTGCCTCGAAGAGATCTTTTATATATTGATCGTGTTCAAAAGTGCAGATTCTGGCAAGATCACATCAACTAGTACTGAATTCAATCATGCACTTCACTGATGTGACATTAACACTGGACATTTTGCCTCATACTCAGTTTAAAGGACAACTAAAGCCTCAGAACAACATTGAATTAGAAGGCAGATCTCCTTGATATAAAAACAGTAATCAGTGTCTCACCTCTCATTTTAATATGGTTGTTGAAAAATTTAACTTTCTAACATGAGGTTTGTGTCTTATTTCCCAGAATTTCAGTATCACACAGCGTGGTCACTGACCGTTATGTTCTTTACACATGCTCAGTCCTAAGATACTGCAGTAACTTACAGTTGGTCACACCCACTAGTAGCCTCTATCCAATCCTTTTACAGGACAGAATAGGCAAGGGAGCATGTGAATGAGATTATGGGTGTGGCCAGTCACTGTACATACACACAGTTATTTCATCCAGTTCTTCAAATGGTAACATTTATGTTAATTCCATTTACTGTATTGCTATTTTACAGTTTATTGGTGTTATATGTTCAGATTCTGGAGTGTAAAAATTTGGGTTTAGTTTTCCTTTAAGGGGAACTTCATCAGAAATACATATGATTTTAAAGGATACCTCCACCAGTAAATCAGATTTAGGGGCATATTTATAAAGGTCTGTTAACTTTCTGCCACTGTTATCGGCAAAATCTGACTTATCGCAATTTACAGAGCAGCAATATCCGGCATCAGAAAGTCATTATCGCTGCAAAAGGCTTTTTCAACAATTCTCACACATCGCCTCATTTACCACTTGCTCGTATTTATAAAGCGGCTTTTTTGCGGTAACTTAGGTCATTTTCATTTGTCAACTTCGGGATGGCGGAAACGGCCGAGCTTAGCAGCCGTTTCAGCCACACAAAATGACTGGTTAAGATTTCCCCAACCCAAATGATTGGTTAAGCTTTCAATCCTAGCAATCACATGATCACACATTAATCAATCATATTTTAATATTTTACTCAAAAATGGATTTGGAACCTATAGAAAGAGGTGCAAACCTCCTCGGAACTCAGAAATCATCTCAATGATGACAGAAGAAAGAAGACATCGGGATCAAGATCGGTGGCAACATCGGCGGCCACAGTGACATCGCCCAGCATCACTGACATCGGTGGAATTGGTGTCACCGCAGATATCAGCTGCGACACCAATGAAAGAAAACCCAGGGACCTGAAAATGTCATTTTTAGGACCAGGGGTGGTCCCTCTTTCAAGCTGTGGGACCCCCCTATCAGAAAGGCTCTTCTAAGAACCAATGGGGGCCCTGGTTTCGAGTTGCAGGACCCCCAACACAGGCACCTATCAGTACTGCAAAGACACTTCTAAGTGCCGGGGAGTGGGGACCTGGTTTCAAGCTGTGGGACCCCTTAAGCCCCAAAAGGCCCCTCAGCGGTGGCGCCTGCACTCCCCGCCCTGTGGCGCAACTCCTACCCAATAGCCCGTTTAGACCCCTCCCCCATGCGTCACAATTTTTTGCCGCAAAACTAATCACATTATTGCTGCGAAAAGAGAAAATTTACCTCTGCACTCGCCGTGGTGATACTTTGCACAGCAAAAACAAACGCTTTTATAAATACGTCGGTAATGGCGCAGGGGGGGGTTCGTCTGTGTGCTGCATTAATGCAACGGCGAACTTAACAAACCTTCATAAATATTTACCTTTTTACGTTTTTGACCAGTGAAGATACCTCTTAAGAAAAAAAAGGGAGTATTTTCATTTCAGTAACCTAAATCTTGTTTGCAAGACCCCACAATAGTGTCTGCTGTGGTCTCAGTCCCTGGGTTTTGTTGCTCAGTAGAGATTTGAGCGTGTTTGACCCATCCAACAGCCAATCAGTAAAGATTATTGTTAGGAATATTCCATGGGAAGAAGGACCTTTGCAGAATTTGAAATGGCAGCTCACTTCTGACCACAGTAAAGGTTGTAAAATAATTGATTTTTAAAACAAAAAACAAAGACAGTATTTAGAACACCTAGGTAAGTGTGATTTAGAACTAATTTAAATAGTGCCTTTTGTTATTTACAAGTGGGTCCAAATCGACGATCTTGCAAAAAAGAAAACAATCGGTTTCCTGATGAATTTTACTAACAATATTTTGACACCTGAGACAACTTTTAAATGTCGCCTATTGCCAGATGGGTGGCGGCATTTGAAGGGGTCGTGGCTTTGTCAGGGAACATGGGTGTGGCTTGTGGAGGGCTGAATTAACACTGATTGGTGGACTGGTCCTGAAATGCAGTATTGCAGGAAGGAGGATTTCAAGTGTACCATTTTTCTTTTTCTAAATGAATTATGTGTTTAAAAGATTAATATTTTCATAGTGCTGGCTATTTTTATCCATGGGTCAAGCCAATTTAGCGACCTGAAAAATAGTTGAGCAGTGTGCTAAGCCATCCATATAGGATTGTTCTATTAATCAGTACTCCAGTTTGATTAGAAATCCAAGGTGATTATACCATTTTAATTATTCCCTATGGAAACCAAAAATGTTACATCCCAGCAACTGATACATTGGCTATTCCGTGGTCCAGAAGTTATTCATTTCTAATGAATGAATGAAACAAATTAAAAATTTTGTTCACTTATTACACTACACACAACTATTTATGTTAATTGAATTGTGTTTTCTACCAAATAAAATCCATGTAGAGATGGTGTTGCTGCATAAATCCCCCACAATTTAAAAGGGAACTAAAGTGGAAAAATTACCGCCTTGCCGTTAAGCTGCAACTGTAAAGGCCAAAAATGCCTGGGGTTAAAGCCAGTAAATCGGGTACTTATGTTCTAGATGCCGTCAATGTTCCTCTCCCATCCTGCCTCCTCCTCGCTGATTCATCTGATACGCTATGCAAGAAGCGTGTTCTTCCATTGGTAAAAAATGCTTACTTGTAAAGGTGGTGAGGCCAGATTGGAACAGCAAGAACACCTAGAAGGTAAGTGGGGAGGGACTATCTGTTCTGATGACAGGAAGAAGTCCAGGACCAACAAGGAAGGACAATAAAGATGTGAGGCATCAAGGCAGGAACAGGCACAGCCAATGTCGGAGAATCCAAGTACAAAGTCCAGCAAACAAACAAACAAACAGGATCCTGGAACAAACAGTCCAAAGGCAGACACAGGCAGGAACACCAGGAACAGGACACAAAGATGGGAAACTTTGCAAGAATAAGGAACCTACATAAAGCAATGAGTCAAACAGGAGCAACAAACCCAGCACAGCAACTAGGGGAAAGTAATGCTATTTTCGGGGGCAGCAGTGCAAAGGATCCGGCTCAATTTGAATGTTTGCTTTGCCGGAGCACTTTGCGCAATGACAGCGGGCCGTCATTATCTTGGAGGAGCCGGAATGTCCAGTAAGCACCTTATAGGTGCTTACTTTCCATTCAAAGAAAGGTGGTGACTGATGCATTTTATGACATCACGTCATCAGAGACTGACAACCACTGGTTCACTCACTTGAAATAGATAATTGGGAGAAGGGGGTAACTACTAAGATGAACATTTACAAGAGTAAGTAAGTAAAAAAAGGCAACATTCCGGGCCCACACTCAGCCCTTTGTCAAGGAGTTTGGGCCCGAAACATTGCCTTTTTTACTTACTCTTGATGGAGGAATAAATTCACGCTGTTTGCACTGAATCAATGTCTGGACCCCACTTAATCTTGAACTTTGTTTGGGTGAAGCAGTGGAATCCATATCAGAGGGCGCTGGGAATATTAACGGGAGATTTCGGTGTGATCTTATATTTCTAAATTCACAAATAAAAAGCATTCAGCAAATATATATAGTGTGCATCTGCCTATTTGTGCATCACACACGTTTCCGAGAACACTATGTCCCCTTCATCATAGTGTTCTCTGAATCGTTGGGTGTGATTCACAAATAAAAAGCATTCAGCAAATATATGTAGTGTGCCTAGAACTTGTATTGAATCTCCGTTACTTTTTTAAATAATCTTTTCCCACCGTCATAAGAACATGTGAATAATTAAGCAAAACAACACACTTTTGTGTTTCACCATTTCTCTACCCAGACAAGAGCTTGCTTTCAGGGACATTTACAAGGAACTACAGACTACTAGGCCAAAAGCCATCATTGGTGTGCTAGAGTGGCTCTAAATTGGATTAAATTACATTTACAAGGAAGCACAGGGCGGACGCAGCTGTTTTAAGCCCTTAAAGTCACGCCAACAGATTTATAATCACTTAGCACAACTTTAGTGTTCAATAGATTTTTTTATTGATTTTCAAACAATTAATAAATATTTTTTATAACAGAGTCACAAAGTGACGTGTCATTTTTTTAGATTAAATCTACATTCCAATTGTAAAGTGATATTCATTAAGGAATTCTCCAGTGTTTCTAAAATAATTATTTATTATTATTCTGACTGAATGCAACGCACATAGTGGGACCTAAGTCAGAAGTGCCGATTTGTCTGATCTGATTGATACTTTCTTTATATATTCAGAAATTTGTATGTATTGGAAGTGGCTCCTAGGGTGGAGTTGTAAATTTGTATTTTAATTGCGCAAGGTCTATACTGGACCCACCTTTATGGAAATGTGCTAGTCTATGTATACCCATTTCTTTCCACCAGATATTTCCCTAGATGAGTTTGAGGCTCAGTTATATTTGTTATATAAGGGCTGATTGATAGCGGGTTTTTCTTAATGTTGTTGGTTATCCATACTATTGATTCTATGGATAAAGGATGTTATTCTAATTCTATTACTACCCATCTAAGAATATTAAAGGGCAACTATAGTGAAAAAAAAACTTTGTCTGTATACAATGTATAGATCACTTAGTATAAGCTGCCTTACTTTCATGTTTCTGTGTGGCTTCGTTTCTTCACACTGGCAGAAGTTTGTACCAAGCTGTGTAGTCCCCCTCCCCTCTCTGTCTACTCCCCCTCAAGCAGTGACGGGCTGTATACAGAGTCCGAGCATTGTCAGTTGAAAGGACTTTAAATGAAGTGCTGACATCCTGTTGACCCCTCCCTTCCAGAGCTAGACTGCAAGCAATCAAAGTGTGGAATAAAGTAGCAATATGCTGAAGGGAGGAGCAGAGGGGGAGAGAGGAGGACAAGTGGTGCTGAGATTCTTTACAAGTAAGTTACTGAACTCTGCCTGTCCTCTAACTTTGCTAATTGTTATTTACTTTTTACCTAAAGTTCATATCTCTCCCCCTGCTTAGCTGAGATCATAATCACTGAAGAGAGTCAGTGTAACAGCAGCTTGTAGTGAGACCTTCACAAACACAGTGACACTGCTTGTTGTCCTGTTACATTTCAGTTGCTTTAGTCTATATATTTCATAGATTGCACTGTATGTCTTTTTTGGTATATAATCTGTATTACTGTATTAGTGTTCCATTTGAGTCACTGGTTTTGTATGTATATAAGATTTTTTTTGGGGGGGAGGGGCTGTTTTATAGTGTGTTATGCTCATATTGCTGGGTTAATGGTTTATTGATTGTGTTTAGCACTACAGCATTTGACTATATGTTGCACATGGTACATACAGTGTGGGTGAGAGAGTGTGTGACAGTACTGCTTGGGAGCTTTGGATTGTGTGGGTGTGTGCCTTTGAGTGACAGATGAGGTGTAGCAGCTCCTACAAATCACAGCATATTCAAAGGCTTATATCTCGGGGACTATGTAGAATTTAAAGAAACTAAAGGTACCCTGGTGGATGGGATGACTTATAGGATACATTAGAAGAAATTAAAAAAAAAACCAATTTTCTCACTATAATTGCCCTTTAAGATAATTTTTGACCAGTGACTAAATAAGTCACCTGAGCGTGACTATAATCCCATAGGAGACGATTCCCACATTTACTTTTAGTTTACATTTCCCTTTATAACAGTTTTCCAGTGGTATTCCTAGACTGAGAATATAAACAAGACCGGGTTCTGCTTTGGCAAGATCCAGAAATTTGAAATTGCTCCTCTACTGCATTATCATAAACCTTAAAAACCTCTTTTGTCTAATATAAATGTAAAGATTCTTAAAAATAAAGAATAAAAAGAAAAAGGGCAAAAAATAAAAGATTTTATTTAACAACCAGAATTTTTTTTTAAATGTAACATTCTAATTTAAATAAAAATACTTAAATATGAAATAAAACTTTTTTTCAGGACTTCCTTTTCAGAAAATTCTAGTTTTTCCCCCCTATATGCAACTGTAACAACAAAAACAAAGTGGGAATCTGCTCTTAACTGCCCTGTACAAGAAACCAAAATAAAACCTCTACAAGATAGTGTTGTACAATTCACATGGGTGTAGCTTTGGTTAGGAATTGCTTTAAGGCCGTGTACACACTATGCAAAAATTTGAGCTAAAAATTGCATGGGTTTTCAGCTGGCCGCAACCATTCGTTCGTCCAAATGAACGATTGGAAAAACCAAGGGCAATCTTGCGGTCCTAGGTCAGGGTGAATTGTCAACCGTGGCTATTTTTGCCACGACCAGCAGACCTTTGTCTTGGCCGACCGGTTGGGACAAAGCATCTGCCCTTGTGCACCCAGTTTAAGGCCCTTTTAGACACAATCTTTTCTGCATCAAGCCCCATGCTAAAGGTTGGAATTTACACAGACGATTTTCAGCATATCCCACTGGATTTGTTGAATATCGAGCATGTTTATAGATTGGTTGTGATGCCGATTGAAACCACCGCCGCTGGCATTGTAATCTATCGGTCCGAATGGAAAATTTCCAATAACATGGTTGTCATGTATGCTGGCCATGAACATTTGTTTTTGGACTTATGTCTCTCTAGGACGGTAATAGACTATAGGAGACTTGAACGCAATTTGTAATGATCACGTATTGTTTTTTATACTTAGTTTGTACATAGACCACTCCCCCTTGGATAGGTTGGGTTTGTATTGGGGTTATACCTGATGAAAGGTACAAGGTGATCCCTGAAACGTTGTATGTAGATGTGATTTAATAAAATATTCACTTATACTTTAAATGTGCACCTTGCATCAATCTTTGCTTATGCTGGCCATGAACAATCATTCTGTATAAAGTCTTTAAAGAATGATCGTTCATGTGTATCAAATTCCATCTGTATTTGTGACAGAGGTTACGTGTATGGGCACCTTAAGGAAGAAAAGTGGCATCATTTATATCAGTGGTTTCTAGATTATACATCAGATGTTTAAAGTGGCATCATTTATATCAGTGGTTTCTAGATTATACATCAGATGTTTTAGAACTATTTACTTTACATTTGCAATAAGCTTCAAGTTATTACTTTTACTGTAGTAAACAGGTTAAGACCTTTGACACTGCATAACAGGGGGGCAGTCATAGGAAGTGTAGTACAGGTCATAGTCACTGACAATGATGACCTATTTTAATCAGGATTACTTAAGTTGTCCATACATTATAAGACTTACCTCTGAAGTTCCTGCAATGTTCCAGACAAATTGTCTGGGTTTACTAACGGTGTAATGTCGGTCACAAAGCATTTTCTGTCTAGGAACATCCCAATGTAAGAACCAGCTTACTGTCCTGACATTACAATTGATTCGCTGGGAAAAAACTGGTTAGTGGAAGGTGAAATAAAGCTGATCTGGATCTGATAAAGTTCAGATGTTTACTACTGGCCACACTCCTGAAAAAGGCAACTATTAATGTGACGTTTAATGAGTTTAATCAATGTGACCAGCAAAAAAATATATTTTTTGCCAAGTTACCAGCAGTTTAGTGTAAAGCAGGGGTGTTCCTGCAGCCCTCCAGATATTTTAAAAACTATAAATCCCAGCATTCTCAGGCTGGATATGCTGACAGTTGTAGTTTTCAAACACAGGGACGCAAGCTTGAAATCCCTGGTGTACCGTATATACTCGAGTATAAGCCGACCCGAGTATAAGCCGAGGTACCTATTTTTACCTCAAAATGTAAGAACCCATGATTGACTCGAGTATAAGCTGAGGGTTGAAATTATGGGAACTCTGCTGTCCATAAAAAAGCCTCATTCCTTGGCACTCCAGATGTTTTGGAAACTACAACTCCCAGCATGCTTTATTAGCTGGGAGTTGTAGTGTCCAAACCCCTTTAGTGCCAAGGAACGAGGCTTTTTTATGGACAGCACCCCCCACCCAAAAACATTCCCCCTTAGAGAGCCCTCCAGTTCAGGGAGTGAGGTGGTAAATCTTTACAAAATCTGCTGCTGCTTACAGGTACTTCTCTATGTAACCAGCTACCGGTAACTTAGTAATTCTCTGGGTCCTGCTGGCACTCTGCACGCTGCATGTCCATACTCGGCGGCTGTCTAACTTACTGCCCGGCGCCGAGTAGTTATGTCACTACTCGGTTACAGTACAGGTAAGTTACAGGTAGCCGGTTACATAGAGAAGTACTGGTAAGCAGCATCAGATTGTGAAAATTTACCATGACCCGAGTATAAGCCGAGGTCGGGTTTTGAGGCTATTTTTAAAGCCTGAAAACCTCGGCTTATACTCGAGTATATACGGTAAATGGTTTTACAGTGCACACATCAGTTTTACAGTGAAAGCTCAAAATCTGGTATAAACAGAGAATATATTGCATTCAGATGATGCATTACTCATTTTAACAACAAATTAAATTGTATCATAATGAATCCGATCAATGCTAAATTAGCAGATTTGGAGGCGTGATAGCAGACCTCTAAGTGGCACACTTTGGGAAAAAAAAGAACCTTAAGATATATAGAGCAGTTTGATCTATCCTATATGCATTGCTCCTAATAACCCACATTTATTAGCTGGAGTATGCTTGTTCATAGAAAGAAAAGCTTGTCACACAATTGTAAAGAAGGCTCCTGGTGTAGAAACTGTCCAGAAAGAAATGCTAGCTTGTGTGCATATTTGCATGGTGCTGGCACTCTGATAGTGCCTGGCCAATTCCAATACATGTGGCAAAGCTTGAAGGTCAACCTGCAAACAGGAAATCAATATTGTTAGGCTAGTAACAGATAAAAGAAAACACAATATATAACACTATGAAAGAAAAGCGAAATCAGAACTACTAACAAAAATCTCAAATATAATATGTACAAAGAAAACCAGAATACGTAAAAAAACCAAACATGTCATAGACAAAATTAACAGCGACAGGGGCCAAAATTGTAACAAGTTCTTTGGTATTGTAGTGATAGATGTTTCAATTACCTTTGTAAATGGTCAGGATTCAGATTAATTGTATTCATCACACAGATGTAATGAGTTGGGATCCCACAACCTTGTCGAACATGATGAGACATCAAATAGAAATCCACCCTGGAATAAAGGGAAGTTCAGTATTTAAACACTGACCTGGAATCTAGACTTCTAAATAGTAATAAAGGGAGTTTAAGGGCATGTCCACCACCACCACCCAAAACTAAAATGTACCTCACTGTATAGTGTTAAATAACCCCTACCTTTCTCTTTTGCTGCACATGGTTGACTTGCAGGGCCTGATTTAAAGGGTTAGTTTAGGAGCTACAAGGCCTACAGTTTACATTTGCCAGGTTAGTCCCGGACTAATCCTGTGTTAAAGATAGGGCTGAAGCCAGGAGGAAGACTGTCAGAATCCGTTTTCTTTGGGCTGGTGCTCCTCACAGAAACAGTATTGAAAGGTAGGAATTACCTATATCCCTGTCCCAAGTACTTTTTCACTTTAACTGTATTTAAAAAAAAACTTAATACACACGATAGTTATCCTTTAACATCTCTATACTTCCACTAGAGAACACATTGCTGCAGTATGTATGTATGTATGTACAATTTTATTAATAAAGCGCCACCTGGGTACGCAGCGCTGTACATTATAAAATACACAGTATACAAATAAGGAGATTTTTATGTAGTACTCACCTGTAAAATCCTTTTCTCTAAAGCCGTAAGGGGGACCCAGGAACACAGGGGTTAAGCACCATTCTCCAGGAGAGGACACTTTAAAAATGAAAGGAAGTTAGACTCCAGTGCTCCTCCCCTCAGATATATCTCACTGAGCACCGGAAGCCTCCTCCAGTTGGTCCCAAAGAGGGGACAAAACAGTAACAAAACAATAGAATAACAAGAAAAAATAACAGACAACAAGCCAAAGACAATCATGTCAACAAACAGGGAGGGAAGTACCTGGGTCCCCCTTACGGCTTTAGAGAAAAGGATTTTACAGGTGAGTAAAACATAAAAATCCCCTTTTCTCTTACAGCCTTAGGGGGTCCCAGAAAACGCAGGGACATCCCAAAGTCCCGAAATTGTAAGGGTGGGAAACAGAAGAGTTAGGCCTCCGCAGTTCTCAGGATAGAGCAGCCCAAGGCTGAATCCTTCTCTGTAAAAACTTGGAGGTGATAAAATTTGATAAAGGTGTGTATGGAAGACCAAGTTGCCGCCCAACATATCTGGTCCACCGAGGCACCATGGCGAGCTGCCCAAGAGGCTCCTACGGCCCTAGTAGAGTGAGCTGTAACCCACAGGGGAGGAACAGCTCCTACCACCCTAGTAGAGTGAGCCGTAACCCGCAGGGGAACGGCTCCAACTGACAATAGTAGATCGAATCCACCTCGCCAGGGTTTGAGGGGAAGCCCTGGACCCCCGGCGGGGCCCGCCAGCAGAATGAACAAAGCCTGACAAAGCCTGAATGGAACGGATACCTTCAGTGCGAACAATGAAGATTCTCAGAGCTCTCACTACATTGAGATAATGCAAACTGCGCTCCTTGGAAGAGGAAGGATTCGGAAAGAAGACTGGAACTATGATTTCCTGATTGATATGGAAAGACGAGACCACCTTCGGTAGAAAGGAGGCGTGAGGCCGAAGGACGGCTATGTCTGAATGAATCGTCAGACATGAGGGCTCCACGGACAGAGCGGCTAGTTCTGATAGAAAATATGGCTAAAAGAAACACAGTCTTACAGGAGAGGAGCGATAAGGGAATAGATAGTAAAGGCTCAAAGGGAGGCTTTTTAAGCGCCCTGAGAACTAACGACAGATCCCAGGGTTGGACTGGGGTATGAACTGGAGGACGTAAATGAGCGACTCCTTGTAATAAAGTCTGGATATCCTTTATGCTCACTATTCTCCGATGAAAATATATAGAAAGAGCAGATACCTGACCCTTGAGAGCACTCTCAAGGATTCTAGATAGGACAAACCTGGATGGAGGGAAACCTCTGGATGAGCTCCACATCACATATCTTTGCCAGATCCTATAATACACCTCAGACGAAGATGGTTTTCTAAAAGCATAGTAGGTATCACGGATGTCGGTAGCCCTCATCTTCTGAAGATGGCGGACTCAACCGCCATGCCGTTAAATGGAGGCACTGAAGATTTGGATGTCAAAATGGTCCTTGTAAAAGCAGGTCTGGTCGCAGCAGGAGTGACCATGGTTCCCGACTGACATTGATAGGCGATCTGAGAACCAAGCCCTCCTTGGCCACCGAGGGGCAATGAAAATTACTGGAACTCATTCCAGTTTTATATTCTTTAGGACCCTGAGTATCATGGCGGAAAGATGTAGACCAGGCGGAATTGCCAAGGTACCACCAGAGCATCTATGAGGACCGCCAGAGGAAACCATGTTTTGGCGCAAAAGATCTGAACTTTGCGATTGCTTCGCAATCTGCATCAGCTCTTCAAAAACCTCCAGATGGAGCGCCCATTCTCCTGGGTCGAGAGTGTATCGACTAAGGAAATCTGCCTCCATGTTGAGAATTCCGGGGATGTATATTTCAGATAGTGCTGGTATATCACATTCTGCCCAGGTTAGAATTTGGTGTGATTCTGCCATCGATATATCGCTTCTTGTGCCCCCTTATAGTCCGAATGTATGCGGACCTTCTTGCCCATCTAAAAGTCTGTCCAGTTAGACAGAGCAAGAAATATTGCTCGTAACTCCAGGACATTGATTGATAGGTGGATTTCTTCCTTGGGTCAAAGGCCTTGGACTTTCTGAGAACCGCATACCGCTCCCCATCCTTGGAGACTGGCGTCCAGGCGGGAAGGCACAGAGTTTTGCCCGCCTATAAGTTGGTCTCCAATGTCCACCAGGTCAGATAAACCTGAACTGGAGGCGGGAGATGATCCGGGCGTCTAGAGACTGTAGTGATTTGTCCCAACAGTCAAGAAGGTATCTCTGGAGAGGACATAGATGTAAAAGTGCGTACGGAACTGCCTCCACCGATGACACCATCTTCCCCACCAGGCGCATAGCCTGTTGAATTAAGAGTTTTTTGCTTTTCTGAGCCTGAATGGCCAGACTCTTCAGTGGGGAAATTTTGTCCTGGGGAAGAATGATTTTGTGAATGACTGTATCGAATAACATCCCCAGGAAGATCATGCGTTATGGAGGACTTTACCCGGTTTATGATCCATCCGAATCGAGTTAAGGTTGTCATGCACTGAGAGACATGTTGTTGCGTTAACTCGAAAGATGCAGCCTTTATTAGTAGGTCGTCTAGGTAAGGGAGGATAAAGATTCCCTGGAGACGAAGGAAGGCAGCCTGACAGGTCATGACCTTGGTAAAGACCCGAGGAGCTGAAGCTAGGCCGAATGGTAGGGCCGTGAACTGGAAGTGCCGGGAACCTAAAGCAAATCTTAGGAGACGGTGGTGACTGGTCAAGATGGGGATGTGAAGATATGCGTCTCGAATATCTAGGGAGGCGAGATAGTCGCCTGGCTCGATGGCCAGGATAACTGATCGCAGGGATTCCATCTTGAATCTGAATTTTTGCACATAGAAATTGAGTGCTTTGAGATCCAAGACTGGGTGGAAATCTCTTCGGTACCAGAAAGAGAATGATATAGAATATATTTCTAATCTATTGGGACCGGGGATATGACCCATGCCTGAAGGAGGGGTAGCACACAATTGTTGAAGGTACTGCTGCCTCAGCCAGAGGAATGGCTGTGGCCCTGGAGAGTCTCGCCACGGGGGGGGGGGGATTTGACTGCTGAGAGCATGGACCACCCATACACGTCTGACTTGGGAAATGGGAACATCATTTGAAATTCCTTGAATAGTGTAATTTCTTTTCCGGACACCCATTCTTCCAAGACGATCTGTTCTAACTGATCGTAAGAGGGGAAGGTATAGTATTTGAGGTTGAATAAAGACACATGTCCATCCAGTTCAACCCATCTAGCAATATCCTCATTTCCTGCTTAACTGTTGATCCAGAGGAAGGCAAAAAAAAACCCCACCAAATTTATGAAGGGGGAAAAAATTCCTTCCTGACTCTAAGTGGCAATCGGAAATTTCCCTGGATCAACTCTACTTTATGTATCAATACCAGTGACTTGCAACATTCCTTGTTTGCAGAAACTCATCCAGCTTTTTTTTTTAAACTGACCAATGAACCTGCCATAACAACGTCCATTGGAACACAGTTACATAGCTTTACCGTTCTCAGTGAACACTTTCCGAACTTGAAGAACGTGTCCTCTGACATGTTCTATTGGTGAACAACAGCAATTCACTTAAAGGGCAACTATAGTGAAAAAAAAACTTTTTACAATGTATAGATCACTTAGTATAAGCTGCCTTACTTTCATGTTTCTGTGTGGCTTCATTTCTTCACACTGGCAAAAGTTTGTACCAAGCTGTGTAGTCCCCCTCCCCTCTCTGTCTACTCCCCCTCAAGCAGTGACGGGCTGTATACAGAGTCCGAGCATTGTCAGTTGAAAGGACTTTAAATGAAGTGCTGACATCCTGTTGACCCCTCCCTTCCAGAGCTAGACTGCAAGCAATCAAAGTGTGGAATAAAGTAGCAATATGCTGAAGGGAGGGGCAGAGGGGGAGAGAGGACAAGTGGTGCTGAGATTCTTTACAAGTAAGTTACTGAACTCTCCCTGTTCTCTAACTTTGCTAATTGTTATTTATTTTTTACCTACAGTTCATATCTCTCCCCTGCTTAGCTGAGATCATAATCACTGAAGAGAGTCAGTGTAACAGCAGCTTGTAGTGAGAGACCTTCACAAACACAGTGACACTGCTTGTTGTCCTGTTATATTTCAGTTGCTTTAGTCTATATATTTCATACATTGCACTGTGTGTATTGTTTGGTATATAGTCTGTATTACTGTATTATATATACTGTATTAGTGTTCCATTTGAGTCACTGGTTTTGTATGGGTTAATGGTTTATTGATTGTTTAGCACAACAGCATTTGACTATATATTGCACATGGTACATATAGTGTGGGTGAGAGTGTGTGACAGTACTGCATGGGAGCTTTGGATTGTGTGGGTGTGTGCCTTTGAGTGACAGATGAGGTGTAGCAGCTCCTACAAATCACAGCATATTCAAAGGCTTATATCTCGGGGACTATGAAGAATTTAAAGAAACTAAAGGTACCCTGGTGGTTGGGATGACTTATAGGATACATTTAAAAAAAAACCAATTTTCTCACTATAATTGCCCTTTAACACAGAGCCATTTATATTATAAGCAGCACAAATGTGACTCCCCAGACCAACAGACCTTAGCTTATACATCAAAATCCAATTAAAATCTACTGCTATGACAGATTCTAAATTTCTACTTACTTCCTCATAAAAGCCAAGCAAGTTAGTTTGAATAGATCTATTCCTCCTAAATCCATACTGGTTACTACTTATAATGTCAGTCCTTAAAAACATACTCTAGAACATGTTCCCTTATTAAACTTTCCAGTATCTTTCACACCACTGAAGTTAAACTTACAGGCCTGTAATTACCCGGCTGTGAATGACTACCCTTTTTGACTATTGGAATAACATCAGCCTTTTTCCAGGTCACTGTCGTTTTCTTCGGGCAACTAAACAAAGATTTGGATGGGTCTGCTGGTTCACCTGGATCTTGGATGTTCAGAAACTGTAAGACTGATCTAATAAGATCGTCAATCGTCTTAATTGTGTGAAAGTGGTCTGAACTTCCTGTTCGGAAGCTAAGGAGTTTGGAAGCTAAGGGGGGAGAGCCCTAGGCCACTGATCCCCAAATGAAGAAGGGCTAGGAGAGAGTCTGGCCTTAAGGTCAGAAGCAAGGAAGGACAGCCAAAAATAAAAAAACTGAAGAGAAATGGAGTCCCTTGGAAAAGAAAAAGAAATAAGACAAAGGCACTTAGCTGGAGGAGACCCCCGACGCGCTCACTACGAGGAGACTGGTGCGAGCGAGAAGGAGAAATTCAGAATTCCCGCCCCCGAGTATAGCCCAGGAGAAGGAAGTCCCGCCTCCGCCAGCCAATCGGATGTCACGATCTCCCTCAGCCTGGTACGCAGTGATGCTGGAAGCAGCGGCTGGCCGCTGGTGACCCGCCAAGGCAGAAGGGGGGTTCTGCCCATTTTAGACCCGTGGGATATGATGGGCAACCCTTCCGCGGCATTAGCATGGGGCTATGGCCGCTGCTGAATGCTAACTCCCACATAGGGAGCTGGTGGGGCCTGGAAACCACCGGCTCCTGCTGCAGTAAGTGCAATTCAGTGAGTTCAGTGCAGAGGTCCTTTCTCCAGAAGTGGACACTTTTAAAACTGGAGGAGGCTTCCAGTGCTCAGTGAGATATATCTGAGGGGAGGAGCACTGGAGCCTCATTTCCTTCAATTTTTAAAGTGTCCGCTCCTGGAGAATGGTGCTTAACCCCTGTGTTCCTGGGTCCCCCTAAGGCTGTAAGAGAAAAGGGGATAAGTGCAAGCTATACAGATAAAAATTAAATTAAATACAATTTCATACATTGGTTAAGAAAGCATATATATAAATTATTTATAAATTGATATAAGTGCAACATGCCTCGAATGAGATCCCTGCCCCGAAGAGCTTACAATCTACGTAATCAGTAATAGTGTAGGAACCTTGATGCTTGAGATGGGGGTTGGAGACAGAGGCCTTGCTGCTTCAGAGGGTGAAAAATGGACAGAACAGCATCCAGAATCCATGAGGAGTAATTGCTACTCAAAAAACATGTCACTAACTAATTGCATTTCTTATGATGGGAAGACAGAAACGGTGGTTGGTAGCAGTGGGCTAAATGCTACTACACACAGGCAAACACCTTCTATGTAATCCTGACTGACAAACTACCAGTCTATAAACCAATTGATAGTATAATGTTTGGAAATAAAAGTAGTAACCCAGATATATTAATCAACCGCTCAGTTCATTTAAGACTGTGTAGGCAGCAGGGGCGTATCTAGGGTCTAAGAAGATCAGGGGCACCCTTGGGCACTCCGTGCGCCGCCTGGTCCACAAATTAGGCCCCACCCTTTCTCCACCCCCAATTAAGCCACACCCACTAGCTACTTACTAGAGACAGACAAAGACACAAACAGAACGATAGACAAACACAAACAGACACACAGCCAGATAGTGATAAACAGGCAAAAAGACAGAGAGACACAAAGGCACAGTAAACCGGCAATTTCATTATACACTGGTAGCAATCTGGTCATTTTAAACTTACTGTTGTGTTCAGTCGTAGTCAGACGTTTGCCCACACCTCTGGCCAGGGAGACCTTCTTGTACCTTCTACATTGACCTCTGCCCCTATCTATCTCTATCTCTCCCTCTCTCTCTGTATATCTATCTCTGTCTATCTGCCTCTTGTCTATCTCTCTTTGTCTATCTGTGTGTCTCTCTCTCTAACTGTCTATCTATCGAAATCTGCCTGTTTATCTATCTATTGCTCTATCATCTATCTATCTATCTAACTATCTATCTAACTGGCTGTGCATCTATCTAACTGGCTGTGCATCTATATCTATCTATCTCTGTCTATCTATCTATCTGTGCATCTATCTATCTAACTCTGTGCATCTATCCATCATCTATATAACTCTGTTCATCTATCTATCTAGTATCTATCATCTATCTATCTATCTATGTGCATCTATCTATCTATCTATCTAACTATCTATCTATCTATCTAACGCTATCTATCTGGGAAGTGCATAGGCTGACTGTATTCCTCCGCGCCGGCGTGCAATTGATGTCATCACGCTGGCGTGTGCGAAGTGCCGCCGGGAAGTCCGGAACTTTGCAGAAGGTTCGGGGCACTTGCAGGAGGCACAGGCAGTTAAAACATTCGGGCCACTCTGCCGAATATCCGGGGCACGTGCCCTTAATGTTTTAGGGCATTTGCTGGTAGGCAGCAAAAATTTACAGACAGATCCAATCTTCTTCAACTGATTAGTCACATAAAAAAAATCCTTTATTATGAGTAAACCCGTCAAGCATTTAATAAACATGAATTGGACAATGTCAGAATGTTAGCCTGGGTACACACGGGACAATATTTGTCCCGGCCGACCGTTCGCCACTAGCGAGCAGTCGGGGAAAATCACTGCCGGTCGTGGCAAAAGTAGCCATGATTTGCCAGCATACTCGTTTGTTCAGATTTTGGCCAACCAACCATCGGTCAGTTGGGCGAAAATATTGCATTGTATACCAAAGCTTACCATTTGCGGTTTGTGACTGTGTGGTCAATGATAGTTCCTGGCTGAGGTGTAAGAAACTCTCCCGTGTTGGTAGAGTACAGATTAGTACTGATCCTCTTCTGTACCACAATCACCACCATACGTGGAGAGTAGTTACCGAATGTCTGGAAGCATGTTTGCAGCTGTGGGATCTCGTAGCTTTCCACTGTGCTAATCTGACCATCAGAAACCCCATCTCTGTATACAATTATCTTATCTGGCAGACAATGATTCACCTGCATATTGAACAAAGAGACATAAAATCACTTTGGTAATTGGAAAAGTCAAAGTTAATTTCCGGCAGGGTTTAGAACAACAAAGGGTAAACAGAGGTTAAAGTAGTTACAAATATAAGGTCACTATAATAAGAAATGGACACCAGCTCCCTGGAATGTCTATATTCCACACTTAGGGCAAGGTAATGTTAACTCCTGAAGGTGGGTACACGCTGTACCAAACTTTCAAAGATGACAGAAAGAATCTGAAATATTCTGTCTGTCATCTCTGATAGATGTGGATACACAAAGCATTCAACCCATATAAAGTATAGGTAGATCGCTCATGATGCCATACACCTAACGATCACTGAGGACTCCCTATACTTTAGTACAAGGGGCCGACAGCAACAAAGGGAAATTTTCAGTCTGTAATGACAGTTTCCAGTGCCAATGCTGAATGCTCATCGGAAATGGTTATTAAAGATGTACACACATTATTGAAAAAGGGCTGATCCTGCCAACACCAACAGGATTGGCCTTTTATCAGTAATTTGTGAACCCAGCTTAAGGCAGAGTGCACATGGTCTGATCTTTTATATGGTTCACTTAAAATTTCTGTTTACATTGGCAGATTGGGTGGACGTATTAGTGATTTTCTTTCCCGTAATCATCCGATTTTGGCAAAAAAACACTTGATGGTGAATTTGCATTATTTATTTTTATTTGGATCATGGAAGATTCAGACTTTTGCTTATCTAATGCTACATTCTATAATGTACATCATAATGTAAATCTAACAAGTATAATCGTAGAGCTTTTTAGCAGAAAACTGCCAACGAAATATTGATGCCGTGCTGGCATGCTTATTCTGGATGAACTGTAACTTGGCCCCTCCAATAACTAAATAACTTATTATTCATTATTGATAACTTTAACTTCCTCTAGGGAGTTAATCAATTAGTCCTATTTAATTCCATGTATATCTATCTCTTCAAAGTTCATTACACACTGTTTTAAAAGGCTGTATTTTCCCTGTAATTTTAGAAATAAGCTGATTTCAGGCTTGTTGAGCTATAATATGTACCATGAATTAATCTATAGGCACTGGCAGGACATTAAATAACATGCCCATACACGTTAGATTAAAATACTATTTTTAGTTGCAGAATGTAGGTCATCAGGGACTCTGAAACACATATGATTTGCAACCATAGGGCACGGCCACACTGCAACGCATGTGATTTCATTTGCGATTTTGTTGCGTTTGCGCATGCGTTTTTTTTCATTAACTATTGAAAAACGTATTCAAATGCAGAACGCAAATCGCAACGCACCCGAAAATGTGCGTTTTCGGTGCGTTGCAGCGTTTTCAATGATATGAAAAAAACGCAAGCGCAAAAAAAGTGCAGCAGTGTGGCCTAGCCCTAGAACTCTAAGCGCCTCATAGTAGTAAAGGAATCTGTTTAGAAATGAATTAATAATCATTTTGGACATTCTCATTCTTCCAGGTCATGGTATATCTGTTGTATTCTTTTATAGACTTCTGAATTTCTTAATTCAGAATGACTTGTACAAGAATCTGTTGGCAATAAATAACCTGGAATATGTTGACCAAATCGGACAAATGGGTGATAGCGTCAGTGGTAAATCATGGGCGATAGGTCGTGCAGACTGTCGGCCACTATTGCTGCGGCCGACAGTCATATGTCCTGGCAGAGCGCTCGCTTGCTCACAGCGAATGTTTTGTCAGGACAAACAATAGCCCCATGTGTACCCAACCTTACACTTTACTTCAGGTTTGAGTGTGCATCCATGGATATCTTTGCAGATGTATAGATAATTTTCTAGGTATGTAGTCCCAGGAGACTGCACCATTGGTCTCAGGAAATAACTGTGTTGTAGGAGTAGGAGTATTCTATATGGATGTGAGTTTGTATGTGTGTGCTCGGTTTGAAACCTCCACCCAACAATCTGGCATACACAATCTCTTTGTCTGGATTAAATAGAAGCCTACAGTCTTAAGGTTCATATTTCTCCTTCAATTACAGTGTACATTACAACCACCTCCCACCTCAAAGTATTTTTGGAGAGCAGCTCCCAGGCAAAGTTTCAGACTATCCATGATCTCCTGGTGAGGAAGCTGAAAGATGACGCGAGAATAGCACCGAGTCAGAAAGCTGAGGAGAAAGTAAAAAAAAAACAAAAACAAACATGTTTTACCAAACACAATTGCTTGGGATTTTTTTTTAATTTCTAGGGCCAAATATCCTGCCTGAAGTAGCACAGAGGAATAGTACCAGAGTTCATCAAAGAATGCTGGATCTGGTTAGATCTACTAACCCTGAGCTCATTATGGAGATGAAAGTAGTGGGAACCTTAGGGCAGGGTTTTTCAAAGGGTGTGCTTCAAAATATTGCCAGAAGCAGTAATTTAACCAGTATGACTTACAGACTTTGTGAACAATGTATATAAAATGTAAATGCAGTCAATGTAATGTAACGCTACATTGATTAGAACCAAATTTGAATACAATTTACCCTGAAGTGCATATACTACAAGTGTGCCACTGCCTCAGGGAATAGCGACCATGACATACTGTCATTTAATTCTCTACTAATACTGTCATTTAATATTGGTAGCAGAAAAGGGAATTTTGTACTAACTGTAAAATACCTTTCTCCAAAGCCATCATGCAAAAGCAATGGGAAAGGCCATGAAGATGGCTTGTAGTCCCAGCAAATCAATTAGCAGACAAGAATCCTCCTGTGACGAGTCTGGAGTCGCACACTACTCTCCAGCCCTGGGTGCTTGCATCTGTAGACATTACTAAAGTGATCTTCCTGCCATCAAGCATTTCCTGATGTGCAGAGGAAGAGGGATGGTCACACAAGCTCAAGAGCTGGAGCTGATGGGGATGAAGTTGAAAGATCCTTTACTGAATCGCCTCTGCTGACGACACCATCCAGCCTTTTTGCATGTAATGTTAAGGTCCTCAGGGAATCTGCCTTGTCCTGTGGAAAAAATACTTTCTGCAGAGAGGTGTACCAAGAAACATGTGGCGACAGGGAAAGACTTGATCAGACTGAGAAGCCACCTGAATTGACATAGGACCCTGGAACATGTGATACTGAGAAAGAATGAATGATGGGGCCTTGATCAGGATGTCATCCAGGTATGCTAGGAAAAAGATTCCTTGCAGATGAAGAAATGCTGCTTGGAAAACCATTACTGTTGTGAACACCCAAGGTGCCATTGCCAGACCAAATTGAAGGAGTTATAATCCGGAAAACCGCGTGCCCATTGCAAATCTGAGGATTTAATGGTTTCCCCGGCCATACTGGGATATGTAAATATGAATATCCAGGGAGGCCAAGAAGTCTACATACAAAATAGAAGCCTAGTGCACACCCAATTCAATTTGCCTACATGTTTATTCCCTCTATGATGCTACTTTAAAAAGCCTGCCATTCTCTCTGGATAAAAAAAAACAAGATGTCTTCTGTGGCCAAGATAGCCAATCTGGGGGATTCCATTTTGAAGTGCAGCTCTTTAATGTGGCCATTGGGGGTCTTTTTTGGGGGGGCCAGGAAAAGGGTGGAGTAAAAGCTGCAACGACTTGGTCTCATGCTGGTGCAGAGAAGTAGTGGCTAGATCTGATTGTGTGAAAGCTGTGCTGCAGAGACTTGTCTCTCTAAGCAGGCACTTAGAAACTCAAGGAGGCTTCTGGTGTAAAGGTATATGGGAAAGGAGGAAGGAGAACCAGAGACTTACTTTTGTAATCAGCTCACTTAACCCCCCCGTGTGTCTTGGGTATCCCTGCTATGCCTGAAAGAGCAAACAAAAAATGCGCTGGGTAACCAAGACGTATTTTATGCTATTAAAAGAACATCCAAGGATTATTGCATTCGGTCATTCGAGTATTACCGAATGTTTGAAAGTCCTTGAACGTTCGAGGATTTTCGAAAATAAGTCTGCATGTTTGGAAAGCCAAACAAGTTTGGATAGTTAGAGTTCTTCCGAACTCATAAAGTATGGTCCAATCACTACACACAATAAACCTAGAGCCATATTTATAAAGACGCAGTATAGCCATTTTGAGATACCACGCCTTCAACAAACGTAGATTTACCATCGCCCATACAATACTATTGTAGTAGTCTACGAAAGTTTACAGCCGCAGTCATACTTTTGTGAAAACACACGATATCTGAAGTTTCCAATACCGCCCCTAGTGCTAATAGCAGAGGCTGAAATCATATGAAAGGTATTAAAGCAGAATATTCAGACAGAAGTTATGGTACAAAAACAATCAGTCAAAGTTAATATCAATAAAGCTGTAGGACCTGAAAAACCCATCCACAGATCTTAAAAGAGCTCAGTGCAGTTTTATCTAGACCATTGTTCGATATGTTTACAGATTCACTTTTGTGCCTCTTGATTGGAAAAAATACTTAAACAGGGTAATCGTTCACAGCCTGGTTATTATAGACCTGTACATTTAACATCATTTTACATTTAACTGATTTTATAAGTAGAAATCGGCATGAATTCAGGAGAAATCGATCTTGTCAAACTACCTGCTTGGTTTTTAAAAAGATGTAAGAATTTAAAATTTTGGCATAGCAGTGGCATACTAAGATTTTGCTAAAGCTTTTGGTACTGTGCCACATATAAACTAAGGTCTAAAAAAATTTGTAGATTGATAGAGAGGTGGGCTCAACATTTCGTTCAGATCGCTTAAAATCTGCTTCTGTTGTTCCGATTGATTGCTCAACAATATCGAGCAGTTTATCAGAAAAACAAAGATTGCGCCAGGTGTACAATTATACGCTGACCCCATCTTCTGTTCCAAAGATCAAGGCTTTAAACTTAGAGCATTTCTCTGATCGGATTTCCGTTTTTTGCCCTCGATCAAAAGAACATCTTACCGGGTATAGCTACAGTAGCTTAACTTCGCGTAGAGACTAGTTGCTTCATCTATGTTAACTTAAGTTCTAAGTTGGGTGCCTTACGGTTCTGTACAGGGGCCGCTTTTATTTAATCTGTTTGTAAATTACTTAGAAGTGGGTATTGAGAGCAAGGTCTGTGTATTTGCTGATGACACAAAACTATGCAGAGCTTTGAAAACTTTTAATGATGTGCAACTGCTCTAGGCAGACCTGGATAGATTGTCAAAATGGGCAGTAGAGTGGAGTGATACTATGTTAATAAATATTAGGTGATCTTGCAGATCCTGTCTGTTATCTTTAAAAAAATCTTTACTGTGTGTGCCCAACTTAAGGCTTCTTCCTCAAGCATGATCAGTGGCATAGCTACAGACCTAAGGGCCCTGGTGCAGAATTTGGTGATGGGGCCCCCCTCCCAACCCTGCCGCAAACACAAATCCACACCGCATCTACTCGCGGCACAGCTCTTCCCTCTAGAATCAGCTATAATCATAAAACAAAATAATAGAGTGACAAATTGGCATACAGACATTGATAAAATAGTTGGCAAGTGGTAAAATGGCACTTGATACACAGACAATGTCACACATTTACAACTGCCAATTTGCCAACCATTTTGATTTATCAATGTTGGCATACAGGCAAATTGGCAGTTGAAAATGTGTGGCATTGTCTGTGTGTATCAAGTGGCATTTTACCACTGCTGTCTGCCAATATGCCATACAGGCATTGTTAATTAGTTGGCAAATTGGCAGTGGTAAATGGTTGGCATCAAGACTTAATGCACAGATATTTTTTATCTGTCTACTACTGCTTATTTCAACCATTTTACCCCCCAAACACCCTTGCCCAGTTGCTTTCTCTGAGTTGAGGCAGGCTGAGGCTATCTCTGTCCTGACTGACCTAGGGATGAACTATGAGAAATTTCCGTTCTCATGCAGAGGCAGCATTCTAGTTCCGCTGCCCAACTTGATCTTCAGCCACTCCATGATCCTCCAGGCCATTCTTCAAGTTCTGCGAGCGACGCGCACCAGCCCTGCGTGTGGGCGCGCCGCCCGTATTTCCTGTAGGAGACGCACATGCACAAGCGGTGAAACAATCCCCCGAATTCCGAAATTGCAAATTCGCAACTTGCCTGCCGCCGGGCCCCCCAAAGTACACGGGCCCAGTCGCAAGTGTGACTTTCGTGACCCCGGTACCTACGCCACTGGGCATGATATAACACTGAATCTTGTAAAGCACACTATTTTATATATACTAGAACAAAGACTTACTGACATTATACAGGTGTTATCTTTTGCACCCATACCTGGCAATGCCTGTTGTAAATAAAATTGTAGCCATAGCACATAAAGGAGAAATTTTGCATACCTCTGCCCCTTACTCTGGGAAACCTGGGAGTGAGAAATTACTTTTTGTTTCTTAGATTTTGTGGGCAGTGCTATTTATAAAGCATGAGACTGCAAAATACCTTCTGTTATAAGAAGGCTCTGCAACGATTTTTATTACGACAGCTTGGGGGCAAAAGATAACATCTGTATAATATCAGTAAGTCTTGGTTCTTGTATGTATAAAAGAGTGTGCTTTACAAGATTCAGTATTGTATTATGCCTGAGGAAGAAATCTAAGTGTTTCAATCATTTTAAGCTAATAAAAGGTGTTATTTTATGTCTGCAATTCAGTAAATAGTAACCAGTAGGTGGTTACTATGTGTTCATAAAAACCTTGCTCACATAGAATGTTACAGAAGCAGCTGATCTATGTTCAGACTCCTTCCTGCATCAATAACAAGACTCTGACCCACAGCTAATATGTAAAGGGTCAGCAATCAATTTGGAATAAAATTCGGATACACCTAGTTGTGAGCATTAGCAGGCCAATTTTAAAAGTAAAGGATAATTATTCTTCATTCCTCCCCATCCCTTCAATGTACCCAAGGTGAGGACCTAAGCTGCTAAGTTTACAAGCAATGCGTTTTTTTTAAATACTTAGATTCACACTAGGAAGCTAACGCTAAACTGTTTTTGAGCTTCTGCATTCTATTTTGGAGGGTCACTGAAATTTTCGAAAATTAGGATTTTAAAGGAATTTTGTAAAAATTATACAGTTAAGTTACTGTAAATGGCTCTGGGACCTGGTCTGGGGAACAGATAATTAGATTCTTCTTTAGAATTGGTTACAATTAGATTCTTCCAGAAAGAAACTAATTGGTATCCTAATCAGATTCTTTCTGAAAGAATCTGATTGTAACCAATTCTAATTGGAAAAGAATCTGATTGGTTTACTAACTAATCAGATTCTTTCTGAACTAATCAGAATTGGTTACAATCAGAATCTTTTAAAAATAATCTGATTGATATACTAACCAATTAGACACTTTCTGAAATAAGCTGATTGAAACCAATTCTGATTGGAAAAGAATCTTATTGGTTGGTAAAATAAACAATAGTCTGTCAAAAATAAACAATATACCTCTGGTTAATGCTGTCCAGGAGGTGACCGGAAACAGAAATTACGGTATGTATTATTCAATTTCCTGTTTTCCCCGTCACCCCATGTCAGTCATTCACCAGACTGGGATATACCAAAGCTAGCCAAAAAAAAATTGGGAGACAGCACTTGCTGCTTGAAAATATACCTTTAATGAGAAAACATAATTATAAATGTCCAACTGTTTCCAAGACTCTTACAAATCTCACCTACATCCACCCAATAATGCCTGTAGGAAGTCTTCACCGAGGACCATCTGGCTTCCTTGCAAATGTTTTTAAGTGGTGTCTTATCTTGAATCACCCAAAATATTGCTAGTGCCCTTGTCGACTGAGCTTTTAAACCATTAGGTATAGTGTCTCCTCTGATAAGCCTTTGCTATAGTCGTCACTATCCACAAACATTGATGGTGCTAATCCTTTTCTTTTACCTCTTGGAATCATAAAAGGTCTGTTTCTGCATTCAGTGTCTTGCTCCTTGGGCCACCCTGGTTCTTGATGTAGGCGACTTCCACAGAGTTGTCTAAAATTATTTTCACGTAAGCTCATTTTACCTTTCTTGTAGTGCTACTAACGCCCCTAAGATTGCCCTTTATTCTATTCTATTATATTATTGGATCTAGATGCGCATCCTAGCCTGTTGATGAAGCATCTGTGGTAAGAGGGACCTATTCTGGGAGCTTAAAGGACTGACACGGGCCCACAAAACCTCAGTCACAAAGGCTTTTTCCCCTCCGGTGTGACAAACGGTGGAGCATTAGGCTAGAGAAAGAGAGGGAGAACTCCGTCTGGAAAAGTAGAGGTAAGGTCCATACCTTCTCACACTTTGAAAGGAAATGCAAAAAGAGGATGCGCAAGAGGGGGAGGCAAGGCTTTATAGTGATGCGTTTCCTGTTCACACCCAGGGGACCTGACCCAGTCAGGTGAATGGGGTGACAGGGAAAATTTTACTAAAAAGATGGAGTATTAGTTTATTATTTTTATGGATTTATATAGTGCCTGCATCTTCAGCAGAGCTTTACAATTACATGTGTATAGTCACATCAGGCCCTACCCTAAAGAGCTTACAATCTAAGCAAATTTATTTGACACATACAACCTATCAGTATGTCTCTATGATTGTGGGGGAAACCGGAGTGCTAGGAGGAAACCCATGCATGCATGGGGAGAACATACAAACTTCAGTCCTGCAAGGCATCCGTGCTAACCACTGAGCCACCACGCTGACTTACATGGCTACAACCATTTTATAGTCAAGATTTTGTAGAGCCAACTAGAAAAGAAGGGTTGAGGCTGAATACTTAAAGGCACTGCAGGAATCAGGGAGAGAAGATCTTGGTACCATCACCCCATAAACAAACAGCAATCACCCTCTAATGCGACAAAACACTTACTTGTTAAGGCTAGCCACAAATCCCAAAACAGAACGCATTCCTCTGCTGGGGTCATGATAAACATCAATCCCTATCACCATCAGATTTTTCTAGTGAAAGAGTAACAGATGAAAACCTATTAAAACTTATTATTGAGGTACCTCATAAGCAGAAGATAAACAGATGCACAAGGTGTAATGTCTCCCTTATTATTGTTCCTACTTACAAGAGGGATGTCCACTCCCCAGAGTTCTCCTCCCAACTTGCAATTCATCTGTAGCAGGATTTTCTGTGCAACGCTCCTCAACTTTTGTGGCTGAGAGATGGTTCTTGAGTTAACAACCTTTAAAGAAAGAGCAGTGAAATAAGATGAAAACAAAAAGCTTTCTTTAGAAGTTACTTATAATACACAAGGCTAGTGACTTAGAATGGGAAATTGCAGTGGCGAGAGTCCTTATTACAGTCACTCAGCTGCGTCACTGAGTCACTGTAATAAGAATTCTCGCCACTGCAGTCCCTTCTATCCTACAACTAAAAAGAAGAAACACTGTATGCAACATCCGCTGGGACCAGACCAATAGCCGATAAATTCCTGGAATAAACACGCGACCTTACAGAAGCGTGGATACGGACCAACACAAACAAGGACGGAGCCGCATTCACAAACAACGAACACCAGGAAGTTCACGCATGCGCGTCAAAGTTTCTGAGCAGGAAAATCGTACATGCGCAACAGTAACTAAAAGGACGCGCAAAACACAAATTTAATGGAACATACCAAATTAATCACACAGGTGCAAAAGGATATAAAAAAACAGCAAAACAAACAAATAAATAATAAATAAAACTCCATGGCAGTTAATTAAAAACAATAAATATAAAAATTTAAGCACAAACAAAGAAAGAAGTACTAAATAACTATAAAAATGAAATTAACACATAAACAAAATATAAACATACCCTACATAAAAGCAATGTTTACTAAAACCAGTAAACCAGCCTAATTACCACAAAGAAAACAATTGGACACAGAAATACAATTCTCACATAACAGGTAATTAAAAAAAAAAAAACATATACACAAATGTACTTTTTTATTTATTCTGCAATATGAACTGAAAAGAAAAAACTCACAACCTAAAAATATTAACCAGAAAAAAACGCAATAATGCAAAAAAAAAAACAAACAGAAACAACAAGCAATTAAATGTATTTACAATTGAATTCATATATTTTTTTACAGAAACAATATGAAAAAAAACCCAAACGGATTAAAAACAGAGGTAAATTTGTATATAAAATATCAACCAAAAAAAAAAAAAATACACAGTAACTGAACGTAACCTTTTCTCCTAAGGTGCCACCACATAAATACAAAGAATCTACAGATAAAAGTGAAGAAAAACAGGCAGAAGAAAATCAAAAAAGATTCCAGATCCCAACACAGGAAGAACACGAGAATTTCATAGAACAACAAAAAAAACAAATTCAGATTTAGCATTGCTGCAAACTTACCTAGACACAATTAATGAAACCAGAAAAATACAAGACATACCACATAAAAAATTGGACAATATTTTATCAACGTTTATTATGGCAGTACGAACAAAAAAAGATCACGCTGAATACGAGCCTCATACTCTAAGATGTATTTAAGGAAGTATAGACAGGCACCTTAAGTCCCATAAATATCCACATCACATTATTCATGGATTACCAGACGACTTCCCACTCACTGGAGAAAAAATTTCCGCTAAAATGGAATTTTTAAAAAAACAAGGAAAAGGAAATAAACCAAACAAAGCACAAGCACTTACAGACAATGACATTAACACACATCAGGAACACTTTCACAAGACAACCCAACATCACTACTAAATTCAATATTCTTTCACATAACCATACATTAGCACTAAGGACAAAAGAACAATAGATTTACAATGGGGGACATCACATACACACAGACACTACAGGGAACAGTATACTAGAATTACAGAAAGACAAACAAAAACCGGACAGGAGAGAACCCTAAGAATACAAGACTTGTAAAGCCCCGGATGTATGAACTGCCCAACAATCCAGATAGAAACCCAATTACTGCATACCTTAAATATAAAGACAACCGGACAGAATCCATGTTAACACCAGAATCACCATTTTACCTAGCCCCAAATATAAATTACAAACCTGATTACCCAAGATGTTACAGACAAATGAAAATTGGCATAAATAAAATACGAACCATGTTAACTACTATGAAATTGACAGCTGCCCTACCTGAAGATAAAAAAATCACAAACCATTCGACACGCAAAATGACTATACAAAAACTAGTTTCACACAACATCCCTTTGTTACACTAAATGTAACAAAACAAAACACACAAATAACAAACGACCAACCAACAACATCAACATACCAAGACCAAGACATACACATACAAACAAAAAATACACTACAAACAATATTTGGAAACAACTCCACCTTTAACAATTCAAAAATATCAATTAATATATATACAGACCAAAAAAATAACTCCGCAAAAAGAAGAAGAATCACAGAAACATCTGATTCTGAGTAATTTATTATTAACATGTGAATTAGAATGAATAAATGCTTTTCGCCAACCATCAACATTGTATTTATTTCAAATAACAACTTGTGTATTATGAAAAATAATGCGCCCCTTACAGTGTAATATACGGTTATTAGGCCACCTCGGAGTTACCCTACAAGGCCAATGGCCTTGAGCTTCTATATGGTCAGGGAACTCCTCGGTGGCGTAATAGCCTTATATTACACTGTAAGGGGCGCATTATCCCTTATATCAAAATGACATAATAAGCAAAACAGAATGAGCTCTGCACCAACAGACATGTAGGGAGCATGCCAAAATCTGAAAATGAATGGATAACTATACTTTAAAAATTTACTTTTAAAAATGAAAAGTACCCGGGGTAGGGAGACAGGTTAGTCCTGGACTAGTTCTGTATTAAAGATAGTGCTGAAGCCAGGAGGAAGACTGGCAGAATCAGTTTTCTTTGGACTGGTGATCCTCACCAAACAATTTTGGGAGGTAGGTCCTGTATCCCTGTCCCAAATACTTTTTTATTTTAACTGTTCTTTAAAAAAATCTTTATACACACTAATGTTCTCTTAATGAGATTTAGAGAATAAATGATTTCATTCTCCTTTCCTAAGGCAGCAAATTATACTTTATAATGATGATGTATTGGGTGGTTAAGGGAGTAATGAAACCATGGTTTAACTTTACATTTTGTGCAAAGCTCAAAACAGTGTTAATATGGTGGGTGCAATATACCATTGTTTCTATGGCAGGGTGTTCTAGGGCACACTTGTGTGACTTTAAATAGCCAGAGGAGTGTCTCACCAGTATAACTTACATTTTTTTTATTTGTACATAAAATATATATTATGATAACATTTCAACAGTCAATGTAATGTAACATTACACTGCATGAACATTAAGAACAGAGGTGTGCATCGAGAAAAAATTGCATTGCCAAGTGCGCCATGGTCTGAAAAGTTTTGAAAACCATTGCAATTTACAGATATATGGTTTATGGATTATGGGAAGAACTACAAAGGCTTTTAGGAGCCTGCCTTGAAAAGAAGGCTACAATTTCCTGGCTATGGTCTTTTACATGATTCACAAAAGGGTAGTGTATACCCAGATTAATACCACATGGGATAATTAAGGGCACACTATGTGCAAAACCTTACCTGTGATGGCACTGGGGTCTGAACACAGCACAATTTTTTTATGGCTCCATACAGATCATCTCGGTTCCCAGATATAATGCAAACTAGTAGCTGGACCTTTCCCTGTAAAGATGGAAATGCAGCTGTAAAACACATTTTCCTTCTGTATTAAAGGGACATTTTATTTTTTCCATAAAACTCTAGCTGCAGTCTACAGTATTTTTTGCCACAATGACAGAAGGAAGGCTATTTTTCTCTCCTTTTCCTTCATATTATCCTACATTGTCTTCCTTTTTAATATTAGAGTTTCCCCATTCTAATCAACTGCTAAAAGATCTTGACTACTGCAAAATTCCAGTTTTCTTTCCAATCTCCTCCAATTACAACCCTCATAAAGTCTGCCATATGCTTTTTTAAGTCTACTGCTGGGCTTCTCATTAAGCAAATAATAATGTACCAAATATTTTAAAAACATTCATTCTGCCTCACTTTATCTATTCCTTTGTCTCCCCATAGGTTCCTAAATATGCCCTACATATGTATCAGTCTGTGCAGCCACCTTAAATGTACTAGTCTGAGTAGGCATCCAGTCTGTGTAGGCATCATATTTACCAGTCTGTGTGGCCACCTAATATTCAGTCTGAGTAGGCATCCAGTTTGTGTGGGCATTATTTACCAGTCTGTGACATCTAGTCTGTGCAGACCATCTACTATTTAGAAGTCTGTGCGGCCATCTTCTATTTAGCAGTCAGTGCTGGCCATCTTCTATTCACCAGTCTGTGTTGACCATCTTGTATTTTCAAGTCTGTGCGGGCCATCTTCTATTTACCAGTCTGTGCAGGCCATCTTCCATTTACCAGTCTGTGCAGGATTTTCCTTCCATTAAGTAGGTCACTGCTGTCAATCCAAATGTGCCGAGGAATAATTATATGGAGATCCAAAACAACTTCAATGATTTGTAAAACAACTTTAATGATTTGTTTCACTGAGACAGAATTTAGCGCTAAAACAGGCACAAGTGAAACATCCGACATGCAACTGTATATACGACTGCCACCATCTTTCCTAGAAGATGCATGGCTTGCAGTATGCATGTACTGGCAATAGTTTAAGATGCCATGGCTCTGATGATGGTTCCTTCTCTAGGGGAAGAAACAGCCAAGAATCGGCCAAATCAATCAGTATTCCATCCTGTTACAGGAAACAAGACGAATTGGATGGTAAGATGAACCAACTCAGAGAGTGGGCAAATTTGCACAGATTCAGGAGTAAATGCAGGTTGTGTCTCTTGATCCCCTAATTCGGAGCCTAGCTCTCAACTTTGAGGATTCGTCTTTAGGAGGATCCTTCTTGGTAGGCATTGGGCAGGAAGCATCTAGCCGTAGGTCCTTTTCTCATAGGGCGGATAAATAGATCAGTTTGTTTACAGGGGACTTACAGAGGGGTCTTTTGACTCTTTTGAGTGGGTTGAGTTTAGAAAACTGCCAAGACTGCTGTGAAGTTAAAGGGAATGTTCACCCCCAAATTTAACCACTGGCCCCACTGAAGTTACCTTAAATCCCTGCTCCTTATGTTTTCCTGCAGTGCAGTCCAAATTCTAGGAAACTGAAGAGTAGGAGCGGTCTTCCTGTCCAAATGGTTTCTGCGTCTGATCTGTCCTCTGAGTTGTTTCTTGCAGGGGAGCCCTTTTCCCCTCCCTTCCACCATCCAGATCCTCGCCCCGCCTGCCCGATATTCTAGCATGAAATACTTTTAATATAAGGTAGCTCCCCACTGCCGCATTAGTTCTTTAAAAACAAATCTGAATCATACTTACAGCCCTTCTCTCCTGCGGCGTCTCCATTACTGGCGGCAGCCGTGTCTGTGATTGGCTGCAACTCCCTGCAAACAGGGAGCTGAGAGGAGCGTGCCACAGGGGTGAAGTGCTGTAAGTATGATTTGGATTCGTTTTTTGAAGAACTAATAAAGCGTTTGGGTCTGGGCAGGGGGGAGCTAACTTATATTAAAAGTTACATTTTAGGGTGGAAATGCCCTTTAAAGACCTGTGTGAAAGAGGCCTATTAGTCTGAAATACATGCAGAGAAAGTACAAGCTCCAGTAGATTTGCACTCCTTATGTGTATTCCTGGAGGAACCACGGCTATTGTAGACCCCATAGATGAATAAATTGTGAATTCAATTGATGGTCTCAGAGGTCAGGGACATTGTACTAAGCAGGCTGGGGGCCGCGAGTTACACTGCATGGACCGAATAGACAATCGGCAACTCTTCCTGGCAGGTGCAAGAGTATGTCTTTAAGGTAATTGCGGACTTGGAGCAGGAGGGGTCGGTCTCCCTGTCTGACTTGGCAATCTAAATAAATATTGGAGCAGGGCCTAATGCCAATGTCTAAACAAATGTTAAGTGCTGCTTTATATGAAGAACAAAACACATTCATTATTCTAAAATTTCATGTCATGTGTGGGATTGGGCCTGTAAACTCTTTCTAACAGCAGGGAACTAACCCAATATAGATTTTTTTCTTTTTGTATGATCTAAGAGAGAAAATAACACAAGGCAAATAAAAAGGCAACAGTTAAATGTACATGAGCAGAAAGCAGAATTATAAAATACAAATGCAGGCCTCAGAGAAGATTAAAGCCACCCAGAAGTCAGATGAAGAAGAGAAGGAAGCCCCACTTGCTAGCCAAATACAACGGAAATGCGCACTTGACAAGGTTTAATACAAGGAAGAAGCTGGCCAGATGCAATGCCAGGTACCCACTTCCCTCCGCTTCATGAAGAAGGGATATTTATGACCAACATGCCACCAATGTAGCCTGAGTGAATCGTCAACTCTAGAGAGGATTCATAGCCCCAATGTTTCTAGATGTGATCAGTTCCACAGAAAGTTTGATTCCTGAAGTAGACACTTAAAAAAGACTGTGAGTGCATATATACCCCTAGGGTAGGAGCACTGGAGCCTTTTTTTGTTTAAGTGCCTGCTCCTAGAGAAGTGCCCCCTCTCGCTGATGGAGAAATTCTATTGCCTTACATCTCTGGAGAAACACCTTCTTATAACAGAAGGCATCTTGCAGTCTCATGTTATATGAATAGCATTGCCCACAAAACCAAAGAAACAAGAAGTAATTTCTTACTCCCATTTTCCCCAGAGATATGCAAAATACTCCTTTATGTCCCTTAGTTTATGCATGTGTCCAGAACAGCCGGCTAATAACATGCAATATAGCTTATTATATAAAGCCAATTGTCTGACCTGCAGACACAACATGTTTCGATCTTGTTAGACCTCATCAGTGCAAGATACAGATTCATGGCTCTATGGTGTAGGACTTGGGTGTACAGTAGACAAGGCAGCTAGAAAGCTTAAGGAGAGGGGGGCCAGAAGGAGCAAAAAGCCCTTCACTGAGCATAAAAATGGAAAAACATCTTCTTATAACAGAAGACATTGCAGTCTCATGCTATATAAATAGCATTGCCCACGAAACCTAAGAAACAAGAAGTAATTTCTTACTCCCACGTTCCCCAGAGTAAGGGGCAGAGATATGCAAAATACTCCTTTATGTCCCTTAGCTTATGCATGTGTCCAGAGATCTAACAAGATTGAAACACTTCATGTCTGCAGGTCAGATGATTGGCTCTATGTATTAAGCTATATTGCATGTTATTCGCCAGCGATTCTGGATACATGCATAAGCTAAGGGACATAAAGGAGTATTTCGCATATCTCTGACCCTTACTCTGGGAAAAATGGGAGTAAGAAATTACTTCTGGTTTTGTGGGCAATGCTATTCATAAAGCATGAGACTGCAAGATTACATCTCTGCAAGCACAGTGAGGACAGAACTTTAATGCTCTGAACTACAACAATTCCAAAATATTTAATTTTAAATGTAACATTATTAAAGGGGTGTCTTACCTCACCCGAAAGCAATGAACTGATGCTCCGTACATATGTTTCTACTCGATCATCCCTGAGCTCAACACAGTTAGGTTGGTTCACTCTCATGCCAACAGGCCCAGCAATTTTCTCTAGCATACTGGACAACTCCCGGGCCTGGGAGGAGGCGCGTTTTGGATAGATAATTGCCCAGTAATGGAGAGGCACCTGCAAGTAGACAGAACTGCAACTAGTAAATAGCAAACAGCGGGGAGGGAAAAAAAAAAAAAAAGCACCTAAAACAAAATGCGACTGGTGCTGCAGCACAAGTGTAAATTTCCTTTGCAAGAGTGGCCGGTGCCCCAAGCAATTCCTTTAACTTGCCTCATGGACACGGCACCCATGATAACAGTATCATTTCATGTCACATGTCCCTTAACCCTTTCAGTGGCAGCAGAATGTTAATATATATTTTTTTCGTTCAGTGCCAGCAGAATTTTTAGGATTTTGCCCTCAATCAGTTTTGACTAATTTTACAGGGAAACCCCCCAGTAAATCAGGAAAATCATACATTGTTTCTTTCTGCACAAAGTGAACTATAACATGGTAACAGAATTTTGTAACTTTTCTGGAATTATGGGTAAAATATGTTTTAAAAAAATGTAAAAATTTGCAAATTTTCATGGATTTTTCCCATTTTTATTTATCTTAAGGTTATGCACAAAAATGTTACTGATTCTAAAATCTCTGATACTCCCGAGTACAACGATGCCAGATATATGTAGGTATCCCACTTCTGTACAGTACATCCCCCAAACTTAAACTGCACTTTCAAGGATATTACACCAAATATAAATGTATAACCACTTCTGACATTTAACATAGAATACTGTATCTACCTAATTAACTAAAATATCACAAGTGAGATATTTTTAGAAACTACATTCCGTACCAACTACATACGCAGGATTTTATGAGTGAGGTAAGATTTGATCACAATGCAGATACTCTGGCACAGCTCTTCGTCCAATTGTATGTTATTTTCTCACATTTTACTTTTTTTACTCAGCTGAGACAAAATCAAATGCGAATTTCAACTAAAAACTGTAAAGGAAAGTTCAAAAGCATCTCAAATATGAGTAAACAGTAAACACGCCTGTAACTCAAATACACCAACAAATAATATATTCCTGTAATCTACATACCTTCACCAACGTAATGCTGTAGTTTGTTCATTCATACCATCAATGCACAGTTCTTCATAGAAGTTTGCACTTTTAGCAGCTTTTCTAAAAAAATAAAACGTTCAAAAAGGTATAAATCATGTCAAAACCCCATGTAATGTAAAAAAAAGTACCATGTAATGTAAAAAATAGTACCAAATATCAATCCCATGAACTTCCTGAATAAAACGGTATGCCATATACATGGTTACACATGAGGACGTGGAAGCAACTGACCACAAACTGAGACTATGCACGATGGCTCAAAAACAGCCAAAAATATTCAGCCAAATCTGAATTTGAACAGTCTAGTTTTTCTCCACAAAACACCCCCAACTCAGAGACACCCACCACAAACTATTTATTATTTGGAATCTACACACCACCTGCTACGTAACGCTGTAGTTTGTTCATTTATAAAATCAATGGTGTGGGTGCAGCTCTTCATAGAAATTCACACTTTTAGCAGATTTTCTGAAAAAAATAACCAAAAAACAACTTTCAAAGCGTAGAAATCCCATTGAATATAAAAAAAGTTACCCAATATCAATCTCCCAAATCTCCTGAATTAAAAGGTATGCCATATATATGGTTACACACGTGAATGATGCAACTAGCCACAATGTGAGACAATGCACAATGGCTCAGAAACAGCAAAAATATTCAGCGAACTCTGAATTTGAACAGTGTGCAGTTTTACCCACAAAATACCCCCCACAAACTATATAGTCCTGGATTCGACACACCTTCAGCTATGTAATGCTGTAGTTCATTCATTCTTACCATCGGTGGTGATGGCGTAGTTCTTCATAGAAGTTTGCACTTTCAGCAGATTATCTGAAAAAATTAACAAAAAGCAACTTTCAAAAAGGTAGAAATCATGCCAAAACCCCATGGAACCTTAAAAAAAGTTAACAAATATCAATCTCCCAAATGTCCTGAATCAAACAGTACGTCATATGCATGGTTACACATGTAGAATCGACAAGCCACAAAGTTAGGCAATGCACAGCGGCCCAATTACAGCAACTTTTCACACCAAACACCCCTCTTATATTAGAAATACCTCTCACAATTATATATTCTTAGAATCTGAACACCTTCAGCTACACAACTGTGCCATTCTTTCATGCATACCACCAATGGTGTGGGCGCAGTTCTTCGTAGAATTTCACACTTTTACCAGATTTTCTGGAAAAATGTACAAAAATAAAATTTAAAAAGTTTAAAATCAAGGCAAATTCCCATGTAACTTCAGTCTCCCAAATGCCCTGAATCAAACAGTATGCCATATGTATCATGCATCACACATACACACACGGAGGTAGAAGCCGCCAGTCACAAAGTAAACCAATGCGCAGTGGCCCAATAAAAGAAATGTTTCTGAATTTTCAAACTAACCCCCCCCCCCACACTCAAAAAACACCCGTCAAAAATATTCCAAAACTTGGAATCTGCATACCTTCAGCTACACAACAGTGCCGTTCTTTCATGTATAGCGCAGTACTTTGTAGAATTTTGTACTTTTAGCAGATTTTCTAAAATAAATTAAGGAAGTTTCAAAGTTAAAAATCATGCCAAAAACCCAAGTTACCAAATATCAATCTCCCAAATGCCCTGTAATTTGAACAGACTACTCTTTTTTCAAAGGAAATAGCACCAAAACTTGGAATTTCCCCCACAAAAAAAAAAAAAAAAATCACAAAATGTCAATCTCCCACATGTCCTGAATTAAACGGTATGCCACACGCATAGGTGCACACAGCGACGTGGGTCCCAACCAGCTTAAATGGGACAAATGGACAAGTGCAATTTTAAGAAAAAAATCAAAGTGCTATGTAATTTGAACAGCCTATTTTTTTTCAAAGGAAACACCCCTAAAACATAGAAATACTCCACACAAACTATATCTTTTTTGTATCTACACACCTTCAGCTAAGTAACGTACCATAATTTCATACATACATGAAGAATTCCAGACTCAGATTTTGAGAAAAAGATCTTTATACTTACGTAAAATGCTTTCCTCTGAAGCCGAGGGGGGGGCCAGGCACAATGGGGTTAAGTTCCTAATTCTTAAAGGACAATTATACTCACCTTCCCTCTGCTCCTCTTCTTTGTGCATTAGCTTTTACCCAGGGTGAGGACCTGAACCGCTAGGTCCTCACCCTTGGGTTCGCGTAACTTAGAGCAGAGTCTCAGAGTAACGCTGCTCTGGTAGGCTCTGCCCCCTCCTCCCTGTCAATAGGAAGGCACGCTCTGCAACAAGCATGCCTTCCTATTGGCCTCGTTGCCGACGGGGAGGAGGGGGCGGAGCCTACCAGAACATCATTGCTCTGAGGCAGCGGAGGGAAGGTGAGTATAATTGTCCTTTAAGAAATGTGTCTCTGGCCGCGCCCCCTAGCTATAAGTATCTAGGCGCCGGAACCCGCCTGGGAGGTGCAGCCCCAGCAAGATGGTAACAGCGAATGATGGCCGATCTTATCCATCTTGCCAGAGTCTGGGGCGAGGCTCTGGACCCGTGATGCGGTTCTGCCTGGAGAACAAAGAGTTTGAGATCTGAAAGCCTTGGTTCTGGCGACTTCAAGCACAAAGATCCCTAACCACATTGAACAGTGAAGCCGTCTTTCCTTGAGAGAGAATGGACAAGGATAAAAGGAAGGGACAATGATGTCCTGGTTAAGGTGGATAAGACCTTTGGTAAGAACCCAGGATGCGGCCGCAGAATTGCTCGGCTGTGCAAAAAACGTAAGCAGGAAGGAATTGACTGTAGGGGCTCGAAGGGGGAAGATCTAAGGGCTCTGAGAACGAATGTTAGGTCCCAGAGTTGAATAGGCGTCATCCTGGGAGGGTAAATGTGAGCCACCCCTTGCAGAAAAGTGCGAACGTCCCTTTTCTGAGCTAGCCTATGATGGAAGAAAACAGACAGAGCCAAAGCTTAACCCTTTAGGACACTTAGGGAGAGACCTAAGTCTACCCCTGATTGCAGGAAAATGGAGGTCTAGAGAGCACAAATGACCTCCTTGGGAGGCCGCACTCCATACACCAAGATGCATAGCGTTGCCAGACCCTAAAGTAAATCCGTGCGAAGGCCGAATTTTTGGCGATGGGATACCCAGTAATCGTAGGATCTTGGATTCAGGTTCCACGCCATCAGGTGGAGGCTTTGGTAGTCTTGATGGAGGAGAGGACCCTGCGATAGAAGGTCGGGGCACTCTGGAAGTTGTAGGCTGTTTGATGTCATGGCTAAGAGGTCTGAGAGCCACGTTCTGCATGGATAAAAGGGGGCAACTAATATGGTGGAAATTCCTTACATCTTGATTTTCTTCAGTAACCGGGGAATCATGGCGATTGGTGGAAAGGCATTGACCAGGGTGAACCTCCACTGAAGTACCAGGGCATCCTCCCCGCATGCCAAAGGATCCCTGGTTTTGGTACAAAAAATTGTAACCTAGTGGTGGTTCATGGATGCCATGATTTCCACGTCTCGAAGACCCCATTGTTGCACCAATTCATCAAAGACCTCTGGGTGCAGGGCCCATTCACCCGGGTCCAGGACTTGGCAGCTGAGAAAATCAGCCTGTACGTTCTGGACCTGCAGGATATAGATCGCTGAGAGGGCTGGAATATGAGCCTCTGCCCAGATTAGGATCTTCTGAGTTTCGGCCATGGCAGTGTCGCTGCGCATTCCCCCTTGGTGGTTTAGGTATGCCACTTGTCCAATTGTTTCCTGACACACTTCCCTGTCAGGAAGGTGATCTAACAATTCAAGGCATTGAGGGTGGCACAGAGTTCCAGAATGTTGACTGGCATAGTGCTCTCCTGTTGGCACAAACTATCAGAGGCAGAGTTTGGTCCGCCTCCGACAGAGCTCCCCTGCACAGTAGACTGGCGTCTGTCGTGACTACCGTCCAAGTCGGGAGGCAAAGCTCTTTGCGCTTCAGCAGATGTTGTGGTCTTATGTGGAGTGGGATGGGGGGAGTCTGGTCCAGAGAGAGGGAGGACTTGTCCCAATGTTTTAGGACATATCTCTGCAGAGGTGGAATATCCCATATGGGATCGCTTCGGCAGAGGACACCATTTTTCCAGTCTCATGGCTTGTCTGATGATGACCAGTTTCCTGGACATGTCATGGCATGCCATTGTCCAAAGACATCCAGCCTTGTCGTTTGGTAGGAAAATATTGTGTTTGTCTGTGTCGAAAGACATGCCTCTGAGATGGGAGAAGCGAGGATTTTGGTAGATTGTGGATCCACCTGAACTGGGATAGGATCTCGATGTACCTGTTTACCTAGGATTGTGCCAGAGCCTTGACCAGGATGTCATCCAGGTATAGGAGGAAGATGATCTTCTGGAGATGGATGAATGCTGCTTGGCAGGCCATAATCTTGGTGAACACTTGGGGTGCAGTCGCTAGCCTGAATGGAAGGGCAATGAATAGAAAGGGGGCTTGACCCACTGTGAATCTAAGAAATCTGTAGTCACCTGGCCAGATGGGAATGTGGAGGTATGCATCTTTGATATCCAAGGATGATAGGAAGTCTATTTTTTCTAAAGTTAGGATGAGTGTCTTTAAGAACATAGCAGGTATTTGTGGACATAGCAGTTTAGTGCTTTTAAGTCCAGCACTGGTCTAAACAGTCCCCCTTTTTTGGGTACCAGAAATTGGTTTGAATAGAAACCGTGGTATCTCTGAAAAGGAGGGATAATCACTTCCGCCACCAGAAAGGAAAGGATCTCTAGGTCTAGAGAAAAGAAGTGCAGTATTCCTGCTGGGACAGAAATATTAAGGGCCATTGTCAGTATCTATGGGCAGTTGGAAATCGTCAGCTACTGCCTCTCGCCTTCCTCTGAGAAATCGTCCTTCTCTGATAAATTAACGGCTTCTGCCTGAGAGGTGGAAGGTATGAGCTCTGAAACTGTGATATCAGTTCTCGCCATAGTATCAGCGCCCTGTTGGGTCATTTGGCATAGGGAAGCAGAGAAAATAAGCATATTTTTCGGCTAATTATCTAGCCCAAGCAGCTTCAGTCCCATGATTCCTAAGGTAATCTATGGAGGTTCTGAGCGATTTTGCTCAATCAGGCTTCTGGTCCTGTATGGGACCTTGCTCATTAGATGGGTCATGGGCCTTGCTGCATGAACCACATAGTGGATCAGGGTGACTGGCTGGAAACTTGGCATTGCATGTAGTGCAATTGTAATGCTAGATTATAGGCCCTACTGGGTTTTTGCCTTTTTGGTGTGTGGGATGGGGTTTTTCTGTAGCAGACATAGCTGCTGAGGGATAGGCAGGAGGATTAAAAAGAAATAAAGATTTTTGCTTATCTGGTCCTTGTGGGCTGGAAAAGTTTCTTCCTCTGCTGTAGCTGTATCCAAGATGGCCACTGCCATGTGTAGCTGGAAGGTATAAGCTCTGCCCCTTACAGCCAGCCAGTCTAGCAGTGCGGGCTAACAGGGGCACGAGTGGGAAGTGTTTCCTGACACCTTGCTGGCAAGCAGCACGGTGTTAGGCACCTTCTCTGCGATTTCTGAAGAAACGTTCGTTCTGGGAATGTTCCTTTTCCATGTGCACGCAGGTGTGCTAGTGATCCTACTCCTGACCGGATACTTAAACTGGAGGAGCTGGAGCCTCATTTCTTAAGAATTTAAAGTGTCCGCTCCTTGGGCTAGGAACTTAACTCCATTGTGCCTGGGTCCTCCTGAGGCTGAAAGAGAAAAATAAAATAAGATGATTCAAAGGTTGAAATCCTACCTAAACCCGCTTGGCACTGAATGTCAATATCCCACTTGTCCTGAATCAAACGGTATGCCATATGCGTGGGTGCACACAGAAACATGGCCACCAACTAGCTCAAATGAGACACATGCACAAGGGCAATTACAAGAAAAAATCAAAGTGCTCTGCAATCTGAACAGTCTACCACTTTTCAAAGGAAACTGACCAGAAACTTTACGATACCCCTTACAAACTATCAGGGAGATTCAATAAAAGTTCTTATCGTAAAAATTGGCGCTAATTTTGCCCCAACCAATCAGATGTTAGCTTTTAAATGTTAAATAAGATCTGATTGGTTGGGGCAAAATTAGCACCATTTTTAACGATAAGAACTTTTATTGAATAACCCTGTATATATTTTTGGAATCTACACAACTTCAGCTACGTAACGGTGCCATGCTTTAACAAATATATGCAGAATTCTGCACATGGTTCTTTTTAAAAATGTGTAATTTTTGGAGATTTTGGAGAGAAAAAAGTGAAAAAGAAAAATGAAACCTAGAAATCTTGAACACCCCCCCAGTACAAATATAACAGCCCTCTAAATACTGTTTTCCCCATTTCCTCAATAAAACATTACTCCACTTGCATCAATCCACGCCAAGGCCATAAAACAAACTCAAAAAGGAGACAATGCACAATTTTTGCGGCTGCACTCTAAGGTCACTCTTAGGACTCAAACAATCTATTTTATTTTGTAAAGTCCCTATGAGTTATGAAATATCATATTGTCAAATAATTTTTGATAGAAAATACTCAAATGCAAAAAAATATTGGGTAGATATATCATTCTTCACAAAAAACATGCATGCTCGTAACCTGCATGTTATAGCAGCAGAGAAGGCATAAACCAGCTAGCAAGGGATCAGGGTACTTTCAGGAGCATCCTAAGGTAAAATGAAAATGGAGTTGGGGGGGGGGGGTGATTAACGCAATTGTAAATATAGGTTTTGGGGTACACATACCCTTTTAGGTTACCCATGTTACCAAATAGGGTGAATGTTTTTCATACTGTGTGAATATTGATGAAGAAAAAAAAAAACAAGGCAGCAATATATCCATTATAATTTATTTAAAACATAAAAATCCTGTAAAAATAAATTAGACCAAACTTGAAGAAAGATGTCCCAAAGAGCTAACAGTCTAGTGAAGAAAGTGCTGAATGTGTGTGTGCTATGCTGGAAATAGATATTTAGATGTTTGGTAGACTTGCCTTTTAATGGCTGAATCTACCGAATATCTAAATCTAAATAGGTTTTAACTGGTTTTACCTTCCGATGTTCCCTTCCTATGACGTTGCTGAAAGTCATAGGAACATCAGAAAGTAAAGCTATGGGTAGAATATAGGCGGATTCCTTTGCATCATCTGTGTTTATATCCAGATCAAGAAACATAGCAACTCTAGGTTTGACCCTAAAAAGATTAAACGTGGGGGAGACAAGGCGGCACAGCCTCTTGCTTACAGAAACAGCAATAAAATGAATGCACCAATAAAAATTGTAACAATTTCAGTGTTTAAACATGTAGCAATAACTCCCTTAAAGAGCACCTATAGTGAAATGTATACATTGCTTCAATCCAGACATAAAAAAAGATTAGTGTATGCTGCCTTATTCCCACCTTCCTCTGTGGTTCCATGTTTGCACACAGTTGGATTTACTGCAGAGCTCCCCACTCCCCCCTCCCCTCTCTGATCATTCCCCCTTCATATAATCCGGCTGTGAACCAAGCTCATGCACATTTATCCTCCTATACATCACTCGTTACTTTGTAAAAAAGAAAAAAAAAATCTCCATATGTAAGCCTGTAGAGAGCATGTGGAGACACTTGCTACATAAGGAGTGGCAATAAATTGTACTCCCACTGCCAAAATAACCAGTACTTAACTACTACATTTCTATTAGATTTTGAGATCTCTTTTTAGACCCCTCTACACTGACTCGAATTTTCGAGCGATTTCAACAAGATTGCTCAAAATGAGGAAACCCACTTTTCTGATCGATAGCTTGACAATGTCGAGCAGTTTTCCGCTGACCCCATCTTCTGTCCCTATCTCTCAGCAGGTTTTTAGCTAAAATCTGCAGAAAGATCGAGGGTTCGGGGTAGGGAACATCATACTGTTCTTCAAATGAGATTTATGCACTCTGCACTTGATTGTAAATTGTATTGGAAAAAAAAAAGTCTGCTCGTATATAGCTAGCTTTAGTGTTAACTGTGCAAAAATACTTGTATTGGAAAATTAGGTTAATTTCCTCTTGAAATCAGTTACGTCACTGAAAGTATGTTATTAAAAAAAAAATTTTTTTTACATGTGCATTTCACATTTATTGTCATTTTCAATGATGACCATAAGATAATTTTTGGGAATAACTAACTTAGAAAACAGACATAAATGGCAATTTTCCAAGTTGAAATCCGTATGGGAAAATCCCTTCCTACTAAGCATTTTCTAGAAAGGGAACTCTCTCTCCTGGCACAGATTAATACTTTAGTGTTCAGTACTGTTTACTAAGCAAAATTAATTGCTTGTAAAACTTTTCAGTGACTAAATTTAAGAAAAAAACAAAAGGTTCAATAGACAGATTAGATGTTGATAGCAAAAAGGCGGTAATGTATGTCCACCTTTAGAAAACCCTGTATAAATACTATTGTAAATGGAGATACCGTAGCTCCTGTACTTCCGATTCCTCCTATTCACTGCTAACATTCTGTCCCCAACTTTCAGATGCTGCAGCTCTGCTTATACTGGCATTACGGAAGTGATGGACCAGGGTTAATATCTCTTGATCCCCACAACGGTTTAAACTTGAAAGGCATTCTTTTTTTGCGGTCACTTCTAGTGTTGAGAGTGTACACCATACGATCTAAGGAACTTTGGTACTTTGTTAGTCAGAACGTATGGCACAAGATCTAAGTCATTTAAGGTTTAAACTACTGGACTTCTATTTAAAAATCTCTTCGAAAGAAAACTACTACATTGGGCAGCACGGTGGCTCAGTGGTTAGCACTGATGCCTTGCAGCGCTGAGGTCCTGAGTTCGATTCCACCATTGGACACATCTGCAAGGAGTTTGTATGTTCTCCCTATGTTTGCGTGGGTTTCCTCCGGGCACTCCGGTTTCCCCCACAATCCTAAAGACATACTGATAGGTTGTATGTGTACATAAAGTGATTAGATTGTAAGCTCTTCGGGGCAGGGCCTGATGTGAATTGAGTGAATAATTGTAAAGCGCTGCGGAATATGTAGCGCTATATAAGAAAAAATACATACATACATTGTTTAATACACAGGTTTCTGGGCTCAAGTTCACGTTCCTTTACCTACCATCCAAAGCTTTTGCAGACAGTTTTTCAAATCAGCCTTAACCACAATAAGTTATAAATGATCAAATTAGTACAGACACGGGATCAAAATGAACCATTTGATAACATTTGAGTAAAAACTTACTGAGGAAATGGAAGCCTCGCGGGTCACTTCCCTGTTCCAGTTCAGATCCTCTCCAGGTTTGAACGAGCTATTCCGTAAATTGATCTTCTCTGGTGGCAAAACCCTTCCAGTTGTCTATGGAAAGAAGAAAAAAAAAAGAAAGCTCAAACATCTAAACAGAAGGGGGCGGGACAAGATGGAGGAATGAAGAGAGGAGCTCTGGACTGCTAATAAATCTGTCCACTATCTTACACACAGATTGAAACCTACTAACAAGAAGCTAATGCGCACAACTGTTATATCGGGGCGGAAGAGAAACTGGCTAAATTCCAGAGGAACCCGGCCCAAGATGGTGCCACCAAACCACAAGGTTCCAAAATTTCCTCCACCTCTAAAGTCTAAAGCACCCCAGGCTCAGACATAGAGGATCAGATTCCCCTGATGTCACAGGATGTTGCCACAACAACTGCAGGCCAAAACAGATGACCTAGAAAATACTGTAGATCCAGGATGCAGAATTTAAGGTTTGTCGATGTACCAGAGGGTGTGGAGGGCCCTAGACCTGGGACCTATTTAGAGGACTGGCTGCACACCCAGTTTGGCCGTGACAATTTATCAGCTACATTTAAAATTAAAAAGAGCACACAGGTATCCCTCAAAAACACTCCCACCGGGTCAAGGACAAGGCCTATAATAGCTAAACTCCTTAACTCAAAGGACAGAGATCATATACTGCGACTGGCCCACGGTAGAGGAGAGTTATGCCTGGAAAATACAGGTATCTCCATATTTCAAGATTTTTTGATCGAACTGCAGAAAACACTGGCTCCCTATTTGGGGGTGAAACAAAGGCTTAGAGTGGCAGGAGTTCAGTACTTCATGCTATTCCCTGCTAGACTCCGGGTCGCACATGATGGCCAAGTACACTTTTCTGATCTCCCACACCTTGCAATGGAATGGCTAGACAACAAAAATATATTAATTGATTGTAAATCCAATATACCAATCACCATGGTGAAATAAAATTCAAACAGGACATTCCTTGTGACTGACTTGGGTTCTTCGACTTGGATTATTGTAGGTCACCTCACTACGTCTGGCAGACAACATACCCTGGAAATCAGCAAGCTTTATGAACTGTCCAGGACTACACACCAGAAAACCATAGTAAGAATGTCTAAACTCAACTATGTTATACCCCTACAGGTTTATGCCTCTTATTTACCAATGTATATACTTTGACTGTCAAATACCACATAATCAACCACTAATTTGAACTCTAAACTTCCTAAGTTATCTGGGCTATATACATAGAAATATGTATATCAAACTCCACAAGAACTAATGTAGATTGGAAATTTAAGTTTAGAACTGAAGACTTAGTATTATACTATATCTAAAACTTACTATGACAGTTTTCACTACAATCAACTCCCTTGGCCGATTTCTGAGAAGCCTGGTGCTTCGGGCATGTTACTTACCTACTGTTACATTATAAGTGCTCCTCAAATGGTCAGGTTTATTTAACTGTAAGTTGATTGCATTAAGTTTGTTACCGGGATGTGCAAGTTATTGAAATACCTCTAGGGAGGAGGAGGGTGTGTGTGTGTGTGTGTGTGTGTATGTTTCTTAAAGTTATCGTTTTGTTCAACTTTACATTAGGACTGAATGTTAACATAAGTGCACTAAAAGAAAAATGTTCGACACCTTCAACAAAACAAAAAGACGATAACGGCTCTCTGTGCATAGCCCTGTATATGTCGGAACAATTATGTATTCTGTCCTGGAACGTTAGAGGTATGAATGATAAACATGGCGTTTAATTCTACCAGTCTAGAACTCAGCATAACTTTGAATCAACCCTAGTAAACACTAGTACACACAGAGATGTTAGATGCCCCAATCACTCTTACAGAACCAAACTGCAATTGGCAATCTACGTTTGGGTGAATCCCCAGACCAGGTGGGATACTGATAGAAATCCATAAATGCTATCACATGCAATACCTCTCGAAATTATTAGAAATTTACAACTATTCCTCAGAGAACAATTTGCTTCCACACACACTCTATGACGCTGATATTTTATTAAAACCAGGTAAAGCGACTAGTATCTTTAATATATAAATATTTAATAAATCTTATCTGTGGAATATCTGTGGAACCAATGTATCTCAAAATGGAAGAAATTTATACCCACAATAACAATGGAGTGTTGGGATGAATCACATATACGGGCATCCCAATCAGCTAATAATAAATTAATTCAATACCATATCCTACACCAGGTATATTTATCCCCCAAATGAATGTCACATATGTCCCCTAGACATAGTAACGAATGCCCATAAAGGTTTTGTCTCTCAGGCAGACTTTTGGCACCTTATTTGGAAAACGGATTCTTGAGATACTGCCAGAATCAATACATATCAATATTCTATTGGAACCCCAAATTTTTCTACCTGGGATCCTAGATGAAGACACGTGGTCAAAATCCCATACTCTGTTTCTATGTGAAACACTATTCTATGCCAGGAAAATAATCATATTAAACTGGATGAGCCCACAACTACCTCAAGTTAAAACGTGGAAAGACCTGGTAACTAGGAATATGTTGGATGGATCAAACATGCTCAGATCTCTACTGAGCAACTGAATCAACCCAGGCGTTGTGTCAAGGGCAAGACCATAACGGTCTCTATAAGGGGTCCTGCAAACAGGGAGTCAGTATTTCGGTTGCATTTATTTATACACAGACAAAATGCTGAATTGGCAGATTAAGGTCATTGGGATGAAAAAATACTGCTCCTTTTTCTGAAAAGCATATGTACTTCCCCTTTAATGTATGTTACACAACTAATGACAATGGTTGAATTGTAATAATAATTTTATTAACATTTGTACAAATTGTAACATTTATATGTATAAATGACTTTAATAAACCTTAAAGGGGAACTGTGGTGAAAAAATCAATGTCCATAAGGGAGCACTTACCCCTCTAGTATCCTATTGGTGTCACTATTTGAATTAAACCTCTTATTTTTTGTCCCTTTGTTCATCATTTTTCTGGGTCTGGGAGTGGACATAATTGTTATGGGCACTTCTGATGCCCATACTAGGCTTCCTGTCCAATGATGTCATCTGGGTGTGACACTCCTGTACCATCAGCTATGCCATGGGAAAATAGGCTACTAAACTGCTAACCTGAAAGGCCATTTCATGAGCTCTGAGTCTCTCTGCCAGTTAGAATCACACAGCCTCCCTGCAGATTTATCTCCCTGCTGGGGGCAGCTCTTTCCTCCACTATCCTCTGCTGCTATGTTTCTTTACTAATGCATTTCTCTCTGTCCCTGCTGTTGACTGCTTTCTCCCCCCTCCATCCTGTTTGCTTCTATCTATGATCCTTATGGCTCCTTCATTCACAGCTGATAATTGTAACCCAATCTCTTCATAGACCTGCTACACACACAGAGCTGTTAACTGTAGTAGCAGGTCTATGCAGAGATCGGGTTACAATTATCAGCTGTGAATGAAGGAGCCGTATGGATCATAGATAGAAGCAAACAGGATGGAGGGGGGGAGAAAGCAGTTAACAGCAGGGACAGAGAGAAATGCATTAGTAAATAAAGTTGGCACTGGCTCTTACTACACAGTGCAGAGCGATTGGCTGCTTGACTAAAGAGGCGGAGCTTCACCTTCACTTCAGCTCCTTGTTCTACTAAGTAGGCATGCTTGCACCGCATTCTGAGTAAAGCGGTGCATTGGGAAAGCTGTAAGATGTCAGCCTTGTGGGCGTGGCTTTTATGGGCGGTCCTAACAGGATTTTTCAGTGACTGCTGAAGATAGAGGCACCAGAGTTGGATCGTTACACAGGTAATATGATGGCTAAGCTTATGTCTTCATTTCTTTTTTCACCAAAGTTCCCCTGTAAGTTTAAAAAAATAAATAAAACCAGGTAAAGAACCAACCGATTGCGGCTCATATTGACCCATATTCTTCCTCAATTTGGACTATAAAATATTGGCTAGCAATTGAACCCCAATGGTCAAACACCAATAAAACTGGTTTTAAACTGGGAGCACACGAAGAGAAAATTGGCCTGTATGCCGATGATGTAATACTATATATAAACAATAGGCCTTTCACTACAAATAGCCCTTTTAGTCATAGAGCTATTTGGTACTCTGGACTCTATCTGGGAGAAGTTAAATATATGCACACGATCTTCCTATGAATACAATGCAACTTATTACCTTCCCGATGGCCGAGGTAGACTCATCTAAATAGCTAGGAATTATTATAAGTAAGAATCCTCAAGCCTTATATGCAACCAACGTAGCTAATACCAATGATTACCACAAGCAAAAATTCTCAATTTGGAAAGATCTAACAATCAAAATAATGCGTAAAATAAAATTAAAATAATATTAATGCCTCAAATACTCGCCATTAAAACTCTTCAGTGCCCTAAGGACAGTGGTGGATTGGCAGTCCTAGACACCAGACTATAATATCTTGCGGCACATATGAGATAAATTGGAATGACCCCCCCTCAAATTGACAATTTCGTAACAAATGCTCAACATGTATTTTAGACACAGTATGCTTGCATATTTACAGGCTCCAACAAAACAAATGATTGGGAACATACATACACAAATGTGGAGATTGTGGAGGACGGTAAAAGCGAAACTGGGTGTACAGGGATTTCTGGAAATAACACCAAAGAAAGGAATTTCGGAGCACCACCTTTGGTATGAAATGTTTTAGTACCTGTGGGGTGAACCCCAGCATACAGGGGGAGGGGTGTATGGACCAAGTAATATCGTTTGGCAAACAAGAAAAATAGTGTCCATTGAATACGCTCACTCAAACAGGTGAGTATCAAACTATTTTCATCTTTATTCCAAAACTCACAAGGTGAATGAATACACTTTACAAAAACAGATTTAAAAACACTTACAATAACCCATCACCCTGCCTTCCCTGGAGAAAGTGTCCCTGGTGTATAAATTATACAATATCCCTAAAAACAGGCCTCACATAAGCATGGTATAAAGTGCATAGTGAAGTTCCTATACTTAGCTGTCCCATGAAGAGAGACCTCCCAAAGTCTGAGTCAAAATGTCTCAACAGTCGGGCAGAGGCAATACAACGGTTCGTCATAAACCAAAGGAATAGGATTCAGGGATTTCCAGGAGACAAGTCCATAATACGACCCCCCAAGGGGAAGGCAGACCGGACACGTTTCGCTACCAAAGCTTCCACTGCGGCCTTTTATTACTGGAAATGACACCACTATGGGATAATTTAGAATATCCAGCAGAGGACAAGAAAAGGGTTAAAATCACCTAATTTGGCCAAATTAAACAGAGTGGGCAGTTGTTGCCCTTCATTAGTCTCCAACAAATGTATGAATTTAAGGACAATTATACCTCCTATTCGCTACTCTTCTTAGATCCATGCTTTCTTCCAAGGGTAAGGGCCTAAATCGCTAGGTCCTCACCTTTGGGTTGTTCGCATTTTCACGGTTATACTTACATGAATGACATGTGGGAGTGCACCCCCTGGTATGGTTATCAGGGATGCCAGAGCAAATATTGCTATAATGAAGAAGACAAATAAGATAAAATATGGGGCACATTATACAGTGCCTGGTTTCCTTTTAATCTTAGAGACAATGGGTTGGTAGTAAAGTTAACAGCTCTGTCACATTGTAAGACATGCTTCCTCAAATATTAGAGACTGTAAATATCCATAGCTGTTTTTCTAAAATAGAGAAAACACTATGGGTTTGATGGGGACATCAGCGAAGGTAAAGACAAAACACAGAACTTAGTATATATATTACAGCTCGGGTAAAACATTTAGGCATTCTCATACAGGGGAGGTGTCTCCCCTCAAAAGTAAATGAACAAGCAGCACCAATTATGTCATAAGTCCTGATCTGCCCATGCTGCTACTATAAAAAAAGAGATTTTGTTTTTACCTGTAAAATCTTTTTCTCTGAAGCCGAAGGGGGGCCCAGGCACAGCAGGGGTTAAGTACTTCACCTCCAGAAGCGACACTTGAAATTTGAAGACTTCACAGGCTCAGGTGCTCCTCCCCCTTACCTTATATATCCCAGCACCAGGAGCCTGCTGCGAAGGAGAGTAAGTAATAAACATATAACTTTCTGGCAACAAGCCCAAACCTGAAACTGAGTACACTATTCAGAAACTAGGTTAACTAACATAAGGGAGGGTCGCGCCTGGGTCCCCCTTCGGCTTCAGAGAAAAATATTTTACAGGTAAGAACAAAATCTCTTTTTCTCTTTCAGTCTAGGGGGGCCTAGGCACAGCAGGGGACGTCCCAAAGTCCCAACCAGTACAGGGTGGGCAGAAAAGCAAACACATCCAATCTGTAAAATTTTATGAACGTGTTAATAGAAGACCATGTGGTTGCCTTGCAAATCTGATCAATGGAGGCCCCGCGCCGAGCCGCCCATGAGGCACCTAGTGTTCTTGACGAATGAGCTGTAACCTGCAAGGGAGGACCAGCTCCTGCTTCTGCATAGCAACGCAGAATGAGATTATCAATCCATCTGGCTAGGGTCTGAGAAGATGCTCTGGATCCCCTGAGAGGACCCACCAAACGGATGAACAGGGCCTTGAAAGAATGAAAAGATTCCGTTCTAGAAACCTATATCCTGAAAGCTCTAACAACATCCAGGGAGTGCAACCATTGTTCCTTGGGGGAAGACGGCCAAAGATACAAGGCTGGAACGACAATGCCCTGACTCAGGTGAAAGAAGGATACAACCTTAGGCAAAAAGCTTGGATGAGGTCAAAGGACCACTTTATCTTTATGAAAAGATAAACACGAAGGTTCCACAGAGAGCTGCTAGTTCGGACGCTCTCGAATTTAAAAGATAGCTAGTAGGAATAGAGTCTTCCAGGATAGCAGCGATAGTGCTATGGATGATAGAGGTTCAAACGGAGGGCTTTGAAGGATCCGGAGGACTATCGAGAGGTCCCATGGTTGTACAGATTGTTTACGAGGAGGACGAAGGTCTCCCCCCTTGCAAGAAAGTCTGAACATCCTTATGTACGGTCAATCGTTGGTGAAAATAGATAGAAGGGGCTGAGATTTGAACCTTAAGAGCACTAAGAGAGACCTTTGTTCAGTCCCAACTGTAGGAATTTCAACAGTCTGGACAGCACAAAAGAAAAACCCCTGGAGTTCACCCAGGTGACGTATCTTCGCCAGATGTGATGATAAATCTTAGAGGAAGACGGTTTTAGTGCCACCAACATGGTGGGTATAACTGACAATGGTATACTTCTGTTCTTCAGGATGAAAGATTCAATCGCCACGCCATCAAACTGAGGCAGTTGAGATCCGGATGAAATAGCGGGCCTTGAGAGATCAGGTCCGGAGATGAGGTCCACTGACATTTTTAGATCTTTTGGGCCACCTGGGGGCGTTGAATATTGTTGGAATCTTTTCTAGTTTGATCTTTTTTGAGGACTCGCGGGATCATGTCTATCGGAGGAAAAGCATATACTAAACGGAATGTCCATAGAACTACTAGTGCGTCCACTAGGCATGCCTGGGGATCTTGTGTTATTGAGCAAAAGAGGGGGACTTTGTGATTGTGATGCCATCATATCTATATCTGGTACCCCCACCGACTGGTCAGGGCCAAGAAAACCTCCTCGCGAAGGGACCATTCCCCTGGGTCCAGAGTATGTCGGCTGAGGAAGTCTGCTTCCGCATTAAGGACTCCCGGGATCAAGATTGCTGATATGGCTGGGATGTTGTGTTCTGCCCATGAGAGGATCCGGTGAGATTCCTTCATGGCCATGTCGCTCCTCGTGCCCCCTTGGTGGCTGATATACGCCAGCGCGGTGGCGTTGTCTGACTGAATCCTGACAAACTTTTTGTCAGGGAAGTGGTCCAATGAGAGAGAGCCAGAAATATGGATCGAAGTTCCAAGAAATTGATTGGTAGGCGAGAGGGCTGTGAATTGGTAATGGAGGTTTCCGATTGCGAACCCGAGGAAACGGTGGTGGCCCTGCTATATGGGGACATGAAGATATGCGTCCTGAAGCAGGGACGCCAAAATGACCCCTGGTTCTATTGCTAAAATGACAGATCTCAGGGACTTTTGAAGTGAGATTGTTGAAGTGAGATTGTTTGACATACTGGTTTAGTTCTTTTAGATCTAAAACTGGGCAGAAAGAGCCATCCTTTGTTGGAACTAGGAAAAGGTTGGAGTAAAAACCCCAAAACCTGTGGGCAGTTGGAACTGGTACTATTACTTTTGCTAGTAGGAGTAATTTTATGGCTTTTTAGAGAGCTTTGAGTCTGAGTGGTGACCTGGGAAGATTGGAGGGAAAGAAGCGGTTCGGTGGGAGGGATGAAAATGTGGTATCCGTGAGATATGACGTTTAGGGTCCAGGCGTCTGTGGACAGACAATTCCATGTCTCATGAAAAAATCTCAGTCAACCTCCTACCCAATTCTTGGGAGGATATTCATGCTGATTTGGGTTTATTTCCCATAGGTCGAAAGGAGCCTTGTTTGGTGGGCCAGGAGGGGCGTATGGAGGCACCTCTTTTTGGGGGAGGGGCCTGAGGATTGTTCTCAAAGGAGGGCCTTGGGGAGGAACGAAAGGGCCGAAAAGATGGGTTTCTATGGAAAGTGGGTAACCTACGAGGCCTGTTTTGGGGGAGGAAAGTGCTTTTTCCTCCTGTTGCCTGAGAAATAATCTTTTCTAACTCTGGTCCGAATTATTGTCCCCCTGAGAAGGGAAGGCTGGAAACGGCTCTCTTGGAAGCATGGTCGGCTTCCCATGCATTTAGCCATAAGATCCTACGAGTCGCTGTTACGGAAGCAGATGCCCTGGCTATGAGTCTACTTGAATCTAAGGCGGCATCCCCAATATATACTGCGGCATCGGATAAGTCCTGTATAATTTCTAAAAGGTGGGCCTTGGTCAGATCTGATCCGATTTCCTAGTATAGTTGGTGGAGCCATACTTCCATTGCCTTAGCTACCCATGCTGAAGTGAATGTGGGATGTAGAGCAGCTCCCGAGGCTGCAAAAGATAGTTAGGAAGGAGTCAATGCGATGATCATTTTGATCTTTAAACGTTGCCGCTTCGGAAAGGGGGATAGTAGTGGTTCTAGAGAGCCCAGCTACAGGGGGGTCGATTGTGGGAGGGGAGGACCATCTCACTATATCAGACTTGGGGAATGGGAACATGACATTGAAATGTCAAGACAGAGAAAGTCGGTGTTCCGGGAAAGACCATTCTTGGAGAACTATTTTATCCAGTTGTTTGTAGGAGGGGAACTGTACCGAGGATTTCTTAACTCAGGAAAAAGTGTTTTGGAGGGGTCTTCCTGTGATTCTGAATCCTGAATGTTTAGAAGCGCTAAGCACTGACCTTATTAGTGAGTCGACAGTGTCCACTGTAAACATTGTCTGAGGCTCCTGTTCGGGAGCGTCGTAATCTATTTCACCTTCCTCTGGGACGTCATCGTCCTCTTGAGTTTAGTCCTCGACCGTAAAGGAGGCAGGCTCCTGTGATGTAGCAGGTCTGCAATCCCTGTCAGAAGTCACTAGCTGTCCAGATTTGAGGACCTGTGAAATAGAAGCAGACAGAGAGGACACAGAAGAGGCTAGGGACTTAACCCATGCCGGTTCATACTTTTGAGGAATCCCGAGGGTTTGCGTCTTGAGCAGAACCTGCAGATGCATTTTTAAGTGAATCTCAAGATTCATGGATCGACCGTGCCCATTCGGGTTCTTGGTTGGCTGAACTGGAAGCGGAAGTTGCTTCCTAGGCGACAATGCACACCTTGGGCCAGATTGGCCTGAGGGCAGTTTAGCCTGACAGATTGCGCACACATAGGATGTGGCGACTGAATTTTTATTTCCCTTCTGGCGGGACGGGAACGACCCATTGCTGGCCATTGGAGGAGAAGGAAGGAAACAGCAGCACCCTGAAACAGATGAAGACAATTACCTGTAGATATCCAAAAGGTAAACTCGCTGGGCACTCCAGTCTTAAGTGCAACACAATTTTATTGTGACGTTTCGAAACCCATGTGGTTTCTTCTTCAAACAAGCATCAAGATGCCGGAGCATCCAGCATATATGTATAACATTTAATTGTTTAGGTGTGCAGGATCCTCCACCACTACATTCTGTATTTTACCTGTAGATGGGTAAAAGGGAAGAGGAATAGCAGAGCCCGATAAGGGGAGAGCAGAGAAGCCTCTGAGCCTGGAGAGGTTCGGTCGAAACAATGTGCAGCAGCCGACATAGCTAGGAAGCAAAGGGAAGCCGCGAGGTCCGATGTGAGTGAGGAGAGAGGAAACCGGAAGTCCCGCCCCGCGAGTTGCTTGGAAGCAGAGAAGGTTTCCCGCCAGCCGGGAGAAGTTTCCGGCCCCAAGCCAAAGGACCCGATCCTAGGTCTTACCTAGAAGAAGAGGGGTCTAAACCGGTGCTGGATTCATAGAGCCGGATGCTCTATTTGGCGAAAAGAGATCCGGAGCGTTATACCCAGGATCAGCAGTATTAGTATAACTGCTGAGAGCCTTAGTGCTGGACACAAGACCGTTTGGTGACCTGCCAGATATCTGCATAAGGTGTTTTCTTCAGGTACCTTTCTGAAAAAAAAGGTACTGAGGTCGCTAGGAGTGGGTAAATAGCCCACTGCTGCGTGATGGTTGTTGGGAAAGAGGTGAAAGGTAAGTACCTCCAGCTAGTCCTTTCTTCTTAAAAGATTTCTTGTGCTGATGGGAGTAGTAGTCCAACTCCTGCGCAGACACTTGAAGAACTGAAGAAGGCTCCTGGTGCTGGGATATATAAGGTAAGGGGGAGGAGCACCTGAGCCTGTGAAGTCTTTTAAATTTAAGTGTCCCCTCCTGGAGGTGGAGTACTTAACACCTGCTGTGTCTGGGTCCCCCTAGGCTGAAGAGAACTAGAATGCATGCTACAGTGTCAGCAAAGAGAAACAAAGACCTCAAAAATCCAAAGGCCCTTACCATATGTATATCTCGGTCTAGAGAGAGGCCCCAACGTTGCAGCTCAGTCTTTGCATTTTCATTGCTTTCAATTCGTTGCAGCAGCTTTCCTAAGGAGATGTGATGCTGTTTTGGACTTAAATGAATTTGCTGTGTCAAATCCTAAAGAAAAACAAACACAAATGAACAAAAAATCCAGAGATTTTAAGGCATTCTCCACCCCCAAACCCCTTTTTCGTTATAATTATCTATTCCAGAGATGCTCTTGAATGGGACTCGATCCCTTCTTCGGTCTTCAGTCAAAGCCTTGAGAACAATTTCACGGTCAGTAGATGAGGGCCATTTTAAAGCAACCTTTTCTGCTGCTGTGTGCTCTCAAAACCAGCTCACAACGGCAGCAGAGAAGGCCGAATGTGCCGGCAAGGGATTGTGTTGTGCAAGTCCTTTTTTAGGAGCGTCTTTGGTATAAGTAAGAATAACAAAAGAGGGGTATGGGGGCTGCTTAACCTGAAAGTAAAATATAAATTTGAGGGAGGACATGGCCTTTAAAATAAATGGACTGTCAGAAAGTAATATTTAAAAAGACAATGGCAGCTCCTAACCCACCCTCTCCCTACCCAGGTAGAGGACCTAGTGTTGACCCCTGGAGGTACATTAAATTGCCCAGAATACTTACACCAAGTAGAGCACCCCTATCTGCTCTGGCCCACCCCATTCACTCTAAATGGAGTGGATTATCCCAATGACAATGAAATAATCTCTCACCAGCAGAGGAGAGGGAGTGAACCAGAGTTATCTACTTGTAAGAGGACACTGGCACATTAAAAGGACCATCGGAGATTAGCTTGCTTTAGGGACCAAAGGTAAGTAGCACGATAACCGGGTTGAAGGAGGGGGCTTAGTGTAATAAATGGTTGGTCTGGGTGGGTCCATTATAAACTGCTGTAACCCCAGGGGTAAGCACCTTGTATTTAAGTTCATCCCTCTGTGACAGGTGAAATAAAAAGCTGCTACCTTCATAGCTCGAAAGTCCTTCCTCATTTTATCTGGGATCCCAGTCACGTAAGCTAGTTCTGGGAGAAGAAGAATTTCATCAATTTCCTGGAGAAAAAAAGATGGCTTTAAAATTGACAAGGAAAAATGTGGAATAAACTGCAAACAAACAGGTGTAAAAAAGTGGATTTTTTGTTTACTCACCATAAAATCGTTTACTCCAAGGTCCAAGTCTCCCTCCAGTAGCAAAAACTTGGGGGGGAAAATAGAAGGCTCCAGTGTTCCTACCCCTAGGGGTATAACATAACTCAAAGGGAGCCTCCACTCAGTTTGTACTAAAGAGGTTGCATAAGAGAGTATGATAGACCTAAAACTAAAAAGCAAATAGCCAAGCATATTCACCCTGTAAAAATAAAAAAAGGTATGGATGAAAGATGAGGTCGCCATTCGCCAAATTTGGTCCACCAAAGAGCCATGAAGGGTCGCTTAATATTCCCTCACAGCTGTAGTAAAACGAGTGAAAATTCAAGCTGGGGGGTTGGTTCCTGCCACAGAATAGAAGGGGAAAGAAGGGCCCCTGAATCCATTTAACCAGGGCCCGAGCAGATCTGAAGAACATAAGATAGCACAAAGCGATATGGCAGAAAGAAACACCCTGCACTGTACCAGATGTGAAGTCTTTCGGGCAGCTAGCATCAAAGGTGTTACTGTAGATGGAATTCCTTGTTTGCAAAGAAGAGCAGATTCAACAGCCTTGACATTAAACCTAGGCACTGAAGCTTCATAAAGGAAGGGCCCCTGCAAAAACAGGTCAAGTTGCTGCTGAAAACAATCTACAGCTTCTCTATGTAACCAAGATCACTGAAGTCCTTATAATTTTACTTTCCTGAGAGCTAGAAAATCATGGGGAGGGAGGGAAAGGCCAGTACAATGCGAGAATGTCCACAAGCAGCGCTGGGGGTCCCAAACCTCGTCACGAAAGGTCTGAACTTTGCAGGTCTTCTAAGATGCTACTGTTTAATGCATATCAGCACCAGCAACAAAGCAAGTGAAATACCACTGGATGAAGAGCCCCTTCATCTGGTTGAAAAACACTCCTGCTCAGGAAGTCCGCCTTGCCGTTCCCAAATATGAATACGGCAGAAAACAATGAAACGTGGTTTTATGGCCACTCTAATATCTGCAGAAGCCAGGGTATCATTGATCGGTAGCCTGGTGTCTGTAGATGGAGGTTTCTTTTTCGGTAGGAGAAAAATACAAGAATTAATAATAAGGACTGGGAACCAGGCAGATTTTGGATGGAAGGACCAACTCTGCTGGGTCAGAGGCACAGATATGACGAAGGGCAAGTTTTTTTTTTTTAGAGGATGTTATAATTAGAGATTGTCTAGAAAGGGAAGAAAGATCAATCCTTGCAGAAAAAAGTAGGCTGCAAAAACATCTGCAGGGCCAAAACTTACCCAAAGGCAATGATGTAAATTGGTAACACGCTAAGCCTACAGGTAGGTGTCCAGCAAGGCCAGATATTATTACATGAAGGTATTCCATCATAAAATTAAAGTTTTGGGAGGAGTAGAAAGCTTGTAATTCTACATCACTGCCAACATACTTCTGACTAGTGGGCTCATAGCAGTGTCTGGATAAAAATCAGAAGTACTTGACCGAATACTGGATAGAAAGAATCAATGGGGAGACCCATTTGTCCGTTCAATGCAGCCTACAGAGTTTATACATCTGTGGAAGGATGTTTCTATACTTCTAAAAGAAAGCCACCATGTAAGGGATTCTCCGATTGAGTTCGGGATGGGAAGGTCCCAACTTTGCTGACTAAGCTCACCCAGATCAGGGTCCTTGACCATATACGGTGGCACTGTCAAAAACAGACGAATGGCTGAAGATCTGTGAAGTGGTCTGGATTTCCCTTGTGGAAAAAAGTGCTCTTACTCTGATGCTTAAGCTATGATATTGTCTAACTGACGCCCAAAGAGAAGGTGCCTAATGAAAGGGAGAGCTAAAAGGGATTTCTTGGAGCCCTGGTCACCTGACCAGGTCTCAAGCAACTCTTCCTCGTTAGCGCATGAGTAGGTCTTAAAGATAGATGTGTGCTTGGCCATGACTCCACTATAAATAGTGTGAAGGTGAATTTCACAGCAATCTAGGAGAGGTAAAATAATAAAAGGAAAATTAAAAGGGAACAATTTCCTGTAAAGGATCAGGATGCAAAGTAAAAAAAAATACAAATACAGTGAAGATGAAAGCCATTCAGGATTCAGATGCAGAGTCTGCAAATGGATGCAAATGAACCCTTGCCAAAGCCTAAAACCAGAAAGGAGCTAACTATGCCATGCAGGCATGATGTGCGACCTCTCAGCAGCATAAAGGAGGAAAATTAAAAAAAAAAAAAAAGCCTCCCATGTGGGGGAACAGGCGGGAGACTAAGTGAACCACCAGTTCCATAGAGGATTTCTAGATCCGATCAGTCTCACAGAAGCAGACACTTTAAAACTGAATGTAGGCTCCCTGTGAGTGTGTATATACCCCTAGGGGGTATATTCTAGGTGGAATTTAACCCATGGTGCCTGGGTCTCCCAGTGGCTGATAAAGAAATATGTATGAATTTTGTTTCAAACATGAATATCTGTCAGGGGTTAAGCACCATTCTCCAGGAGTGAACATTTTAAAATTGAAGGAAGTGAGACTCCAGTGCTCCTCCCCTCAGATAGATCTCTCTGAGCACCGCAAGCCTCCTCCAGTTGGTCCCAAAGAGGAAGCGTAGCAAAACAATAGAAGAAACAAGAAAATTAACAGGCAACAAGCCAAAAGACAAACATGTCAACAAACAGGGAGGGAAGTACCTGGGTCCCCCTTATGGCTTTAGAGAAAAAGATTTTACAGGTGAGTACAACATAAAAATCTCCTTTTCTCTTACAGCCTTAGGGGGACCCAGAAAACGCAGGGACGTCCCAAAGTCCCGAAATTGTACGGGTGGGAAATTTTAGGAAGATTTAGGCCTCCGCAGTTCTCAGGATAGAGCAGCCCAAGGCTGAATCCTTCTCTGCAAAAACCTGGAGATGATAAAATTTGATAAAGGTGTGTATGGAAGACCAAGTTGCCGCCCGACATATCTGGTCTACTGAGGAGCCATGGCGAGCCGCCCGAGAGGCTCCTACCGCCCGAGTAGAGTGAGCCGTAACCCGCAAGAGAGGAACGGCTCCAACTGCCAAGTAGTAGTGGACAATAGTAGATCGAATCCACCTCGCCAGAGTTTGAGGTGAGGTCCTGGACCCACGGCGGGACCACGCCAGCAGAATGAACAAAGCCTGAGTGGAACGGATACCTTCGGTGCGAGCAATGTAGATTGTCAAAGCTCTCACTACATCGAGATAATGCAAACTGTTGTATATCTGTTGTATTCAATTAGATCAACTGGACTTGAAGTTTAGTTCTTGAAGACGTTTCGCTAGTCATCCGACTGGCTTTCTCAATTCAGAATGACATGTACAAGAATCTATGTACAAAACTACAAACTAGCTTTCTTGGACTGCTTGGTAGAAGTTAAGGAAAATGGTAAACTGGAAGTAGAGGTTTACAGAAAACCAACACACACAGATCAGTATTTGATGTTTGACTCCCACCACCCTTTAGATCACAAGCTGGGTGTCATCAGAACCCGGCAACACAGAGCAGAGAACATCCCCACTAGCACAGAGGCAAAGGCTAAAGAAATGAAACATCTCAGAGGAGCCCTTAAAACTTGTGGATATCCAGACTGGGCCTTTGTCAAAAGAAGTAGAAGGAAAGAAAAGAACACGTATACCAACAGTGAAGGGGAAAAGCAAGACAGGAAGAAGAACATGGTCATCCCATACATAGCAGGGGTCTCAGAGAAATTAAGAATTTTCACAAAACACCGTATCCCTGTCTGCTTTAAACCAAACAACACACTGAGGCAGCAAATGGTACATCTGAAAGACCCAATACCGAAACACAAGAAAAGCGACATCATATATGCAGCGCAGTGCAGTGCAGAATGCTCTGATATTGTATGTGGGGGGAGACCAAACAGCAACTGCATCAACGTATGGCCCAGCACAGAAGAGCCAATTCCTCGGGTCAGGACTCAGCCGTGTACCTGCATTTTAAGGATAAAGGACATACCTTTGAAGATTGTAATGTTAACATATTGGCAAAGGAACGAGACTGGTTCAAGAGAGGTGTTAAGGAGGCCATTTATGTGAAAATAAAGAAACCAAGCCTAAATAGAGGTGGGGGGGTTCGACACCAACTTCCAGGTGTAGGGCCCATTCTCCCGGGTCCAGAACGTTGCAGCTGAGAAAATCCAACTGATCCTTTAGGACACCCAGGATATAGCACTGAGAGGGCTGAAATGTAAGCCTCTGCCCAAGACAAGTCTGTTGCGTCTCTTCCACGGCCATGTTGCTGCGCATGCCCCCTTGGTGGTTTACTCACATATGTAGAGAAGAAATGCTGTGCACACCAGTCTTTATTCGCAGTAGGTGTTTATTACATCAGTATAACACCATGTAACGTTTCTGCGAAATTGCTTCCGCCTTCATCAGACCCGTATGTGTCTGATGAAGGCGGAAGCAATTTCGCAGAAACGTTACATGGTGTTATACTGATGTAATAAACACCTACTGCGAATAAAGACTGGTGTGCACAGCATTTCTTCTCTACATATGTGAGTTTGCCACTACGCTGGAGCACCCAGCATTGAATTGTGTTATATTGGGAGTGTGCAGGATCCTTTCCTTGCTTGGTATACCCTTGGTGGTTTAGGTATGCCACTCCTGTGAAATTGTCTGATTGTATTTGGACATACTTCCCTGTTAGGCAGGGGTCCAAACGAGCAGGGCATTGCAAATGGCTCGTAACTCCAGAATTTTGGTGTCATGACTACCATACAGGACGGGAGGCAAAGCCCCTTGCCCCGCAGCAGGTGCTGTGACCGTGTCCACCATTGCAGTGATTTCCTTCAATTCAATCCTGTAGACATTTTCTAGTACACGTAATGTCCAGGCATCCGAAGTCGGGTGTCTCCTTTGCAAATGGAAAAGGGGCAGGCATCCTAGCACCTGAGCTGAAGGATAGTCAGGATTGTTTTGATCATGCACCAGATCCCCCAAAGGTTCCCCTTCCAAAGGCTGATGAACCCCTAGGTCTTGAGGGCAGTCTGGGAGGCGCGGTCGAGTCCTGACGTGGTCTGAAAGGACTGTGACTAATGAAATGTAGGTGACCTCCTAGGCCTGTTCTGAGGTAGCATGGTACATTTACGTCCCATTTTGTTCAGTTCTGGGCCAAACAGGAGGCGTCCTGTAAATCGTAAGCGAATAAGGGGCATTCTTACGAGGCCCCATTAGCCGCCCAAACCTTAAGCCAAAAGCCCCTTTCGCAGCAGTGAATGTATATATATATATGTTATGGCATCTGTCAGCTGTCTGATGTTAGCGAGCAAATGGATCTTTGATGGGTCTTTTTGGCATTTAAAGGTAAGCTGTTGAAGCCAGACTTTTGAGGCTTTTGCTACCCATGCTGAGGCAAAAACCATCCTTAATGCTGCTCCCACCGAAGTAAAAGAGGGCTTCAGCAAGATCTGTGCGCGCGGGGCCGGAGCCTCACTTTAAAGTGAATTTAAAGTGTCCACTCCTTGGGATAGGAACTTCACCCCAATGTGCCTGGGCCCCACTGAGGCAGATAGAACATTTTTTTACACAGCTGTAACCTATGTTTTTATCACTCAACTGGGCTTAATAAAAGGGCATGAGTCAAACTGAAACAGCTACAAAACCCCACATTTGACTGATCTAAATCATAAATGTCTGGTTATCTACTCATACTGACCCCAGACCATTGCTTACATATGTCTGGCTTCGGAGAAAGGTATTTTACGGCGAGTAAAAAATTGCCTTTTCTCCATCAGCTACTCTGGGGGACCCAGGACACGCAGGTGGACGTCCTAATGAGCGCTGCTTACAATACAGATTCTGCTTCAGCAGAAACCACAACATGGAGTCTGTAAAACCTTTTGAAGGTATTGATTAAAGACCAGGCTGTGGCCTGACAAATCTGGTCCACTGATGCTCTTCTGCGAGCTGCCCATGAAGCCCCCAAAGCCCGAGTGGAATGGGCTACTACCCGGTCAGGAAAAGCAGCCCCTGCAATCTTATAAAATGCAAGAATCACAAACAAAGCCACCATGCCAGGGTCTGTGGCAAAGCACTAGCTCCCTGGCGGGGCCCTGCCAGGAGTACGAACAGAGAACAAAATACCCAAGTCCGATCAAAATTGAGGACTCTTACGTTCTTTAGTGGGGGGACAGGTAAGGGAACAAGGCAGTTCAACCTAGGGAGAGATCTCATGGTTGAACCACAGAGTGTCTAGGACGACGCAGATGAGCCACCCCCTGTAAAGAAAGGACATCCCTTTTGAGCACTAGACGCCTTTGAAAGAAAAACGACAGGACAAACACCTGAACCTTCAAAGAGCTCTGGGTTAATCCTTTTTCTAGGCCAGACTGCAGGAACAAAGAAGCCTAGAAAGTACAAAATGATTATGAGGAAAACCTCTCAAGTTACACCAAGAAATGTATTTCTGCCAAATTCTGTGGTATATTCTCACAGAAGGCAGATTTCTGCCCATCATAGTTGACACCACCACCTGAGAAAAACCTCTTTTCCTGAATAGTGCGGATTCCAGAGCCACGCACTAAATTGAGGCGTTAAAGTTCCAGATGATGTAGAGGGCCTTAGGAGGTCTTGGAGCAAGGGTAGTTGAAAGGGAGGTTCCACCGACATGATGAGTAGGTCTGAGAACCACGAACGGCACGGCCAGTGGGGAGCCATGAAAATAACTGGGACATTCTCTATCTTCACATTCTTTAGCATTCTCGGGATCATGGCTATTGGAGAAAAGGCATAGACCAGACAAAAAAAGACACCGGACCACTAGTGCATGGACTAGCAATGCCTTAATGTTTATATCCGTCATTCCCCACAACTGAACCAACACTTGGAAGACTTCCTGGTGTAGGGCCCATTCTCAGGGATATAGTGGCGACTAAAACAGTCGGCCTCATTGTTCAGTAGTCCCGGGATATAAATTGCTGAGAGGGCTGGCAAATGTGTCTCTGCCCAGGACGGAAACAAGTGAACCTCTGCCATAGCCATTTTGCTCAATAGTCCCCCTGGTGATTCAGGTATGCCACCACCATGGCGTTGTCATGGATCCAGGGCCCTGAAGATTGCTCATAGTTCCAGCACGTTAATGGGTAAACGTGATTTCCCCAGGACCACAGTCCCCGAGTCTAAAGGGAGTTGCATACCACTGCCCTGCCCTGTAGAAATCCGTGGATACGACTATCCAGGGAGGGAGGCATAGCAACCGTCCTGCCCTCAGGTTGGACTCTTAAGTCCACCAGATCAGAGACTCCCAAATGTCCAGTGGAAGAGGAATCGTCTTGTCAGATGATTCCCGAGTCTTGTCCCATGAGATCAAGATATGTAATTGAAGGGGACACTGGTGAAAAATAGAATGGCCTCTGCAGATAAAACCATTTTGCCAACTAAGCGCATAGCTTGTTGAATGGATATGTTAGGAAACCTCATTGCTTGGAGAGTCAAGGTCCTCAGGGATCTTGCCTTGTCCTGAGGGAGAAAGATTTTTTTTGTAAGTATCGAAAAGCATGCCTAAGAATTGCAAGCAGTGACTGGGAATAGGTAAAGATTTCTTTACGTTAAGAAGCCATCCAAACTTAGTGAGAACATGGGAGCATGTGGCCACCTGCTGATGTGCAAAAGTAAACGATCAGTGGCTGGTTTCAGATCCGTTCCCCAAGGTTTTTGGCCTGAAGAAACATGGCAAAGACAAACTCGAACCCTGTCAACAGAGCTGCTTTTTTATGGCAGCAAGAATTCATTTTAACACTAGATGGGCCCAGATGAAATTGAAGTGACTGGTTAACACAGATTTGATGACAATGATGGGACATACTTACTTTGCTGGTTATCAACCTAGAGGTATAAATAATTTCAGATAATTCGATTGTATAAACAGATACTGTTTGTTGTTCACAGTGTTTATTTCCTTACTGTATAAATGCAATGCTTTACTCATATTTTGCTAAAACTTCTTTATCCAACCTTTTTAAAGTGTAACTGTGGTCTCCAGTTCTTCCAAACTAGTAAGGATTCTATAAAAAGCCTTTCATCATACCTTCAATATACCAAGATATCAAATCACTAGATAAAATTTGTGAGAAATTATTGCTAGATAGTGTCACAGGATGCCCTGCGTGAGGTTGTGGGAAATAAGGCAAACCAGGCCACACAAGCTCTTTTACAATTGAAGGAGCTTTATTAACACACACCAGTACCAAGCACAACCTTGTCCTACCAAGCAAGCACTGTCCTTAGGATGCAGTTTCTGGGATCTCTGGGCTCCACACTGCTGGGCTGCTGCCGACTTCTTGGCTCCTGGGTCCCTTGCTCTCAAGCTAAGGGACAGGGTAGTGTGCCACAGCTCTGAGATGCTAGGCACTGCCTAAGCATGTGCCCTAGCTCTGTTCTCCCTTGCTCAGCTTTTCCTTCTGCCAAGCCCTAGTCTGCTTCCTCCTGCAGGCTAGCCTCCTGTATCCCTTGCTCTCAAGCTAAGGGGCAGGATAGAGTTAATCAGCTCCTAGCTACAGGATAATGCCTCAGCATGTATGCTAGAACTTCCTTTGTCTATGTGCTTCCCCCATGTGGACTAAAGCTGCTCTTTTTATTCCCACATTCCCTTTGAAGTGCAAATGACCAACCTTTAACCAGAAGTCAATCATCAGACTAACTGAACAGCAGACCAATCAGCAATTATTTAACTCAATCCATCCACATAGCCAAAAATAGGCACCGTGCTAATGAGTTTTCGACAGGCAATCCCAGGAGTTTTACTCATTGAGCCCTCTTGTGGACAAAGGACTGACTGCATATCCCAACAGTGTGCTTGGTACATTTTACATATACATTAATAACACAAGATATAATACTGGGAGAGGTGGTGCCTTGATGAAACATTGTTATATTAAGACTGCGAACCACACTCCTTTACAGAGCATTAACTTATTCATGTTATTATAGACACCTGGTGCTCAGTCACAGATAGGTTCAGCAACATTATTTCCTGCTTGAACACTTCCTGTTTTCAGCCATGTGACTGCCTCTGCCTGCATTAAAAGTCTCCCCATCTCAACTGTTAATTTTTTCCCCAGGTACTTCCTGTTTTTCCCCAGCATTAAAGGGCAAGTCCAGCCCTGAAGTGAAAACTTATATACAGGTAAATCACACCCCAAAACCCTAAACTGTAATAGTTTGAAATCTGAAATGTGTAAGTCTAACCTGAAATCCTGCACAATGTCCCGTTTCCCCTGTTTCTGCTTCCTGGTCCTTCCAGTTAGCAACTGTCAGTTAGGGATCTGACAGTTGACATCACAGCCAATGACTGAATGTTAATCCTCTGGGTGCTTCTTCTGAGCATGCCCAGGCTCAGTACAGGCTTCTAAATTGCTCAGTTTCCATGAGGCATCCAGAAGCATAGCAAGCATATGGTAATGAATTCATAGGACAAAGTATGATATCAACAGAGGCCATTCTTTCTAAAAGATGTTATTATGAGGGTGGAGTTGCCCTTTAAGTCTTAACTGAGCATGCGTCTCCCCTGGGGCAGGGCAGAGGGTCAGGTGATTTCACTCAATCTATTGGAAGCAGGAAGTTTGAACATTCACACCAATGTAATTTCTCACAGGATCCAGCCAGAGATGTAGTAGTTGGATCATTTTAAAGGTAATACTGTGGGCTTTCATTTAACCCTAACATGCTTCAAGACCACAGTTGCCCTTTAACTACATAATGAAGGAGGATAAATGGATAATTAATGTCCAATCCTGAGAGAGAGGAACAGAGTGGGAGACGCAATCAGTACACAAGAATCCTTTCCCTGACACTGTCAAGGGAAATGGGTACCAGGTTGCTGCACACATGCAAAAGTATTTGACTGACCCACGCCAAATCCTTCTAATTCCTCTAATACAAAATTTATTTACGAGGAATTAGTCACATAACACAAGTGTTTTAGACATTGCTAAATGTTTTCTTACCTTGCCCTTTGTGGTTTTCTTCTCTTTAGGCCTGTGAAGCAGCAAAGGCTGGTCCATTTCCTTCACAGTGATGCCATAATTCTTTCTGATAGACACAGATGAAAAGGTTTTATTACCACACGAAGCTGCATTAATTAAGGGCAACATAAGCAAACTCTTTTGATAGTTTTTGGGTAAGAATTTGTAATGCTTCTCAAAAGAAAACATGACTTATGTTGGCAGGAAAAAAATACAAGCATAACAAATTATTCACGTGGGAGAACCACAATGCACTGTACAAAGAGAAGAAAAGGCTACTGATTACTGCTGCTTTATTGTTTTTATTACCTAGATCTGCAGCACTTAAATGTCAAATGAGGCAGCACTGATTGGTCTGCTCAGCAGAAATTTTTATTCTGTGTCGTCTCCCATAGCTGCCAGTGGCAAGGGACAGAGGCACTGAAGACGGTGCTGTGTGATGTCTTAAAAATGGAAAATGGTAGTGATTCAAATTATAGGTTTTCTACCCAACTGTTTACTGCCAGAAAGATTAAATCTTTATCCGGATCTAAACTGCTATTCTTCAAAAATAAACCCAGAAGAGAGAATTCTACATGTATAAAAACAAGAGAAACCAATAACTTCCCAAAAAACAAAGAAAAAAAATTAAGCAGCTTTGTACAAACACTGCATGTTTTAGGCAGTTTTTGTCTTTCATGTAGTAAAATCAGAAAATATGCTAGTCTACACTCCTTAAAGGATGCAATTATAGATATCAGTCATTGTGTGGATGTATCCTACCTTCTGCAGTCTGTAGAAAGTAGGGGAGGACCAGTCTGCAGGAAGGACCAGCACCTCCAGCTACGGACAAGTCCAATTCAAAAAAGCATGATCGGGATGACACTTCTACCAGGTCAAAAAAAAGCCAAACTTAATTATACAAACATTGGCATTACAAATGAAGGGAAAAACACACAGACTGAACGCCCTGAAGTCTGGTCACTTCATTAGAGGAAGTCGCGAAATGTGGGGGCGTTCATCCTCTCATTTGTAAAGCTGATGTTTGTATAATAAAGTTTGGCTTCTGTTGCACCTGGTAGAAGAGTCGTCCCGATCAGACTTGTTTAAATTGGAATTATAGATGTCAGACTACTGTTGATTGCATAAAACACTTGTTGTGAAAGTGCCAACAACAAGTAACAATTCTTTCACCTGCTCTATTTCCAAGGTATTTGCCATCTATAACTTTTTATACACACAAACATATTGTGTACCTTCTAAAACATTTGGAGAAACTATTTAGAGAATAGAAATGGAAGTTGGCCTTATTTATATATAGGGTCAGTACACAAGGAAGGCTGCCAGTAAATTGATCTTCCTACAAACAAAAAGGTATTAGTAACACTCTTAGGCTTGTTATCACTGCCACCGATACCCCAGTAGGTAAGGCAAGGGCACCCACCAGCATGCTGGGTTGATAAAACCCATATGTTTAACATACAATATTAACCTTTGTTTAAAATGTATGCAAGTGAGAGGAGAAAATCTACCGAACAACCAGATTATAGCCCAAAGACAGGGAGTCTACCTATTTCACTTTCCCTACCATCCTACACCCCCTCCCTTCCTTCTCATTAATTACTTTAGCCATAACATACCAACACACAAATAAGCAGCAATCAATAGAGATTACTTACAGTGATACACCATTAGTTACTATAGTATATATAAATGTTCTTTATTATGTTTATGAAATGTATGGAATTAAGATACTCACTGCTCTACTTACTTACACTATTGTCATCAATAAAAGAAGCTCCGAATTTAAAAAAAATAAATGTATTCAAGTGTGCAGATAGTAGGATATTGTATGGGGCCTAGGAATGTGCACTGATGATCTTTTCTTTGTATAGCAGTTTAATGAAACATTTTACTGGGGTGCTCCCCCAGTAAAAAGGTAGCATTTGATTGACTGGATGCTGTAGACAAGCACAGGCAAATGTTTGCACCTCTTATTACCTGTATGTTTGACAGTTTAGGGGCAGTCAAAACATAATAATATGGTTCCCCTTTATATCTCTGTTTTTCCAATGGTACACCTGCTTGTCTTACCCAAAAGAATTCTGTCTAAACACTGTGGGTCACCTGTAATAATCAATGAAGCTGACATTGCTTCCATCCGATATTGTGAATGTGTCCTTGGGGCTTTTCTTCCACTCGATATCATCTATACGATAGGTACGGTTGTTGTATCTGGTAATTACAATGCTGCCAACCAGATGCTTGGTTACTTCATCTTGAAAGTTCTCATGGCTCTGCTGATAAAGAATGTTCCTAAAATGTGAATAGACAGAGTTCATTGATTAAAATAGCACAAAATTCTATATTTATTGTTTAAAGTTATTCATTTTATTTTACATATTGTTCCAAGACATTATATTATATTGTAGCTATACTGTTTAAAGGTGCTGCATTTTACTCCATACCCATTGATACCAGGGGTACTGTGAAGATTATGGGAACTCCTTCCAGCATCCCTTTCTTTCAGAGCCTGGGAATCATAGCCAGAGGAGACATAGCATATACCAGCTTATATATAGCCAGGGCCTAACCAGCAAAAGCACCTCTTCCAGGTCCGCTTAAAGATGGTAAAAACAGGCACCTTGTTATTGATGTGGGAGACCATGTCTATGTCACGCCTCCCTCATCATAGACTGAGTGCTTGGAAGACCTCAGAATAAAGACAATACATAGAGGGAAAAGATTAGTGAAACCGGAAGCTAAGTCCCCTTACCCCTTGAAGATAGCTGCGGTGGTCACACGTCCACAACCCTCAGCAATGGTCGAACAAAAGTCGATACAATGTAGCAAAACAAAAGAACGGGCACCACAGCAGTCAGGAAATATAGCATAGCCTTTATTCCATAGTATATATCCAATAGCGAGGAAAAAGCTGTAATAGGGAGAGCACCGGGGAGGAAAGGGGGATAGTCCCCTTCAGCCTGACGTGTTTCATAACTCCTGTCACTTCCTCAGAGGCTGAGGAGCAAACACTAAATACGCCATTAAATAACCATCATGCGTCCCGTTATACGGGGAAGGAGCAGAAAAAGAAAAGGGTGCAGGTCATAAAATAAGCCAACTTATAATTATACATAAGATGGACTAAGAATAACAAAACAGAGAAAGAGACAGATTATATCCATATTGGAATTACAAAAGAAAATGAAGTAAGTAGTTCTACCCATTTGGTACCGGCCTTTTAAACAGCTGATCACACGTAGGGCTCCCCTGCGTATGCCACTGTCTTCTCAGAGGGCAAGGAGGAGGCAGAAACCTTTTGGACAGGAAGACAGCTACTCCTCCTCAGTTTCCTGAACTTTGGAAAAGCACTACAGGGAAACCATAAGGAGCAGAGATGTAAGGTAAGGATTTATCTAAAGGGCATGTCCACCCCATTTTTGAATTTTTTCTGTAGTGTAGGGCTCCCTGCCCCAGCCGCTATAGTAATATTTGCAGAAACTCCCCCAATCATTACTTACCTTGCCTCTCTCCTCTGGCGTACTGTCACGGCCACCTGCTTGCATGAAATTGCAAGCAGGGGCCGGACCTGCAGCCGCGTCCGTGATTGGCTGAGCGGCAGTCAATCACGGACGCGGCTTCCAGCTATCCAGAACGCCAGAGGAGAGAGGCAAAGTAGGTATAGATTGGTGGAGTTTCTGCAAATATTACTATAGTGGTTGGGGTTGGGAGCCCTACACTACAGCAAAGGGGATTTGTGCTAGGGGGAGGGAGAGCAAAACAGGAGGGAGAGGGAGGGGGGGGTGGGCTGCAGTGCACATGGCAAAATTCTCCCAGAGGAGAGACAGGAGGCAGAGTCCTATATGGACTCTGCAAGGCTCCTGGTGGTCAGTTTTTGGGACTTTGAAGGGACATTACAGGAGAACCATTTGGATCTGGGATGTAGGTAAGGATTTTATTAAACTACACAGTTGGGCCAGTAGTGGGTTAAACTTCAGTATGGGGGGTGGACATGCCCTTCAATCTATGGAGGCTGCTACTGATAGTATTGATTTAAATCCTCCTGTCCTTGTACCTGCTGAAGAAACACCCCAATCAGACTCGGTAAATCAACCAGGCCCAATTGCCAAACCTGCTTAAACCTGATCCAATCAGTATCCTGTGCTTACAAGTCGTAACATAAGCATCTATAAAATGTGGCACTTGCCGTGGTGAATACTAATCAGGTATCCCACCCCTCCCTGGAGTTGTGGGAGTATCCCTGATTTTTGGGGACTGAGTAACAGTTTAAAATATACCTTTGTAAAGATTCTATATCCACTGTATCCACACATAGCAAAATATACACACACACAATTTCCACTGTGCACCAATGGGCACACTTTTGCTAGTATTATATTATATACATTATGTATACACAGGAGTGATTGTTCCATATATTCTTTATACAGAATAAAAGAATACCCATATATGCACGTGTTTGTGTTTCTGTCCATTTTTTGAAAATGATGCCTGGGAGTTCCTGTGATGTTATTTCCGGTCCACGGGCTAGAGGAAACATGCTGAAGAACAGCAAAATCCCAAGATTTCTCTCCATAACACTATTTGCTACCTCTCTCTCTGAAAGCTCCTAAAACTCTTTCGTCCTGCCCCCTTAAATTAGAAAAAATGTGATCAAAAACGATTTAAAACGCGACAGAAACGCAGAAAAAAAACACAGAAGGATTATAACGCAACATGCAAACAGTTAGCAACAGATACAAAGACTTGTTAAAAAAACAGTTTGAACAAGCCCTCAAAGATACTAATGGTTATGTAGTGCAAATGTGGACTTCTCAATAAAACTAGCTGTGTACACACGGACAAATTTTCTGTTCCAACCGTTTGCCGCTATCGAGTGGTCTGCAGCAGAAAATGTTTCCAATGGATGACACGATCGGGGATGATTTACGGTCATGTCAAATTGCCCGTTCATCTGATCCAGACAAACAGACGACCGTCATCATTCACCGCCACCGCCAAAATCACCTCCGATTTTTGGCCTGACCAATCAATACATGGAAAAAACTGTATCTGTATTGTCTAACTGATGATAATCATGGAAAGTAAACTACATAAATTATATGATCCATATATAATAGATCCCATGAATATATTCGGTCATGAACCTCCTTCTGTGCTTGTTCAGTGGTAACCCGTTTAGGAATCCACCCCTTGAAAATCCTGAGCTTGCCACTGGTGTCTGACCACTTTGAGTCCTCCCAGGTATTTTGTAGATCTCTATCCCAGGCTGCCTGGAAATCATCTGTTTGGGCTTGGAGGATTAAATAGCCATCTATATATGGTTGATAGATTTCCACACCTCAGAGCATAGTTAGCATAGTTGTTCAGTTAGGCTTGGTATATTGTTGTGGATATGGAATTATTTTGTTATATAGTGATTGATTTGTAATAATTGATAGTGGCCCCGAAAGGGGACTTTTTCATGTTTTTTTAACAAAGTTATAGGGGAGCCTGATTTCATAAATTGTGTACATCTAAAAACATCCAGCTTCCTTCCACCAAGTAAAGCTATTGTTTAAATAACCAGAATAAAAACTTGGCGAGTGTATAACTGTTGTCATAAGGGAGGGCATATTAATGAAATGTTTTTTTGTTCTGTCCCAGATTTTTAGCATATGTAGTGTGAGAGGACTAGTGGATTAAGGTAGTTGTCTTTTGGTGACTGTTTTCCAGGGTAGTGTGCCTAAGCTTTGTGGGTGTAGCAGTTGGCTCATTGGGAACATGCCACAAAAGGATTTGGGTCAATTGAGCAGATAAGTAGTATTTATGTAGGTTGGATACTTATACCTCCAAGAATGATTGGTTTATAGAGAAATTCTCTCTTGTATTTTTTTCCTATCCATATGAATCTTGAAATTTTTAATTTAGTGGGTCTACCAATATGGAGATCCATATTGGTAGGCATCTAAAAGATAGAAAATTAGTGGGAGGGTATTCATTTTCATTGTATTTATTTTGCCCAACCATGAGATATTCATAGGGGCCCTCCTCTAAGTCCTTCGGTAAAGTTCTGTATTTTGGGGGAAATTGGCTTGGTATAGCATTTCGATGGTAGGGGTAAGCCATATACCTAGATATTTGAATCCATTATCTTTCCAGGTTAGTTAGAAGTATATTTCTAACAAATGTTTTGGGTTTTTTTGGTTGGGTGATTCTATATGCTAAGATTTTGGTTTTGATCTAGATTAATCAATGAGATAGGCGGACAGGTTTTTTGGGGTCTAACAGATTTACCTGGTTTTGGAATAAGGGATATTCATGTCTGTAGGCATCTGTTTTCCTTGTAAAACACTGTTATATAGTTACTTGGTGTGGAGTTAATTGTGTCGAGAATTTTTTTTATAATACAAACCAGAAAACCCGTCTGGGCCTGGTGCTTTGTGGGGTTTTATTTGTTTTATTGTTTGTGTTATTGAACCGGCTATTTTTGTGTTAGGAGGATGTAATCCTTTCGTCCAGGGGGGCAAAACAAACCCAAATCTGCATGACTACTTCCCACCTAATGGGTGGAGGACGTCTGCATTCTTCGACAGGCATGGAACTCTCCTTTCACAGACGTCAAGACTCAAAACTTTATCTCCCAGATATCGCATTGAAATTCTCCCTTCCTCCAAACTGCCTTCCACCAATCTTCCCAAATCTCCAACCAAACACAAGGCTCTCCAATGAGCCATAACCGTGCTACTAATGGCAAAAGTGATAACCAGTGCCTTCGACCCTCAGATTTCAGGGTTTTATTCCAACCTTTTCTAGTCCCAAAATGAATAGTTCCCTCTGCCTGGTCTTAGATCTGAAGGAACTAAAACAGGACGTAAAGAAATCCCACTCAAAATGGAATCCCTACAGTCCGTCATTTTAGCCATAAGAACCAGGAGACTTTATAGCATCCCCGACATACAGTACGCCTATCTTCATGTCCCATCTGGCAGGGCCACCAGCTTCTTATGTTTGCTGTAGGAACCCCCATTATCAGTTCATGGGCTCTACCGTTGGTCTTGCTCGGCTCCCCCGGTCTTCAACAAAGTGATGGCCTGCCAGGCAGCTTTTTGCCTCTAAATAATTTTCTTCCTCCCATATATGGACGACTATTTATCAAAGTAATCTCTTTCCTTCTGGCCGTATCACATTGGCAAATCATGTTCTCAAACCCTAGCCTCTTTTGGCTGGATAATCAACCCACACAAGTCATCCCCCCAGCCCCGGCATGACATTTTGGGCATGTTGTTCGACTCTTCATTGCAACTGATATTCCCCCCCCCCCCCCCAAAAAAAAAAAACTAACAAGGGTCTAGACCTCCAAGCAATTTCGACCCTCTAATATCTGTTCTCCAAGCAATGAGGCTGGTAGTAGACAGTGTCAACCATCGACGCCAGTCCCCATATGCAATGTTCACTTGCGGCCTCTCCCAATGCCACATACTATCAGTAGGGAACAGGTCATTGGACATCTCTAGATTCCAGAATGACCCTCCACTCCCGGTATTAAAACGCTCCCTAGTATGTTGGACAACAGACACCAATCTTCAGAAAGGGAACACCCTCTGTCTCCCTATTGGACAGTGATCTCAACAGACGTGAGTCTGTCCGGATTGGCGCAGTGTATGGGTCACAGGCGGACACAAGGAACATGGTCCCACAGGAGGAATCTCGCTCCCAATAACATACTAGAACCACAAGCAATATTCTGGCTATTTCCACTGGTCCAATGCCCTGAAAAACAAATTTGTCAGAATTCGTGGGACATGCCCACGGCGGTGGCATATTTCAATCACCAAGGGGGCAGGCGGAGCGACCATGCGGCGATGGAAGAATCCCATTGCATCCTTTCTGGGCAAAACACTCAATCCCATATTGGCAATCTTATCACCGGGATTTAGAATGTGGAAGGAGACTTCCTCAGCCAACAACTCTGACCAGGGGGAATGATCTCTCCACCAGGAGGTCTTCAATGGCCTTGATTATTGTGTGGGGAACCAGGGATAGAAACATGGGCGTTGCGTCCACAATCCCAAGGTCCCAACTTCTGTCGAGAAACACGGGGATCCTCAGGCACACCTGGTAGATACGCTGGTAGCTTCATGGAGATTCAGGTTAGTATACGCCTTCCCTCCAATAGCCATGAATCCTCGCATAATCAAAAAGATCAAATGGAAAAGTCTCCAACAATCCTCATAATCCTCGGTGGCCAAGAAGGGCCTTGTTCAAAGACGCAATTGAATCTTCCATTTAAGGAAGAGGGGTTCCATCTTCAGTCATCCCAATGATGTTAGCCACATGAAAACCAACGTCTTCCAAAATGTATTTGTATATGGGGCAGTCTCTTGAGGTTTTCTGGCTCAAACCTTTGTCTGGCCAGATGATGTCTAAAATTTTCTGCAAGGGGTGGCTAACCTTCGAATGCCTCGCAGACAATCGGTCCAACCATGAGACCTCTCTAGTTCTTCAGGTGCTTCAGGGCCCTCCATTTGAACCACTAGCAGCTATATATCTCTCTCTTGCTATCCTGGAAGATTCCTTTTTACTCGCTATCTCTTCAATTCGGAGAGCATCAGATCTGTACGGCTCTCCATAGAACAGTCATGGCTCACTCTTCACAAGGATAAAGCTATCCTCCGCCCCCATCCGGCATTTTTGCCCAAGGTCGTATCACTCTCCATCATATTATCTTTCCATCTGAATCAGGAGATTGTCGTTCACCCAAGGTTCTGTTCGTTTCTTGGCGGGTCCCCAGAGGGGCTCCAAGAGCAGTTTCTCAGACCCTAGCCCGATGGACCCGTAGTCTATTTTGCGTTTGTTGTGCAGAAACAGGAGCCACTCCCACAGGTAACAAAATCTCCTTATAATGCTTTAATGAGTGGTGGTCAATGGAGCTACATCTATGTGTTGAAAGTTATAAGCGGAGTGCCTCAGGGTTCTGTGCTGGACAACTTCTTTTAATCTGTTTAAAAATGACTTAGAAGAGCATGGTCTCTGTGTTTACAGATCACATTAAACTATGTAGAGCTTTGTAAACCTCAAAAATGGTGTGCAATTGTGCAAGCAGACCTAGATAGATGATCAAATGGGCAGCAAAATGGCAGATGAGTTTCAAGCTGATAAAAGGTGATGCATTTGGGTTAACAATCCTTGTGCTACCTACACCATAAAGAACCTGTTAAATAAATCTCAATGGTTAAAGATTTGGGGGTTCTAGCAGATAACTGACTTAAGGTTCGTACACACTTCCCTACCCGTGATGCGATGTGTACGAACGTTCGTTTCGGGCCATAATCAGCCCGTGTATGGGCACTTTATGCACCGAAAGGGCAGTTGTTCAGCAGCGATCCCCGGCCTAACGACCGTTTCAGACTATAAAGGGCCTACACGCGGGCCGATTATCGGCCAAAATGAACGTTCGCACAAATCGTGTGTTGCGGGTCGGGACCCACGATCGCACGTGTGTACGAACCTTTAGCTGTAGCAAACAATGCCAGGCAGCAACAGCTACAACTAGCAAGATATGTCTTGTATAAAGGGGAATAGATTCAAGATAGAAAAATATTATTCTCCCTCTTACAAGGCATGGTAAGCCCTCATTTTGAATATGCGGTGCAGTTTTGGAATCCCATATACAAAAGGGACATTTTGGAAATGGAAGCAGTTCAGAGAAGGGAAAATAAAATAATAAAGGAATGGAGAGGCTTGACTATGCAGGCAGTTTAGACAAGTTAGGGGGTTTACATTTGAGAAGCGACGTTTTGCGTGGGGCTATGATCACTTTATACCAAATATATTAATGGGCTATAACAGTAAGCTCACTGGAGCATTTTTTACTAATCGGACACCTGGACATCCTTAAGATTGGAAGAAAAGTTTCATTTTCAGGTAGGAAAGGTTCTTTACATTGAGAACGGTGAAACTGTGGAACTGTCTTCCAGCAGATGTGGTAATTGCAAGTTCATTGAATAGCTTTTAAATTGGCTTGATAAGTTTCTAAAACAAAAAAATATAGAGAATTACTGGTACACACACATATTAGTGGTTGATCCAGGGATGCTTTCGATGTTCGCATTGGAGTCTGGAAGAAATTTTCCCCCCATTTACATGTAGCTGGGTTTTTTTGCCTTTGGATCAACTGTTAGGTAGGGTTAGAAAAGAGGGTGAAAAGGTTGGCTCTGATGAATGTATGTCTTTATTCAACCTCAATTACTATGTTACATGTTTCTATAATGCTGCACTTTTGTCAGTGAATCATTTAGAAAAGCAACTATTTATGAATGAATGTGAATTGCTGGTAAGGATTGTACGTTGTTTTTTTGTTTGCTTTTATATCTACTGTAGCACATTAGTTTGTGCATTAGAGTAATTAGAACATCATATGTGTCATTTTGCTTTGCTTTTTTTTTTTTTTTTTTTTTTTTTTTTTACAATACAGGGAGCCATTACCTAAGCAGGGATGTAAAGGTATCACATGCCCACTTGGACTGAACCTCATTAAGATTAATTTCAAGAATGAAGCTGTTTATCAGTATCATGTGACTTTTACGTAAGTCAACCTTAATGTACCTGCTCCCTGTTTTGTACGCCATTTTGTTATATGGCCAAAAATATGGAGTGCACTTGGCACCATGTGTGGGCTCTGTAGAGGCCAGTTTATATACTTGAGATAAACTGTCCCGAATATAAACCAAGGCACTTGCTTTTAACTGATAAACTAGGAAAATGCTTGACTCAAGTATAAACCGAGGGTTGACTTTCTCACATAGGCAGCCCATAGTTCCCAGACAGTCCTATAGAAAGTCCGATACACAGCCCCCTAGAAAGTCCGATACACCAGCCCCATAGAAGTCGAACCAGCCCCATAGAAAAGTCCGATACACAGCCCATAGAAAGTCGAACACAGCCCATAGAAAGTCTGACACACTGCCCCATAGAAGTCTGACACACTGCCCCATAGAAGTCCCATACACAGCCCCATAGAAAGTCCATACACAGCCCCATAGAAAGTCCAAACAGCCCCATAGAAAGTCCCTACAAGCCCATAGAAAGTCCATACACAGCCCCCTTAGAAAGTCCAATACACGGCCCCATACACAGATGTGCCCTACATACCTTCTGTGCTTAGTCATTATATGGGGAACAGCACCTGTATAGTTACATCCCTAATACATCTTACTTAAACCAAGTAGTGCAGAGGTCCCCCACCTCATATACCACAAACTTAATCATCTCCATAGACAGATGAGCATGAAAGGGACCCCAATAGCACTGTGCATATATGTCGGGACAATCTAGAAATGGAGCGGCTCTTGTGCTAGTGCTACTGATCAATTACTACTTCTATGGTCAAGTCAGTGCAGAAAGACATCCGCGTGTACTATAAAACCATACCTTTATTGAATATACTACTAAAATCAGCCCAACCCTCTCCCCACACAACATATACAAAAAGGGGGGAGGGGGGTTGGGGTGATTTTGCACACTAGCAACAATTATAGCATTCACCAGGGGCATATTCACACCTCAGGAGCCTGTAGGCACAAAAAGCCTGGTGCCGTTAGCCCCACCGCTAAGCACAGCCACACCCTATTTCCTCTTTTTTGGAAAGAAAATAGGGGGTTTATTGGTGGGGGAGATTGAAAGCTGCCACAACAACCACAGGTGTCCCTAGGTGTGTGCCTAATGGTAAATCCGGGCCTGGCATTCGCCAAACACTGATTATTTGCCAGATGGTTATTCTTTACCCAGTTACACATTTCCAGTTATCTATCGATAAAGCTAATGAGAAATAGTTGTGCTGAAATTGCATCCAAATTAGAATCTGTAGTGATGTGTTGCAAGTGAACTACAAACAAAAAGGTTATGCCCAGTGTTCCAAAAAAGTTGCCTAATGTTATTCTGGTCACCTGGAATTAGACTGTTCTTGATTCTCTCAAGAATCCTCATCAAGGTCTTTCCTCGTAGTCCAAAACAAACTGGGCTAGGTCTCCTTCTCCAAGTTGGTTTCTTCCATCTGCAATAATAGATGTGAGGCCCTCAAGGGCTTCTTGTGCCTTTTTGGCTGTCTTCATCTCTTTTTGAAGATTACCTCCTCAATTTAAAGGGGAACAGTGGTCCAAATGACTTTAGGTAATTTATAGGAATTGCTCCCCTGAGAATTTTTGCAATTTATTTCCATTGTTTATTTTGCATAGTTTTGAAGGTATTACATTTTGTGTGTGATATGGCAGCACGCATCACCAGGTTCCCTGCACTTCCTTCTCTGAAACTGTCAGCCAATCTGTCCTGTGTCTCCTCCTCCCATCCATGGACCCCATGGTCCCTCCAGTTGCAGGACCCCATGGCCCATTATCTTACAGCCCCATGTGGCCCTGCCCACTTGCGGGTGACATGGTCCCGCCCACTCGTGGGTGTCCTGGCCCCGCCCACTCGCGGGTGCCGTGGGTTACTCGGACCCCCCCCCCACAGAAAACTCTGTGGAATCAGCCTTTTCAGTCAGAGTGAGAACTCTGCCTGAAAAGGCTGTTTTCACACAGTGAAAGAGTAGGGCTGTAGATTCCTACCTTCTTGTCAGGACTTCACAGCAGAGAGGAGGAGGGACTTCCTGTCTCCCTCACACACTGAGGGAGTCTGAGGCTGTGCTCACCGGCAGCACTGTGAGGAGAAGCCTCAGGAATGCACAAGTGGCCTCCCACCCATTAACTTTCTGGTAGCATTTTGTATATCTTGTGTGGAGCACGTAAAGAGGTGGTTGATGGCTCGTTTTAAAGGTGGGAAACTGGTCTTTAATTTAAACTTAACTTGTTTGGAGACTACAGTTCCCCTTTAAATCTGTTGCCTTTGGTACCTTTCAATCCTCTCCAAAGCTATGATGGAATATTTATTTCTTTTCTACACAAACCATCAGAGACATTGACACTGGTCCTTCTAGTCCAGTAAGCACACAAGACTTTAACTTCTGGGACAAACACAAAACAGCATGGCATTGCTCGGCAATGGGAGTATTTGTGTATTTAGTGAGGCATAAACTTTTCCACCACAGATTTTTGAGCCCTAGACTTCATTTTTTTTGTCTACACATTAAGTTTGTTTCTTTTCAGCCATCGTGTTTCTTTGTCTCCAGAGTCCCTTGATATTGTTTTGATATTGTTGTCTGACCAAATATTTTTGGGGTTTTACTTAAAATTCTTTTCAATACTCCGGATCTCAAGGCTCTCAATAGTCAATTCGGGAAGACTCAGGAGACTAAAGATTCCTAGTGTTCCTGGTCCCCGTAGGAAAAGAACCTTTTATATTCTCGCGTTAGATGTTTAGGTATTTGACTACAATTGCTGTATTCTGTACAATCTCTCATCCTCTACATTCCTTCTCAGTCCCAATATAGAGTGTGGAGTATGCGTTTTGGCATGTTGAAGGATCACCGCTCTGTGACTGGACAGGTGACTGCATTTGATGGCTCCATAATTATATCCTATAAAACTTGATCAGGTATATCATGTTTTTGGATTCCACTAGGGCTAAATTCCTTATGTTTAAATTCAGCTGAAAACACTATCTCCTGATGATTTTAAACTGAGGACACAAAATTAATAATTCTTATAATTTATAGGCCTCATCAAGTGATATTTGGTGTGAAAATTGTACAAATGCTAAGTTCAACGTTAGTTTACTTTTCCTAATCCTAATTTTGCCAGAATTTCGATGTTGATCGTAAACTGGTTATTCAAACGTTTATTGTATTTATTCTAATTACCAAAAAATGTTTCTAATATTTCTGTGAATGAAAATAGGCTGGAATTTTCAGATCGGTACCTAAATGTATTGAATCTGAAGACCATTCATCCATGCAACTGCCATTTCTCCAGACCTTGAACTAAAAATAATTTGGTAATTGTTCCACTAAATTACCAAAGTAGATCCTTCTTTAAACAGAAGGTATCTTGCCTTATTATTTGTCCCGAATATCCCCCAGATACTAAACCAAAAGTCCCAAGCGTCACACCACCTCAGACGAATTTTGGCACCTTATATGGTTAGCTCCTTAATACAGGAATACGGGAGTAGATTACTATATACAAACTGAAATTCGCCATCAACCCTTACTACTGACCTCGCAGTTTGTCTACTCGGCTTAAATATAGAGGAAAAAAATGGTCCAGACCTCACCTCACATTTCTGCAAGAAAGGCACTTATTAAATTGAAAGTCCCCAAATGTACCCACTGTCACTCAATGAAGTCCATGGTAACCTCCAGCACCACCATTGTATAAAGGGATAGATAAATTAACAAATTATAGGGCCTGGTTTTAGTAAATTGGCTCCAGCAATTGGAATCTGAAGCACTGTGGTGCGCTAACTATACAAAGACTCTGATGTGCCCCTTTGCATATGTTCATAACTCATTTAGATTTACTGTATATGATGGTCAGGTATTTGTAATTAATGTGGCATACTTTCTGTACTACTTATTTACTTTTCCAATGGCGACCCTGAATCCCCAGTTTCAGTTGTTAGAATATAATTAACAAATATGAATATAAATGTAACCATACTTGTAATGTGCCAATGTTACTTTATTAGTATCAAGGCATTGACACTTAGCCTACTGTATCACAGTACTGTTGTATTATTGTATCGATAAACTTTAGTTTAAAAAAAAAAAAAATACTTTTTTTAAATGAAAAGCGCAAGTAAAGGGCATTTTTGAGCCTGAAATTAACTTTCCAAAACAGTACTACTTTGTAGCGTTGTCTTTTATCAGTACATTGCAGGTAATCAAGAAATTTACCTGTACCAAAGCAACTTTTAAAAATGAAAAAAGGATTCACAGGTTTATAATCGGACCTTTATTTCATTGCAGATTTCAGAACAAATCTTAAATGTTGGTCTAAATCTAGAAATTCATGTTCTGAATACATAGGAATAAATGCAGAAGTACAAAGTCTGAACATTTTGCTTCAAAAAACAAATTCTATATAAAGGTTTTTAAAGATAAAATAAGATGTCATTAAAGTTTGGTGGTGCTTGTACCATGTTAGTTACTAGCCAATATTTCCCCGAATACATTACAGACTGTGTGTGCAAAAATATATCTTCTGTGGCCGAAACAAATGAGATTTTGTGCGCTATATAAAAAAGGACCTATATTCACTAGTCTAATGTTTGTGCAGGACTGCCGAGTTGCTTGTGTGCGGATTACTTAGGGCTTCAATTGATTGGCTCTGGGCAATCCAGTATCGTGGCTGTGGCTCTGGTTAATCCTGAAAGGGACTTAAACTCTGCTTGACGCCAAAAAAGTCCATAACAGGATATTGAATCTCTAGTGGTGGCTGCATGCTAACCTGTGGTAAATAGGTTAACCTATACTTAGTTGACTCTCCTTCCATTCTTACATCTTCCTTTATTGGCACTGCTTGATCTTATTGTAGATACCACGTAGTAGAAAATACAACTTTAAACTGCAGAAGGCAAAGAAGAATGAAAAGGTTTTAGTTTTCTAACATCTGGAGGCCTGACATATAGTGAGTGATAATCCTTTTAGTCATTTGTTTTCAACTTCTTCAGGAATTTTATGAAAAAGTTGAAAATCCATGTACTGGACATATAAAATGTAATTAAGATGATAAGACATAACAGACAACGTGAAATAGTCTATTAAAAAAAAAAACGAGTTAAAAAAAAAAAGTGGAAAATTTTTTAATGAAAAATTAAAGGACAGGAGAGGAAAAAAAACAATGCCGGTGATTCGTTTTAGTGCCATTTATGCATATTTGTTTTTACAATTGCAATTTGTGTTGTGTTGTCACCACTAGACCATTGAGCTGGAGAGTGAGCGTGAACAGATGGGCAAAAGTAAAAAATCACAATACAAATGACAAAAGTTCTGGATCCCAGTTCAGACTTGTGCTACTTTCTACAACGTAGTCATGAAGAGGTAAGGAATCTGAAACACGTCTCTTTGCTTTATTGTAGTATACAAATCATGTGCTCATAAAGTAATTGACAGTTTCTGGGTCTCCCCCAGTCTGCCCTTCCCTCCATTAACATATGCCACATTTTGTCTAGGATGTAACAGGGAGGAGCCAGAGAGCTGTCAGTTTCTCAGCGAGTATTTTGTCCATTTAAGGCTGTTTACACAAGGGACAAACGTGGCCTGGTATTTCCGACTATCGATTGAGAAACCGATCGGTAGATTGTGTGGTGGGAATTCAAGTGGAACCTGCCTATTCAATTTGTTAAAGGGCATCTATGTGAAAAAAACACATGCCCCTTTGCAAAGTTAAATTCAGTGTACTCTGTGCTGCCTTAATCATCTATGTCAGTGACTCTGTTTAACCATGGTGTCAGATCTGTGTGCAGCACTCCCCTCCCCTCTGTTACTCCTCCATGTCTCAACTTCGGCTAACCGACAAGTTTCTCATGTGCAGTAGGAGTTAAAAGTTCAACATCCTGAAAAACACACCCACGCACAGTGGCCAATAGAAAGTAAGCTGTCCTGGAGGCACAGAGGAGGAAGAAGAGGAGAACAGTACAGTTTACGATCTCTCACTTTGTGACCCATCATCAATCAGTGAAAGCTATTAAGAAGGGGGGTCAAATGCAGCCTTTTATCTACCATCAAAGCTACCTCTCTCCCCCTGCTAACCTCTTATCTCTATGTTTATACAGAGCAGGGAGGGGGGATCACGTCACAGGGATTGCTTGTGAAGGTTCTCATTCATCCAGGTCATGGTATGTCTGTTGTATTCAATTAGATCAACTGGGCTTGAAATGTAGTTCTTGAAGACGTTTCGCTAGTCATCTGACTGGCTTTCTCAATTCAGAATATGAGAAAGCCAGTCGGATGACTAGCGAAAAGTCTTCAAGAACTACATTTCAAGTCCAGTTGATCTAATTGAATACAACAGACGTCACAGGGATTGATTGACAGTCCAAGTAGGAGTAGAGGAATGCAATCACGTATTCATCTAACTGGTGTATCTCAGGAAAGAGAGGGTATCTGAAAAAAGTGAAGACACTTGGGGTTGGGGGAATTATAGAACACATGGAAAGAAAGAAAAAAAGTTCATTTTCCCACATGGCTGATCCCAATGTTGGATGCGTGAAATATTCTGGTTTTTTTTCGACCAATTTAATGAAATATCACACCGGGTGTCAGTTTGGGAAAAAATGTTCGTGTGTAAACACCCCATGTAAACTTCACATTTATGAAATTCCCTTTTTTTTGTTAAGTGTACCAAGTTTCTTTGCTTTACAGGGTGTTCAAAGTTCTTGATCTGAAACTTGTTGGGAGAAATTTTTTATGATCCACAAGTCCCACATCTGCAGCAGTATAGGTGAGCAGGGCAGCTGTAAATACCACTAGTGTTATGGAAAGGCTCATATAAAACTTCTTTCTTTTTCAGACTGCAGGTGTGGCCAGGCTATGCAGCAAGTATACGTAAAACGGATGGGGGGCTCTTCTCTCTGGTAGACACTCCACACAAATTATCCGCTGTGATTCTGTGCTTGATATCATGTGAGTTACTCATTGTAGCTACAGGGAGACATTGAAAACATTTTAACTTTTATTTTTTTTACTTTTGTTCTTATTTCTTCTTTTATTACAAAATAGAGTTTTTATTATTTAAATCCATAATTATTGATGTGGACCACAACAAATAAAAGGGGCAACAGTATGTATGTTTTGTAAGGACTTACCTATGTTTCTAAAACTGCATGCTAAAGCTCCTCTAATTGCTTGTGAAGGTTCTCATATTCCAGGTATGGTATATCTGTTGGATATACCATGACCTGGATGAATGAGAACCTTATTTAGCATAGAACTTACCTTATGGATTGCAACCAATAAGTTAAGCCATTGGGAATTTAAAAGAGAATGGATTAGCTGTTTTGTTGTGTGCATGGCAGAGAAGGTGTACCAGTGATAAGTGTTTCACACTATGTATATATCCCATGCATCACAGTGTATTCTTAGAAAAAAAGGTGGTAGGACAAGGACATTAGTGCATGGACTGCTACAAATGGCTCTTTATTCCATGTCAACACCCACCAACTCCAGACAAGAAAAAACGGCAGGAGGGCACATTGGGCACTAAAAAGACATTAAGGGCTTGGCCACTTGCGCATTTTCTCTCAAGATTGCTTCTGTTAGTGTGAAAACTCAGTGCATTAGTTTTAGTGCATGTGATCACACATTTTCTTGCAAATAGCATGTGATGTGATTGCGAAAATTGCGCAAAAAGTAACGTGCATTATTGCATGCAACCAGCACCCCAGACCCTGTTCCTGGGGCTGCACAGAAACCCGCCTCTGTCTTAGGTCAAAATCGGATTGGTTTACCAGCTTGATAGGTCTTGATGCTTCAACAAAGCTTGATAGCATCCTCTTTCTATTCTTCTACAAAAAGATATTTTGTTGTTCTATGGGGAAAAATTTCTTGGAGGAAATTAAAAAAAAAAAATAGCCTTTTATTTTTCTCTCTCCACTTTTGCTGGCTTTCTAGCAAAGTTGCTCCTATCCTGCTCTAGGGCTGAAAAAATGTGGCCTGTTGACTCTTATCTCTTTTCCTGTCAGCTGGTCACTGTGGTCCTGTTGTGTACTACAGCACCGTTCACGACCGGACCCCTGTGCTGACTAGTCTTGTCAGTCAGGAGGCAGAGGGACCCAGGGTTCTATAGGAGTCCGTTGAATCTACCTTCGGGGGACTGCATTGCTTCTAGTTTTCTTCCGGGTATGCCCCCAGGACTCTGAAACCATTCATATCTGTTCTGCCTGCTTCTGTTCTCCAATCTGTGCATCCTGCTGGAACAAGATTCTAGGGCCCGAGAGAGAACAGAGATCTACTCTGTCTACTGCTATACATATATCTACTCCGTTAGATGAGGGCAGCTTTTGAAGTAAGGGAATAAGAGTCTGATGTTTCAGAACAAGAACCTCAGACAACCTTTATTAGTTTGTTGAGATATGATCAAAGTTTTTTCTTAATATCAAGATGCAGTGCTTCCAGAGACCCATCCAGTCCTTGCTTGCCACCCAAACCGACCAATTCCTCCTTCCCTTCCTGTGAGCAACTGGACCAGATTGCTTTCTCTGGAGAGACCCTCCTGTCCTTCATGTAATGTTTCTTTTTCCAAAATCTGATGTAAATCACTGATCAATTCCACCCTCTAATAGACCCTCCAGTCGCCAGGCTTTTCGGGGCTACCATTCTGTTATCGGAAGCAGCACTTTCAAGGATTTAACTGACTGTCTCATGAACTGCCTATTAATGTCCTTTTTACCTTCAGGTGCTACCTTGTGACCACCTTTGCCTTGGCTTGGTTTTCAAAGCTATGTTGTCTGGTTAAACCAGATCTATCAGTTAGTTCAAGATGATCCTTTCAAAGCTGGCCAATTAGAAACTATCTAACATACCTCAGATGTGCCTATTTATATTAGATGTAGCTCTTGAATTGAGACACCTTATTGTTCATTCCTCAGCTGTGTTCGGATTGGTAAGAAAGTATAACTCAAAGCCTGGGTTGCAGATCAGCCTTTAAAGGCTAGGTCACCCCTAAAATAGTTTAATATTCTGCTCCCCCATGTCCCCAGCCCCAACCGCATGTTTTGTTTTTTAAAAGCCCCCAAACTCTTACTTACCTCCCCTCGATCCTCCGCCGCACTGCCGGCCCTCTGCTTGGAGAATGCAAGCAGAGGGCGGGGCCGGCAGTCGCGTCTGTGATTGGCTGAGCGGCAGCCATCACGGACGCGGGCTGCCGGTCATTCAGTGCAGGGGGAGGAAAGTGGAGAGGGTAAGTAAGAGTTTGGGGAGCTTTTTAAAAAAAAACAAACATGCGGTTGGTGGGGGGACATGGGGGAGCAGAATATTAAGGGGGTTTAATGCTAGGGGGAGGGATAGTAGAACGGGAGAGGGAGGGAGGGGAGGGGGAGGGAGGGGGAGAAGGGCTGCCAGCACGCATGGCAGGAATCTCCGGGAGGGCCAGGTAGCAGGCAGTGTCCTATATGACCTGCTAGCCTCCTGGTGGGCAGTTTTTGGAACTTTGGGGGGGACTACAGGAGAACCAGATGGAGTTGGGATGTGAGGTAAGGATTAAACTACACTACATGGTGGGGCCAGTAGTTGGGGGATTATAGTTTTGGGGGTGGACATGCCCTTTAAAAGGCTCTTCTCATCTTCCCTTTTTTTGTCCGGTAAATATTTGGGCTAGAGGTGGATAAAACCATGCTCACTTTTCTCTTCAAAAAGCAGTACCCAGCGACTCCCATCACCACTTCATACTTTCTGCTCTCTACAGGGACATCTTTAACCATCATGGGCCAAGGCATATTAGTAACATTGAGGTGAATAAAGACATGTGGTCATCAAGTCCAACCTTTTTAACCCTACTAACAGTTGATCCAGAGGAAGGCAAAAAAAACAGCTAAAAAAAGGGGGGGGGGGGGGGGGAAATTCCTTCCTGACTCCAAATGGCAATGGAAAGTATCCCTCGATTAACCAGAATCTACAGTAATGTATTATACCAATAATTCTCAATATTTTAGTTTAGAAACTTATCTAGCCCACTTTTAAAGCTATTCAATGAACTTGCCTTTACCACATCTGCGGAAGGCAGTTCCACAATTATACCTTTCCTAACTTAAGATGTAACTTCTTTTCTTCCTATCTTAAAGGATGCTCACGTGTTTCTGATATGCCAATTAGTAAACAATGCACCAGCATGCTTGTGGACTGAGACAAAACTCATGCCAGATGACTATCTTTCCTCCACCATCCTTTCTTTTCAGGAAGCGTGGCAGCACCCTTCCACAGATGCTTGGCCTTTTAGTGTAGTTTTCCTCAGGGTTACCAAATAGATTTCTGTCCTTCCTTCCTCTCATTTTACCCTTTCAGGATTCCCAGGTGTCCTACCCTTTAATAAGGCGTTGCACCATTCCTTCTTAGGAGTTAAGGGATTGCTCCTATTTCTCACAAAAAGAAGTTTCATTTAAAATGGAATCTTTGGTGCTAACTTGCTATCCCAGCATCTCAGCAGAACTTTAAAACTGAATGTAGGCTCCCTGTGAGTGTGATATAACCCTAGGGGGTATATTCTAGGGGAATTTAACCCATGGTGCCTGGGTCTCCCAGTGGCTGATAAGAAATTGTATGAATTTTGTTTCAAACATGAATATCTGTCAGGGGTAAGCACCATTCTCCAGGAGTGAACATTTTAAAATTGAAGGAAGTGAGACTCCAGTGCTCTCCCCTCAGATAGATCTCTCTGAGCACCGAAGCTCCTCCAGTTGGTCCCAAAGAGGAAGCGTAGCAAAACAGAAGAAACAAGAAAATTAACAGGCAAAAAGCCAAAAGACAAACATGTCAAAAAACAGGGAGGGAAGTACCTGGGTCCCCCTTATGGCTTTAGAGAAAAAGATTTTACAGGTGAGTACCAACATAAAAATCTCCTTTTCTCTTACAGCCTTAGGGGGACCCAGAAAACGCAGGGACGTCCCCAAAGTCCCGAATTGTACGGGTGGGAATTTTAGGAAGATTTAGGCCTCGCAGTTCTCAGGATAGAGCAGCCCAGGCTGAACCTTCTCTGCAAAAACCTGGAGATGATAAAATTTGATAAAGGTGTGTGGAAGAACAAGTTGCCGCCCGACATATCTGGTCTACTGAGGAGCCATGGCGAGCCGCCCGAGAGGCTCCTAGCCGAGTAGAGTGAGCCGTAACCCCCAAGAGAGGAACGGTCCAACTGCCAAGTAGTAGTGGACAATAGTAGATCGAATCCACCTCGCCAGAGTTTGAGGTGAGGTCCTGGACCCACGGCGGGACCACGCCAGCAGAATGAACACAAGCCTGAGTGGAACGGATACCTTCGGTGCGAGCAATGTAGATTGTCAAAGCTCTCACTACATCGAGATAATGCAAACTGTTGTATATCTGTGTATTCAATTAGATCAACTGGACTTGAAGTTTAGTTCTTGAAGAAGTTTCGCTAGTCATCCGACTGGCTTTCTCATTCAGAATGACATGTACAAGAATCTATGTACAAAACTACAACTAGCTTCTTGGACTGCTTGGTAGAGTTAAGGAAAATGGTAAACTGGAAGTAGAGGTTTACAGAAAAACCAACACACACAGATCAGTATTTGATGTTTGACTCCCACCACCCTTTAGATCACAAGCTGGGTGTCATCAGACCCGGCAACCACAGAGCAGAGAACATCCCCACTAGCACAGAGGCAAAGGCTAAAGAAATGAAACATCTCAGAGGAGCCCTTAAAACTTTGGATATCCAGACTGGGCCTTTGTCAAAAGAAGTAGAAGGAGAGAAAGAACACGTATACCAACAGTGAAGGGGAAAGCAAGACAGGAAAGAAGAAACATGGTCATCCCATACATAGCAGGGGTCTCAGAGAAATTAAGAATTTCACAAAACACCGTATCCCTGTTGCTTTAAACCAAAAACAACACCTGAGGCAGCAATGGTACATCTGAAAGACCCAATACCGAAACACAAGAAAAGCGACATCATATATGCAGCGCAGTGCAGTGCAGAATGCTCTTATATGTATGGGGGGGAGACCAAAAAGCAACTGCATCAACGTATGCCAGCACAGAAGAGCCAATTCCTCGGGTCAGGACTCAGCCGTGTACCTGCATTTAAGGATAAAGGACATACCTTTGAAGATTGTAATGTTAACAATTGGCAAAGGAACGAGACTGGTTCAAGAGAGGTGTTAAGGAGGCCATTAGTGAAAATAAAGAAACCAAGCCTAAATAGAGGTGGGGGGGTTCGACACCAACTTCCAGGTGTAGGGCATTCTCCGGGTCCAGAACGTTGCAGCTGAGAAATCCAACTGATCCTTTAGGACACCAGGAATATGCACTGAGAGGGCTGAAATGTAAGCCTCTGCCCAAGACAAGTCTGTTGCGTTCTTCAGCCCGTTGCTGCGCATGCCCCTTGGTGGTTTACTCACATATGTAGAGAAGAAATGCTGTGCACACAGTCTTTATTCGCAGTAGGTGTTTATTACATCAGTATAACACCATGTAACGTTTCTGCGAAATTGCTTCCGCCTTCATCCGACAGGTATGTGTCTGAGAAGGCGGAAGCAATTTCGCCGAAACGTTACATGGTGTTATACTGATGTAATAAAAACACCTACTGCGAATAAGACTGGTGGCACAGCATTTCTTCTCTACATATGTGAGTTGCACTACGCTGGAGCACCCAGCATTGAATTGTGTTATATTGGGAGTGTGCAGGATCCTTTCCTTGCTGGTATACCCTTGGTGGTTTAGGTATGCACTCCTGTGAAATTGTCTGATTGTATTGGACATACTTCCCTGTTAGGCAGGGGTCCAAACGAGCAGGGCATTGCAAATGGCTCGTAACTCCAGAATTTTGGTGTCATGACTACCATACAGGACGGGAGGCAAAGCCCTTGCCCCGCAGCAGGTGCTTGTGACCGTGGTCCACCATTGCAGTGATTTCCTTCAATTCATCCTGTAGACATTTTCAGTACACGTAATGTCCAGGCATCCGAAGTCGGGTGTCTCCTTTGCAAATGGAAAAGGGCAGGCATCAGCACCTGAGCTGTGAGGATAGTCAGGATGTGTTTGATCATGCCACAGATCCCCCCGGTTCCCCTTCCAAAGGTGATGAACCCCTAGGTCTTGAGGGCAGTGGAGGCGCGGTCGAGTCTGACGTGGTCTGAAAGGATGTGACTAATGAAATGTAGGTGACCTCCTAGGCCTGTTCTGAGGTAGCATGGTACATTTAGTCCCATTTTGTTCAGTTCTGGGCCAAACAGGAGGCGTCCTGTAAATCGTAAGCGAATAAGGGGCATCTTACGAGGCCCCATTAGCCGCCCAAACCTTAAGCCAAAAGCCCCTTTCGCAGCAGTGGAATGTATATAATATATGTTATGGATCTGTCAGCTGTCTGATGTTAGCGAGCAAATGGATCTTTGATGGGTCTTTTTGGCATTTAAGGTAAGCTGTTGAAGCCAGACTTTTGAGGCTTTTGCTACCCATGCTGAGGCAAAAACCATCCTTAATGCTGCTCCACGAAGTAAAAGAGGGTTCAGCAAGATCTGTGCGCGCGGGGCCGGAGCCTCACTTAAGTGAATTTAAAGTGTCCACTCCTTGGGATGAGGAAACTTCACCCAATGTGCCTGGGCCCCACTGAGGCAGATGAACATTTTTTTACACAGCTGTAACCTATGTTTTATCACTCAACTGGGCTAATAAAAGGGCATGAGTCAAACTGAAACAGCTACAAAACCCCACATTTGGACTGATCTAAATCATAAATGTTGGTTATCTACTATACTGACCCAGACCATTGCTTACATATGTCTGGCTTCGGAGAAGGTATTTTACGGCGAGTAAAAAAATTGCCTTTTCTCCATCAGCTACTCTGGGGGACCAGGACACGCAGGTGGACGTTCCTAATGAGCGCTGCACAATACAGATTCTGCTTCAGCAGAAACACAACATGGAGTCTGTAAAACTTTTGAAGTATTGATTAAAGACCAGGCTGTGGCCTGACAATCTGGTCCACTGAGCCTTTTGCGAGTTGCCCATGAAGCCCCAAACCCGAGTGGAATGGGCTTACCCGGTCAGGAAAAGCAGCCCCTGCAATCTTATAAAATGCAAGAATCCACAAACAAAGCCACCATGCCCGGGTCTGTGGCAAGCTCTAGCTCCCTGGCGGGGCCCTGCCAGGAGTACGAACAGAGAACAAAATACCAAGTCCGATCAAATTGGAGGACTCTTACGTTCTTTGTGGGGGACAGGTAAGGGAACAAGGCAGTTCAACCTAGGGAGAGATCCCATGGTTGAACAACCCAGGTGTCTAGGAGACGCAGATGAGCCACCCCCGTGAAAGAAAGGACATCCCTTTTGAGCACTAGACGCCTTTGAAAGAAAAAAGACAGGACAAAACCTGAACCTTCAAAGAGCTCTGGGTTAATCCTTTTTCTAGGCCAGACGGCAGGAACAAAGAAGCCTAGAAGTACAAAATGATTATGAGGAAAACCTCTCAAGTTACACAAGAAATGTATTTCTGCCAAATTCTGTGGTATATTCTCACAGAAAGCACGATCTTCGCCCATCATAGTTGACACCACCACCTGAGAAAAACCTCTTTTCCTGAATAGTGCGGATTCCAGAGCCACGCACTAAATTGAGGGTAAAGTTCCAGATGATGTAGAGGGCCTAGAGGTCTTGGAGCAAGGGTAGTTGAAAGGGAGGTCCACCGACACATGATGTAGGTCTGAGAACCACGAACGGCACGGCCAGTGGGAGCCATGAAAATAACTGGGACACTCTCTATCTTCACATTCTTGCAATTCTCGGGATAATGGCTTAGGAGAAAAGGCATAGACCAGACAAAAAAAGACACAGGCCACCACTAGTGCATGGGACAGCAATGCCTTAATGTTTATATCCGTCATTCCCACCAACTGAACCAACACTTGGAAGACTTCCTGGTGTAGGGCCCATTCTCAGGGATATAGTGGCGACTAAAACAGTGCGGCTCATTGTTCAGTAGTCCCGGGATATAAATTGCTGAGAGGGTGGGAAATGTGTCTCTGCCCGGACGGAAACAAAGTGAACCTCTGCCATAGCCATTTTGCTCAATAGTCCCCCTGGTGATTCAGGTATGCCACCACCATGGAGTTGTCATGGATCCAGGGCCCTGAAGATGTCTCATAGTTCCAGCACGTTAATGGGTAAACGTGATTTCCCAGGACCACAGTCCCCGAGTCTAAAGGGAGTTGCATAACCACTGCCCTGCCTGTAGAAATCCGTGGATACGACTATCCAGGGAGGGAGGCATAGCAACCGTCCTGCCTCAGGTTGGACTCTTAAGTCCACCAGATCAGAGACTCCAAAGTTCCAGTGGAAGAGGAATCGTCTTGTCAGATGATTCCCGAGTCTTGTCCCATGAGATCAAGATATGTAATTGAAGGGGACACTGGGTGAAAAATAGAATGGCCTCTGCAGATAAAACCATTTTGCCAACTAAGCGCATAGCTTGTTGATGGATATGTTAGGAAACCTCATTGCTTGGAGAGTCAAGGTCCTCAGGGATCTTGCCTTGTCCTGAGGAGAAGATTTTTTTTGAAGTATCGAAAAGCATGCTAAGAATGATGCAAGCAGTGACTGGGAATAGGTAAAGATTTCTTTCGGTAAGAAGCCATCCAAACTTAGTGAGAACATGGGAGCATGTGGCCACCTGTGCTGTGCAAAAGTAAACGATCAGTGGCTGGTTTCAGATCCGTTCCCCAAGGTTTTTGGCCTGAAGAAACATGGCAAAGAAAAACTCGAACCCTGTCAACAGAGCTGCTTTTTTATGGCAGCAAGAATTCATTTTAAACACTAGATGGCCCAGATGAAATTGAAGTGACTGGTAACACAGATTTGATGACAATGATGGGACATACTTACTTTGCTGGTTATCAACCTAGAGGTACAAATAATCAGATAATTTGATGTATAAACAGATACTGTTTGTTGTTCACAGTGTTTATTTCCTTACTGTAAATGCAATGCTTTACTCATATTTTGCCTAAAACTTCTTTATCAACCTTTTTAAAGTGTAACTGTGGTCTCCAGTTCTTCCAAACTAGTAAGGATTCTATAAAAAGCCTTTCATATACCTTCAATATACCAAGATATCAAATCACTAGATAAAATTTGTGAGAAATTATTGCTAGATAGTGTCACAGGATGCCCTGCGTGAGGGTTGTGGGAAATAAGGCAAACCAGGCCACACAAGTCTTTTACAATTGAAGGAGCTTTATTAACACACACCAGTACCAAGCACAACCTTGTCCTAACAAGCAAGCACTGTCCTTAGGATGCAGTTTCTGGGATCTCTGGGCTCCACACTGCTGGGCTGCTGCCGAATTCTTGGCTCCTGGGTCCCTTGCTCTCAAGCTAAGGGACAGGGTAGTGTGCCACAGTCTGAGATGCTAGGCACTGCCTAAGCATGTGCCCTAGCTCTGTTTCCCTTGCTCAGCTTTTCCTTCTGCCAAGCCCTAGTCTGTTCCTCCTGCAGGCTAGCCTCCTGTATCCCTTGCTCTCAAGCTAAGGGGCAGGATAGAGTAATCAGTCCTAGCTACAGGATATGCCTCAGCATGTATGCTAGAACTCCTTTGTCTATGTGCTTCCCCCATGTGGACTAAAGCTGCTCTTTTATTCCCACATTCCCTTTGAAGTGCAAATGACCAACCTTTACCAGAAGCCAATCATCAGACTAACTGAACAGCAGACCAATCAGCAATTACTTAACTCAAACCATCCACATAGCCAAAAATAGGCACCGTGCTAATGAGTTTTCGACAGGCAATCCCAGGAGTTTTACTCATTTCAGCCCTCTTGTGGACAAAGGACTGACTGCATATCCCAACAGTGTGCTTGGTACATTTTAATATACATTAATAACAAAAGATATAATACTGGGAGAGTGTGCCTTGATGAAAAATTGTTATATTAGACTGCGAACCCACACCTTTACAGAGCATTAACTTATTCATGTTATTATAGCACCTGGTGCTCAGTCACAGATAGGTTCAGCACATTATTTCCTGCTTGAACACTTCCTGTTTTCAGCCATGTGACTGCCTCTGCCTGCATTAAAAGTCTCCCCATCTCAACTGTTAATTTTTTCCCCAGTACTTCCTGTTTTTCCCCAGCATTAAAGGCAAGTCCAGCCCTGAAGTGAAAACTTATATACAGTGAAATCACCACCCCAAAACCCTAAACTGTATAGTTGTAAATCTGAAATGTGTAAGTCTAACCTGAAATCCTGCACAATGTCCCGTTTCCCCTGTTTCGCTTCCTGTCCTTCCAGTTAGCAACTGTCAGTTAGGGATCTGACAGTTGACATCACAGCCAATGACTGAATGTTAATCTTCTGGGTGCTTCTTCTGAGCATGCCCAGGCTCAGTACAGGCTTCTAAATTGCTCAGTTTCCATGAGGCATCCAGAAGCATAGCAAGCATATGGTAATGAATTCATAGGACAAAGTATGATATCAACAGAGGCCATTCTTTCTAAAAGATGTTATTATGAGGGTGGAGTTGCCCTTAAGTCTTAACTGAGCATGGTCTCCCCTGGGGCAGGGCAGAGGGTCCGGTGATTTCACTCAATCTATTGGAAGCAGGAAGTTTGAACATTCACACCAATGTAATTTCTCACAGGATCCAGCCAGAGATGTAGTAGTTGGATCATTTTAAAGGTAATACGTGGGCTTTCATTTAACCCTAACATGCTTCAAGACCACAGTTGCCCTTTAACTATAATGAGGAGGATAATGGATAATTAATGTCCAATCCGAGAGAGAGGAACAGGTGGGAGACGCAATCAGTACACAAGAATCCTTCCCTGACACTGTCAGGGAAATGGGTACCAGGTTGCTGCACACATGCAAAAGTATTTGACTGACCCACGCCAAATCCTTCTAATTCCTCTATAAAAAATTTATTACGAGGAATTAGTCACATAACACAAGTGTTTTAGACATTGCTAAATGTTTTCTTACCTTGCCTTTGTGGTTTTCTTCTCTTTAGGCCTGTGAAGAGCAAAGGCTGGTCCATTTCTTCACAGTGATGCCATAATTCTTCTGATAGACACAGATGAAAAGGTTTATATACCACACGAAGCTGCATTATTAAGGGCAACATAAGCAAACTCTTTGATAGTTTTTGGGTAAGAATTTGTAATGCTTCAAAAGAAAACATGACTTATGTTGGCAGGAAAAAAATACAAGCATAACAAATTATTCAGTGGGAGAACCACAATGCACTGTACAAGAGAAGAAAGGCTACTGATTACTGCTGCTTATTGTTTTTATTACTAGATCTGCAGCACTAAATGTCAAATGAGGCAGCACTGATTGGTCTGCTCAGCAGAAATTTTTTATCTGTGTCGTCTCCCATGCTGCCAGTGGCAAGGGACAGAGGCACTGAAGACGGTGGCTGGTGATGTCTTAAAATGGAAAATGGTAGTGATTCAAATTATAGGTTTTCTACCCAACTGTTTACTGCCAGAAAGATTAAATCTTTATCCGGATCTAAACTGCTATTCTTCAAAAATAAACAGAAGAGAGAATTCTACATGTATAAAAACAAGAGAAAACAATACATCCCAAAAAACAAAGAAAAAAAATTAAGCAGCTTTGTACAAACACTGCATGTTTTAGGCAGTTTTTGTCTTTCATGTAGTTAATAAATAAGAAAATATGCTAGTCTACAATCCTTAAAGGATGCAATTATAGATATCAGTCATTGTGTGGATGTATCCGACCTTCTGCAGTCTGTAGAAAGTAGGGGAGGACCAGTCTGCAGGGAGGACCAGCACCTCCAGCTACGGACAAGTCCAATTCAAAAAAGCATGATCGGGATGACACTTCTACCAGGTCAAAAAAAGCCAAACTTATATACAAAACATTGGCATTACAAATAGAAGGAAAAACACACAGACTGAACGCCCTGAAGTCTGGTCACTTCATTAGAGGAAGTCGCGAAATGTGGGGGCGTTCATCCTCTCATTTGTAAAGCTGATGTTTGTATAATAAAGTTTGGCTTCTGTTGCACCTGGTAGAAGAGTCGTCCCGATCAGACTTGTTTAAATGGAATTATAGATGTCAGACTACTGTTGATTGCATAAAACACTGTTGTGAAAGTGCCAACAACAAGTAACAATTCTTCACCTGCTCTATTTCCAAGGTATTTGCCATCTATAACTTTTATATACACAAACATATTGTGGTACTTCTAAACATTTGGAGAAACATTATGGAAATTAGAGAATAGAAATGGAAGTTGGCCTTATTTATATATACGTTAGGGTCAGTACACAAGGAAGGCTGCCAGTAAATTGATTTCCTACAAACAAAAAGGTATTAGAAACACTCTTAGGCTTGTTATCACTGCCACCGATACCCCAGTGAAGGCAAGGGACCACACCAGCATGCTGGGTTGATAAAACCCATATGTTTAACATATAATATTAACCTTTGTTAAAAGTATGACAGTGAGAGGAGAAAATCTACCCAAAACCAGATTATAGCCCAAAGACAGGGAGTCTTACCTATTTCACTTTCCCTACCATCCTACACCCCCTCCTTCTTCTCATTAATACTTTAGCCATAACATACCAACACACAAATAAGCAGCAATCAATAGAGAATTACTACAGTGATACACCATTAGTTACTATAGTATAATAAATGTTTTATTATGTTATGAAAGTATGGAATTAAGATACTCACTGCTCTACTTACTTACACTATTGTCATCAATAAAGAAGCTCCGAATTTAAAAAAAATAAATGTATTCAATGTGCAGATAGTAGGATATTGTATGGGGCCTAGGAATGTGCATGATGATCTTTTCTTTGTATAGCATTTAATGAAACATTTTACTGGGGTGCTCCCCCAGTAAAAGGTGCATTTGATTGACTGGATGCTGTAGACAAGCACAGGCAAATGTTTGCACCTCTTATTACCTGTATGTTTGACAGTTTAGGGGCAGTCAAAACATATAATATGGTTCCCCTTTATATCTCTGTTTTTCCAATGGTACACCTGCTTGTCTTACCCAAAAGAATTTGTCTAAACACTGTGGGGATCATGTAAAATCAATGAATGACATTGCTTCCATCCGATATTGTGAATGTGTCCTTGGGGCTTTTTTTCCACTCGATATCATCTATACGATAGGTACGGGTTGTTGTATCTGGTAATTACAATGCTGCCAACCAGATGCTTGGTACTTCATCTTGAAAGTTTCATGGCCTGCTGATAAAGAATGTTCCTAAAATGTGAATAGACAGAGTCATTGATTTAAAATAGCACAAAATTCTATATTTATTGTTCAAAGTTATTTATTTTATTTTACATATTGTTTCAAGACATTATATTATTTGTAGCTACTGTTTAAAGGTGCTGCATTTTACTCCCTACCCATTGATACCAGGGGTATGTGAAGATTATGGGAACTCCTTCCAGCATCCCTTTCTTTCAGAGCCTGGGAATCATAGCCAGGAGACATAGCATATACCAGCTTATATATAGCCAGGGCCTAACCAGCAAAAGCACCTCTTCCAGGTCCGCTTAAAGATGGTTAAAACAGGCCCCTTGTTATTGATGTGGGAGGACCATGTCTATGTCACGCCTCCCTCATCATAGACTGAGTGCTTGGAAGACCTCAGAATAAAGACAATACATAGGGGAAAAGATTAGTGAAACCGGAAGCTAAGTCCCCTTACCCCTTGAAGATAGCTGCGGGGCTCACAGTCCACAACCCTCAGCAATGGTCGAACAAAAGTCGATACAATGTAGCAAAACAAAAGAACGGGCACCACAGCAGTAGGAAATATAGCATAGCCTTTATCTCAAAGTATATATCCAATAGCGAGGAAAAAGCTTGTAATAGGGAGAGCACCGGGGAGGAAAGGGGGATAGTCCCCTTCAGCCTGACGTGTTTCATACTCCTGTCACTTCTCAGAGGCTGAGGACAAACACTAAATACGCCATTAAATAACCACATGCGTCCCGTTATACGGGGAAGGAGCAGAAAAAGAAAAGGGTGCAGGTATAAAATAAGACAACTTATAATTATACATAAGATGGACTAAGAATAACAAAACAGAGAAAGAGAAGATTATATCCATATTGGAATTACAAAAAGAATGAAGTAGTTCTACCCTTTGGTACCGGCCTTTTAAACAGCTGATCACACTAGGGCAAGGAGGAGGCACAGAGGCAAGGAGGAGGCAGAAACCTTTGGACAGGAAGACAGCTACTCCTCCTCGTTTCCTGAACTTTGGAAAAGCACTACAGGGAAACCATAAGGAGCAGAGATGTAAGGTAGGATTTATCTAAAGGGCATGTCCACCCATTTTGAATTTTTCGTAGTGTAGGGCTCCCTGCCCCAGCGCTATAGTAATATTTGCAGAAACTCCCCCAATATTACTTACCAGCCTCTCTCCTCTGGCGTACTGTCACGGCCACTGCTTGCCATGAAATTGCAAGCAGGGGCCGGACCTGCAGCTGCGTCCGTGATTGGCTGAGCGGCAGTCAATCACGGACGCGGCTTCCAGCTATCAGAACGCCAGAGGAGAGAGGCAAAGTAGGTATAGATTGGTGGAGTTTCTGCAAAATTACTATAGTGGTTGGGGTTGGGAGCCCTAACTACAGCAAAGGGGATTTGTGCTGGGGGAGGGAGAGCAAAACAGGAGGGAGAGGGAGGGGGGGGGGGTGGGGCTCAGTGCGCATGGCAAAATTCTCCCAGAGGAGAGAACAGGAGGCAGAGGCCTATATGGACTCGCAAGGCTCCTGGTGGTCAGTTTTTGGGACTTTGAAGGGACATTACAGGAGAACCATTTGGATCTGGGATGTAGGTAAGGATTTATAAAACTACACAGTTGGGCCAGTAGTGGTGTTAAACTTCAGTATGGGGGGTGGACATGCCCTTCAATCTATGGAGGCTGCTACTGATAGTATTGATTTAAATCCTCCTGTCCTTGTACTGGAAGAAACGCCCCAATCAGACTCGGTAAATCAACCAGGCCCAATTGCCAAACCTGCTTAACCTGATCCAATCAGTATCTGTGCTTACAAGTCGTAACATAAGCATCAAAATGTGGCACTTGCCGTGGTGAATACTAATAGTATGACATCAGGTATCCCACCCTCCCTGGAGTTGTGGGAGTATCCCTGATTTTTGGGGGACTGAGTAACAGTTTTAAAATATACTGTTGTAAAGATTCTTATCCACTGTATCACACATAGCAAAATATACACACACACAATTTCCACTGTGCACCAATGGCACACTTTTGCTAGTATTATATTATATACATATTGTATACACAGGAGTGATTGTTCCATATATTCTTTATACAGAATAAAAGAATACCATATATGCACGTGTTTGTGTTTCTGTCCATTTTTTGAAAATGATGCCTGGGAGTTCCTGTGATTTTATTTCCGGTCCATGGGCTAGAGGAAACATGTGAAGAACAGCAAATCCCAATAGATTTCTCCCATAAACATATTTGCTACCTTCTCTCTGAAAGCTCCTAAAACTCTTTCGTCTGCCCCCTTAAATTAGAAAAAATGTGATCAAAAACGATTTAAACGCGACAGAAACGCAGAAAAAAAACACAGAAGGATTATAACGCAACATGCAAACGTTAGTAACAGATACAAAGACTTGTTAAAAAAACAGTTTGAACAAGCCCTCAAAGATACTAATGGTTATGTAGTGCAAATGTGGACTTCTCAATAAAACTAGCTGTGTACACACGGACAAATTTTCTGTTCAACCGTTTGCCGCTATCGAGTGGTCTGCAGCAGAAAATGTTTCCAATGGATGACACGAGCGGGGATGATTTACGGTCATGTCAAATTGCCCGTTCATCTGATCCAGACAAACAGACGACCGTCATCATTCACCGCCACCGCCAAAATCACCTCCGATTTTGGCCTGACCAATCATACACGGAAAAAACTGATTCTGTATTGTCTAACGATGATAATCATGGAAAGTAAACTACATAAATTATATGATCCATATATAATAGATCCCATGAAATATTGGTCATGAACCCCTTCTGTGCTTGTTCAGTGGTAACCGTTTAGGAATCCACCCCTTGATCCTGAGCTTGCCATGGTGTCTGACCACTTTGAGTCTCCCAGGTATTTTGTAGATCTCTATCCCAGGCTGCCTGGAAATCATCTGTTTGGGCTTGGAGGATTAAATGCCATCTATAATGGTTGATAGATTTCCACACCTCAGAGCAAGTTAGCATAGTTTTCAGTTAGGCTTGGTATTGTTGTGGATATGGAATTATTTTGTTTATATAGTGATTGATTTGTAATAATTGATAGTGGCCCGAAAGGGGACTTTTCATGTTTTTTTAACAAAGTTATAGGGGAGCCTGATTTCATAAATGTGTGTACATCTAAAACATCCAGCTTCCTTCCACCAAGTAAAGCTATTGTTTAAATAACCAGAATAAAAAATTGGCGAGTGTATAACTGTTGCCATAAGGAGGGCATATTAATGAAATGTTTTTTGTTCTGTCCCAGATTTTTAGCATATGTAGTGTGAGAGGACTAGTGGATTAAGGTAGTTGTCTTTTGGTGACTGTTTTCCAGGGTAGTGTGCCTAAGCTTTGTGGGTGTAGCAGTGGCCTCATTGGGAACGTGCCACAAAAGGATTTGGGTCAATTGAGCAGATAAGTAGTTTTATGTAGGTTGGATTCTTATACCTCCAGAGATTGGTTTATAGAGAAATTCTCTCTTGTATTTTTTTCCTATCCATATGAATCTTGAAATTTTTAATTTAGTGGGTCTACCAATATGGAGATCCATATTGGTAGGCATCTAAAAGATAGAAAATTAGGGGAGGGTATTCATTTTCATTGTATTTATTTTGCCCAACCATGAGATATTCATAGGGGCCCTCCTCTAAGTCCTTCGGTAAAGTTCTGTATTTTGGGGGAAATTGGCTTGGTATAGCATTTCGATGGTAGGGGTAAGCCATAACATAGATATTTGAATCCATTATCTTTCCAGGTTAGTTAGAAGTAATTTTAAAAATGTTTTGGGTTTTTTTGGTTGGGTGATTCTATATGCTAAGATTTTGGTTTAGATCTAGATTAATCAATGAGATGGCGGCAGGTTTTTTTGGGGTCTAACACAGATTTACCTGGTTTGGAATAAGGGATATTCATGTCTGTAGGCATCTGTTTTCCTTGTAAAACACTGTTATATAGTTACTTGGTGTGGAGTTAATTGTGTCGAGAATTTTTTTTAATAAAAACCAGAAAACCCGTCTGGGCCTGGTGCTTTGTGGGGTTTTATTTGTTTATTGTTTGTGTTATTGAACCGGCTATTTTGTGTGTTAGGGAGATGCTGGGATAGCAAGTTAGCAACCAAAGATTCCATTTTAAAATGAAACTTCTTTTTGTGAGAAATAGGAGCAATCCCTTAACTCCTAAGAAAGGAATGGATGCAACGCCCTATTAAAGGGTAGGACACCTGGGAATCCTGAAAGGGTAAAATGAGGAGGAAGGAAGGGACAGAAATCTATTTGGTAACCCTGAGAAACTACACTAAAAGGCCAAGCATCTGTGGAAGGGTGCTGCCACGCTTCCTGAAAGAAAAGGATGGTGAGGGAAGATAGTCATCTGGCATGAGTTTTGTCTCAGTCCACAAGCATGCTGGTGCATTGTTTACTAATTGGTCATATCAGAGAACACGTGAGCATCCTTTAAGATAGGAAGAAAAAAGTATATCTTAAGGTTAGGAAGGTATAATTTGTGGAACTGCCTTCCAGCAGATGTGGTAAAGGCAAGTTCATTGAATAGCTTTAAAAGTGGGCTAGATAAGTTTCTAAAACTAAAAAGTATTGAGAATTATTGGTATTAATACATATACTGTAGATCTGGTTAATCGAGGGATACTTTCCATTGCCATTTGGAGTCAGAAGGATAATTTCCCCCCCCCCCCCCTTTTTTTAGCTGTTTTTTTTGCCTTCCTCTGGATCAACTGTTAGGTAGGGTAAAAAGGTTGGACTTGATGACACATGTCTTTATTCAACCTCAATTTACTAATATGCCTTGGCCCATGAGGGTTTTAAAGATGTCCCTGTAGAGAGCAGAAAGTATGAAGTGTGATGGGAGTCGCTGGGTACTGCTTTTTGAGAGAGAAAAGTGAGCAATGGTTTTATCCACCTCTAGCCCAAATATTTACCGGACAAAAAAAGGGAAGATGAGAAGAGCCTTTTAAGGGCATGTCCACCCCCAAAACATAATCCCCCAACTACTGGCCCCACCATGTAGTGTAGTTTAATCCTTACCTCACATCCCAACTCCATCTGTTTCTCCTGTAGTCCCCCCCCAAAGTTCCAAAAACTGCCCACCAGGAGGCTAGCAGGTCCATATAGGACACTGCCTGCTACCTGGCCTCCGGAGATTCTCCCATGCGTGCTGCAGCCCTTCTCCCCCTCCCTCCCCCTCCCTTCTCCCTCCCTCTCCCGTTCTACTATCCCTCCCCCTAGCATTAAACCCCCTTAATATTCTGCTCCCCCATGTCCCCCAGCCCAACCGCATGTTTGTTTTTTTTTAAAAAGCTCCCAAACTCTTACTACCTCTCCACTTTCCTCCCTGCACTGAATGACCGGCAGCGCGTCCGTGATTGGCTGCCGCTCAGCCAATCACAGACGCGACTGCCGGTCCCGCCCCTCTGCTTGCATTCTCGCAAGCAGAGGGCCGGCAGTGCGCGGAGGATCGAGGGGAGGTAAGTAAGAGTTTGGGGGGCTTTTAAAAAACAAAAACATGCGGTTGGGGCTGGGGACATGGGGAGCAGAATATTAAATTCTATTTTAGGGGTGAATAGCCTTTAAAGGCTGATCTGCAACCCAGGCTTGAGTTATACTTTCTACCAATACGAACACAGCTAGAGATGAACAATAAGGTGTCTCAATTCAAGAGACATCTAATATAAATAGCAGGCATCTGAGGTATGTTAGATAGTTTCTAATTGGCCAGCTTTGAAAGGAATCATCTTGAACTAACTGATAGATCTGGTTTAACCAGACCAACATAGCTTTGAAAACCAAGCCAAGGCAAAGGTGGGTCACAAGGTAGCACCTGAAGGTAAAAGGACATTAATAGGCAGTTCATGAGACAGTCAGTTAAATCCTGAAAGGCTGCTTCCGATAACAGAATGGAGCCCCGAAAAGCCTGGCGACTGGAGGGTTATTAGAGGGGAATTGATCAGTGATTTACATCAGATTTTGGATAAAGAAACATTACATGAAAGGACAGGGGGTCTCTCAGAAAAGCAATCTGGTCCAGTTGCTCACAGGAAGGGAAGGAGGAATTGGTCGGTTTGGGTGGCAGAGCAAGGACTTGGATGGGTCCTCTGGAAGCACTGCATCTTGATATATTAAGAAAATTTGTCATATCTCAACAAACTAATAAAGGTTGTCTGAGGTTCTTGTTCTGAAACATCGACTCTTATTCCCCTTACTTCAGAAAAGCTGCCCTCATCTAACGGAGTAGATATATGTATAGCAGTTTACAGAGTAGATCTCTGTTCTCTCGGGCCCTAGAATCTGTTCAGCAGGATGCACAGATTGGAGAACAGAAGCAGGCAGAACAGATATGATGGTTTCAGAGTCCTGGGGGCATACCCGGAAGAACTAGAAGCAATGCAGCCCCCGAAGGTGTAGATTCAACGGACTCCTATAGAACCCTGGGTCCTCTGCCTCCTGACTGACAAGATAGTCAGCACAGGGTCCGGTCGTGAACTGTGCTGTAGTACACAACAGGGACCACAGTGACCAGCTGACAGGAAAAAGAGATAAGAGGTAACAGGCCACATTTTTTCAGCCCTAGAGCAGGATAGGAGCAACTTGCTAGAAAGCCAGCAAAAGTGGAGAGAGAAAAATAAAAGGCTATTTTTTTTTTTTAATTTCCTCCAAAGAAATTTTCCCCATAGAAACAACAAAATATCTTTTTGTAGAAGAATAGAAAGAGGATGCTATCAAGCTTGTTGAGCATCAAGACCTATCAAGCTGGTAAACCAATCCGATTTTGACCTAAGACAAGAGGCGGGTTTCTGTGCAGCCAGAAGCAGGGTCTGGGGTGCTGGTTGCATGCAATAATGCACGTTATCTTTTTGCGCAATATTTCGCAATCACATCACATGCTATTTGCAAGAAAATGGTGATCACATGCACTACAAAAACTAATGCACTGAGTTTTCACACTAACAGAAAGCAATCTTGAGAGAAAATGCGCAAGGTGGCCAAGCCCTTAATGTCTTTTTAGTGCACCAATGTGCCCTCCTGCTCGTTTTTTCTTGTCTGGAGTTGGTGGTGTGACATGGAATAAGAAAGCCATTTGTAGCAGTCCATGCACTAATGTCCTTGTCCTACCACCTTTTTTTCTAAGAATACACTGTGATGCATGGATATATACATAGTGGTGAAACACTAATCATGGTAAACACTTCTGCCATGCACACACAAAAAAGCTAATCCATTCTCTTTTAAATTCCAAATGGCTTAACTTATTGGTTGCAATCCATAAGGTAAGTTCTATGGCTAAATAAGGTTCTCATTCATCCAGGTCATGGTATATCCAACAGATATACCATGACCTGGATGAATGAGAACCTTCACAGCAATTAGAGGAGCTTTAGCATGCAGTTTTAGAGAACATAGGTAAAGTCCTTACAAAACATACATTAATGCATACTGTTCCCCTTTTATTTGTTGTGGTCCACATCAATAATTATGGATTTAAATAATAAAAACTCTATTTTGTAATAAAAGAAGAAATAAGAACAAAAGTAAAAAAAATAAAAGTTAAAATGTTCAATGTCTCCCTGTAGCTACAATGAGTAACTCACATGATATCAAGCACAGAATCACAGCGGATAATTTTGTGTGAGATGTCTACCAAGAGAAAGAGCCCCCCATCCGTTTTACGTATACTTGCTGCATAGCCTGGCCACACCTGCAGTCTGAAAAAGAAAGAAGTTTTATATGAGGCCTTTCCATAACACTAGTGGTATTTACAGCTGCCCTGCTCACCTATACTGCTGCAGGATTGTGGGACTTGATGGATCATAAAAATTTCTCCCAACAAGTTTCAGATCAAGAACTTTGAACACCCTGTAAAGCAAAGAAACTTGGTACACTTAACAAAAAAAAGGGAATTTCATAAAATGTGAAGTTTACATGGGGTGTTTACACACGAACATTTTTTCCCAAACTGACCACCCGGTGTGATATTTCATTAAATTGGGTCGAAAAAACAACCAGAATATTTCACAGCATCCAACATTGGGATCAGCCATGTGGGAAAATGAACTTTTTTTCTTTCTTTCCATGTGTTCTATAATTCCCCACAACCCCAGAGTGTCTTCACTTTTTTCAGATACCCTCTCTGTCCTGAGATACACCAGTTAGAAGAATACGTGATTGCATTTCCTCTACTCTACTTGGACTGTCAATCAAATCCCTGTGACGTCTGTGTATTCAATTAGATCAACTGGACTTGAAATGTAGTTCTTGAAGACGTTTCGCTAGTCATCCGACTGGCTTTCTCAATATTCTGAATTGAGAAAGCCAGTCGATGACTAGCGAAACGTCTTCAAGAACTACATTTCAAGTCCAGTTGATCTAATTGAATACAACAGACATACCATGACCTGGATGAATGAGAACCTTCACAAGCAAATCCCTGTGACGTGATCCCCCCTCCCTGCTCTGTAATAAACATAGAGATAAGAGGTTAGCAGGGGAGAGAGGGAGCTTTGATGGTAGATAAAAGGCTGCATTTGACCCCCCTTCTTAATAGCTTTCACTGATTGATGATGGGTCACAAAGTGAGAGATCGTAAACTGTACTGTTCTCCTTCTTCCTCCTGTGTCTCCAGGACAGCTCTTTCTATTGGCCACTGTGCGTGGGTGTGTTTTTCAGGAGTTGAACTTTTAACTCTACTGCACATGAGAAGCTTGTCGGTTAGCCGAAGTTGAGACATGGAGGAGGTAACAGAGGGGAGGGGAGTGCTGCACACAGATCTGACACCATGGTTAAACAGAGTCACTGACATAGATAGGATTAAGGCAGCACAGAGTACATGAATTTAACTTTGCAAAGGGGCAATGTGTTTTTTTCACTATAGATGCCCTTTAACAAATTGAATAGGCAGGTTCCACTTGAATTCCCACCACACAATCTACCGATCGGTTTCTCAATCGATAGTCGGAAATACCAGGCCACGTTTGTCCCTTGTGTAAACAGCCTTAAATGGACAAAATACTCGCTGAGAAACTGACAGCTCTCTGGCTCCTCCCTGTTAGCATCCCAGACAAAAGTGAGCATATGTTAATGGAGGGAAGGGCAGACTGGGGGAGGAGCCAGAAAACTGTCAATTACTTTATGAGCACATGATTTGTATACTACAATAAAGCAAAGAGACGTGTTTCAGATTCCTTACCTCTTCATGACTACGTTGTAGAAAGTAATGCACAAGTCTGAACTGGGATCCAGAACTTTTGTCATTTGTATTGTGATTTTTATCTTTTGCCCATCTGTTCGACGCTCACTCTCCAGCTCAATGGTCTAGTGGTGACAAACACAACACAAATTGCAATTGTAAAAACAAAATATGCAATAAATGGCACTAAAACGAGATCACCGGCATTGTTTTTTTTCCTCTCCTGTCCTTTAATTTTTCATTAAAAAGATTTTCCACTTTTTTTTTTAAACTCGTTTTTATTTTTAATAGACTATTTACACGTTGTCTGTTATGTCTTATCATCTTAATTACATTTTATATGTCCAGTACATTGATTTTCAACTTTTTCAATAAAATTCCTGAAGAAAGTTGAAAACAGAAATGACTAAAAGGATATATCACTCACTATATGTCAGGCCTCCAGATGTTAGAAAACTAAAACCCCTTTTCATTCTTTGCCTTCTGCAGTTTAAAGTTGTATTTTCTACTACGTGGTATCTACAATAAGATCAAGCAGTGCCAATAAAGGAAGATGTAAGAATGTAAAGGAGAGTCAACTAAGTATAGGTTAACCTATTTACCACAGGTTAGCATGCAGCCACCACTAGAGATTCAATATCCTGTTATGGACTTTTTTGGGCGTCAAGCAGAGGGTTAAGTCCCTTTCAGGATTTAACCAGAGCCACAGCCACGATACTGGATTGCCCAGAGCCAATCAATTGAAGCCCTAAGTAAATCCGCACACAAGCAACTCGGCAGTCCTGCACAAACATGGTAGACTAGTGAAATATAGGTCCTTTTTATATAGCGCACAAAATCTCATTTGTTATCGGCACAGAAGATATATTTTTGCACACACAGTCTGTAATGTATTCGGGGAAATATTGGCAGTAACTAACATGGTACAAGCACTCACCAAACTTTAATGACATCTTATTTTATCTTTAAAAACCTTTATATAGAATTTGTTTTTTGAAGCAAAATGTTCAGACTTTGTACTTCTGCATTTAATTCCTATGTATTCAGAACATGAATTTCTAGATATTAGACCAACATTTATAGATTTGTTCTGAAATCTGCAATTGAAATAAAGGTCGCTATTATAAACCTGTGAATCCTTTTTCATTTTTAAAAGTTGCTTTGGTACAGGTAAATTTCTTGATTACCATGCAATGTACTGATAAAAGACAACGCTACAAAGTAGTACTGTTTTGGAAAGTTAATTTCAGGCTCAAAAATGCCCTTTACTTGCGCTTTTATTAACAAAAGATTTTTTTTTTTTAAACTAAAGTTTATCGATACAATAATACAACAGTACTGTGATACAGTAGGCTAAGTGTCAATGCCTTGATACTATAAAGTAACATTTGCACATTACAAGTATGGTTACATTTTATATTCATATTTGTATAATTATATTCTAACAACTGAAACTGGGGAATTCAGGGTCGCCATTGGAAAAGTAAATAAGTAGTACAGAAAGTATGCCACATTAATTACAATACCTGACCATCATATACAGTATAATCTTAAATGAGTTATGAACATATGCAAAGGGGCACATCAGAGTCTTTGTAATAGTTAAGCCACCACAGTGCTTCAGATTCCAATTGCAGTGGAGCCAATTTACTAAAACCAGGGGCCCTATAATTTGTTAAATTTATCTATCCCTTTATACAATGGTGGTGCTGGAGGTTACCATGGACTTCCATTGAGTGACAGTGGGTACATTTGGGGACTTTCAATTTAATAAGTGCCTTTCTTGCAGAAATGTGAGGTGAGGTCTGGACCAGTTTTCCTCTATATTTAAGCCGAGTAGACAAACTGCGAGGTCTAGTAGTAATGGTTGATGGCGAATTTCAGTTTGTATATTAGTAATCTGACTCCCGTATTCCTGTATTAAGGACCATATAAGGTGCCAAAATTCGTCTGAGGTGGTGTGACGCTTGGGACATTTTGGTTAGTATCTGGGGGATATTCGGACAAATAAGGCAAGATACCTTCTGTTATAAGAAGGATCTACTTTGGTAATTTAGTGGGAACTAATTACCAAATTATTTTTAGTTCAAGGTCTGGAGAAATGGCAGTTGCATGGATGAATGGTACTTCAGATTCAATACATTTAGGTACCGATCTGAAAATTCCAGCCTATTTTCATTCAGACAGAAATATTAGAAACATTTTTGGTAATTAGAAATAAATACAATAAACGTTTGAAATAACCAGTTTACGATCAAACATCGAAATTCTGGCAAAATTAGGATTAGGAAAAGTAAACTAACGTTGAACTTAGCAATTGTACAATTTTCACACCCAAATATCACTTGATGAGGCCTATAAATATAAGAATTATTAATTTTGTGTCCTCAGTTTAAAATCATCAGGAGATAGTGTTTCAGCTGAATTTAAACATAAGGAATTTAGCCCTAGTGGAATCCAAAAAACATGATATACCTGATCAAGTTTTATAGGAAGATAAAGTATGGAGCCATCAAATGCAGTCACCTGTCCAGTCACAGAGCGGTGATCCTTCAACATGCCAAAACGCATACTCCGACACTCTATATTGGGACTGAGAAAGGAAATGAGAGGATGAAGAGATTGTACAGAATACAGCAAATTGTAGTCAAATACCTAAACTAATCTAACGCGAGAATATAAAAAGGTTCTTTTCCTACGGGGACCAGGAACACTAGGAAATCTTTAGTCTCCATGAGTCTTCCCGAATTGACTATTGAGAGCCTTGAGATCCGGAGTATTGAAAAGAATTTTAAGTAAAACATCAAAAATATTTGGTCAGACAACAATATCAATAACAATATCAAGGGACTCTGGAGACAAAGAAACACGATGGCTGAAAAGAAACAAACTTAATGTGGTAGACAAAAAAAATGAAGTCTAGGGCTCAAAAATCTGTGGTGGAAAAAGTTTATGCCTCACTAAATAAGCAAATACTCCCATTGCCGAGCAATGCCATGCTGTTTTGTGTTTGTCTCCAGAAGTTAAAAGGTCTTGTGTGCTTACTGGACTAGAAGGACCAGTGTCAATGTCTCTGATGGTTTGTGTAGAAAAGAAATAAATATTCCATCATAGGCTTTGGAGAGGATTGAAAGGTACCAAAGGCAACAGATTTAAAGGGGAACTGTAGTCTCCAAACAAGTTAAGTTTAAATTAAAGACCAGTTTCCCACCTTTAAAACGAGCCATCAACCACCTCTTTACGTGCTCCACAGCAAGATATACAAAAATGACTGACCAGAAAGTTAATGGGTGGGAGGCCGACTTGTGACATTCCTGAGGCTTCTCCTGCACAGTGCTGCCGGTGAGCACAGCCTCAGACTCCCTCAGTGTGTGAGGGAGACAGGAAGTCCCTCCTCCTCTCTGCTGTGTGAAGTCCTGACAGAGAAGGTAAGGGAATCTACAGCCCTACTCTTTCACTGTGTGAAAACAGCCTTTTCAGGCAGAGTTCTCACTCTGACTGAAAAGGCTGATTCCACAGAGTTTTCTGTGGGGGGGGGGGGTCCTGAGTAACCCACGGCACCCGCGAGTGGGCGGGGCCAGGACACCCACGAGTGGGCGGGACCATGTCACCCGCAAGTGGGCAGGGCCACATGGGGCTGTAAGATAATGGGCCATGGGGTCCTGCAACTGGAGGGACCATGGGGTCCATGAGTGGGAGGAGGAGACACAGGACAGATTGGCTGACAGTTTCAGAGAAGGAAGTGCAGGGAACCTGGTGATGCTGCTGCCATATCACACACAAAAATGTAAATACCTTCAAAACTATGCAAAATAAACAATGGAAATAAATTGCAAAAATTCTCAGGGGAGCAATTCCTATAAATTTACCTAAAGTCATTTTTGGACCACTGTTCCCCTTTAAATTGAGGAGGTAATCTTCAAAAAGAGAGGATGAAGACAGCCAAAAAGGCACAAGAAGCCCTTGAGGGCCTCACATCTATTATTGCAGATGGAAGAAACCAACTTGGAGAAGGAGACCTAGCCCAGTTTGTTTTGGACTACGAGGAAAGACCCTTGATGAGGATTCTTGAGAGAATCAATGAACAGTCTAATTCCAGGTGACCAGAATGAACATCAGGCAACTTTTTTGGAACACTGGGCATAACCTTTTGTTTGTAGTTCACTTGCAACACAATCACTACAAGATTCTAATTTGGATGCAATTTCAGCACAACTATTTCTCATTAGCTTTATCGATAGATAACTGGAAATGTGGTAACTGGGGTAAAGAATAACCATCTGGCAAATAAATCAGTGTTTGGCGAATGCCAGGCCCGGATTTACCATTAGGCACACACCTAGGGACACCTGTGGTTGTTGTGGCAGCTTTCAATCTCCCCCACCAATAAACCCCCTATTTTCTTTCCAAAAAAAGAGGAAATAGGGTGTGGCTGTGCTTAGCGGTGGGGCTAACGGCACCAGGCTTTTTGTGCCTACAGGCTCCTGAGGTGTGAATATGCCCCTGGTGAATGCTATAAGTTGCTAGTGTGCAAAATCAGCCCAACCCCCCTCCCCCCTTTTTGTATATGTTGTGTGGGGAGAGGGGTTGGGCTGATTTTAGTAGTATATTCAATAAAGGTATGGTTTTATAGTACACGCGGATGTCTTTCTGCAATGACTTGACCATAGAAGTAGTAATTGATCAGTAGCACTAGCACAAGAGCCGCTCCATTTCTAGATTGTCCCGACATATATGCACAGTGCTATTTGGGGTCCCGTTTCATGCTCATCTGTCTATGGAGATGATTTAAGTTTGTGGTATATGAGGTGGGGGACCTCTGCACTACTTGGAGGTTTAAGTAAGATGTATTATGGGATGTAACTATACAGGTGCTGTTCCCCATATAATGACTAAGCACAGAAAGGTATGTAGGGCACATCTGTGTATGGGGCCGTGTATTGGACTTTCTAAGGGGCTGTGTATGGGACTTTCTATGGGGCTGTGTATGGGACTTTCTATGGGGCATGTGTCAGACTTCTATGGGGGCAGTGTGTCAGACTTTCTATGGGCTGTGTATCGGACTTTCTATGGGGCTGTGTATCGGACTTTCTATGGGGCTGTGTATCGGACTTTCTATGGGGCTGTGTATCGGACTTTCTATGGGGCTGTGTATCGGACTTTCTATAGGACTGTCTGGGAACTATGGGGCTGCCTATGTGAGAAAGTCAACCCTCGGTTTATACTTGAGTCAAGCAGTTTTCCTAGTTTATCAGTTAAAAGCAAGTGCCTTGGTTTATATTCGGGACAGTTTATACTCAAGTATATATAACTGGCCTCTACAGAGCCCACACATGGTGCCAAGTGCACCTCCATATTTTTGGCCATATAACAAAATGGCGTACAAAAAACAGAGGAGCAGGTACATTAAGGTTGACTTACGTAAAAGTCACATGATACTGATAAACAGCTTCATTCTTGAAATTAATCTTAATGAGGTTCAGTCCAAGTGGGCATGTGATACCTTTACATCCCTGCTTAGGTAATGGCTCCCTGTATTGTAAAAAAAAAAAAAAAAAAAAAAAAAAAAAAGCAAAGCAAAAATGACAACATATGATGTTCTAATTACTCTAATGCACAAACTAATGTGCTACAGTAGATATAAAAAGCAAACAAAAAAACAAGCGTACAATCCTTACCAGCAATTCACATTCATTCATAAAATAAGTTGCTTTTCTAAATGATTCACTGACAAAAGTGCAGCATTATAGAAACATAGTAACATAGTAATTGAGGTTGAATAAAGACATACATTCATCAGAGCCAACCTTTTCACCCTCTTTTCTAACCCTACCTAACAGTTGATCCAAAGGCAAAAAAACCCAGCTACATGTAAATGGGGGGAAAATTTCTTCCAGACTCCGAATGGCAAAGCATCGGAAAGCATCCCTGGATCAACCACTACAATATGTGTTGATACCAGTAATTCTCTATATTTTTTTGTTTTAGAAACTTATCAAGCCAATTTAAAAGCTATTCAATGAACTTGCAATTACCACATCTGCTGGAAGACAGTTCCACAGTTTCACCGTTCTCAATGTAAAGAAACCTTTCCTACCTGAAAATGAAACTTTTCTTCCAATCTTAAAGGATGTCCATGTGTCCGATTAGTAAAAAATGCTCCAGTGAGCTTACTGTATATAGCCCATTAATATATTTGTATAAAGTGATCATAGCCCCACGCAAACGTCGCTTCTCAAATGTAAACAGCCCTAACTTGTCTAAACTGCCTGCATAGTCAAGCCTCTCCATTCCCTTTATTATTTTAGTTTCCCTTCTCTGAACTGCTTCCATTTCCAAAATGTCCCTTTTGTATATGGGATTCCAAAACTGCACCGCATATTCAAAATGAGGGCTTACCAGTGCCTTGTAAAGAGGGAGAATAATATTTTTCTATCTTGAATCTATTCCCCTTTATACAAGACATTATCTTGCTAGTTGTAGCTGTTGCTGCCTGGCATTGTTTGCTACAGCTAAAGGTTCGTACACACGTGCGATCGTGGGTCCCGACCCGCAACACACGATGTGTGCGAACGTTCATTTTGGCCGATAATCGGCCCGCGTGTAGGCCCTTTATAGTCTGAAACGGTCGTTAGGCCGGGGATCGCTGCCTGAACAACTGCCCGTTTCGGTGCATAAAGTGCCCATACACGGGCTGATTATGGCCCGAAACGAACGTTCGTACACATCGAGCATCACGGGTAGGGAAGTGTGTACGAACCTTAAGTCAGTTATCTGCTAGAACCCCCAAATCTTTAACCATTAGAGATTTATTTAACAGAGTTCTTTATGGTGTAGGTAGCACAAGGATTGTTAAACCCCAAATGCATCACCTTTTATCAGCATTGAAACTCATCTGCCATTTTGCTGCCCATTTTGATCATCTATCTAGGTCTGCTTGCAGCAATTGCACACCATTTTTGAGGTTTACAAAGCTCTACATAGTTTAATGTGATCTGTAAACACAGAGACCATGCTCTTCTAAGTCATTTTTAAACAGATTAAAAAGAAGTTGTCCCAGTACAGAACCCTGAGGCACTCCGCTTATAACTTTAGCACACATAGATGTAGCTCCATTGACCACCACTCATTAAAGCATTATAAGGAGATTTTGTTACCTGTGAGGAGTGGCTCCTGTTTCTGCACAACAACGCAAAATAAGACTACGGGTCCATCGGGCTAGGGTCTGAGAAACTGCTCTGGAGCCCCTCTGGGGACCCGCCAAGAGAACGAACAGAACCTTGGGTGAACGGACAATCTCCTGATTCAGATGGAAAGATAATATGATGGAGAGATGATACGACCTTGGGCAAAAATGCCGGATGGGGGCGGAGGATAGCTTTATCCTTGTGAAGAGTGAGCCATGACTGTTCTATGGAGAGCCGTACAGATCTGATGCTCTCCGAATTGAAGAGATAGCGAGTAAAAAGGGAATCTTCCAGGATAGCAGAGAGAGAGATATATAGCTGCTAGTGGTTCAAATGGAGGGCCCTGAAGCACCTGAAGAACTAGAGAGGTCTCATGGTTGGACCGATTGTCTGCGAGGCATTCGAAGGTTAGCCACCCCTTGCAGAAAATTTTAGACATCATCTGGCCAGGACAAAGGTTTGAGCCAGAAAACCTCAAGAGACTGCCCCATATACAAATACATTTTGGAAGACGTTGGTTTTCATGTGGCTAACATCATTGGGATGACTGAAGATGGAATACCCCTCTTCCTTAAAATGGAAGATTCAATTGCGTCTTTGAACAAGGCCCTTCTTGGCCACCGAGGATTATGAGGATTGTTGGAGACTTTTCCATTTGATCTTTTTGATTATGCGAGGATTCATGGCTATTGGAGGGAAGGCGTATACTAACCTGAATCTCCATGAAGCTACCAGCGTATCTACCAGGTGTGCCTGAGGATCCCGTGTTCTCGACAGAAGTGGGGGACCTTGGGATTGTGACGCAACGCCATGTTGTCTATCCCTGGAGTTCCCCAACAAATAATCAAGGCCATGAAGACCTCCTGGTGGAGAGATCATTCCCCCTGGTCAGAGTGTGTTGGCTGAGGAAGTCTCCTTCCACATTCTAAATCCCGGTGATAAAGATTGCCAATATGGGATTGAGTGTTTTGCCCAAGAAAGGATGCAATGGGATTCTTCCATCGCCATGTCGCTCCGCCTGCCCCCTTGGTGATTGAAATATGCCACCGCCGTGGCATTGTCCCACTGAATTCTGACAAATTTGTTTTTCAGGGCATTGGACCAGTGAGAAATAGCCAGAAATATTGCTTGTGGTTCTAGTATGTTGATTGGGAGGCGAGATTCCTCCGTGGGACCATGTTCCTTGTGTCGCCTGTGACCCATACACTGCGCCAATCCGGACAGACTCACGTCTGTTGAGATCACTGTCCAATAAGGGAGACAGAGGGTGTTCCCTTTCTGAAGATTGGTGTCTGTTGTCCAACATACTAGGGAGCGTTTTACCGGGAGTGGGAGGGTCATTCTGGAATCTAGAGAGTCCAATGACCTGTTCCATACTGATAGTATGTGGCATTGGAGAGGCCGCAAGTGAAACATTGCATATGGGGACTGCGTCGATGGTTGACACTGTCTTACCTACCAGCCTCATTGCTTGGAGAACAGATATTAGAGGGGCTGAAATTGCTTGGAGGTCTAGACCCTTGTTAGTTTTTTTTTTTTTTTTTGGGGGGGGGGGGAATATCAGTTGCAATGAAGAGTCGAACAACATGCCCAAAAATGTCATGCAGGGGCTGGGGGGATGACTTGTGTGGGTTGATTATCCAGCCAAAAGAGGCTAGGGTTTGAGAACATGATTTGACATGTGATACGGCCAGAAGGAAAGAGATTACTTTGATAAATAGATCGTCCATATATGGGAGGAAGAAAATTATTTAGAGGCAAATAAAAGCTGCCTGGCAGGCCATCACTTTGTTGAAGACGCGGGGAGCCGAGGCAAGACCGAACGGTAGAGCCATGAACTGATAATGGAGGGTTCCTACAGCAAACATGAAGAAGCGGTGGTGGCCCTGCCAGATGGGACATGAAGATAGGCGTACTGTATGTCGAGGGATGCTATAAAGTCTCCTGGTTCTATGGCTAAAATGACGGACTGTAGGGATTCCATTTTGAAGTGGGATTTCTTTACGTCCTGTTTTAGTTCCTTCAGATCTAAGACCAGGCAGAGGGAACTATTCATTTTGGGACTAGGAAAAGGTTGGAATAAAAACCCTGAAATCTGAGGGTCGAAGGCACTGGTTATCACTTTTGCCATTAGTAGCACGGTTATGGCTCATTGGAGAGCCTTGTGTTTGGTTGGAGATTTGGGAAGATTGGAGTGGAAGAAGCAGTTTGGAGGAAGGGAGGAGAATTCAATGCGATATCTGGGAGATAAAGTTTTGAGTCTTGACGTCTGTGAAAGGAGAGTTCCATGCCTGTCGAAAGAATCGCAGACGTCCTCCCACCCATTAGGTGGGAAGGTAGTCATGCAGATTTGGGTTTGTTTTGCCCCCTGGACGAAAGGATTACAATCCCCAATCCCTGTCTATTTTAGGGGAAGAAAGGTGCTTTTCCCCCCCCGTTGCCTGAGAAAATATCTTTTCTAACTCAGGGCTAGATAGTTGTCCTCCTGAGAATAGGAGACTGGCGAGAGCCTTTTTTGAAGCGTGATCAGCCGCCCATGCTTAGCCATAAAACCCTGCGGGTTGCTGTTACGGAGGCGGAAGATCTAGCAATTAATTTGCTGGATTCTAATGCTGCGTCCCCAATATATACTGCTGCATCTGATAAATAATGGATGATCTCTAACAAGTGGGCCTTGGCCGGATCAGGCAAGAGTTCCTGGTATAATTGGTTAAGCCATACCTCCATCGCCTTGGCTACCCAGGCTGAAGCGAAGGTGGGGCGTAAAGCAGCCCCTGATGCAGAATGATATATTTAGGAAGGCCTCAATGCGGCGCTCATTTTGATCTTTAAAGGTTGCTGTTTCAGAGAGAGGATAGTCGTGGCTCTGGAAAGACGAGCTACTGGAGGATCGACAATGGGGGGGGGGGGTTTGACCATCTTTCTAAATCCGATTTGGAAATGGGAACACGATGTTGAAGTGGCAGGATTGTTGTGGGCGACGTTCCGGAGTGGACCATTCTTGCAGAGTGACCCTATCCAAAAGACGGGAACTGTACTGAGGATTTCTTAGCTCGGGAGAATAGGTTCTTGGAGGGATACTCCTGGGACTCTGGGCCCTGGATATTTAGACCTTATTAGTGAGTTGACAGCTTCCGCTGTGAAGGTTGTACGAGACTCCTGTTCTGGAGTGTCGTTATCTACCTCACCCTCCTCAGGAATGTCGTCCTCCTCCTAAGTTGAATCCTCGTCCGCGAAGGAAGAGATAGGTTCCTGCGTTCTAGAGGGTCTGGTATCCCTGTCAGTAGTCACTAGCTGTTCGGATTGAAGGACCTGTGAGATAGAAGCAGACAGAGAGGATATAAAAGAGGCTATGGATTTAGCCCATGTTGGTTCCCACTCCTGAGGAGCTACATTTTGAGCAGAGCCTGCTGATGAAGTTTTAACTGACTCACAGATAGCTCTTGCCTAGTCGGGTTCTTGGCCAGCTGTACTAGAGATAGCAGGAGGAGGATCATGGGTAGCTGTGCAGGACGCACACCTTGGGCCTGATTGACCCGAGGGTAATTTTGTCTGACAGGCCACACAAACGTATGATGTTGCGACTGGGTTTTTATTTTCCTTGGGGCAGGAAGGGAGGTCCCTTTGCTGGCCATTGGTTATAAGGAAATGGGAGAGGAGAGAAATAACAGATCTCTATGTAATGTGGGGGTTTTTTGGCAAGGAAGAGGAGGGAAAGGCAGAAGCCCTAGGCCTAAGGGAGGTAGAGATTGAGGCTTCTGGATAGAAAGTTTAACAATGTTTCACAGTGAGGGCAAGTTTGTAATCACAGCCAAACTGTAAGAGGCACAGACTGTTCTTACTATTCACTTATTGAACCAGCCACCTTCAAACATAGCTTATACGACATTACCACTAAGCTACAGCAGCCAATAGATAGAGTAGCCTGACTACCTACTAGGTAAAAAAGGGGAAGCAGGACCAGTAAGGGGGAGGGCAGGGGAGCAACTGAATAGAGGCGAGATCCGTGCGGTCGAGCGGGAGCAGGAACCGGAAGTCCCGCCCCCGCAATGCACGCCAAATGGGGAAAAGCTGTTCCCACCAGCAAATGGGAGCTCCTGCCCTTTTCACGAGGACCCAGGGGCCTTACCAGAGGTGTCTTGGTGAGTGCCTGTTCTGGATCATGGAGCCTAGGATCAGCAGTGACATTAGGACTGCTGAGAGCCATGGTGTCACCCAGTATTTGCTTGGGAGGTGTTCCTGCTCCATGTCGGCGATCCATGTCGGTTGTATGTTCCTGTATGAGGTAGGAACCAGCAATGCTAGGAGAGGGTAGTAGGGCCTCTGCTGCGTGAGTGTTGTTGGAGAAAAGCTGGAAGGGAGAAGAATCCAGCTGTTTCCATATCCTTTTCTGTAAACACAGAGGGAGAGTAGTCCTGAGCAGACACTTGAAAAACTGAAGCAGGCTGCTGGTGCTCTAGAATATAAGGTAGGGGGAGGAGCACCAGAGCCCGTGAAAGTTTAAATTTTTATATTGTCCGCTCCTGGAGGTGGAGTACTTAACCCCTGCTGTGCCTGGATCCCCCAAGGCTGAAAGACAAAGAAACATTTTTCGCTACACAACAAAATCACATACTGCAGATAACGGCACCTTATTATTATTATAGTTGCTAAAAACTGAATATACCTTCATGAGAGAGGGGTAAAGTTTAACGAGCAAAATCTACTTATAACCCGAGTCTCTTTACCACATTTTGAAAGTTTTTTGAAGCAGTTTGGAAATCTGTTCTATTTTTAAAGGAAAAAAACACTACACTGTGTGCCTTTAAAATCCTTGGTATTCTGACAGTTGCTTCACACATTGCTTTTGCATCCTTTAAAGTATATAAAACAAAGTGAAACAAATCCATTGAATCCTTTACATTTAATCTGTGATGTCTAGGTTTATTCAAGTAGCACTAAAACACAGGCAATGCATTTAACTTATTTAAAGCTTTGCCAATAGTCTATAAAATAAGTATACACAATTAGTTATGTAATTGATGCCATCTTTGATTTATGCCTAGTTTTAAAATAGCTTCCAAGTTGTCTAGAGACAACCATTTTACCATTTTTAAAGGTAAGTCTAGGACAGCTGAGAAATGTTTTACCTTGATAAAAGGATAGTAGTTAAAATAGTTAAAGAGCATGTCCACTCATAATGAGAAAAAATGTACACAGCTACAGTTATCTCAGAACTTCAATTGGTTCTGCGGAACGAAATTCAGCCTAATCAGGGATCTGGATATGCAGTATTAAGTAAACCACCTCCAGGAGGGGACACTTAGAGGTTAAAAAAGAGGCTCCAATTCTCCTCCCTCCTACCTCATATCCTGTGCACCGGAAGCCTCCCTCAGTTTCTAAGTGTCTGCTTCAGAAGTCAGACTCTACATGCATGTCCAGTATTGGAATCGGATTCCCAGCCTGCAACGATTTTTGTTTGGCACGAGAGCAAGATCTCCCTACTCGTGAGTGCGGAGGAGGTCCACGTATAGCACTGTAACAGCTATTTGCACGGTTGTTCCCTCTTTTCTGTGTATAGCTGTATGCTACTCTTGTTTGTCCCTTTCCCTCTGGGAACTGCCTGTGCCTATTTCTGTTGGGAATTGTTCCCAGCCTGCTGGTGTATCTCTACTGAAGGTCTATTTTTTATTATTTATATAAAAAAAAATATACATTTTTTTCTTTTTTCCTTCTTTCTATCGCCATGTCTTCTTAGGAGGCGTCCCCACCCCGCTCCAAGGCCGCTAAAAGGGCCTTCAGTTAATGTTTATAAATGCAATGCTTGTGAGCGCAAGTTGCCAACCGGCCTCTCTGCTCCACTGTGCGACTAATGCAGTGCATCCTGTGACCCTCTCCCCCCTCAGAGCCGTTGCATGAACCCGAATGGGCCAAAACCCTGCAGGAATCCTTTGACTCCCTTAGAAATCTGGCTATAGGGTCTGCAGTGCTCTCGGCTCCTCAGGGACCCCCTTTGTAGTCTGAACCAGCCTCGGCAAAATCCCTGGCATCATCAATGTCGCCAATCTCTGACACTCTCTGCCAGGCCCTCCAGTCGAAGTCATCAGCAGGCACTGACCTGGGTCTAGCTAGGCAAACCGGATATTCTGCAGAGGACGTTACTTTCCAGTCTACTCCCTCAACCCTTTACGGAGAGAATGAGTTGTCTGAAGAAGGTGAACTTGAATCAGAAGTTGTTGAAATGGAGTATCAATCTACCTCGACGACAGAGTCGGTTGAGTTCCTGATTAAGTATTACAGGCCCTTAACATCAAGGATCTTGAGGCACCTACAGAGACATCAAAGCCCTTGTTTGGACATCTAAAGAGGAACGCTTCTTGCTTTCTGATAATTTTTCAGGAATGGTCAGCCTCCGGGAAGACATCTTACTTACACCACACTTCAGTTCCGGAATACGTTCCCTTTTCCTAAGGGGACATAGATCGCTGGTCGTCATCTCTTGTGGTGGATCCCCCTGCAACTCTGGTGTCCAGAGCTAACACTGTCCCTCTGATCGAGGCCACTACGTTCAGGGATGCAACGTATTGTAAAATGAATGTTCTATTAAGGATCCCCTTTTTGGTGGCTAGAGCAGCTTTGCTCCCCACCTTTGAGGTGGCCTGGGTAAATCAACTTTACGAGGAATGTCAAGAAGCCTTGCTGGATGTCATTCAGCAACAGTCGGATGCAGTCATTTACCTAGGTTACCCTGCCCTGGAGTCGGGAAGATTGATAGCTCGCTCCTCAGTGGCAACCATCGGGGCAAGGCATACACTCTGTATAAAGTCATGGGCAACCGACCCAGCCTCCAAAAAAGCCCTGACAAACATCATTTTAGGAGGGGTTTGTTGTTTGGTCCAGAACTAGATAAAATAGCAGCTCAGGCTACAGGAGGCAAAAATACCTCACTCCCACAAAATCACCCTCGTAGAGATTTACCTTTTAGGTGGCCGATCTCCTTTTGCCCTTTTCATGCCTCCAGACCTCAACAGGACTCCCAACCTGACTACCCCCCCTCCCCTATCTCTGGTGGGAGGCCGTCTACGCTTTTTCCACAAACAATGGGTACTTCCTTCCACGGATTCTTGGGCACTAAATGTGATTTTTCAAGGGTACAAGATTTTCTTTCCCTTCTTCACTCTCGCTTCTTTCATTCCAAGGTGCCAGTGTCGAAAAGCCTTGACGTGGCGTATCTGAACCACCAGGCTCTGGTGGAAACTTTCCTCCAGGGGGTGGCTCACTTGCATCCCCTTAGACACTCGCTGGATCAAGCCTTGAGATCTCTGCAGTCTGCTCCTTTCGAGTCCCTGGATTCTGTATCTTTTAACTTCTCTCTCTTGGAAAACTTTTTTTCTGCTGGCCATTTCTTCTATTCAGAGATCTTCCAAGTTGTCTCTGGCTGTCAGTCTAGACCATTTCATTCTTCAGGAGGATGAGGAGATTCTTCGTCCGCACCTTTCTTTCCTACTCAAGGTGGGTCTCCTTTCACCTTAATAATAACATTGTGGTTCCAGCTTTGTTTCCTCACCCGTCCTCTTCTAAAGAGAACAAACTTCATTGTCTGGACGTTGTCTGAGCTCTCATGGTCTACTTAGCCCGGACTCAGGTTTTCCGTTCCTCTCAGGCTGTTTGTTCTCCTAACTGGGCCCAGGTGAGGGACTAGAGCTTTGCCGCACGATGGATATGTTCTGTAATTTTCCAGTGCTATGAGATTACAGGAACTGCTCCTCCCAAGCAGATTGCAGCCCACTCTACTCGGGCTTTGGGTGCTTCATGGGCACTTGTAAAGAAGCTTCAGTGGACCAGATTTGTCAGGCGGCCACCTGGTCTTCTATCAACAAGTTCAGAAAGTTTTACAGATTTCCCGTTGTGGCTTCTTCAGAGGTCCCTCTAGGGAGATCTGTTTTACAAGCAGCGGAGGTGTAGTTAGTTACTAGTGCCCTCCCTTAATGATGAGTGGGACCCAGGCACGACCCTCCCAGTTTGGCTACTTGCCTGTTGCTTATGTGTGTTTTTATTACTTTTTTTCCCACTCCTCAGAGTGGCCCACAGCACCAGCGAGTGGGCCCCACATGGGGCTGTAAGGGAATGGGCCAAGGGGGGCCTGCAACTGGAGGGACCATGGGGTCCATGAGTGGGAGGGACCAGGGGGGCTGCAAAGGGAAGGAGACATGGCAGATTGACTGACAGGTTTCAGAGCAGGAAGCAGGAAGTGCAGGGGACCTGGTGATGCTACTGCCATATCACACACAAAAATGTAAATATCTTTAAAACTATGTAAAATAAACAATGGAAATAAATTGCAAAACCTCTCAGGAGAGCAATTCCTATCAATTTACCTAAAGTCATTTCCAACTCACCATTTTGTTTCTTCCTCAATCTGTGATGCAACTGCAGCACTCTCTTTGGGAACAGGATCAGAGTATACAGTATGAGGAGGAGAGGATCTTAGCAAGCCTGCTCCACCAGGTACAGATGGTCCTTCTGTGCTCAAGGCAGTCATTGGGAATCTACAATTATTATGGTAGATGGTAGTGCACAGCAAATGCAAAAGATTTTTCTAATTTAATTTGACACCTAAATAATTATTCCCAACTTACCTGGCTCTGCCTAGAGAGACACTTTCTATGCTAAATTCACTTGCTTGTTGAATTTCAGGGGTCTGTAAAGAAGGACCAATGGGGGGCTCTGGTGTTAACAAGCCATTGCCATCACCTGCTGATCCAGCTGTGAAAAATCCCCTGCCTACAATAAAAAAAAACAAAAAACAGGACTACTTTGTTAAAGAGTATCTAAGTTATGTTTTGTTTTTTTTACGTTTTTTTAAATTCAATTGAAGAACGGGAGGTAGAGGAGCTATGTATTACTTCCCGTTCTTCAATTTAATGAGCAGGAGAGAACTCCTGCGAACGGTCCAGTGCTGCCTCAGACAAGTCTAAGACTTGATGCTTGCTCCCTTGCACTGTGTGCGCACAATGCAAAGAGACTGCAGATGTGTCGGAGACGGTCAGTGAGAGGCCAGAGCTGGACTGATTGCCGGTAAGTTCTCTCCTCTCTCCTGATCATTTAATTGAAGAACGGGAGGTAAGACATGGCTCCATTACATCTTATGTAAAAGGAGTGGAGAAACCCATTATTCATTATATTAAAAAGAATTAGGTTGGCAAGGAGAGAGACTGCCTCCATTGAAAAGTGAAATTCAGCTTCCAAAGAAGACCTAAATGTTGAGAGTAAGGGAGACCTCTGAACTTAGTTTAAAGGGACACTAAACAGATTTCATGTACTTTGTTAAAGGGCATGTCCATCCCGAAAACTAAAATTTAAATCACTAGTGTAAAAAAAAATCCATACCTTACTCCTCTGCTTCTTATGGTTCTCCTGCAGTGCTTGTCCAAAGTTCCAAAAAGTGAAGAGTAGGAGCTGTCAGGGTGTAATCCGGTCTCAGCTATTTTCCTTGTCCTCAGGGAGGACACTGGCATGCGTCGGGGAGCACTTTCCCCCTCCCTCCCTCTAGATCCCTTCTGGCTGCTTCTATACTTAAAAGTTAAAATACCTATTCCGTAGTGTATCCCACCCCCAACCGCCGATTTAGTTTTGTAAAACAAACTCTTTGTTCCCTCAGCTATCTGCATAGCCGGCAGCTGCGTCTGTGATTGGCTGCAAGCTAGCCAATCACAGACACGGTTGCCCGTCCAACCCCTCTCTGCTAAGCAGTGAGCCTAGAGCAGACAGCCGATGGAACGAAAGAGGTACCGTAAGTATCTTTCTGGGTCTTGTTTTACCAAGCTAAATTGCCGGTTGGGGTGGGATAGGGTACCCTACACTATGGAAAAATTTTGTTTTAGAGGTGGAAATACCCTAAGTACATGAAAGCATTTTCCTGACCAGACACATGGCGTAGTGTATAGAAAGTGATAAAACTGAGAGGCCTGGATGACCACACCTTAAGAAATACTCTCTGTCTCGTAATGTGAATAGGAAACCTCAAATGGCTGATCCTGGGCCTGAAAAAGATTATTTCCTCAGATTGAGGAGCCAATCACGGTGGGTCTTTAAAAGCAGAGCACCACATGGAGGATTCACTCAAGTGACCTCCTAAATACTTCTTAGTATTGTTGTCCAAACACATAAATTAACTTTAATGAAGCCTTACATGCTAAATTATTGGATAATATACCAATCATACTGTTTATTTTATAGTGAAAAATCTGTTTCACTGTGTCCAATAGCGCTAAGGGGCAAATTTTAAACCGTCAAGGTCTGTTACCATACATAATATGATTAATGTACGAATATTATACAATAATAATGCAGCGTATATAGCCTCCTTTGAAATAAATACAATATACTCTCTGGATTCTTCTCTAAGATAAGCAGAAAGAATGATTCATTTTTAGATGCAAAAAGTGTTCTCTTACATTAAATCTCTGCAACTACACAAGTCTTCTATGTGTCCTTTAGTACAGTATTTAGATAAGATTTAACAGTTGAGAGTACAATAGGAACAGCTTTCTGGTAATCTCCAGTGACTCCAGAAAATGAAAATTAGTTAAAAACCAGAGCAAACACATTTTGGTGTCCTTCCCTCCCCTCTTGTGGTATAGAAGGTTCTCCTAAGTTCTGCTGGCGAATCCTTACAACTATAGAATGGGATTTGCGATCACGTCGGTCGCAAATAAAACTGGGAAAAGCGGTTCCAGCAGGATCTAATGCTGTGTGATTGCTTGGTCGGGTAAGCAAAATCACCCTATGTATGGCTACCTTTACTGACACTTACTCTGACTTCCACAGAACAAAAATACTATAATGGCATTTTATACATTTAGCAGATATACAGGGAGATTCAATAAAAGTTCTTATCGTTTAAAATGGTGCTAATTTTGCCCCAACCAATCAGATCTTATTTAAAATTTGAAAGCTAACATTTGATTGGTTGGGGCAAAATGAACACCATTTTAAACAATAAGAACTTTTATTGATAACCCTGATAATGTGCAAAAGAGTTGAAAGGGCGATTTAAACAAAGGGTAAAACATACTGATCAATTCATTAGAGCTAGAAGCAAAATATTTACCTAATAAGGTTCCACCACGGCCAGGAGCAACATGTGGCTTAGTTTCAAATCCCATACCACGGAATAGAGTTGAGAGAACCCCATCATCAGGTGACTCCTGTAGAAAAATAACAATGAAAACAACTTCCTTAAAGGGCAAGTCCACCTTTTACATAACATATTGTATGTAGATAAATCACCCCGAAAAACCCCCAATACCATTGATTAAATCCTATATCCCTAGCTGCCTTCTCTGAGCATGTGTAACTGGGAGAGGAGATAGAGAGAAAGAAAAAGAAACATTTCACTGTTTACTTCTACATCTGTCTGCTTTCAAACTATTATGGTTTTTGCCTAAATATAATTTTTTTTCATTTGAACATGCCTTTCAAACATTTCTGTTGCTCATTTAATAATGAATCATTGTAGAACTAAATGTAAATTTAGTACTCCGCTAGGAAATACCCTTTGGGCAGTATCTAAGGCACGGCCTCTTGGCAAAGAAATTGCTCTTCCGAGTGGTGCCTCTTCCTTAGGTTCTGCAGCAGGAAATCGGAATCCAAATGGCATTCGAAAGGGGGAGCCCCTAAATGGAGGTCTGGTAGGATCCATTCTGGGAAAAAGCCAAAACAAGGACAAGAACATGATAAGGCAAATGTGAGAATTGTACCCATATCCTTCCCCCCAACAAAAAGAATCATATTCCAACATTTCTATTATACACTGTATAAATACTTGATTCATAAAAGACGCACATTCTGACATTATCAGTCTTTTTTTTTTAGCTTTGCAGTACATTGGTTGTTATGTGCAGGCTTCTGAACGGTCCCGAGCACCAAAGAGTGTTAACTGAGCTGTGATCATCTTGTTAACTACCAGGAAATTCAGAAAGATTGGTTTTCTTGGCAATTTGTCGTGTGAGCACAGTCAAGAGCCATGTCAAAAGCGTTATACAAATACCCTAAATAGTGAGTGCAATTAACCACTTGCGCTACATAAATTCTTATAAATACATTGTAAAGAGGAAGAAAGAAAAACAACAAACAAAGAAACAAACATCTGGAGTTCCAAGGTTCAACATCACTGATTTATGCTTCCCCAAACCCTGAAATCATTCTATTTATTTACTGCTCTACAGTCACAGAAGCTTCTTTTGCCCACTTGTCTCTAGAGAGAGACCTAACTGATTGCTGCAACCAGAAAAAAATCAGCATTGGAGGAAGACTGTGAGAGAGACAAGCAGTTAAAAGAAAGGTAAGTAAATATAACAATCATTGGGTTTTGGGGGGTGGGAAAGGTAAATATGGGTTGTTGTGGTGTGGGTGGACATGCCCTTCAAAGGGGTACCTATACCCATTGTATATAGGTACAATATATATTGCACCATAATTATTATATTAATATAATCTGTTTTTACAACCTATCTTTCTTGCTCACATGACATCGAGAAAGTATTGCTCAGTTTCTTATTTGATTATCTGTCCAAAGCATCAAAAAACAGGAAAACGGCATATTCCTTCTATTATAGCATAGAAAGATTTCTTAACATTTTACCCACTGAATGGATAAATTGTATTAACTAGCAATTTTCTAATTTAAAGGAATAGTTCACTGAAGCCCAGGAGGTTAAGGAGCAATCCCTTACCTACTGTTCTTCAATCAATATTTGGATAGCCAGAACTTCAGAAAATCTTACCTTTCACGCGATCCAGCGGGACCACTCTGACAGTTCCCGACTGCTTCCTGCTTCTGTTACGCTATAACGCTCATGCTTGATAATGCGCGCTATAGCAGAACAGAGGCAGGAAGCGGTCCCCCCCAACAAAAAGAATCATATTCCAACATTTCTATTATACACTGTATAAATACTTGATTCATAAAAGACGCACATTCTGACATTATCAGTCTTTTTTTTTAGCTTTGCAGTACATTGGTTGTTATGTGCAGGCTTCTGAACGGTCCCGAGCACCAAAGAGTGTTAACTGAGCTGTGATCATCTTGTTAACTACCAGGAAATTCAGAAAGATTGGTTTTCTTGGCAATTTGTCGTGTGAGCACAGTCAAGAGCCATGTCAAAAGCGTTATACAAATACCCTAAATAGTGAGTGCAATTAACCACTTGCGCTACATAAATTCTTATAAATACATTGTAAAGAGGAAGAAAGAAAAACAACAAACAAAGAAACAAACATCTGGAGTTCCAAGGTTCAACATCACTGATTTATGCTTCCCCAAACCCTGAAATCATTCTATTTATTTACTGCTCTACAGTCACAGAAGCTTCTTTTGCCCACTTGTCTCTAGAGAGAGACCTAACTGATTGCTGCAACCAGAAAAAAATCAGCATTGGAGGAAGACTGTGAGAGAGACAAGCAGTTAAAAGAAAGGTAAGTAAATATAACAATCATTGGGTTTTGGGGGGTGGGAAAGGTAAATATGGGTTGTTGTGGTGTGGGTGGACATGCCCTTCAAAGGGGTACCTATACCCATTGTATATAGGTACAATATATATTGCACCATAATTATTATATTAATATAATCTGTTTTTACAACCTATCTTTCTTGCTCACATGACATCGAGAAAGTATTGCTCAGTTTCTTATTTGATTATCTGTCCAAAGCATCAAAATACAGGAAAACGGCATATTCCTTCTATTATAGCATAGAAAGATTTCTTAACATTTTACCCACTGAATGGATAAATTGTATTAACTAGCAATTTTCTAATTTAAAGGAATAGTTCACTGAAGCCCAGGAGGTTAAGGAGCAATCCCTTACCTACTGTTCTTCAATCAATATTTGGATAGCCAGAACTTCAGAAAATCTTACCTTTCACGCGATCCAGCGGGGCCACTCTGACAGTTCCCGACTGCTTCCTGCTTCTGTTACGCTATAACGCTCATGCTTGATAATGCGCGCTATAGCAGAACAGAGGCAGGAAGCGGTCAGGAATTTCAGAGCGGCCCCGCTGGCTCGCGTGAAAGGTAAGATCTTCTGAAGTTCGTTCCTGGCTATCCAAATATTGATTGAAGAACGGGAGGTAAGGCATAGATCCTTAACCCCCTGGACTTCAATCAATGTAGAAAAGGAATAGTTCACTATTGCAGTGAACTATTACTTTAATTTTAGTTTCCGTAAACATATGCAGGGAGATTCACCCAGATCCACATGTGCTGTGGGCAAATCTCCTGGAAGAGATTCACCAGGAGCTGTGCAGCTCTGGGAGAACTTCCCCATCATATAAGTATTTAACGTCAGCCATCAGGTTGCCAAAGAATATTTTTAAAGAAACAGTGGAGCAGATGAGGCTTCTTTCACTCAAAGAAGAGGCAAGTAATTAATTGGTGTCTAACCTGTATATCTGGTCAGAATTAACGGCGCTTTCCACCTGGATGACCAAGCACCTGGGGGTGATAAGATAGTTGTCAATAAAGGGCCTAAATTGAGGAGGCTTCCTGTTGCTTGGCATTTTAAGAACGCTATTGCTCAAATACTTTTTTTTTAAATTTCAGCTGGTACGGTGGAAAGACAGTTACTGAGAAGAGAAACACAATGGATCCCCCAATTACGCACTTAATGGATGCAGTCTTAATTAATCTATAAATATAAGCTATTTCTGAGATGATTATATTTATTAACATATATAATAATAATTTTATAGTAGTGAAGGATAAGGAAAGAAGGAGCTGCTGTTTGCTTATTTGTACCTGACCTTGTCTTAGAACTTTTTTTTCATGGACCCCAATATTGTATATTTTCTTCTCATGAACTTGGTTTAATTATCCATTAGGTCGATGAAGGATCAGACTGTGCTTCTACCCGAGAATGCTCCATTCCCTTTTTTGTGACCCATTAGTTGTTAAGGGTTGGCGCTATGTTGCATTTTAATCTTTTAGTGATATTGTATTAAATGTATTTACTGTATTTGCCTCAATCTTTCACACCAGGTTAAAGCTAGGTACACAAAGAAACGATAAAGCCCCGATACCATCGGATCCGACGGTATCGGGGCTTTATCGTTACCTGTGTACCTTCGTTTCCCGAAGGTGAAAGACCGAAAATTTCCATCGGCCACGCTAGAGTATAGAGTCTAACGAATCCCTAGACTCCCTATATACACTAACGAATCACATGACACCAGTGTGCGAGAGCAATAACGGCAAATTTAACACAACTGCATTATATAAGCTGTACACTGACTACTTTACATGTTGTAGTATCATATCTTCATTATTGAGAATAAAATGTTTACAAAATATTTCATTATAACTTTTCAATAATGTGATCTACTCTATATCTATCTATCCCTATATATATTTAAAAAGCCAAAGGGCTGGGGGGAAGTGAGAGAGCCTGTTATATGGATCCAGTGTGTAAGAATGAGAAATGCAAAAGTTTGCTAATCGTAATTGAAGTAAAAGAAATTGAAAAGGTTAGACGTTAGGACCTTCCAGACTGGGGTTACCTTGACGTGGTTGGAAGGCTTTTCATTCATGTGATCACAGTAATGTATACTAAATTGTTTATAAAGTATGCCAGTGTGCAGATATGATATTGTATGGGGCCTAGGAATGTGCATTGATTATATTTTCTATGTATGTATAAATGTTTGACCAGATCAGTAGCACTTCCGCTAAATGTAGTAAAGAAAGTAGGTCTGAGGCCTACGCGTTTCAGCCCGTTGGTACAGGGTCATCTTCAGGGTTCAGGAACCCTGAAAACGGCCCTGTACCTACAGGCTGAAATGCGTAGGCCTCAGACCTACTTTCTTTACAATACATTTGTGTAATTCAAAGCCCATGGAATGCTTGATACTTAGCCGCATATTGAACATTTTATCTATAGCACCCAGGCAGAGGTTATAACCGCACAACCCACACTCAGGTATACTTGGTATTCGGGTGCAAAAAACGTGCTGGGCCACACCGCACAATATCATAGAAAAATTGCGACTCCACAGCACTCCAATATGCAATATAACTCCTTTAATACATACCCGCTGTGCTTAAAATAGCGACGTTTTGAGGGGGCAATCCCTCTTCCTCAGGCACACAGCAACAGGTAAACATGTACACAGATGTCAATACAATTCACATATATATATAGGGTAATCACAGGAAATACATCATCAACTTCTAAGTCCCTCCCCTCACCTCACTAACACCTGCAACATGAATAATTACACAACCCTAAAACTGCCCTGGATCATCACAAGTATACATGTACATCATAATCCCTGTTCAAGCCCTAAGGGTACATAGTCCCTAGTTGCTTGAACCACTAAACTTCCATCTGTTTTGAAGACACATTACCTGTCCCCATCCACTTTAATTGTGGGGTGCCCAGATTCCAACACTGCAAACCTGAGGTCTTTTTCTGAATGTTTCAGTTCACAAAAATGAGCAGGTACAGGTAGTTTTACATTTTTCAATCTAATATCTGATTTATGCTGGGAAATCCTCCCCTTAATTGGTTAGTTTGTCCCTCCCCCACTATAAGTATTTGCAGAGACATGACAGCAAATATACCACAACCTACTGTTGCACGTATGGTACCCTCTAATGGAGAGCCTCCGTCCTGTCAAGGAAGAGTCAACCCCATCAATTTTATTCACATTATCACATTGGGCACAAGAAAGACAGGGAAACATCCCGTTCTTTCTAGTCCTCAAAAAAGTAGCTGTTAAGGGATTATCCCCCTCAGGCTTCCTCTTTCTCTGATCCCCCACTCTCCTAGATCTCATCAAGGCCACATCCAATACATCTTTGGGATATTTACGCTCTGTAAATCTGGAATACATGTTATCCAATTGTTCATTCCTTCTTACTGGTTTAGTAACCAACCTTTCCACCCGTTTAAATTGGCTCACAGGTAACGATTTTTTTACAGAGCGTAAATAAAGGGACTTAAAAGGTGTTGATGTATTTCCTGTGATTACCCTATATATATGTGAATTGTATTGACATCTGTGTACATGTCTACCTGTTGCTGTGTGCCGGAGGAAGAGGTATTGCCCCCTATTTGTAATAAAGGAGTTATATTGCATATTGGAGTGCTGTGGAGTCGCAATTTCTCTCTCTCTCTCTCTATATATATATCTACTCTGCATTATATAAGCTGTACACTGACTACTTAACATTGTTTCAGTATCATATCTTCATTATTGAGAATAAAATGTTTACAAAATATTTCATTTTAACTTTTCAATAACGTCATCTACTCTATATATAAACTCACACTCCAAAACTGCAATAGTTAGAAATCTGAAAGATGTAGGATTAACCAGTTATGCAGCAAAACCTTCTCCCTCTGCCTCTCAAAAGGTTTTTGCCTACTCTCCAAGCTCTCTACAAGCTTGCATATGCACAAAGGAAGAAGCTAGGGCCTAGGAGGAATAGCATTCCGTCATTGCCATGACTGACAGCTAAAAGAACTAGGAAGCAGAAAGGGTGAGTTAAGAGAACATTGGGCAGCTTTTCTTAGTCTTACAGCTTTCAAGATTTCTAACTAATGCCGTTTTGATGTTGGGGGGGGGGGTTTAACTTTATGCAATTTTTCAGTTAAAGGGTATGTCCAACCTTGAAATAATTTTTTGATATATCATTCCCCTTCCCCCCAGCCCCAACCGCGTCTATTTTTAATTTTAGAAAGTGCCCCAAGCTTTACTTACCTTCCCTCTTTCCTCCCGCGCTGCCAGGCCCTCTGCTTGCGAGAAAATGCAAGCAGAGGGGCGGGCGCTGCCGGGAGTCAGTGGCAGCAGAGGAAAGGGAGGTAAGTAAAGTTTGGGCACTTTCTAAAATTAAAAATAGAGTTTTGGGCTGGGGACGGGGGAATGTTTATACTAAAGGGTTTTACACTAGGGAGGGAATCCTAATCGGGAGGAAGGAGGGGGAGAAGGGCTGCATTACGCATGCCAAACTTCTCCCGGAGGCCAGATAGGAGGCAGAGTCCTATAAAGACTCTGCTATCCTCCTGGTGGGCAGTTTTTGGGACTTTGGGGGGGGACTACAAGAGAACCATATGGAGCTGGGATGTGAGGTTAGGATTTTATTACACTACATGATGGGGCCATTACTGGGGGGGATTATAGTTTTGGGGGTGGACATGCCCTTTAACCCTTTAACTGCCACAGATCGTATATTTACGATCTGTGCAGTGAATGTTCAAACTGCCACAGATCGTGAATATACAATCTGTGGCTTCCCCAGTGCCCAAAAAAATTTGCCCCCCACTAGGGGCGATCGGGGGGCAGCATTCAACTGCCCCCCCCTTGGTTGTGTCCAAATCCGAGGGGGGGGATCGGAAGATATAAGTACCTTTAGCCGGGTCCGCAAGAATGCAGCATGTCCCACGTGGAGTCTGTGCAGAAGCGGAAAGGGAGACCCCGGTGACGTCACGAGCTTCCTCCTTCACCGGGGTGTTCCCTAGAAAGGTACAATCTGCCCCTGGTGGTCTAGTGGAGTACTGCAGTGTGGTCTCCATTCAGATCACGCTGCAGTACCTGTATAGTACAAGCTGTCATGCTGACAGCTTTACTATACATTTTGTGAATGGAACAAATAGGTTTTTTTCTAAGTCTTTGCTACTTAGCAAATTCTGATCACCAAATTATTGATCTTTGCCAATGAATGAAAAATCACCTTCCTGGAAAATGATTTCTGGGAAGTGATTTTTCCGATCGGATTTCAAATTGGAAACGGGCATTAATGCCCGTATCCAAGTTCGTTACATTCCCTAAGATGATCTGATGATTATCTTTGGGAATGATCGGGGGGGAAAAAGGAATACACACCGAAAAAATTCTAAAGTGATCACACCCCCTTTTTTTTTTTACCATAAACTATAAATTAGAAAAAAATTTGGCTACTCCAAGCTTCCTAATGTCCCCGTGTTATCGGTAAAGTAAACGCATACTTATTTGTACGATTTCAAGGGAAACTAACCTATTTTTTATAAGAATTTTGCAGAGTACCAAAAAGACCGTATTGAATTTTTAGGATCAGTAAAGTGTGCAAAAACGTGTTGTGACTCTCCGTACTAACCGGTTATCACAAAATACCACTAAAAGGGTGAGAGTGTGTGTGTGGGGGGTGGGTTGTGTCGTTTTTAAAATTTTTTCTTGTAACTGCACTTCTACTGTTCCCTTTGAGCTAGTTGGTGGCCTTGTCTCTGTTTGCACCACCGCAAATGGCACACCGTTTGATTCGGACATGTGTGAGATTGCATTTAGTGGGATTTTTTTGCTGTGGGTTTAGGTAGGATTTCAACCCTTGAATCATCTCATTTTATTTTTCACAAAATCTCGTAAAAACAGTTCTTTGGATCACTGGTCTGGAATTCTTCATGTATGTATGAAATCATGGCACTGTAACGTAGCTGAAGGTGTGTAGATTCCAAAATATATAGTTTGTGGGGGGAATCTCATGTTTTGGGACTGTTTCCTTAGAAAAAGGGTAGGCTGTTCAATTACAGAGCACTTTGATTTTTTCTTGTAATTGCATTTGTGCATGCGTCCCATTTGAGCTAGTTGGTGGCCACGTCTCTGTGTGCATCCACGCATATGCATACTGTTTGATTCAGAACATGTGGGAGATTGATATTAGTGGTGGGTTTATTTGCGGGGGGCATTTTCAAGTTTTGGGGCTATTTGAAATTACAGAGCACATTTTTTTCTTGTAATACACTTGTGCATGCGTCCCGTTTGAGCTAGTTGGTGGCCACGTCTCTGTGTGCACCCACACATATGGCATACCGTTTGATGCGTATGTGGGAGATTGCTATTTAGTGTTTTTTATTTTGCTTGTCAAGGGGTTTAGGTAGGATTTCAATCCTTGAATCATCTTATTTTATTTTTCTCAAAACCTCCTAAAAACAAAGAGTTCTTTGGATCACTTGGTCTGTAATTCTTCATGTATGTATGAAACCATGGCACCGTAACATAGTTGAAGGTGTGTAGATTTCAAAAATATTTAGTTTGTGGGGGGAATTTCCATGTTTCGGGACTGTTTCCTTAGAAAAAGGGTAGGCTGTTCAAATTACAGAGCACTTTGAGTTTTTCTTGTAATTGCATTTGTGCATGCGTCCCATTTGAGCTAGTTGGTGGCCACGTCCCTGTGTGCATCCACGCATATGGCATACCGTTTGATTCAGGGCATTTGGAAGATTGATAATTGACAAGTTTTGGAAATTTGCCATGATTTTTAACTTTGAATTGTATTTTTTAAATTTTTTTCCTGAAAATCTGGTAAGAAAGCGAAATTGTACACAAACGTCGCCCACACCATTGGTGGTATGCATAAAAGAATCACACCATTGTGTAGCTGAAATTGTGTAGAGTCCAAGAATATATAGTTTGGGGGGGTATTTCTAATATAGAGGGGGTGTTTAGTCTGACAAATCTGAAAAGTTGCTGTAATTGGGCCACTGTTCATTGGCTCACTTTGTGGCTAGTTGATCCACGTCTGCGTGTGTACCCATACATAGGGCATACCGTTAATTCAACATTTGGGAGATTGATATTAGGTAACTTTTTTTTACATTACTCGGGATTTTGGCATGATTTCTACCTTTGAGAGTTTTTTTTTTTCAAATTTTTAGAAAATTTGCTAAAACTGTGAACTTCTCAAGAAACTACGCCCACACCATTGATGGTATAATGAACAAACTACAGAATTATGGTAGATAAAGGTGTGTATTTCGAGATATAATGTTGTGGGGGTTGTTTTGTGGGGAAAAACTGCAGACTGTTCGAATTTAGATTTGGCTGAAAATGTTTGCTGTTTCTGAGCCATTGTGCATTTCTCACTTCATGCCATTCGCTTCCACAGTTCGCGTGTGTAACCACACATATGGCATACCGTTTGATTCAGGACATTTGGGAGATTGATATTTAGTCATTTTTTTAGATTCCATGAGGTTTTGCATTGTTCTTTCTACCTTTTGAAGTTTGTTTTTTGTTCATTTTTTCCAGACAAATGCAAACTTCTAAAAACTGCGCCCACACCTTGATGTTATGAATGAACAAGCTCCAGCATTACATAGCTGAAGGTGTGTAGATTTCAGGAATATATAGTTTATGGGGGTTATTTCTAAGTTACGGGTGTTTTTGTGGAAAAAACTGCAGATTGTCCAAATTCGGAGCTGGCTAAATATTTTTGCCGTTCTGAGCCATCGTGCATTGTCCACATTGTGGCTTTCGCTTCCACGTCCGCGTGTGTAACCACACATATGGCATACTGTTTGATTCAGGACATTTGGGAGATTGATATTTAGTACTTTTTTTTAGATTCCATGAGGTTTTGGCATTGATTCTACCTTTTGAATTTGTTTTTTGTTCATTTTTTCAGACAAATCAAACTTCTACGAAGAACTGCCGCCCACACCATTGATGGTATGAATGAACAAACTACAGTGTTACATAGCTGAAGGTGTGTAAGATTTGGGAATATATAGTTTGTGGGGGTATTTCTGAGTTGGGGGGGTGTTTTTGGAAAAACTGCAGATTGTTCAAATACAAAACTGGCTAATTTTTTTTTTTCTGCTACTGACATTGAACTGGTCACGCTCTGGTTAGTTTGTAGCCATGTCTCTGGGTACACCCATGAATGTGGCATACCGTTTTATTCGGAGGGGGTTAGCTTTCAATATTGAGATTTTGACTTTCCTCCACAGTTTTTAGCTGAAATTCGCATTTCATTTTGTTTCTGATTTTACAGTTGGAGAAAAAAGGAAATGTGAGAAAATAACTTACAATTGGACGAAGAGCTGCGCCCGGTATCTGCATTTTGATCGAAACTTACCTCACTCATAAATCCTGCGGTTGTGTAGTTTCTAAAATATCTCACTTGTGGGGATATTTTAGTTAATTTGGAAGATATTCTATGTTAACTGTCAGTATTGGTTATACATTTCAATTTGGTGTAATATCTTGAAGGTGCAGTTTTAGTTTGGGGGGGTCTCCTGTACAGGAAAATGGGTGTACCTACATATACTGGTATTGTTGTACTCGGGAGTATCAGAGCTTTTAGAAACAGTAAGATTTTTGTGCGTACCTTAAGAACTATAATAAAAATGGGAAAAATCCATGAAAATTTGCAATTTTTTCATTTTTTTTTTACATATTTTACCCATAATTCCAGTAAAATTTCCAGAAAAGTTACAAAATTCTGTTACCGTGGTAAAGTACACTTTGTGCTGAAAAAAACAATGTATAATATTCCTGATTTACTGCAAAGTTTTCTATTGTAGAATTAGTCTAAAGCGATTAAGAGCAAAATCCTGAAAATTTTTCTGGCAGTTAACGCAAAAAAATTGAAATTCTCCTGGCAGTGAAAGGGTTAAAGGGGGGGGGGTTTGCTCTTTAACTCTCAGTACATATTTTCTTTCCTTTGAGACACTGACCTTATATGTTAGAACCAGAAAAAGAAAAAAAAGAAAAAAAGATAATCACCGTAATCTGTACTGGTGCAATAACTAGAAGCAGGAGAGGCTTAGTTTGCCACCATTAAAAACAATGCTGCCATGCGTGTTTTGTGGTCTCTGCTTTGAGCTCTCTATTCCCTCATATAATAAAGGAATCTTTTAACATTCTACTAGTAGCTTAGTGTGTATTGGACACTTTCTCTCCTTTCTGGGTTCAGGACAAGTATTTTTGCTTTGTTTAAATATGGGCAAAAACCAGGTTTTAAACACAAGCAAATGTTAGGACGGAACAAGAATGTAATATGAGCTAATAGTAATACTAATATTTTAGTGTATGGCAATAACATGGGCACATCAGATCAATAGCAGCTCTTAAACCACTACCGTGTGACGAAGGTGAAGTTGGTTTCTTATTCAAAAAAGTTGGATTCTTTTTCAGTTAGTTTGTTATTCACAGGCTGAAGTTGGTTTCTTATTTGGCTTTGAATAAGAAACTGGTGTATTGCAGTAGGTAAACCAGTTTGGGCCACTAAAAAAACACTGCAGACACACACGTACCGTACATACCCCTGGCACATAATTCAGTTGTGTCCAGCCTGGCCCAAATTGGTTTTGGGCATGCAAGTTGGCACCAAAGTCTGCAAAATAGCCATTTGAATAAGAAACTGGTGCATTGCAATAGGTAAACCAGTTTGGGCCACTGAAAAATCACCGCAGATCCACACGTACATATCCCTGGCACATAATTCAGTTGAGTCCAGCCTGGCACAAATTGGTTTTGGGCATGCATGTTGGCACCAAAGTCTGCAAAATAGCCATTTGAATAAGAAACTGGTGTATTGCAATAGGTAAACCAGTTTGGGCCACTGAAAAATCACCGCAGACACACACATACATTCCCCTGGCACATAATTCAGTTGAGTCCAGCCTGGCCCAAATTGGTTTTGGGCATGCAAGTTGGCACCAAAGTCTGCAAAATAGCCATTTTTGCACATTTAAATAAGAAACTGGCGTATTGCAATAGGTAAACCAGTTTGGGCCACTGAAAATCACGCAGATCACTCGTACAATCCCTGGCACATAATTCAGTTGAGTCCAGCTGGCACAAATTGGTTTTTGGGCATGCAGTTGGCACCAAAGTCTGCAAAATAGCCATTTGATATAAGAAACTGGTGTATTGCAATAGGTAAACCAGTTTGGGCCACTGAAAAATCACCGCAGACACACCAACATACATTCCCTGGCACATAATTCAGTTGAGTCCAGCCTGGCCAAATTGGTTTGGGCATGCAGTTGGCACCAAAGTCTGCAAAATAGCTTTTGCACATTTAATAAGAAACTGGGTATTGCAATAGGTAAACCAGTTTGGGCCACTGAAAAATCACGAATCCACACGAACATACCCTGACATAATTCAGTTGAGTCAGCCTGGCCCAAATGGTTTGGGCATGCAAGTTGGCACCAAAGTCTGCAAAATAGCCATTTTTTTTGAATAAGAAACTGGTGTTGCAATAGGAAAACCGCTTGGGCACTGAAAAAACACCGGAGACAACTTGTACATTCCCTGGCCATAATTCAGTGAGTCCAGCCTGGCCCAAATGGTTTGGGGCATGCAAGTTGGCACCAAAGTCTGCAAAATAGCCATTTTAGCACATTTGAATAAGAAAACTGGGTATTGCAATAGGTAAACCAGTTTGGGCCACTGAAAAATCACCCAGACCCACAGTACATACCCCTGCACATAATTCAGTTGAGTCCAGCCTGGCCCAAATTGGTTTTGGGCATGCAAGTGGCACCAAAGTCTGCAAAATAATCATTTTTGCACATTTAAATAAGAAACTGGTGTATTGCAATAGGTAAACCGCTTTGGGCCACTGAAGTATCACCGCAGACCCACACGTTACATACCCTCGCCATAAATTCAGTTGAGTCCAGCCTGGCCCAAATTGGTTTTGGGCATGCAAGTTGGCACCAAAGTCTGCAAAATAGCCATTTTTGCACATTTAAATAAGAAACTGGCGTATTGCAATAGGTAAACCAGTTTGGGCCACTGAAAAATCACTGCAGATCCACACGTACATACCCCTGACACATAATTCAGTTGAGTCCAGCCTGGCCCAAATTGGTTTTGGGCATGCAAGTTGGCACCAAAGTCTGCAAAATAGCCATTTGAATAAGAAACTGGTGTGTTGCAATAGGTAAACCGCTTTGGGCCACTGAAAAAACACCGGAGACAGACTTGTACATATCCCTGGCTCATAATTAAGTTGAGTCCAGCCTGGCCCAAATTGGTTTGGGGCATGCAAGTTGGCACCAAAGTCTGCAAAATAGCCATTTTAGCCATTTGAATAAGAAACTGGTGTATTGCAATAGGTAAACCAGTTTGGGCCACTGAAAAATCACTGGAATCCACACGTAATACCCTGACACATAATTCAGTTGAGTCCAGCCTGGCCCAAATGGTTTGGGCATGCAAGTTGGCACCAAGTCTGCAAAATAGCCATTTGAATAAGAAACTGGTGTGTTGCAATAGGTAAACCGCTTGGGCCACTGAAAAAACACCGGAGACAGACTTGTAACATTCCCTGGCCATAATTAAGTTGAGTCCAGCCTGGCCCAAATTGGTTTGGGGCATGCAAGTTGGCACCAAAGTCTGCAAAATAGCCATTTTAGCCATTTGAATAAGAAACTGGTGTATTGCAATAGGTAAACCAGTTTGGGCCACTGAAAAATCACCGCAGACCCACATGTACATACCCCTAGCACATAATTCAGTTGAGTCCAGCCTGGCCCAAATTGGTTTTGGGCATGCAAGTTGGCACCAAAGTCTGCAAAATAATCATTTTTGCACATTTAAATAAGAAACTGGTGTATTGCAATAGGTAAACCGCTTTGGGCCACTGAAGTATCACCGCAGACCCACACGTACATACCCCTAGCACATAATTCAGTTGAGTCCAGCCTGGCCCAAATTGGTTTTGGGCATTCAAGTATGCACCAAATCTGCAAAATAGCCATTTTTGCACATTTGAATAAGAAACTGGTGTATTGCAATAGGTAAACCGCTTTGGGCCACTGAAAAAACACCGCAGACTTGTACATACCACTGGCACGTAATTCAGTTGAGTCCAGCCTGGCCCAAATTGGTTTTGGGCATTCAAGTATGCACCAAATCTGCAAAATAGCCATTTTTGCACATTTGAATAAGAAACTGGCGTATTGCAATAGGTAAACGGCTTTGGGCCACTGAAAAAACACAGCAGACTTGTACATACCACTGGCACATAATTCAGTTGAGTCCAGCCTGGCCCAAATTGGTTTTGGGCATGCAAGTTGGCACCAAAGTCTGCAAAATAATCATTTTTGCACATTTAAATAAGAAATGGTCATTGCCATAGGTAAAAGCTTTGGGCCACTGAAGTATCACCGCAGACCCACACGTACATACCCCTAGCACAATTCATGAGTCCAGCCTGGCCCAAATTGGTTTGGGCATTCAAGTATGCACCAAATCTGCAAATAGCATTTTTGCACATTTGAATAAGAAACTGGTGTATTGCAATAGGTAAACCGCTTTGGGCCACTGAAAAAACACCGCAGACAGACTTGCCCAAAACCAATTTGGGCCAGGCTAGACTCAACTAAATTATGTGCCAGGGGTATGTATGTGTGTCTCTGCGGTGTTTTTTCAGTGGCCCAAAGCGGTTTACCGGTTGCAATACACCAGTTTCTTATTCAAATGTGCAAAAATAGCTATTTTGCAGATTTTGGTGCCAACTTGCATGCCCAAAACCAATTTGGGCCAAGCTGGACTCAACTGAATTATATGCCAGGGGTATGTATGTGTGTGTCTGCGGTGTTTTTTCAGTGGCCCAAAGTGGTTTACCTATTGCAATACACCAGTTTCTTATTCAAATCCGAATAAGAAACCAACTTCAGCCTGTGAATAAGAAACTAACTGAAAAAGAAACCAACTTCAGCTTCGTTACCGTGTGTGTGTGTGTGTGGGGGGTCCTAGATAAAAGATGGGCAAATGCATAACCTCTGGTTTTGATCCCCAACCAAACAAACCTTCAGATCTGAGTCGAACTAAAGCAGATCTATATAAATGTGGATTAATTGCTATGGATCATTTGCTCTGGAAAACTTTTGTCTATTTTCCCATTTAAGCCCAAACCAGAAAACCATACATGAATGATTACTATGGATATCTGCAGCCATTACTCCCCATCATCTTCTCCTGGTCACATTATTATCCATAATTGGTGACATGATTATCTTCTGCAAATTACATCATTACCCCCCTGGTTACGTCATCTTCAACTGGTCACATCATTATCCATAATTGGTCACATGATTATCTTCTGCTGATTACATCATTACCCCCTGGTTACGTCATTATCTTCTCCTGGTCACATCATTAGTTACATGATTATCCCTCCTCCCTTCCCCCACTCCCGGTTACAGTGCAGTGTATGAAAGGTAAAAGGGACTAGGCCTTAGTTTGAAGTTTCTCGATTTCACCTACTGCCTGTACAACCCGTATTAACCCTTATAAAGTGCAACATAGCACCACAATGAATCCCCTACACCCTCCATACGGTACCTCCGCCCTTCCAGGGTATCTTCTAAGTTACACAGTGTCCGCCCGGCTCCCTTCAGGTTCTCCCTCCCTCACACTCTATTAACACTGCCAGTCAGATTTACTTTCTTACCTTGGTCCGCAGGGGTGGTAACGCAGGTAATTCCGCGCTAGAAATGAAGGGCGGGGAGATTAAGGTTTCTCACAAGACAGGGCGGGGCGAGAGGTTGCTCACCGGGCAGAGTGGGGCGGGGCGTTGCTCGCTGGGCGGGGCGAGAGGTCGACTATCCGGATATCATTGTATTGTGACCCGATACCCTAGGAAGTTTCAGAGCTACATTAGAAGGTTGATGCAATGAAAGATGCAAGCGTTTGCCTGTGCTATTATTCTGACAGCCAATCAGGTGTTCCATAACTCCAGTAAAAAGGTGAAATCGAATTGGTTGCTGAAAATGACACCGGTTATTGCATCACCCATAAATGTACAGCATTCTATTAACAATGTTTTGGGGCGATTTACGGAGAGAGGCTAAGGGCTAGGCCACACTATACGTGTTTTCGCATGCAATCGCGATTCTTATTGTATGGAAATGGCGGGAACACAAAAAGTTCCTTGCGTTTGCGTGAAAAATGCTTTAACGCAAAACGCAGACGGACACGCAATCGCATGCGCATAGGAAATTGCAGGAATGTCCACATTCCAATGATTTTCGCTAACATGGAAATTGCAGGAACGCACACATTCCTGCGATTTCCTATACGCATGCGATTGCTCGTCTGTTTGCATTCAAGCGGGCGCAATCCCGTGAAAAATGCGCTAATGTTGCCTAGCCCTAACAGCTTTTTAATTGATGCACCAAGGGTCAACATGGCTTTAAAAGAACTTAAAAAACAAGTATATGGCATCTGTTTCTGTTATTCACAGGGAGGTGAGAACGCTTATTCCCACCTCCCTGTGAATAATAGTACGTTCGGGGGACCTGGAATTCTCCTTACCGCGCTCCTCTCGCAAGCCGTTGTTAGGGTTACAATTGTTGTTACGTGAACCAGAATGGTAAGAGAATTTTCCATGTTCACTAGGACGCAATCACAATGCTGCACTACGCTTCCTAAATTGAACTCTGTCGGCATGTCCACCCCTAAAACTAATATTTAACACACTACTGGCCCCACTGCAGGTATCCCACCCCTACCGGATCTTCCGGGAGTCTCCCTCGAATTGGGGTGGTCTCCCGCGAGGAGAGGAGTCCTGAATCTCCTCCCCATCATGCCCCCTTTTTGTGCACTACGCCCTCGGACCGCCCACACCCATAACTCCGCTTCCTCCCACCTCCTTGGGTGCGTGCCCCGCCCACGATGTGACGTAAATGACATCACGCCGCAACACCACGCCACGCCCCCTCTCCCACCCTGTCCGCAAGTACACAGTGGCAGGGTGGGGTGTCTGCCACTGTATAGTGTTAAAAAATCTTTACCTAACTCCTCTGCTCCAAATGGTTCTCCTGTAGTGCCTGTTTAAAGTTCCAGAAAGTAAAAAGTAGGAGGTGTCTGTGAGTCATCCGGATGCCTGCCTCTTCCTTGTCCTTGTTGAGGTTTCTGGAATACGCAGGGGAGCCCTCCCTACCTCCCTCCGGATCCCATGATGGTTGCTTCTTCCACCTACCATTAAAATATTAATTTATTAACATTAATTAATTTAATTATATAAATAATTTTCTGTTGCAAAAGTGTACCCCAGCCCACCCCCAACCACTGCTTTAGTTTTGTAAAACAAGCCCCAGAAACAAGACGGGAAAGACCATGTTCCCTCTGCTCTCTGCATAGCAGGCAGCCGCGTCTGACTGGCTGACTCTCAGCCAATGCTTTTTTGGGTCAAAATCCAAATCTGCAAAATGAGGATTTCAGGCTGACTATAAAAAAAGATATAGAATAAGAAATCAGACCAAGTGCAATTTCTTTTGGTCAAACATAAAATCTGTACAAAATGATGATGTCATGCTGATGTCATGGTGACATCACTAAAAATGCACTTAGCCATCTTTGAACTTTAATTATATAGAATATCAAGTCGCACCAAGGGCAATGCTTTTTTGGTCAACGTCAAATCTGTACAAAATGATGATGTCATGCTCATGTCATAATAGTGATGATGTCAAGCTGATGTCATAGTTACATCGCTACAAATGCACCCAGACACATTTCAACACTATTAAAAGATATAGAATAAGAAGTCACAACAAGTGCAATGCTTCTTTTGGTCAAACATAAAATCTGTACAAAATGATTATGTCATGCTGATATAGTGATATCACTAAAAATGCACACTGACATTTAAACACTATTAAAAGATACAGAATATGAATTTGCACATAAAATGCACTAACACACATTTATACACTATTAAAAGAAATAGAATAAATTGGCACCAACTGCTTAATTTTTTTTTTTAGGTCAAAATCCAAATCTGTAAAAAAAAAATGATGATGTCATGATGTCATAGTGACATCACTAAAAATGCACCTAGGCTTATTTGAACTTTATTTATATATAAGGAATATGAAGTTGCACAAAGTGCTTTTTTGGGTTAAAATCCAAATCTGGAAAGAAAATCTGAAAAAAAAAATGATGAGGTCATAGTGACATCACTAAAAATGCACCTAGGCATATTTGAACTTTATTTAAATTTAAAGAATATGAATTCGCACCAAGTGCAATGCTTTTTGGGGTCGAAATCCAATTCTGTGCAAAATGATGTCATGCTGATTAAACTATTATTAATCAGCATGACATCATTTTGCACAGAATTGGATTTCAACCCTATTAAAGATATAGAATAGGAAGTTACACCAAGTACAATGCTTTTTTGGGTCAAAATTCAAATCTGTGCAAAATGATGATGTCATCCTGATGTCATAGTGACATCACTAAAAACACCCAGACACATTTGAACACTATCAAAAAGATATAGAACATGAAGTCGCACCAAGTGCATTGCTTTTTTTGGTCAAGCATAAAATCTGTACAAAATTATGTCATGCTGATGTCATAGTGATATCATTAAAATGCACTTAGGCATCCTTGAACTTTAATTATACAGAATATGGTGTCGCAATGCTTTTTTTGGTCAAACATCAAATCTATACAAAATTATGATGTCATGCTGATGTAATAATAGTGATGATGTCATGCTGATGTCATAGTGACATTACTAAAAAATGCACCCAGACACATTTGAATACTATTAAAAGGTATAGAATAATAAATCGCACTTAGTGCAATGCTATTTTGGTTAAAGATCAAATCTGTACAAAATGAGGTCATGCTGATGTCATAGTGACACGACTAAAAATGCATCCAGACACATTTAAACAATAGAAGTAAAGAAGAAGAAATCACACAAAGTGCAATTTTTGGGGGGTGAAAAGTCAAATCTGTACAAAATTATGATGTCATACTGAAGTAATAATAGTGATGTCATGCAGATGTCAGTGACATCATTATAACATGCACTTAAACACACTATTAAAAGATATAGAATATGAATTTGCACAAAGTGCAATTTTGTTTGGTGAAAAGTCAAATCTGTACAATATTATGTTGTCATGCTGATATAATAAAAATGATGTCATGCTGATGTCACTAAAAATGCACTCACACATTTGTACACTATTAAAAGATATATAATAAGTCGCACCAAGTGCAATACTTTTTTGGGTCAAAATCCAAATCTGTAACAAAAATGATGTCATGCAGATGTCATAGTGACATCACTAAAAATGCACCTAGGCATATTTGAACTTGAATCTGTGCAAAATGATGTAATTCTGGTGTAATAGTAATAATGATGTCATATTGGTGTCATAGTGACATCACTAAAAATGTACTTAAGACACATTTTAATGCTATTAAAAGATATAGAATAGAAAGTTGCACCAAGTACAATGCTTTTGTAGATCAAAATCCAAATCTGTGCAAACTTAGCCATACTTCAAGTGTATTTAAAAGGTGCCCCTAAACATTTTACTGATCAGGCAACCCTGACCCTTTAAATAGGTACAATACTAAGAAATGCATTACACAGAGCTGTGCTGTGATCAGGTTCACTTCCTTATCCTCCCCCCTACATCTCTGTACCATGTTGTTTCTATACATACAGCATAAACAAAAAACACTCTTCCAACCCTCCCACATTCTCCTTTAAGAAGGTACATTTTCCACTAATATTGCTGCAGCTGACAAGGAGAGTTAGAGACCTTCACACTACAACACTGCTACTAGGAATGTGTTAGCTCCCTCTATGTGCGTTGTGTTTTGCAAATCACAATGTTATTTAGAATATAATGGAAATCGCGAGAATCAGTTCCCCCTATATAATTTGCATTCTGTAAAAATTCGGTCCGTTTTTTATCCGCATGATGCGTGCACAGATTTTGGTCCGTGTGTCAGAATCGCATTTTAAAAAGTCTATGGGAACGCAAAAAAAAAAAAGTGGTCCACAGTACCAAAGGCAGCCCATAGGTCAAGGAGAATGAGGACCGAGAACTGTCCTTTGGCAGCTTGTAGGTCATTTGAAACTTTGCAAAGGGCTGTTTTTAGTTGAATGACCCAGTCGGAATCCTGACTGCAACTGGTCCAATAACTTTAGCATGGAGGTATTTAGTAATGCGTGTAGAGAAGTTTTTTGCATTTTTTTTTGCATTTCCTGTGATTTTTAAAAAGATGCTCACAACCAGACACGCGACAAATGCTTTAAAATATGTTATACTTATGTGCGGACAGCCAAGCAGCCTCTGATAAATAGGCTTGAGTGTCTCTTCCGGTACTCGCGCAGCCACCGCAAAGCAATGCTTTGTCGCGCTAATCGATCATAGAGGCACAGCGCGCCCTGTTAAATGAGCCCATTTAATGGTTGTGGCAAAAAGCCTGTCCAAATATTTAGCATCACACTGAGAAAGAATGTGTTGCTTTAAAAAAAAGATTCTTTCCAATAGGTAATAGTTACATTCAGGAAAATAGAAAAAATAAAATACCACAACAAATTTCTATACCCAGCAGTAAATATGTATGCATTTGGAGCTCGGGCAGAGGATCCAATTTATAGGGCATGTCCAACCGAAAACTAAAATTTAACCTTCTACTGGCCCAATGTGTAGTGTTAAAAAATCTATACAACTTCTGCTCCTTATCGTTCTCCTGCAGTGACTGTCCAAAGTCCAGTAAACTGAAGAGTAGGTGTCTGTCTTTCTGTGAAAAGGTTTCTGCCTCCTCCTTGTTCTCCGGGAGGTAGTGTGACATGCGCAGTGGGAGCCCTTCCCCCCCTCCCTCCCACCCTCCATTTCCATGCCTACCTCACCCCCTACCTTTAAATGTTCTTTTGCAGGAGTGAAGGACTGTAAGTGTGTGCTGCATTTTTTTTAGAAATCTAACTTGGCGGTTGGGCATGTTTATATGTTATCTTCTAAGGCTGAATCACAGGCCTGTAGGGAATGCTGGAATTTGTAGTGCAGAAATTGTCAAGGAAGTACAGTCTAAAGATAATCCCATTTTACCTAATATAGCACAGGAAGGCTGATTCCACACTACGCCAGAGGTTAACGAACGGGAAAAGCGCGCACCTTGTGGTCCGCTTGTGCAGTGTGCCTAGTGGCCAGGCCAAATGGCTAACTAGCGTGAGCTTTTTAACATGCAAACAGATTGCAAGTTAAAAACACGATAGTGTGGAATAGCCCAAACTGCTGATAAGAAAAGTATTATGTCTATGGATTTCTATGGGAGGATCTGTAAGATTATAGCCTTATAATCTTACAGTTCCAGGAGGAGAAGGAAACCAGAAGCCACAAAGGGGTTGGTTAAAATAAAAAATGAACCCCGAACTTTAAATTAAAGGGATATTAGAAGTCACCTTGGAGTTCTGTGCCCTGTATAAAAGGTACTCAGTGACTTCTAATATCCTTATAATTCATTATCCACTATATTATTATAATTATTGTGGATTTATATAGCGCCAACATCTTCCGTAGCGCTTTACAATTACATGTATACATTCACATCAGGCCCTGCCCCGAAGAGCTTACAATCTAAGCACATTTATTTCACACATACAACCTATAAGTATGTCTTTATGATTGTGGGGGAAACCGGAGGGCCCGGAGGAAACTCACGCAAGCACTGGGAGAACATTCAAACTCCTTGCAGATGTGTCCAAAGGTGGATTCGAACTCTGGACTTCAGCGCTGCAAGGTAAAAGTGCTATCCACTGAGCCACCGTGCTGTCCATATGGGATGTCACAAAAACACAGGATTATAAAGATCTTTTACTAAACAGTTTAAACACCTTCAGGTATCCCACCCCTCCCGGATACTCCCGCGAGATACATCACTCTGGGGTGGTCTCCTGCAACGAGACTATTCTCAGTTACGCCCCCCTTTTCAGACCATGCCCCAATAGCACCTTGGCAATGCCCCTAACCCTGTCTTCCCACCCCCTAGAACACTAGTCCCGCCTCCACATGACATCATAGATGTCACACACACCCTCAACACGCCCCCTTCCCCACCCTGCCCGGAAGTCTGAAATGTCAGGGCGGAATGTCTGCACATTTCACATAGCACTGAGTGATTAAAGGGTCACAAAATCATCTGACCAGAAGACACTTAAAAACAAAAGGCTGCAATGACTGCATTCAGGGTAAGGTCCCACTGTAAACAGACTGCACACATTTTGTTCATAGTGAGATATAAAAAAAAGTTCCAATGGAATTTATAGATTTTTTTAAATTGATCTGGCAAACCTAGCACTAGCAATACACCTGTTTAAGCAATCAATCAATGCTGCAGACATTCTGTGCATATCAAAGCCTATGACCTGTTCATATTATACTCACATTCAGGACATAAGGACAGTTACATTTAGAATAAAAAGGAAAAAAAAAAAATTTCCATTATTACTGTACCTTGCTTTGCCAGTACATAGGACAGTACACAGGTCAGATCGACTAGAGTTGCTGAATCAGTGAAAAATCAGAGGACACCTATTAAACACAAACAATGCCAAGACAGAAGCAAAACAGTTTAAATGCAATCAGTGCGACCCTATTGGTTGCTATTGATTGGAGAGAGTCCTTCAAATCAGCAGGTGATCTGGCAACACACTTCCAAAGACTTCACCCAGAACATTCTGTTTTGATTGGATGGCTTCCTGGAGGGATTTCTGCCTGTCATACTATCCATTATCACCCCTTTAATAGGTACACTTATAGAAACAACATGGTAAAGAAGTGATCGTACCACAGCTCTGTGCATTCTTATTATATATTAGTGTAGCTATATAAAAGTGAATGACGAGGGCAGGCCCTCCTGATACGACAATTAATGTGAAATGATCACATAACGATTGTTTAGAACTACATCTATATAATGTGTGTACCAGATTAGTGATGAACACTTTCTAGTCCTGCCAATTACAATTATTAAGGCTGAGGCCTTGCTGTAATGCGCAAGAAATGTATTGCATTTTGATGCAGTGTTTCTATGGGAGATCAAAAGTGGGGATGATGGGGATTGTGTGCGTTGCTTAAATGGATAAGAGAGCAACACAGCCATTGGGGCTCATTACATTGCCCCCCCCCATCAGCATCTGCTGCACACAACGCAACCACATCGAAAAATGCACTCTGAAAACTGACAGTGGGTCCTAGCCCTCAAAGAGTATCTCCACCCCCAAAAACAAAAATCCTTTAAATGTAGAACTTAGAAAACCTAGAGATCACTAGGTTTTAAAACCCGAAATCATCTGCTAAAGGTACTTACCAAACCTCGTTCCCAACTGCTGAGACTCAGACAATCACTGGTGATCGCAAGCACTCTGATAAGGTATCAGAGCACAAACTGTGTGGCCTTTCACATTGGCATGCACTGGCATACAATTCGGAAGTCTGCCAGTGTCATAGCTCTTAAAGGGCATGTCCACCCTTTCTGTAAAAAATTAATATGATGTGCAGGACCCCCCAAAACCCCACTCCGTTGCACTTGTTCCGACATACAAATTCCCTAATCCTCCGCCGCAGGCTCCGCGTCCTCTGCTGCAAATCATATAAAAAAAATTTACAGAAGGGGTGGACATTCCCTTTAAAGAGAGAATATGAAACGTTCAGTTGATGTTTAATATTTATACTGTTAATTCATCGGGGAATACCAATGCGACTGGTTGCATATACTCCTTTATTCTACATCCTCCATTACTTAAAGGGCATGTCCACCCCTAAAACTAAATTTTAACCCACTACTGGCCCCACTGTGTAGTTTAAAAAATATTTACCTTAGATCTCTGAAAAAGGTTGCTTCCTCCTCCTTGTCCTCCTGGAGGACTGTGATATGCACAGTGGAGCCCTTAAGTCCCCAGCCCTCCAGATCCCTACATGCCTGCCTCACGCCCTACCTTTAAATGTACTTTTCTGTAGTGTAACCGCCAAGTTAGGTTAGTAAAAAAAAGCAGCAGAAACATACCCACACACCTTCGTTCCCGTGGCTGTCATCATTGCCGGCAGACGCATCTGTGATAAGCTGCCTCACAGCCATTCACATATGCGGCTGCCAGTCCGGCCCATTTGCAATTTCCGGCAAACAAGGTGCCGAAATCTACCTTGGCGGTTGGTGGTGGTCAGGGGTGCCCTACAGTATATAAAAAAATATTTTCAGATACCCTTTAAATAGACATTCCCCCAAGGGACCCCCTAAAACTGTAACTTACTGTACTGGTGATCTTTGTCGCTGGCCCACTGCCTCCTCTGATGGCTTTGTAAGCTTATGCAGCCACAAAGGAGGTGGCTTGAGAAGCAGCCATTAGTCTTTGGTTGGTGGCTGCTCCTGGGAAGAACTGGGAGCCAATTAAGAAGATGATTTCTTCCAGGGGCCAGGTTATCACAGTCTTGGGGTTTTGGGGGGCCCTTTGCAATACTGTGAAATTTTGTCTGGGAGGTGGAAATTCCTTTTAAAGGGACATACTAATTTAAGAATGAATGAAATCCAAAAAAATCAAAGTCCGAGTTAGAAAGTACTTGCCTCAACAACCTTCTCAGCATGGAAGATTCAACTCAGGTGCTTTTCATTTTCTTCTGAGTTCATTTTAGGCTCTGTTTGCTCCCCAAAGCTTTGTTACATTTTGTGCACATGTGTGATTTCCACTCTTTACACTTTCCTACAAGCAGTGTTGTAATGTGAAGGTCTCTTGTTCTCCCTGTCAGCTGCAGCAATGTTAGTGGATTTGGAAACTGTACCTTCTTAAAGGGGAATGTTGGAGGGTAGGAAATGTTTTTGTTTATGCTGCATGTATATAAACAATGTAGTACCGGGCTGTAGGGGGAGGATAATGAAGTAAACCTGATCTTGGCACAGCTCTTTGTAATGAATTTCATAGTAGTGTACCTATTTGAGGTTACCTAATTAGTAAAACATGTAGGGTCACTGATTAAAAACACTTGAAGTATGGCTAAGTTAAGCCTTGTATACTCATACGATACAGTGAACATCACCAGAGTGGTGAATGGCCATTTTGCATGATAATCGCATATGTGAAGCCATTTGGTTAAGCATTGCTAGTAATGCACCATGTTATTTGTGTGTGTGAGGCCTTAGAATTAATGTTGTTTAATTGCACACACACTCTCCAACATAGTTGGAAACATAGTTTTATCTTGCGATTCCGATCCTGTGTTACAAAGCACTACTTGTCATAATTAAAGCGTGCAGCAGACTGAGTCACAAATTGTCAAACTGTAAACTGACTGCAATTACCTGCGTTTATTGCGGTTCAAAATAAATGCATTTCAATCAGTGCAGCCCTAAAAATGACATTACTACTAAAGGGCTGGCAGTAACAATAAGTGATTTGGACTGGAGGGCTTATTGTAACACTGAGTGATGGGGGAGAGGTGTCCCTGTCCCGGATATCAACATTGATAGGGTGGGATAAAGCAGGTAAATAAATTGCAATCATGTGAGCTTGCCTCTGTCCTGAGTTAGTTGTGGTTTTTGCTCTGAAGTTCAGCGCTCACTGACTATGCAGCTCTGATCATCTTAGATCTTGTCACTCTAGTTTATCTAATTGGCTAGTTGGATTGAGGCTTTTGATTGGCCCTTCGCACTGCCCTTCAATGCAATCTGCTTTGTGATTTGCTGGCTGCATAGTTTGGTTGCGTATCTCAGGTTAGGTTGGGAGCAAACAATGGATTCACCCCCAGATTGCAGAACAGGTCAGATTTGGATTGTACTGGAAGTGTCAGTGCTTTAGAAATACATGTTAAATATACATAAAGTGCAGCCTAACATCTAGATAAGGACAAACATTATCCATCTTATATTTGTTGTACAACACTATCACATTTTTGTTTTGTTTATCGGTTTGATTTGATAAATCTATACAGGAAGATATTTAAATCCAGGGTTTTGAGAGATGGGTGAAACTGCTAAAATCCGTTCCGCCTGTGACCTGGAAAATGGTCTGGGAAAAATGTACATACATCCAGAATTGTAAAAAAAACAACTTTCCTCACGATCGAACGTTTAAAGGACAATTATACTCACCTTTTCTCTGATCCACTGCAGCTAGTACCCAGGGTGAGGACCTAAAATCGCTAAGTCCTAACCCTGGGTACTTTCCCTAACTCCTGCACTACTACACGCAAATCTGCTTCGCCGATCCACACTGTTCCACCTCTTTCTACTGTCAGTGACAGTCGCGAGGCAGCCAATTGGAAGACACGCCTCTTGCAGAGCGTATCTTCTATGGCTGCCTCGCGATCTGTCACTGAAGCAGGAAGAGCGGAGGAATGGAGCGATCGGCGAAGCAGATTGCGGTAAGTAGTGCAGGATGTTAGGGAAAGTACCCAGGGTGAGGACTTAGCGATTTTAGGTCCTCACCCTGGGTACTATGCAGCTATGGAGGAAGAGGAGCGAGGGTGAGGTGAGTATAGTTGTCCTTTAAGGATATATTTTCGAGGGTCACCAAAATTTTCGAAAATTTGAACTTTAAAGGAATTTTCGAAAATTTTGTAAAAATGATACAGTAACTTACTGTAAATGGCTCTGGGACCTGGGAAATGGTCTGGGGAACAGATAATCAGTTTCTTTCAAATCAGAATTAGTTATAATCGGATTTTTTTTCAGAAAGAAACTGATTGGTATACTAACCAATCAGATCCTTTCTGAAAGAATCTAATTGTAACCAATTCTAATTGGAAAATAATCTGATTGGTATACTAACCAAACAGAATCTTTCAGAAAGAATCTTATTGGTAAGCTTTCTGGATGAATCTGATTGTAACTAATTAGATTTAGTTACAATCAGATTCTTTTAGAAATAATCTGATTGGTATACTAACCAATTAGACTCTTTCTGAAATAAGCTGATTTAAACCAATTCTGATTAGAAAAGAATCTGATTGGTTAGTATAGCAATCAGATACTTCCTGAAATAATCTGATTGTATCTAATCAGAATTGGTTACAATCAGATACTTTTAGAAATAATCTTATTGGTATGCTTTCTGGAAGAATCTGATTGTAACCAATCAGTGGCGTATCCACGTGCCCTGGATCTTTTGCTAAGTGCCCCGAATCTCCTGCTAATGTGCGCTGACTGTCCTCCTTCCCGCCCTCCTACCAGTGCACAGCGTGTACAGCAGGGAGCAGTGGCGTATCTATGTTAAAAGATCCGGGGCACGTGCCCGGATCTTTTGCTAAGTGGCCCGAATCTCCTGCTAGTGCTTTGATAGCGCAAGTGCCCCGAACCTGCTAATGTGCGCTGACTGCTCTCCTTCCTGCCCTCCTACCAGTGCACAGCGTGTACAACAGGGAGAGCGGGAGATTTAAACTCCTGCCAGTGGAGAGTGTGGCAGACAGAGGGAGAGACTGAATCCTACCTTCAGGACATCCCCAACACAGCTAATTCGACTCACGATTTACAATCCCTCCCTGGCTGGGTCCCTCCACGATCACATTGTGGGTGGGTCACATCAATTGTAGCCTATGTAGAGTGCAGTGCAGGAAGGAGGAGGGACTGAGGAATTTCCAACTCGCTTCTGTTTAACAGCAGGCAATGGGCATGCCTTGGGAATCAAACTTGGTTTTCTATCCCTGACCTGTGACTGCACAGCAGGTAACAATGCTGTACCAAAAATCACATTAGATAGATAGAACATTTGATTGGTTGGGGCGAAATGAACACCATTTTAACAATAAGAACGTTTATTTGATAAACCCTGAAGATGGTGCAAAAGATTTGAAAGGGCGATTTAAAACCAAGGGTAAAACATACTGATCAATTCATTAGAGCTAGAAGCAAAATAGTTTACTAATAAGGTTTCCCCACCACCGGCCAGAGAGCAACATGTGCTTAGTTTCAAATCCCCATACCCAACGGAAAAGTTGAGAGAACGAAAACCCACCATCCATCGGGTGCCCTGTAGAAAAATAACATGAAACAACTTCCTTAAAGGGCACGTCCACCTTTTTGTATAACACATCCATATTATATTAGATAAATCACGCCCTAAAACCGAACCCCCATTACCATTGATTTAATCTATAATAATTCGCCTACCTAGCTGCCTTCTCTGAGCATGTGTACCTGGGATAGGAGATAGAGAGAAAGAAAAAGAAAATTTCACTGTTTTTACTTCTACAATCGTCTGCTTTCAAACTATGTTTTTGCCTACATAGGCTTTGTTTGTCAATTTTGAACATGCCTTTTCATTTCAAACTTTCTGTTGCTCATTTATAATGAATCATTGTAAACTAATGTAAATTAGTACTATCTTCCGCTAGAAATACCCCTTTGGGGCAAGTATCTAAGGCACGGCCTCTTGGCAAAAAATTGCTCTTCTTTTTCCGCGTGGTGCTTTCCTTAGGTTCTGCGCTGGAAATCGGAATTCCAACTGGGCAATTCGAAAGTGGGAGCCCCTAAAATGGAGTCTGGTAGGATCCATTCTGGGAAAAAGCCAAAACACGGACAAAGACATGATAAGGCAAATGTGAGAATTGTACCCATAAATATCCTTCCTCCTTCCCCCCCCCAACAAACGAATCATATTCCAACATTCTATTATACACTGTATAAATACTTGATCATAAAAGAACCGCACATTTCTGACATTATCCAGTCTTTTTTTTTATTAAGCTTTGCAGGACATTGGGTTGGTTTGTGCAGGCTTCTAACGGTCCGCGAGCAAACCAAGAGTGTTAACTTGAGGCTGTGATCATCTTTTAACTACCAGGAAAATTCAGACGATGGTTTTCTTGGCAATTTGTCGTGTGAGCACAGTCAAGAGCCATGGCAAAAGCGTTATAACAAATACCCTAATAGTGAGTGCATTAACCATTGCGCTAGGTAAATTCTCGTATAATACATTGTAAAGAGGAGAAAAGAAAAACAAAAACACAAGAACAAACATCTGGGTTCCAAGTTCACATCACGATTTATAGCCTTCCTCCTCTCCCAAACCCTGAAATCATTCTATTTTTAATACTACTGCCTACTACGTCACAAAGCTTCTTTTGCCCACTTGTCCTCTATAGATAGCGACCTAAATGATTGCTGCAACCAGCCAAAAAAAACACATGGGGAAATGTGAGAGAGCCAAGCAGTTAAAGAAGAGTAAGTAAATAACAATCATTGGGTTTGGGGGTGGGAAACGGTAATATAAATGGGTTGTTGTGGTTGTGGGTGGACATGCCCTTCAAAGGGTACCTATATCCCATTTGTCAATTAGGTACAATCATATTGCGAACATAATATTATTATTAATATAATCTGTTTTCTTCTGCTACAACCTATCTTTTGCTCACATGACATCGGGAAAGAATTGCTCAGTTTCTTATTTTATCTGCGGTCCAAATCATCAAAACTACAGAACACGGCATATTCCCTTCTCTTATAGCATGAAAAATTTCTGACAAATTTTACCACGTGAATGGATAAATTGTATAACTCAGCAATTTTTCTAATTTAAGGAATAGTTCACTTAAGCCCAGGGGTTTTAAGGAAGCTATCCTTACCTATGTTCTCCAAACATATTTGATACGCCAGAAATTCAGAAATCATTACCTTTCCCACAATTCAACAAACCGTCGCGGGGCCACTCGACAGTTCCCGAGCGTTCCTGCTTCTGTTAGCGCTATAAAGTAAAACGCTCATCCTTGACTACTTCGCCTATACGCAGAACAGAGCAGAAGCGGTCGGGGGGAATTTCAGAGCGCCCCGGGTAAGATCTTCCTGAAGTTCGTTCGCTGGCTATCCAAATATTTGAATTGGTGCAAGAACAAGGGAGGTAAGGCCTATCTCCTTAACCCCTGGGCTTCATCAATGTAAGAAAAGAAGGAATAGTTCACTATTGCAGTAATTACTTTATTTTATTTCCGTAAACATTGCAGGAGATTCACCCAGATCCACAGTCGTGGTCAATCTCCTGGAAGAGATTCACCAGGAGCTGTGCAGCCTCTGGAGAACCTTCCCCAACCATATGTATTTTAACGTCGCCATCAAGGTTGCCAAAAGAATATTTTAAAAGAACAGTGGACAATATGAGGCTCTTTCACTCAAAGAAGAGGCAGTAATTATATGTGTGTCCTCCCTGTATAGTCTGGGCAGAATTAAGACTGCTTTCCACCTGGTTGACCGCACTGGGGGTTGATAAGATAGTTGTCAATAAAGGGCCTAAATTTGAGGAGGCTTCCTGTTGCTTGGCATTTAAGGAACCTATTGCCTCACATATTTTTTTTTAAAAATTTCAGCTAGGTACGGTGAAAGACATCTCGAGAAGATAGAACCACAATGGAGCCCCCAATTACGCACTATAATGGATCATCTTATTAATCTAGTAAATATAAGCTTTTGAAGATGATTTTATTTATTAGCAATTTATATACAATATTTTATAGTAGTGTAAAGGATAAGGAAAGAAGGAGTCTGCCTTTGCTTCTTATTTGTACCTGACTTGCTTAGAACTTTTTTTTCATGGACCCACCCCAATATTGTATATTTTCTTCTCATGAACTTGGTTTAATTCATTAGACCATTAGGTCGATGAAACTGATCACAGAACTGTGCTAAATCTAATCTCCCTAATGCGTCATTCCCCTTTTTGACCCATTAGTTGTTAAGGTGGCGCTATGTTGCATTTAAATCTTTTAGTATTTGATAAATGTGTTTACTGTATTTTTGGCCTCACTTTTCACACAGGTTAAAAGCTAGGTACACAAAATAACGATAAAGCCCCCGATTAACCAACCATCGGATCCGACGGTATCGGGGCTTTATCGTTACCTGTGTACCTTCGTTTCCTCTCTTTCCCGAAGGTGAAAGACCGAAAATTTCCATCGGCCGCACGCGAGGTATAGATCTAACGATCCCTAGACCTCCCTATATACACTACGCAATCACATGAACACCAGTGTGTCTGAGAGTCAGATACGGCAAATTTAAACACAACTGCATTATATAAGCTGTACAAGCTGACTACCTTTCCATGTTGTAGTATCTATTATCTTCATTATTGAGAATAAAATGTTTTACAAATATTGCATTATAAACTTTTCAAAATTGATCTAACCTCTATATCTCTATCTATCCCTATATATTTTAAAAGCCAAAGGGCTGGGGGGACAGGAGAGAGCCTTTTTTATAATGGATCCAGTGTGTTAGATGCGAAAGCAGACAAAAGTTTGTCTAATCGTAATTGAAGTCACCACGAATTGGAAAAGTTTAGACCGTGTGAGACCTCCAGACTGGGGTTACCTTGAACTGGTTGGAAGGCTTTTCATTCATGTGATCACAGTAATGTATCACTAATGGTTTATAAAGTACTGCCAGTGTGCAGATATGATATTGTAGTGGGGCCTTAGAGATGTGGCATTGATTATAGATTTTTCTATGTATGTATAAACTGTTTGAACCAATCGTAGCCCTCCCGCTAAATGTCGTAAGAACAGTAGGTCTGAGCTACAACGCGTTTCAGCCCTGTGGTACAAGGTCATCTTCAGGTTCAGGACCCTGAAAACGTGCCCTGTACCTCATGGCTGAAATGCGTAAGGCCTCAGACCTACTTCTTTAACAATACATTTTGGTGTAATGTCAAAGCCGCATGGAATGCTGTGATACTTAGCCGCATATTGAACATTTTTCTATAAGCCCCACAGAGCAGAGGTTATACCGCCACAACCCCACTCAGGTATACTGTGGTATTCGGCGGGTGCAAAAAACGTGCTGGGCCACCCGCAACAATATCAATAGAAAATTGCGACCTCCACAGCATCTCCAATTATGCAATATAACTACGACTCTTAATCCATCCACCCCTGTGCTAAAAAATAAGCGACGTTTGAGGGGGCACCCTCTTCCTTCGCACCAGCAACATGGTAAATCGTACCAGATGTCAATACAATTCACATATATATTTATAGGGTAATACGACAAGCAATCATCCTAACCTTCTAAGTCCCATCCTCCCCCCTCCCTCACTACACCTGCACATGCAATAATTACAAACCCTAAAACAATGCCCTGATCATTCCACAAGTAACATGTACATCATTCCCGGTGTTCAGAACGCCCTAAGGGTACATAGTCCCTATTGCTTGACCACTAAACTTCCTCTTTTATGACAAGGTACCCGGCTCGTTTGCCCCCCCTCCCTTCCCCACGTTTCCTAGTCGGGGGGCACAGTGGCGTAGTCTCGCTCTCTCGCCATGACACGTGTTCTACTCAAACCTGAGGTCTTTTCTGGATGTTTTCAGTCACAAAACTGAGCGGTACAGGTATTTTACATTTTTCAACAACTCATATCTGATTTATGCTGGAAATCTCCCCTTATTGGTTGATTGTCTCCTTCCCCCCACATATAAGTAGTTGCAAGAGACATGACAAGCAAATTATCACGAACCTACTGTTTGCACGTATGGTACCCCCTCTAATGGAGAGCTCCGTCCTGTCAAGGAAGAGGTCAAAGCCCCCATCATTTATTTTATTCACATGTAAATTATCCACATGAGTGGGCACAAGAAAGAACAGGGAAAACATCCCGTTCTTTCTAGTCCTCAAAAAATAGCTGTTAAGGGATTAATCCCCCTCAGGCTTCCTCTTTCTTCTCGATCCCCCACTCTCCTAGATCTCTCAAGGCCACAATCCAACATCTTGGTGGATATTTAACGCTCTGTAAATCGGAATATCATGTTTATCCAATTGTTCATGTCCTTCTTACTGGTTTAGTAACCAACCTTTCCATTTCCACCGTTATCATTAAAGGCTTCACATGTAACGCTTTTTTTTACAGAGCGTAAATAAAGGGACTTAAAAAAGGTTTGTTGATGTATTTCCTGTGATTTACGCCTATATATTGTGAAATTGTATTGACATCTGTACATGTCTACCTGTTGCGTGTGCCGGATAGAGGTATTGCCCCACTATTTGTAAATAAAGGTTATATTGCATCTTTGGGAGTGCTTGTGGAGTCGCTTTCTCTCTCTCTTCTCTATATATACTAAACTCGACTCTGGCATTATGATAAGCTGTACACTGACTACTTAACATTGTTTCAGTATCATATCCTTCATTATTGAGGAATAAAATGTTTACAAATATTTCATTTTAAAACTTTTTCATAAACGTCATCTACTCATATATAAACTCACCCTCACAAAACAGCAATAGTTTAAATCTTGAAGATGTATGAATTTCAACCGTTTTTCATGCAGCAAAACCTTCTCCTCTGCCTCTCAAAAGTTTTTGCCTACTCTCCAAAGCTCTTCTACAAGCTTTGCATATGCACACAGAAGAAGCTAGGGCCCTAGGGGGAATAGCATTCCGCTCATTGCCATGACTGAACGCTAAAAGAACTGGAAGGCAAAGAGGTGAGTTAAAGAGAACATTGGCAGCTTTTTCTTATGTCTTACAAACGCTTTCACAATTAATTCCTAACTAAGCGTTTTGGGATGTTGGGGGGGGGGGGGGTTTAAACTTTATGCAATTTTTCATCGTAAAGTATTATGTCCCACCTTAAAGTAATTTTTTGATGTATATCCATTCCCCCTGTCCCCCCAGCCCCAACCGGCTCTATTTTAATTTTAAGAAGTGCCCGCAAGCTTTGACTTACTTCCCTCTTTCCTCCCGCCGCGCTGCCATGCGGGCCCTCTGCTTGCGAGAAATGCAAGTCAGAGGGGCGGTGACCAGGTCTGCCGGGAGTTTCATGCAGAGGAAGAGGGAAAAGGTAGTGAAAGTTTGGGCAACTTTCTAAAAATTACAAAATAGATCGGTTGGGCTGGGGGACAGGGGGAATGTTCTATCTAAAGGTGTTTACACTAGGGGAGGGAATCAATCGGAGGGAGAGGGAGGGGGAAAGCTGCATTAACAACATGCCAAACTTCCTCCGGAGGCCAGATATGAGATGGAGTCCATAACAGACTCATGCTATCCCTCCTGTGTGGCCTTTTTTTGGACTTTGGGTGGGCGATACATAGAAACCATATGGAGCTGGATGTGAGTTGATTTATTTACTCATGCATGGGGCCATTCGGGGGGATTACTAGTTTTTGGGGGTGGGACATGCCTAAACAAAAAAACCCCCCTCCAACGTATCAACACCTTTAACATGCCACAGATCGGTATATTTCACTTCTGTGCAGTGAATTTCAAACTGCCACAATCGTGAATATCACAATCTGTGGCTTCCCCCCCCTAGTGCCAAAAAAATTTGCCCCCCACAGGTGCGATCGGGGGCAGATTCAACTATCAACTGCCCCCCCCTTGGTTGTGTCCAAATCCGAGGGGGGATCTGGAAGATATAAGTACCTTTAGAACCGGGTCCGCAGAATCTGCATGGTCCCACTGAGTCTGTGCATGTGAAGCGGAAGGGAGACCCCGTGACGTTCACGGAGCTTCCTCTCCTTCACGGGTGTTCACTAGAAGAGGTCAAATGCTCTAGTGAGGTACTGGCAGTGTGGTCCTCCATTCAGATCACGCTGCAGTACCTGGTATAGTACCAGCCTGTCAATTCGTGACAGCTTTACTATACATTTTGTGAATGGACACAATAGGGTTTTTTCTAATCTTTCTACTAGCAATTCTGACAAACAATTATTGGACTTTTGCCAATGAATGTAAAAATCACCTTCCTGTAAAATGATTTCTGGGAAGTGTATTTTTCCGATCGGATTTCAAATTGGAAACGGGCTTTCATCCCGTTATTCCAGTTCGTTTTCATTCCCTAAGATGAATCTGATGATTATCTTTGGAATATCGGGGGAAAAAGTGAAATACACACAAAAATTTAAAGTGATACACAAAACACCCCCTTTTTTTTTTTTTTTTTTTTACCATAAACTATAAATTTAGAAAAAATTTTGCTACTCCACACTTCCTCATGTCCCCCGGTGATATCGGTAAAGTAACGCAGATACTTATTTGTTAACGCATTTTCAAGGGAAACTAGCCTATTTTTTATAGGAAATTTTGCAGAGTACCAAAAAGACCGTATTGAATATTTTTTTTTTTTTTTTTTTTTTTTTTAGGATCAGTAAAGTGTGTCAAAAACGTGTGTGACTCTTCCGTGCTAAACCGGTTACCTAAAATAACCCCTAAAAAGGGTGAGAGTGTGTGTGTGGGGGGTGGGTTGTGGTCGTTTTTTAAATTTTTTTCTTTGTACTGGCACTTCTACATGTGTCCCCTTTGAGCTAGTTGGTGGCCTTTGTCTCTGTTTGCCAAACCCAACCGCAATGGCCCCTCCGTTTGAATCAGGACATGTTGAATTGCTATTTAGTGGGATTTTTTGCTGTTGGTTTAGGTAGGATTTCAACCCTTGAATCAATCCTCTTTTAATTTTTCACAAAATCCCTCCTGTAAAAACACAGTTCTTTGGATCTACTGGGTCTGGAATTCTTCATGTATGGGTATAAATCATTGCACTCGTACGTAGCTGAGGTGTGTAGATTTCCAAAATATACGTTTTTGTGGGGGGAATTTCCATGTTTTGGGACCTGTTTCCTTTCTAAAAAAGGGTATGCTGTTCACAATTAACAGAGAAGCACTTTGATTTTTTCTTTGTAATTTGCATTTGTGGCATCGTCCCATTAGCTAGTTGGTTGGCCACGTCTCTGTGGTGCATCACGCATATAGGCATACTGTTGATTCAGGAACATGTGGGGAGTTGATATTTGTGTGTGGGTTTATTTTGCGGGGCATTTTTCAAGTTTTGGGGCTATTGGAAATTAAGAGTCACATTCTTTTTTCTTGTATTACACTTGTGCATGCGTCACCGTTTGAGCTATTGGGTGGCCACGTCTCTGTGTGCACCCACACATATTGCAGAACCGTTGATGCAGGATTGTGGAGGTTTCCTATTAGTGTTTTTATTATTTGCTTGTCAAGGGGTTTAGGTAGGATTTCCATCCTTGAATCATCTTATTTTATTTTCTCAAAACCTCCTAAAAACAAGAGTTTTCTTTGGATCACTTGGTCTGTAATTCTTTCATGTATGTATGAAAGCATGGCACCGTAACATAGTTAAGAGTGTGTAGTGATTTCAAAAATATTGTAGTTTGTGGGGGGGACTTTGCCATGTTTCGGGACTGGTTTTCCTTAGAAAAAGGGTAGGCTTTCAAATTATCAGAGCACTTTGTTTTTTCTTGGTAATTGCATTTGTGCTGCGTCCCATTTGAGCTGTTGGTGCCACGTTCCCTGTGTGCATCACGCAATATGGCATCACGTTTTTGATTCAGGGCTTTTTTGAAGATTGATTAATTAGACAATTTTGGAAATTTGCCATGATTTTTAAACTTTGACATTGATTTTTTATTAAATTTTTCCTAAAATTCTGGTAAGTTCTAAGATGAGCGAAATTGTACAAACTTAAACTGCGGCCACACACCATTTGTGGTATGCATAAAACGAATCAACACCATTGTGTCGCTGAAACTTGTGTAGGAGCCAGAATTATAGTTTGGGGGGGTATTTCTAATATCAGAGAGTTGTTTAGTCTGACAATCTGACAATTGCTGTAATTGGTCCACTGTTCACATTGGCGCTCACTTGTGTGCTATTTGATTCCACTCGTCTGCGTGTGTAACCATACATAAAGGGCATACCGTTAATATTCAGACATATTGGGAGATTGATATTAGTACTTTTTTTTTACATTACTCGGGTGTTTGGCATGATATTATCTCTACCTTTGAGAGTTTTTTTTTTTTGTTCTTTTTTAAATTTTTTAGAAATGTTGCTAAAACTGTGAACTTCTCGAAGAACACGCCCACAACCCAATGATGGTATGCATGAACAAACTACAGAATATGTAGAATAAGGTGTGTAGATTTCGAGAGATTATGGTTGTGGGGGTTGATTTTGTGGGGAAAAACTGCAGACTGTTCGAATTTAGATTTGGCTGAAAATGTTTGCTGTTTCTGGAGTCCATGGGTGGCATTGTCCACTTTCATGGCCCATTCGCGTCCACGTTCGCGTGTTAACCACACATATGATACCGTTTGATTTCAGTGACATTTTGGGAGATTGATATTTAGTCAACTTTTTTTAGATTCCATTGAGGTTTTGGCATGATTTCTTACCTTTGAAAGTTGTTTTTTTTTGTTCATTTTTTCAGACAAGCAAACTTCTACGAAGACTCGCGCCACACCCATTGTATGGTATAATGAACAAGCTCCACTTACCCTAGCTGAAGTTGTGTAATTTCAGGAATATATGTTTTCATGGGGGTTTTATTTCTAAGTTACGGGGGTGTGTTTTGTGGAAAACAAACCGGCAGATTGTCCCAATTCGAGCTTGGCAAGTATTTTTGCGTTGTCGAGTCCATCGTTGCATTGTCTCACATTGTGGCTTTCTCGCTTCACGTGCCGCGTGTGTAACCACACATATGGCATCTGTTTTGATTCAGTGACATTTGGGAGATGATATTTGGGTAACTTTTTTTAAGATTCCATCCTGAGGTTTTGGCCATGATTTCTACCTTTTCTTGAACCGTTTTGATTTTTTTTTGTCTCATTTTTTCAGACAATGCAATTCTATCGAAGACCTTCGTGGGCCGCCCACCACCTTGATGTATGAATGAACAAAACTACAAGTGTTACATAGCTGAGGTGTGTAGATTAGGAATATATAGTTTGTGTGGGGTATTTCTGAGTTGGGGGGGGGTTTTGTGTGGAAAACTGCAGATTGTTTTCAAATCCAAACTGGCTGTAATTTTTTTTTTTCTGCTACTGACATTTGACACTTGGACCATCTGGTTAGGTTAAGAAGTATGCCAATGTCTGTCTCTGGGTAACACCCATGAATGTGGCATACCGTTTTTATTATTCGTGGAGGGGGTTAGGGCTTTCATATTTTGAAGTGCGTTTTAACTTTCCTCACAGTTTTTAGCTGAAATTCGCATTTCACATTGTTTCAGATTTTACAGTTTGAGAAAAAAAGGAAAATGTGAGAAATAACTTACAATTGGACGAAGAGCTGCGCCCGGGTATCTGCATTTTGATCGAAACGTTACCTCACTACTCATAATATCCTGACGGTGTGGTAGTTTCTCAAAAATAATCCACTTGTGGGGATTACTTTTAGTTCATTTGGAAGATATTGTCTATTTAACTGTCAGTAGTGGTTACTAACATTTCAATTTGGTGTAATATTCTGAAGGTGGAGCGTTTTTAGTTTGGGGGGGGGTCTCCTGTACGGAAAATGGGGTCTACCTATATCTGGTATGTTGTACTCGCGGGAGATCCAACTTTTAGAACAGTAAGTTTTTGTGTCGTACCCTTAAGAACTATAATAAACATGGGAAAAATCCATGAAAATTTGCAATTTTTTCATTTTTTTTTACATATTTTAAAACCCATAATTAATCCAAGTAAAATTTCCAGAAAGTGACAAAATTCTGTTACCGGTGGTAAGTACCCTGTGCTGAAAAAAACAATGTATAATACTTCCTGATTTACTCTGCAAATTTTTCTATTGTAGAATTAGTCTAAACCGATTAAGAGCAAATCCTTAAAATTTTTCTGCATTACGCAAAAAAAATTGAATTCTCCTCTGGCAGTGAAGGGTTAAAGGGGGGGGGGTTTGCTCTTACCTCTCAGTACATATTTTCTTTCCTTTGAGACCTGACCTTAACCAGAAAAAGAAAACAAAAAAAAAGATAGATCACCGTACTGTACCTGGTGGCAATAACAGAACAGGAAGAGGCTTAGTTTTTGCCACCTTAAAAACAATGCTGTGCCATCGTTTTTGGTGGTCTCTGCTTTGGGCTCTCTATTCCTTCCTCAATAATAAAGGAATCTTGTAACATTCTACTAGTAGCGTAGTGTGTAATTGGACACTTTCTCTCTCTTTCTGGGTTCAGGACAAGTTTGTTTTTGCTTTGTTTAAATATGGGCAAAAACCCAGGTTTTGAAAACACAGGCAAATGTTTGGACGAACAAGAATGTAATTGAGCTAATAGTATTACTAATATTTTAGTGTATGGCAATACATGGCACATCAGTCAAGCAGGCTGAAACTAAACACTACCCGTGTGACGAAGGTGAGTATTGTTTCTATTCAAAACAGTTGGATTTTTTCAGTTAGTTTGTTATTCAACAGGCTGAAGTTGGGTTCCTTATTTGGCTTTGAATAAGAAACTGTGTATTGCAGTAGGTTAAAACCAGTTTGGGCCACTAAAAAAACCCTGCAGACACAACGTACCGTACATACCCCCCTGGCACATAATTCATTGTGTCCAGCCTGCCCAAATGGTTTTGGGCATGCAAGTTGGCACCAAGTCTGCAAAATAGCCATTTGAAATAAGAAACTGGTGCTGCAATACAACCAGTTTTGGCCACTGAAAATCCCACCGCAATCCACACGTACATTGGCCCTGGCACCATATTCATTGAGTCCCACCTGGCACAAATTGGTTTTGGGCATGGCATGTTGGCCCAAGATCGCAACAAATAGCCATTTGAATAGAAAAACTGGTGTATTGCATAGGTAAACCATTTGGGCCACTGAAAAATCACAGCAGACACACACATACATTCCCCTGGCACAATTCAGTTTGTCCAAGCCTGGAAAAAACCAAATTGGTTTTGGCATGGCAAGTTGGCACCAAAGTTCTGGCAAAATAGCATTTTTTGGCAGATAATAAAAGATTACAGAAACTGGCGTATTGCAATAGGTAAAAAACCAGTTGGGGGCACCTGAAAAAAAATCACCGCGATCCACACGTACATATCCCTGGCAGCATTTCCAGACTTATCTCCAGCCTGGCACAAATTGTTTTTGGGGGGGGCATGCATGTTGGCACCAAAGTCGCAAAAAATAGCCCTTTGATAAGAAACTGGTGTATTGCAATAGTAAAAACCATGTTTGGGCCATCTGAAAGGGAAAATCACCAGAGACACACACCTACACTTCCCCTGGCACATAATTCAGTTTTGAGTCCAGCTGGCCCAAATTGTGTTTGGGCATGCAAGTTTGGCACCAAAGTCTGCAAAATAGCCATTTCTTGCACGCTTTACAAAATACTGCGTATTGCAATAGTAAACCCATTTGGGCCACTGAAAATCACTGCAGATGATCCAACACGTACATACCCTGACACATAATTCAGATTGAGTCCAGCCTGGCCCAACATTGGTTTTGGGCATGCAGTTGGCACCAAAGTCTGCAAAATACCATTTGATATAGAAACTGTGTGTGTTGCAATAGGTAAAAACCGCTTTGGCCACTGCAAAACACACCGGAACAGACTTGTAACATAATCCCTGCAACATAATCAAAGTTGAGTCGCAGCCTCCCAAATTGGTTTGGGGCATTGCAGTTGGCGACCAAGTCGGCAAAAATAGCCTTTTAGCCGATTTGAATAAGAACATTGGTGTATTGCAATAGGTAAACCAGTTTGGGCACTGAAAACATCACCGCAGACCCCCAATGTAACTACCCCTAGCAACTAATTCAGTTGAGTCGGCAGCCGTGGCCCCAAATTGGTTTTGGGCATGCAAGTTGCACCAAAGTCTGCAAATAATCATTTTGCACTTTAAAAATAAGAACTGGTGTATTTGCATAGTAAACCGCTTTGGGCCAACTGAAAGATCACCGCACACGCCACACTACAAACCCCTAGGCACATAATTCAGTTGAGTCCAGCCTGGCCCAACATTGGGGTTTTTGGGGGCATTCAAGTATGCACCAAATCTGCAAATAGCCATTTTGCACATTTTTGAAATAGAAACTGGTGTATTGCCATAGTTAAAACCGCTTTGGGCCACTAAAAAACACCGCAGAGACCTTGTACATAACCACTGGCCACGTAATTCAGTTGAGTCCCAGCCTGGCCAAAAAAAATTGGTTTTGGGCATTCAGTATGGCACCAAATCTGCAGAAAATGCCATTTTTGCACATTTGAATAAGAAACTGGCGTATGCAATAGGTAAAAAACACGGCTTTTTGGGGCACTGAACAAACCCAGTCAGACTTGTACATACCACTGGCACTAATTCATTGAGTTCCAGCCTGGCCCAAATTGGTTTTTGGCATGGCAAGTTTGGCACCAAATCCTGCAAAATAAATCATTTTTGCACATTTAAATAACAAAACTGGTCATTGCAATAGGTACACCCAACACCGCTTTGGGGCCACTGAAGTACCACGCAGACCTCCACACGTACAGTACCCCAGACACATCATTCATTGACGTCAGCCTGGCCCAAATTGGTTTTTGGGTCATTCAATGATGCACCAAATCTCAAAATGCGCCATTTTTGCACATTGGAATAAGAAACTGGTGTAAATTGCAAGTAGGTCAAACCCGCTTTGGGCCACTGAAAAAACCCGGCAGACAAGACTTGCCCCAAAACAATTTGGCCAGGCTAGACTCACTAAATTATGTGCCAGGGGTATGTAGTGTTCTCTGCGGTGTTTTTCAGTGGCCCAAAGCGTTTACCGGGTGCAATACACCAGTTTCTTTATTCAAATTGTGCAAAATAGCTATTTTGCAGATTTTTGGGTGCCAACTTGCATGCCAAACCAATTTGGGCGCAAGCTTGGACTCCACTAGATATATGCCGGGTAGGTATGTGTGTGTCCTGCGGTGTTTTTTTCATGTGGCCCTAAAGTGGTTTACCTTTGCAATACACCAGTCTTTCTTATTCAAATCCGAATAAGAAAACCAACTTCAGCTGTGAATAAGAACTCACTGAAAAGAATCCCCCTTTGCTCAGAAACAAAAAAAAAAAACGTAAAAAAAAAAAAAAAAAAAAAAAAAAAAAACTCTCTGCTTGGGCCGCTTCTTCCGCTTCTTTTTCCCCATGACCCCCTTCGCTCCTTTCGTCCCGAACGCATCTTTCATCCTAACAAAAAAAAAAAAAAAACACACAAAAACACAACAAGATACAAAAAAAAAAACAACACCCCCAAACCCCAACAAAAACCCACCCACAACCACCCCCCCACACCCCCGCACAGCCCGCCCCCCTCCCCCCCCCTTCTCCTCATCCTCCCCCCCCACCCCCCCCCCTTCCCCCCCCCCCCAACCACCCCTCCTTCCCCTCCCACCCCCTTCCCCCCCCCCGCCCGCCCCCCCCCCCCCCCTGCCCCATCCCTCCCCCCCCCCCTGGTCCCCCCCCACCCTTCCCCCCCCCCGTCGCCACCCCCCCCCCTCCCCCCCCCCCTCATACCTCCCCGCCCTCCGCCCACTGCTCCCCCCCCGAACCCCTTTTTCTCTCTTCTCTGTCCCCTGCCCGTCGCAAAAAAAGAAAAAAAAAAAAAAAACAAAAAAAAAAAAAAGAAATAAAAACCCGCCCCAGCGCCCCCCCCCCCCCCCCCCCCGCCCCCTACCCCACGCCCCGCCCCCCCGTCCCACCCCCCCCACCACCCCCCCCCCTCCCCCCCCCCCTCCCCCCCCCCCCCCCCCCCCCGCCCCCCCCCCCCCCCCCCCCCCCAAAACCAACTTCAGCTTCGTTTCAACCGGTGTGTGTGTGGGGGGGGGGTCCTAGATAAAAGATGGGCAATGCATAACCTGTGGTTTTTGATCCCCAACCAAACAAACCTTCAATCTGAGTCGAACTAAAGCAGATCTATATAATGTGGATTAATTGGCTATGGATTCATTGCTCTGAAACTTTTTGTCCTATTTTCCCATTTAAGCCCAAACCAGAAAACCCTACATGAATTAATTACTATGGATATCTGCAGCCATTATCCCATCATCTTCTCCTGTCCCATTATTATCCATAATTGGTGACATGATTATCCTTTCCGTTCAAATTACATCAGTACCCCCTGGTTACTCATCTTCAACTGGTCACCATCATTATCCATAATGGTCACATGATTATCTTCTGCGGATTACACTCATTACCTCCTTCTCTTCCTCCCTGGTTACGTCATTACTCTCTGTTGCATTTTTTCCCTCCCTGCTCCCTCGGTCTTCTTTTTCGTCATGGTTTGCTTCCCCTCTGATTAACCCTCCTCCCTTCCCCCACATCCCGGTTACAGTGGGCAAGTGTATGAAAAGGTACAAGGGACTAGGCCGGAGTGGGTGAGACCTTGTCGGCGTGACACCTCCTGCACCTGGGTAGTTCTGCTGTCCCAACTCTCCCGAGGCTCATGCTAACACAGGGGCTCGTCTCCGCTCTCAGCGTGCATAGTAGGTGTCAAGGGGGTCCCGAGACTCGTATCGATGGATATGAAAAGGGCAACATAGCACACATTCTAATGCTTCACTATCTCCCCTCAGTACGTCATCCCGACATACGGTGACCTCCGCCTTTCCAGGGTAATTCTAAGGGACACAGTGTCCCGCCCGGCTTCCCTTCAGGTTCGCCCTCCCTCACACTCCCCCCCCCCCACCCCCGCCCCTTCCCAGTCCTATTTAACACGGCCTAGTCAAATTTACGTTCTTACCTGGTTCCGCAGGGGGTGTGCATTGCTTGCAGGTATCTCTCGCGCTATTTGAATTTGAGGCGGTGCGAGTAGAAGGAAGGTTCTTCCTTTCCCAAGACGAGGGCCGGCGCGTCGAGACAGCTGCCCGTTGCGTCCCGCTCCTTCTTACACCTGTTTCTGCGTCCCTTCTCTTTAGCTGCGTTTGCATCGTCACGTCCAGTCTTGTGTGCGTGCCGGGCCGTTTTCCCTGTAGTGTTTACGCTTTCGGTGCGCGGGTGGTCGCCAGAGGGGATCGTATATCCGTTATATCGATCTTGGGTATTGTTTGGACCCCTAACCCCATACCCAAGCATCCGGAGTTTAGAGCCCTCTCAGTCGACAGCTCTCCTCCTTTGTGATATCAATTGCTATGATGGAAGTCCTGTCCTTTGTCCTGCTGGCGCCTACTGCACTGCTAGTCTGAGCGCAGGCACACCGCGCCGCGTGACGGTCTGGCGTCGCGTGAATACCAGGGCGGTCCAGTAGAAAAGGGAAATCGAATGGTGTTGGCAATCTGAAAATGACACCGGTTATTGCATCACACACAGACAGCCTCGAACAATGGGTTTGTGGGAGCTGAGGGTTTGGGTGGGGGCGATTACGGAGAGAGGGCTAAGGGCTGGCCACACTATACGTGTTTTCGCATGCAATCGCGATTCTTATTGTATGGAATGGCGGGAACACAAAAAGCTTGCGTTTGCGTGAAAAATGCTTTAACGCAAAACGCAGACGGACACGCAATCGCATGCGCATAGGAAATTGCAGGAATGTCCACATTCCAATGATTTTCGCTAACATGGAAATTGCAGGAACGCACACACTTCCTGCGATTTCCTATAGCATGCGATTGCTCGTCTGTTTGCATTCAAGCGGGCGCAATCCCGTGAAAAATGCGCTAATGTTGCCTAGCCCTAAACAGCTTTTTAATTGATGCACACAGGGTCAACATGGCTTTAAAAGAACTTAAAAAACAAGTATATGGCATCTGTTTTGTTATTCACAGGGAGGTGAGAACGCTTATTCCCACCTCCCTGTGAAATAATAGTACGTTCGGGGGACCTGGAATTCTCCTTACCCGCGCTCTCTCGCAAGCCGTTGTTAGGTTACAATTGTTGTTACGTGAACCAGAATGGTAAGAGAATTTTTTTCCATGTTCACTAGGACGCAATACACAATGCTGCACTACGCTTCCTAAATTGAACTCTGTCGGCATGTCCACCCCTAAAACTAATATTTAACACACTACTGGCCCCACTGCAGGTATCCCACCCCTACCGATCTTCCGGGAGTCTCCCTCGAATTGGGGTGGTCTCCTCCGCGAGGAGAGGAGTCCTGAATCTCCTCCCCATCATGCCCCCTTTTTGTGCACTACCGCCCTCGGACCGCCACAACCCATAACTCCGCTTCCTCCCACCTCCTTGGGTCTGCCCCCGCCACGATGTGACGTAAATGACATCACGCCGCAACACACCACCCACGCCCCCTCTCCACCCTGTCCGCAAGTACATAGTGGCAGGGTGGGGTGTCTGCCACTGTATAGTGTTAAAAAATCTTATTACCTAACCCTCTGCTCCAAATGGTTCTCCTGTAGTGCCTGTTTAAAGTTCCAGAAAGTAAAAAGTAGGAGGTGTCTGTGAGTCATCCGGATGCCTGCCTCTTCCTTGTCCTTGTTGAGGTTTCTGGAATACGCAGGGGAGCCCTCCCCTACCTCCCCGGATCCCATGATGGTTGCTTCTTCCACCTACCATTAAAATATTAATTTATATATTAATTAATTTAATTTATAAATAATTTTCTGTTGCAAAAGTGTACCCCAACCCACCCCCCCACCATGCTTTAGTTTTGTAAAAACAAGCCCAGAAACAAGACGGAAAGACCATGTTCCCTCTGCTCTCTGCATAGCAGGCAGCCCGTCTGACTGGCTGACTCTCAGCCAATGCTTTTTTTGGGTCAAAATCCAAATCTGCAAAATGAGGATTTCAGGCTGACTATAAAAAAGATATAGAATAAGAAATCAGACCAGTGCAATTTCTTTTGGTCAAACATAAAATCTGTACAAAGATGATGTCATGCTGATGTCATGGTGACATCACTAAAAATGCACTTAGCCATCTTTGAACTTTAATATATAGAATATCAAGTCGCACCAAGGGCAATGCTTTTTGGTCAACGTCAAATCTGTACAAAATGATGATGTCATGCTCATGTCATAATAGATGTGATGTCAAGCTGATGTCATAGTTACATCGCTACAATGCACCCAGACACATTTCAACACTATTAAAAGATATAGAATAAGAAGTCCACAACAAGTGCAATGCTTCTTTTGGGTCAAACAAAATCTGTACAAAATGATTATGTCATGCTGATATAGTGATATCACTAAAAATGCACACTGACATTTAAACACTATTAAAGATACAGAATATGAATTGCACATATAAATGCACTAACACACATTATACACTATTAAAAGATATAGAATAAGTTGCACCAAGTGCATTAACTTTTACTTTTAGGTCAAAATCCAAATCTGTAAAAAAAAATGATGATGTCATGATGTCATAGTGACTCACTAAAAATGCACCTAGGCTTATTTGAACTTTATTTAATATAAGGAATATGAAGTTGCACAAAGTGCTTTTTTGGGTTAAATCCAAATCTGCAAAAAAAAAAAAAAAATGATGAGGTCATAGTGACATCACTAAAAATGCACCTAGGCATATTTGAACTTTATTTAAATTTAAAGATATGAATTCGCACCAAGTGCAAGCTTTTTGGGGTCGAAATCCAATTCTGGCAAAATGATGTCATGCTGATTAATAATGTAATGTCATCTGATGTCATTTTGACTTCACTAAAAATGCACTTAAGACCATTTCAACCCTATAAAGATATAGAATAGGAAGTTCAACCAGTACAATGCTTTTTTGGGTCAAAATTCAAATCTTGTGCAAAATGATGATGTCATCCTGATTCATAGTGACATCACTAAAAACACCCAGACACATTTGAACACTATCAAAAGATATAGAACATGAAGTCGCACCAAGTGCATTGCTTTTTTTGTCAAGCATAAAATCTGTACAAATTATGAATGCTGATGTCATAGTGATATCATTAAAAGCACTTAGGCCAATCCTTTAACTTTAATTACAGAATATGGTGTCGCAATGCTTTTTTTGGTCAAAAAATCAAATCTATACAAAATTATGATGTCATGCTGATGTAATAATAGTGATGATGTCATGCTGATGTCATAGTGACATTACAAAAAATGCACCCAGACACATTTGAATTACTATTTAAAAGGTAAGAATAAAATCGCACTTAGTGCAATCTATTTTGGTTAAAGATCAAATCTGTACAAATGATGTCATGCTGATGTCATAGTGACACGACTAAAAATGCATCCAGACACATTTAAACAATAGAAGAAGAAGAAAATCACACAAAGTGCAATTTTTGGGGGGTGAAAAGTCAATCTGTACAAAATTATGATGTCATACTGAAGTAATAATAGTGATGTCATGCAGATGTCAGTGACATCATTATAACATGCACTTAAACACACTTTAAAAGATATAGAATATGAATTTTGCACAAAGTGCAATTTTTGTTTGGTGAAAAGTCAAATCTGTACAATTTATGTTGTCATGCTGATATAATAAAAATGATGTCATGCTGATGTCACTAAAAATGCACTCACAACATTTGTACACTATTAAAAGATAATATAATAGTCGCACCAAGTGCAATACTTTTTTGGGTCAAAATCCAAATCTGTAACAAAAATGATTGTCATGCAGATGTCATAGTGACATCACTAAAAATGCACCTAGGCATATTTGAACTTGAATCTGTGCAAAATGATGTAATTCTGGTGTAATAGTAATAATGATGTCATATTGGTGTCATATGACATCACTAAAAATGTACTTAAGACACATTTTAATGCTTAAAAGATATAGAATAGAAAGTTGCACCAAGTACAATGCTTTTGTAGATCAAAATCCAAATCTGTGCAAACTTAGCCATACTTCAAGTGTATTTAAGGTGCCCCTAAACTTTTACTGATCAGGCAACCCTGACCCTTTAAATAGGTACAATACTAAGAAATGCATTACACAGAGCTGTGCTGTGATCAGTCACTTCTTATCCTCCCCCCTACATCTCTGTACCATGTTGTTTCTATACATACAGCATAAACAAAAAACACTCTCCAACCCTCCCACATTCTCCTTTAAGAAGGTACATTTTCCACTAATATTGCTGCCTACAAGAGACAGGAAGTTGAGGACCTTCACACTACAACACTGCTATAGGAATGTGTTAGCTCCCTCTATGTGCGTTGTGTTTTGCAAATCACAATGTTATTTAGAATATAATGGAAATCGCGAGAATCAGTTCCCCCTATATAATTGCATTCTGTAAAATTCGGTCCGTTTTTATCCGCATGATGCGTGCACAGATTTTGGTCCGTGGTGTCAGAAATCGCATTTTAAAAGTCTATGGGGAACGCAAAAAAAAAAAAAGTGGTCCACAGTACCAAAGGCAGCCCATAGGTCAAGGAGAATGAGACCGAGAACTGTCACTTTGGCAGCTTGTAGGTCATTTGAAACTTTGCAAAGGGCTGTTTTTAGTTGAATGACCCGTCGGATCTCTGACTGCAACTGGTCCAATAACATTTAGCATGGAGGTATTTAGTAATGGCTGGAGAAAGTTTTTTTTGCATTTTTTTTTGCATTTTCCTGTGATTTTTAAAAGATGCTCCAACCAGAACAAACGCCGACAAATGCTTTAAAATATGTTATACTTATGTGCGGACGCCAAGCAGCCTCTGATAAATAGGCTGAGTGTCTCTTCCGGTACTCGGGCAGCCACCGCAAAAGCAAATGCTTGTCGCGCTAATCGATCATAGAGGCACAGCCGCGCCCTGTTATGAGCCCATTTATGGTGTGTGGCAAAAAGCCTGTCCAAATATTTAGCATCACACTGAGAAAGAATGTTGCTTTAAAAAAAAGATTCTTTCCAATAGGTAATAGTTACATTCAGGAAATAGAAAAAATAAAAAACCACACAATTTCTATACCAGCAGTAATATGTATGCATTTGGAGCTCGGGCAGAGGATCCAATTTATAGGGCATGTCCAAACCGAAAACTAAATTTAACCTTCTACTGGCCCATGTGTAGTGTTAAAAAATCTATACAACTTCTGCTCCTTATCGTTCTCCTGCAGTGACTGTCAAAGTCCAGTAAACTGAAGAGTAGGTGTCTGTCTTTCTTTGAAAAGGTTTCTGCCTCCCTCTTTTTTCCGGGAGGTAGTTGACATGCGCAGTGGGAGCCCTTCCCCCCCCCCCTCCCACCCTCCATTTCCATGCGCTACCTCACCCCCTACTTTAAATGTTCTTTGCAGGAAGTGAAGGACTGTAAGTGTGTGCTGCATTTTTTTTAGAAATCTAACTTGGCGGTTGGGGCATGTTTATATGTTATCTTCTAAGGCGAATCACAGGCCTGTAGGGAATGCTGGAATTTGTAGTGCAGAAATTGTCAAGGAAGTACAGTCTAAAGATAATCCCATTTTACCTAATATAGCACAGGAAGGCTGATTCCACACTACGCCAGAGGTTAACGAACGGGAAAAGCGCGCACCTTGTGGTCCGCTTGTGCGATGTGCCTAGTGGCCAGGCCAAATGGCTAACTACGTAGCTTTTTAACATGGCAAACAGATTGCAAGTTAAAAACACGATATGTGTGAATAGCCCAAACTGCTGATAAGAAAAGTATTATGTCTATGGATTTCTATGGGAGGATCTGTAAGATATAGCCTTATAATCTTACAGTTCCAGGAGAGAAGGAAACCAGAAGCCACAAAGGGGTTGGTTAAAATAAAAAAGAACCCCGAACTTTAAATTAAAGGGATATTAGAAGTCACTTGGAGTTCTGTGCCCTGTATAAAAGGTCTCAGTGACTTCTAATATCCTTATAATTCATTATCCACTATATTATAAATTAGTGATTTATAGCGCCAACATCTTCCGTAGCGCTTTACAATTACATGTATACATTCACATCAGGCCCTGCCCCAAGAGCTTACAATCTAAGCACATTTATTTCAACATACAACCTATAAGTATGTCTTATGATTGTGGGGGAAACCGGAGGGCCCGGAGGAAAACTCAGCAAGCACTGGAAACATTCAAACTCCTTGCAGATGTGTCCAAAGGTGGATTCGAACTCTGGACTTCAGCGCTGCAAGGTAAAAGTTGCTATCCACTGAGCCACCGTGCTGTCCATATGGGATGTCACAAAAACACAGGATTATAAAGATCTTTTACTAAAAGTTTAAAACACCTTCAGGTATCCCACCCCTCCCGGATACTCCCGCGAGATACATCACTCTGGGGTGGTCTTCTGCAACGAGACTATTCTCAGTTACGCCCCCCTTTTCAGACCATGCCCCAATAGCACCTTGGCAATGCCCCAACCCTGTCTTCCCACCCCCTAGAACACTAGTCCCGCCTCCACATGACATCATAGATGTCACCACACCCTCACCACAACCCGCCCCTTCCCCACCCTGCCCGGAAGTCTGAAATGTCGGGCGGAATGTCTGCACATTTCACATAGCACTGAGTGATTAAAGGGTCACAAAATCATCTGACCAGAAGACACTTAAAAACAAAGGCTGCAATGACTGCATTCAGGTAAGGTCCCACTGTAAACAGACTGCACACATTTTGTTCATAGTGAGATATAAAAAAAAGTTCCAATGGAATTTATAGATTTTTTTAATTGATCTGGCAAACCTAGCTAGCATAGCAATATACCTGTTAAGCAATCAATCAATGCTGCAGACATTCTGTGCATATCAAAGCCTATGACCTGTTCATATTATACTCACATTCAGGACATAAGGACAGTTACATTTAGAATAAAAAGGAAAAAAAAAAATTCCATTATTACTGTACCTTGCTTTGCCAGTACATAGGACAGTACACAGGTCAGATCGACTAGAGTTGCTGAATCAGTGAAAAATCAGAGGACACCTATTAAAACCAACATGCCAAGACAGAAGCAAAACAGTTTAAATGCAATCAGTGCGACCCTATTGGTTGCTATTGATTGGAGAGAGTCCTCTCAAATCAGCAGGTGATCTGGCAACACACTTCCAAGACTTCACACCAGAACATTCTGTTTGATTGGATGGCTTCCTGGAGGGATTTTCTGCCTGTCCTACTATCCATTCATCAGCCCCTTAGGTACACTTATAGAAACAACATGGTAAAGAAGTGATCGTACCACAGCTCTGTGCATTCTTATTATATATTAGTGTGAGCTATATAAAAGTGAATGACGAGGGAGGCCCTCCTGATACGACAATTAATGTGAAATGATCACATAACGATGTTTTGAACTACATCTATATAATGTGTGTACCAGATTAGTGATGAACACTTTCTAGCTCTGCCAATTACAATTATTAGGCTGAGGCCTTGCTGTAATGCGCAAGAAATGTATTGCATTTTGATGCAGTGTTTCTATGGAGATCAAAAGTGGGGATGATGGGGATTGTGTGCGTTGCTTAAATGGATAAGAGAGCAACACAGCCATTGGGGCTCATTACATTGCCCCCCCCCCATCAGCATCTGCTGCACACAACGCAACCACATCAAAAAAGCACTCTGAAAACTGACAGTGGGTCTAGCCCTCAAGAGTACTCTCCACCCCCAAAAACAAAAATCCTTTAAATGTGTAGAACTTAGAAAACCTAGAGATCACTAGGTTTTAAAACCCGAAATCATCTGCTAAAGGTACTTACCAAACCTCGTTCCAACTGCTGAGACTCAGAATCACTGGTGATCGCAAGCACTCTGATAAGGTATCAGAGCACAACTGTGTGACCTTTCACATTGGCATGCACTGGCATACAATTTGGAAGTCTGCCAGTGTCATAGCTCATAAAGGGCTGTCCACCCTTCTGTAAAAAATTAATATGATGTGCAGGACCCCCCAAAACCCCACTCCGTTGCACTTGTTCCGACATACAAATTCCCTAATCCCTCCGCCGCAGGCTCCGCGTCCTCTGCTGAAATCATATAAAAAATTAAGAAGGGGTGGACATTCCTTTAAAGAGAGATATGAAACGTTCAGTTGATGTTTAATATTTATACTGTTAATTCATCGGGGAATACCAATGCGACTGGTTGCATATACTCCTTTATTCTACATCCTCCTATACTTAAAGGGCATCCACCCTAAAAAAATTTTAACCCACTACTCTGGCCCCCACTGTGTAGTTTAAAAAAATATTTACCTTAGATCTCTGAAAAAGGTTGCTTCCTCCTCCTTGTCCTCCTGGAGGAGCTGTGATATGCACAGATGGAGCCTTAAGTCCCCAGCCCTCCAGATCCCTACATGCTGCCTCACGCCCTACCTTTAAATGTACTTTTCTGTATGTAACCGCCAAGTTAGGTTAGTAAAAAAAAGCAGCAGAAACATACCCACACACCTTCGTTCCCGTGGCTGTCATCATTGCGGCAGACGCATCTGTGATAAGCTGCCTCACAGCCATTCACATATGCGGCGCCAGTCCGGTCACATTTGCAATTTCCGGCAAACAAGGTGCCGAAATCTACCTTGGGCGGTTGTGGTGGTCAGGGGTGCCCTACAGTATATAAAAAAATATTTTCAGATACCCTTAAATAGACATTCCCCCAAGGGACCCCCTAAAACTGTAACTTACTGTACTGGTGATCTTTGTCGCTGGCCCACTGCCTCCTCGTAGGCTTTGTAAGCTTATGCAGCCACAAAGGAGGTGGCTGAGAAGCAGCCATTAGTCTTTGGTTGGTGGCTGCTCCTGGGAAGAACTGGGAGCCAATTAAGAAGATGATTTCTTCCAGGGGCACAGTTTATCACAGTCTTGGGGTTTTGGGGGGCCCTTTGCAATCTGTGAAATTTTGTCTGGGAGGTGGAAATTCCTTTTAAAGGGACATACTAATTTAAGAATGAATGAAATCCAAAAAAATCAAAGTCCGAGTTAGAAAGTACTTGCCTCAACAAACCTTCTCAGCATGGAAGATTCAACTCAGGTGCTTTCATTTTCTTCGAGTTATTAGGCTCTGTTGCTCCCCAAAGCTTTGTTACATTTTGTGCACATGTGTGATTTCCACTCTTTACACTTTCCTACAAGCAGTGTTGTAATGTGAAGGTCTCTTGTTCTCCCTTGTCAGCTGCAGCAATGTTAGTGGATTGGAAACTGTACCTTCTTAAAGGGAATGTTGGAGGGTAGGAAATGTTTTTGTTTATGCTGCATGTATATAAACAATGTAGTACCGCTGTAGGGGGAGGATAATGAAGTAAACCTGATCTTGGCAGCAGCTCTTTGTAATGAATTTCATAGTAGTGTACCTATTTGAGGTTACCTAATTAGTAAAACATGTAGGGTCACTGATTAAAAACACTTGAAGTATGGCTAAGTTAAGCCTTGTATACTCAAGATACAGTGAACATCACCAGAGTGGTGAATGGCCATTTTGCATGATAATCGCATATGTGAAGCCATTGGTTAAGCATTGCAGTAATGCACCATGTTATTTGTGTGTGTGAGGCCTAGAATTAATGTTGTTTAATTGCACACACACTCTCCAACATAGTTGGAACATAGTTTTATCTTGCGATTCCGATCCTGTGTTACAAAGCACTACTTGTCATAATTAAAGCGTGCAGCAGACTGAGTCACAAATTGTCAAACTGTAAAACTGACTGCAATTACCTGCGTTTATTGCGTTCAAATAAATGCATTTCAATCAGTGCACCCTAAAAATGACATTACTACTAAAGGGCTGGCAGTAACAATAAGTGATTTGGACTGGAGGGCTTATTGTAACACTGAGTGATGGGGGAGAGGTGTCCCTGTCCCGGAATCAACATTGATAGGGTGGATAAAGCAGGTAAATAAATTGCAATCATGTGAGCTTGCCTCTGTCCTGAGTAGTTGTGGTTTTTGCTCTGAAGTTCAGCGCTCTACTATTGCAGCTCTGATCATCTTAGATCTTGTCACTCTAGTTTATCTAATTGGCTAGTTGGATTGAGGCTTTTGATTGGCCCTCGCACTGCCCTTCAATGCAATCTGCTTTGTGATTTGCTGCTGCATAGTTTGGTTGCGTATCTCAGGTTAGGTTGGGAGCAAAAATGGATTCACCCCCAGATTGCAGAACAGGTCAGATTTGGATTGTCTGGAAGTGTCAGTGCTTTAGAAATACATGTTAATAATACATAAAGTGCCAGCCTAACATCTAGATAAGACAAACATTATCCATCTTATTTGTTGTACAACACTATCACATTTTGTTTTGTTTATCGGTTTGATTTGATAAATCTATACAGGAAGATATTTAAAATCCAGGGTTTTGAGGAGTGGGTGAAACTGCTAAATCCGTTCCGCCTGTGACCTGGAAAATGGTCTGGGAAAAATGTACATACATCCAGAATTGTAAAAAAAAACAACTTTCCTCACGATCGAACTTTTTTTAAAGGACAATTATACTCACCTTTTCTCTGATCCACTGCACTAGTACCCAGGGTGAGGACCTAAAATCGCTAAGTCCTAACCCTGGGTACTTTCCCTAACTCCTGCACTACTTACCCAAGAAATCTGCTTCGCCGATCCACACTGTTCCACCTCTCTTTCTACTGTCAGTGACAGTCGCGAGGCAGCCAATTGGAAGACACGCCTCCTTGCAGAGCGTATCTTCCTATTGGCTGCCTCGCGATCTGTCACTGAAGCAGAGAGAGCGGAGGAATGGAGCGATCGGCAAGCAGATTTGCGGTAAGTAGTGCAGGAGTTAGGGAAAGTACCCAGGGTGAGGACTTAGCGATTTTAGGTCCTCACCCTGGGTACTATGCAGCTATGGAGGAAGAGGAGGCGGGGTGAGGTGAGTATAGTTGTCCTTAAGGATATATTTTCGAGGGTCACCACAAATTTTCGAAAATTTGAACTTTAAAGGAATTTTCGAAAATTTTGTAAAAATGATACAGTAACTACTGTAAATGGCTCTGGACCTGGAAATGGTCTTGGGAACAGATAATCAGTTTCTTTCAAATCAGAATTAGTTATAATCGGATTTTTTTTCAGAAGAAACTGATTGGTTACTAACCAATCAGATCCTTTCTGAAAGAATCTAATTGTAACCAATTCTATATTGAAATAATCTGATTGTTATACTAACCAACAGAATCTTTCAGAAAGAATCTTATTGGTAAGCTTTCTGGATGAATCTGATTGTAACTAATTAGATTTAGTTACAATCAGATTCTTTTAGAAATAATCTGATTGGTATACTAACCAATTAGACTCTTTCTGAAATAAGCTGATTTAAACCAATTCTGATTAGAAAAGAATCTGATTGTTTAGTATAGCAATCAGATACTTCCTGAAATAATCTGATTGTATCTAATCAGAATTGGTTACAATCAGATACTTTAGAAATAATCTTATTGGTATGCTTTCTGGAAGAATCTGATTGTAACAATCAGTGGCGTATCCACGTGCCCTGATCTTTTGCTAAGTGCCCCGAATCTCCTCTAATGTGCGCTGACTGTCCTCCTTCCGCCCTCCTACCAGTGCACAGCGTGTACAGCAGGAGCAGTGGCGTATCTATGTTAAAAGATCCGGGCACTGCCCGGATCTTTTTGCTAAGTGGCCCGAATCTCCTGCTAGTGCTTTGATAGCGCAAGTGCCCCGAACCTGCTAATGTGCGCTGACTGCTCTCCTTCCTGCCCCTACCAGTGCACAGCGTGTACAACAGGGAGAGCGGGAGATTTAAACTCCTGCCAGTGGAGAGTGTGGCAGACAGAGGGAGAGACTGAATCCTACCTTCAGACATCCCCAACACACAAGCTAATTCGACTCACATTTACAATCCCTCCCGCGGTCCCTCCACGATCAACTTGTGGGTGGGTCACATCAATTGTAGCCTATGTAGAGTGCAGTGCAAGAGGAGGAGGGACTGAGGAATTTCCAACTCGCTTCTGTTTAACAGCAGGCAATGGGCATGCCTTGGGAATCAAACTTGGTTTTCTATCCCTGACCTGTGACTGCACAGCGAGGTAACAATGCTGTACCAAAAATCACACTTATGATAGATAGATAGATATAGATAGATATAATAGATACGAATAGATAGAGTAGATCAGAGATAGGTAGATTATATATATCGATAGAGAGATAGAATAGATAGATGATGCACAGTAGAAAGATAAATAGATAGATAGATAGACAGACAGCAAGATAGATAGATAGATAGATAGCAGCAGATAGATATGATAGATAGATAGATAGATAGATAGATAGAATAGATACAGTTCACCCATAGATCAATGTGTGTCGCATAGATAGCTAGTGCAGATAGATAACTATTAGCCAAAGATAGAATATCCACTAGATGGATATGTAGATAGATAGATTATAGATGAGTAATAGATATCCAGATACTAGATAGCAGAGATTATAGATAGCAGAGATAGTCAGATTATATTATAGACAGATAGCAAGAGATAATAGATAGACAAGATTGATTATTTAGATAGCTGTAGCAGATATCATAGAGAAGATAGCAGAGATAGCTAGATATATAAAGTAGCAGAGATATATAGAGATAGCCAGAGAATGAAGAGGCCAGCAAGAAATAATTAGCAGTAGACATACGATGCCAGAGATTACTTACGTAGCAAGACTAGATAGCAGCGCAGATATATAGATAGATCAAGAATAGAGTCATGATAGTGTAACGATAGATTAGAGGAGGTAAGAGACATAGTCGAAGATAGATAGATAGCAGGATAATAGATAGTGTAGGATAGATAGATAGAATAGCAGAATAGATAGATAGCACAGATATAATTTCAGATATAATAGCTAGTTGCACCGAAGCGCAATCTCACGCGATAGAGTAGATATTCAGTCTAGCGCCACAACGTCAAGTGGCTCAAATAGGTAGCATAGGAACAGCTAGAACTAGATGCTAGATACAAACATACACTCTTGATATTCCACTGATTATATGCACATACATGGATAGATAGATACACGATAGACACCTATATAGCTAGTGGCAGCCTCGGATCGAGACCGTTAGATACCACTCCAGCATACATAGATAGATAGCAGAGATATAATAGAAAATAGCAAGATCTAAGATAGATACGAATAGATAGATCGATAGGCAGACATTATATCTAATATATATAGATCTTGATAGATAGATAGATAGATAGTGTCTAGATAGGGTCCAACTAGACACAATGTGCCCGGCACGAGATAGATAGACTCAGCACAGAAGGATATCAGATATTATAGTGCCAGAGATAATAGATAGATAGCGAGAATAGAATAGCAGCAGTGTCTATATAGAAGTGAATAGATAGCAGAGTCAATAGATAGACATCTAGATAGATGAATCAGATAGCAGAAATCGAATACAGATAGATAATGATAGCAGAGATATAAGAAATTCAGTCGCATAGAACCCCGCCAGAATACGTACGCTACATGTATGATAAGATAGAGACCGATAGCAGAGTTAGAGATCAGATAGATAATATATATAGATAGCAGAGAAGTATATAGTATAGATAGTCGAGATCAAAATCATACTTAGACTACGGATAGATCAGATAGAGATATACTAAGGTAAATAGGCAGACGATTAATCTTGACTAGATAGCAGAGATATATAGATAGATATCAGGAGATACGCTAGAGCGATCGATATATAGCAGACTTATCAAGCATACAGATCATACTCAGCCACACTTAGGCAGAAGATAGCAGAGATTAGATAGATATCAGAGATATAATAAGATAGCCCGTGAGATTATTAGATGTATAATAGCAGGATAGATTAGATAGATAGATAGATAGGTAGCCGTATAGATAGATATATTAGATTAGCAGAGTTTAGATATATAGATCGATAGATAGATGATAGATAGATGCAGAGTGTCGATTAGATAAGATAGCTAGCAAGTTAGATAATAGCAGAGAATAGATAGATATATAGATATCAGAGATAAATATGATAGATATCAGAGATAGCTAGATGGAAGATAGATAGCGAGATAGAAGATAGATATACGTTAGATCAAGACATAACAGTTGGTATCAGCAACACAGATAGACATAGAATCAGCAGAGACTAGATCTAGACTAATCGCTGCCGAAGTTCTAGCTACGATAGATAGCATAGATATATAGAGAGATAGCATAGCTAGCATATATAGATAGATAGGGTACAGAGTATATATAGATTTAGACTAGATTACTCAGGTTAGATAGATAGCAGAGTATAGATAGATGATCGATAGATAATAGATAGATATAGATAGATAGATAGCAATTGATAGTTAGAAACAAACTAATAAAGGTTGTCTGAGGTTCTTGTTCTGAAACATCAGACTCTTATTCCCTTACTTCAGAAAAGCTGCCCTCATCTAACGGAGTAGATATATGTATAGCAGTAGTACAGAGTAGATCTCTGTTCTCTCTGGGCCCTAGAATCTGTTCCAGCAGGATGCACAGATTGGAGAACCTGTCAAAGAGAAGCAGGCAGAACAGATATGAATGGTTTCAGAGTCCTGGGGGCATACCCGGAAGAACTAGAAGCAATGCAGTCCCCCGAAGGTAGATTCAATGGACTCCTATAGAACCCTGGGCCCCTCTGCCTCCTGACTGACAAGACTAGTCAGCACAGGGGTCAAGTCGTGAACTGTGCTGTAGTACACACACAGGGACCACAGTGACCAGCTGACAGGAAAAAGAGATAAGAGGTAACAGGCACATTTTTTCAGCCCTAGAGCAGGATAGGAGCAACTTGCTAGAAAGCCAGCAAAAGTGGAGAGAGAGAAAAATAAAAGGGTATTTTTTTTTTTAATTTCCTCCAAAGAGAAATTTTCCCCATAGAAACAACAAATATCTTTTTGTAGAAAGAATAGAAAGAGGATGCTATCAAGCTTGTTGAAGCTCAAGACCTATCAAGCTGTAAACCAATCCAATTTTGACCTAAGACAAGAGGCGTGTTCTGTGCACCCCATGAAGCGGTCTGGGGTGCCGGTTGCATGCATAGCACGTTATCTTTTTGCGCAATATTTCGCATCACATCACATGCTATTTGCAAGAAAATGGTGATCACATGCCTACAAAAACTAATGCACTGAGTTTATCACACTACTAACAGAAGCAATCTGAGGAGAAATGCGCAAGTGTGGCCAAGCCCTTAAGGCTATGTCCACCCCTAAAATAAATTTTTAATATTCTGCTCCCCCTGCCCCCCGCCCCAACCGCATATTTTTTTTTTTCAGAAAGCCCCCCAACTCTTATTACCTCCCCCGATCCTCCCCGCACTGCTGGCCCTCTGCTGCGAGAGTGCAAGCAGAGGGGCGGGACCGGCAGTCGCTTCTGTGATTGGCGGAGCGGCAGCGGAGAGGTAAGTAAGAGTTTGGGGAGCTTTTTTTAAAAAAAAAACATGCGGTTGGGGCTGGGGAACATGGGGGAGCAGAATATTAAGGGGTTTAATGCTAGGGGAGGGATAGTAGAACGGAGGGAGGGGAGGGGGGAGAAGGGCTGCAGCACGCATGGCAGGAATCTCCGGGAGGCCAGGTAGCAGGTTAGTGTCCTATATGGACCTGCTAGCCTCCTGGTGGGCAGTTTTTGGAACTTTGGGGGGGGACTACAGGAGAAACCAGATGGAGTTTGGATGTGAGGTAAGGATTAAACTACACTACATGGTGGGGCCAGTAGTTGGGGGGATTATAGTTTTGGGGGGTGGACATGCCCTTTAATGTCTTTTTAGTGCCCAATGTGCCCTCCTGCTTGTTTTTCCTTGTCTGGAGTTGGTGGTGTTGACATGAATAAAGAAGCCATTTGTAGCAGTCCATGCACTATTGTCCTTGTCCTACCACCTTTTTTTCTAAGAATACACTGTGATGCATGGGATATATACATAGTGGTGGAAACACTTAATCACTGGTAACACACTTCTGCCATGCCACACACAAAACAGCTAATCCATTCTCTTTAAATTCCCAAATGGCTTAACTTATTGGTTGCAATCCATAAGGTAAGTTCTATGGCTAAATAAGGTTCTCATTCATCCAGGTCATGTGATATCCAACAGATATACCATGACCTGGATGAATGAGAACCTTCACAAGCAATTAGAGGAGCTTTAGCATGCAGTTTTAGAGAACATAGGTAAAGTCCTTACAAAACATACATACTGTTCCCCTTTTATTTGTTGTGGTCCACATCAATAATTATGGATTTAAAAATAAAAAACTCTATTTTGTAATAAAAGAAGAAATAAAACAAAAGTAAAAAAAATAAAAGTTAAAATGTTCAATGTCTCCCTGTAGCTACAATGAGTAACTCACATGATATCAAGCCACAGAATCACGCGGATAATTTTGTGTGAGATGTCTACCAAAGAAAGAGCCCCCCATCCGTTTTACGTATACTTGCTGCATAGCCTGCCACACCTGCATTCTGAAAAAGAAAGAAGTTTTATATGAGGCCTTTCCATAACACTAGTGGTATTTACACTGCCCGCTCACCTATACTGCTGCAGGATTGTGGGACTTGATGATCATAAAAAATTTCTCCCAACAAGTTTCAGATCAGAAACTTTGAACACCCTGTAAAGCAAAGAAACTGGTACACTTAACAAAAAAAAGGGAATTTCATAAAATGTGAAGTTTACATGGGGTGTTTACACACGAACATTTTTTCCCAAACTGACCACCCGTGTGATATTTCATTAAATTGGGTCGAAAAAACAACCAGAATATTTCACAGCATCCAACATTGGGATCAGCCATGTGGGAAATGAAAATGAACTTTTTTTTTCTTTCCATGTGTTCTATAATTCCCCACAACCCCAGAGTGTCTTCACTTTTTTCAGATACCCTCTCTGTCCTGAGATACACCAGTTAGAGAATACTGATTGCATTCCTCTACTCCTACTTGGACTGTCAATCAAATCCCTGTGACGTCTGTTGTATTCAATTAGATCAACTGGACTTGAAATGTAGTTCTTGAAGACGTTTCGCTAGTCATCCGACTGGCTTTCTCAATATCTGAATTGAGAAAGCAGTCAGATGACTAGCGAAACGTCTTCAAGAACTACATTTCAAGTCCAGTTGATCTAATTAATAAACAGACATACCATGACCTGGGAATGAGAACCTTCACAAGCAAATCCCTGTGACGTGATCCCCCTCCCTGCTCTGTAATAAACATAGAGATAAGAGTTAGCAGGGGAGAGGGTACTTTGATGGTAGATAAAAGGCTGCATTTGACCCCCCTTCTTAATACTTTCACTGATTGATGATGGTCACAAGTGAGAGATCGTAAACTGTACTGTTCTCCTTCTTCCTCCTCTGTGTCTCCAGGACAGCTTCTTTCTATTGGCCACTGTGCGTGGGTGTTTTTCAGGATGTTGAACTTTTAACTCCTACTGCACATGAGAGCTTGTCGGTTAGCCGAAGTTGAGACATGGAGGGTAAACAGGGGAGGGGATGGCTGCACACAGATCTGACACCATGGTTAAACAGATTCACTGACATAGATAGGATTAAGGAGCAGCACAGAGTACATGAATTTAACTTTGCAAAGGGCAATGTGTTTTTTTTCACTATAGATGCCCTTTAACAAATTGAATAGGCAGTTTCCACTTGAATTCACCACATCACACCAATCTACCGATCGGTTTCTCAATCGATAGTCGGAAATACCAGGCCACGTTTGTCCCTTGTGTAAACAGCCTTAAATGGACAAATACTCGCTGAAAACTGACAGCTCTCTGGCTCCTCCCTGTTAGCATCCTAGACAAAAGTGAGCATATGTTAATGGAGGGAAGGGCAGACTGGGGAGGGAGCCAGAAACTGTCAATTACTTTATGAGCACATGATTTGTATACTACAATAAAGCAAAGAGACTGTTTCAGATTCCTTACCTCTTCATGACTACGTTGTAAAAGTAATGCACAAGTCTGAACTGGGATCCAGAACTTTTGTCATTTGTATTGTGATTTTTATCTTTTGCCCATCTTTTCGACGCTCACCTCTCCAGCTCAATGGTCTAGTGGTGACAAACACAACACAAATTGCAATTGTAAAAACAAAATATGCAATAAATGGCACTAAAACGAGATCACCGGCATTGTTTTTTTTCTCTCCTGTCCTTTAATTTTTCATTAAAAAGATTTTCCACTTTTTTTTTTTAACTCGTTTTTATTTTTAATAGACTATTTACCACGTTGTCTGTTATTTCTTATCATCTTAATTACATTTTATATGTCCAGTACATTGATTTTCAACTTTTTCAATAAAATTCCTGAAGAAAGTTGAAAACAGAAATGACTAAAAGATATATCACTCACTATATGTCAGGCCTCCAAATGTTAGAAAACTAAAACCTTTTCATTCTTTGCCTTCTGCAGTTTAAAGTTGTATTTTCTCTACTGTGGTATCTACATAAGATCAAGCAGTGCCAATAAAGGAAGATGTAAGAATGAAAGGGAGTCAACTAAGTATAGGTTAACCTATTTACCACAGGTTAGCATGCAGCCACCACTAGAGATTCAATATCCTGTTATGGACTTTTTTGGGCGTCAAGAGGGTTAAGTCCCTTTCAGGATTTAACCAGAGCCACAGCCACGATACTGGATTGCCCAAGCCAATCAATTGAGCCCTAAGTAAATCCCACACAAGCAACTCGGCAGTCCTGCACAAACATGTAGACTAGTGAAATTAGGTCCTTTTTTATAGCGCACAAAATCTCATTTGTTATCGGCCACAGAAGAAATATTTTTGCACACACAGTCTGTAATGTATTCGGGGAAATATTGGGCAGTAACTAACATGGTACAAGCACTCACCAAACTTTAATGACTCTTATTTTATCTTTAAAAACCTTTATATAGAATTTGTTTTTTGAAGCAAAATGTTCAGACTTTGTACTTCTGCATTTATTCCTATGTATTCAGAACATGAATTTCTAGATATTAGACCAACATTTATAGATTTGTTCTGAAATCTGCAATTGAAATAAAGGTCGCTATTATAAACCTGTGAATCCTTTTTTCATTTTTAAAAGTTGCTTTGGTACAGGTAATTTCTTGATTAATGCAATGTACTGATAAAACAACGCTACAAATAGTACTGTTTTGGAAGTTAATTTCAGGCTCAAAAATGCCCTTTATTTGCGCTTTTCATTTAAAAAAAGTATTTATTTTTTTTTTTAAACTAAAGTTTATCGATACAATAATACAACAGTACTGTGATACAGTAGGCAATTAATGCCTGATACTAATAAGTAACATTTGCACATTACAAGTATGTTACATTTTATATTCATATTTGTATAATTATATTCTAACAACTGAAACTGGGGAATTCAGGGTCGCCATTGGAAAAGTAATAATAGTCCAGAAAGTATGCCACATTAATTACAATACCTGACCATCATATACAGTATAATCTTAAATGAGTTATGAAATATGCAAAGGGGCACATCGAGTCTTTGTATAGTTAAGCCACCACAGTGCTTCAGATTCCAATTGCAGTGGAGCCAATTTACTAAAACCAGGGCCCTATAATTTGTTAAATTTATCTATCCCTTTATACAATGGTGGTGCTGGAGGTTACCATGGACTTCCATTGAGTGACAGTGGGTACTTTGGGGATTTCAATTTAATAAGTGCCTTTCTTGCAGAAATGTGAGGTGAGGTCTGGACCAGTTTTTCCTCTATATTTAAGCCGAGTAGACAAACTGCGAGGTCTAGTAGTAATGGTTGAGTGCGAATTTCAGTTTGTATATTAGTAATCTGACTCCCGTATTCCTGTATTAAGGACATAACCATATAGAGGTGCCAAAATTCGTCTGAGGTGGTGTGACGCTTGGGACATTTTGTTTAGTATCTGGGGGATATTCGGGACAAATAATAGGCAAGATACCTTCTGTTATAAGAAGGATCTACTTTGGTATTTTAGTGGGAACTAATTACCAAATTATTTTTAGTTCAAGGTCTGAGAAATGGCGTTCATGGATGAATGGTACTTCAATTCAATACATTTAGGTACCGATCTGAAAATTCCAGCCTATTTTCATTCAGACAGAAATATTAGAAACATTTTTGGTAATTAGAAATAAATACAATAAACGTTGAAATAACCAGTTTACGATCAAACATCGAAATTCTGCAAATTAGGATTAGGAAAAGTAACTAACGTTGAACTTAGCAATTGTACAATTTTCACACCAAATATCACTTGATGAGGCCTATAATATAAGAATTATTAATTTTGTGTCCTCAGTTTAAAATCATCAGGAGATGTGTTTCAGCTGAATTTAAACATAAGGAATTTAGCCCTAGTGGAATCCAAAAAACATGATATACCTGATCAAGTTTTATAGGAAGATAAGTATGGAGCCATCAAATGCAGTCACCTGTCCAGTCACAGAGCGGTGATCCTTCAACATGCCAAAACGCATACTCCGCAACTCTATATTGGGACTGAGAAAGAAATGAGGGATGAAAGATTGTACAGAAACAGCAAATTGTAGTCAATACCTAAACTAATCTAACCGAGAATATAAAAAGGTTCTTTTCCTACGGGGACCAGAAACACTAGGAAATCTTTAGTCTCCATGAGTCTTCCCGAATTGACTATTGAGAGCCTTGATCCCGGAGTATTGAAAAGAATTTTAAGTAAAACATCAAAAATATTTGTTCAGACAACAATATCATAACAATATCAAGGGACTCTGGAGACAAAGAACACACGATGGCTGAAAAGAAACAAACTTAATGTGGTAGACAAAAAAAATGAAGTCTAGGGCTCAAAAATCTGGGTGGAAAAAGTTTATGCCTCACTAAATAAGCAAATACTCCCATTGCCGAGCAATGCCATGCTGTTTTTGTGTTGTCTCTCCAGAAGTTAAAGGTCTTGTGTGCTTACTGGACTAGAAGGCCAGTGTCAATGTCTCTGATGGTTTGTGTAGAAAAGAAATAAATATTCCATCATAGGCTTTGGAGAGGATTGAAAGGTACCAAGGCAACAGATTTAAAGGGGAACTGTAGTCTCCAAACATTTAAGTTTAAATTAAAGACCAGTTTCCCACCTTTAAAACGGCCATCAACCCCTCTTTACGTGCTCCACACAAGATATACAAAAAATGACTGGATGGGTGGGAGGGCCGTTTGTGACATTCCTGAGGCTTCTCCTGCACAGTGCTGCCGGTGGCACAGCCTCAGACTCCCTCAGTGTGTGAGGGAGACAGGAAGTCCCTCCTCCTCTCTGCGTTGTGTGAAGTCCTGACAGAGAAGGTAAGGGAATCTACACCCCTACTCTTTCACTGTGTGAAAACAGCCTTTTCAGCAGAGTTCTCACTCTGACTGAAAAGGCGTGATTCCACAGAGTTTTCTGTGGGGGGGGGGGGGGTCCTGAGTAACCCACGGCACCCGCGAGTGGGCGGGGCCAGGACACCCACGATGTGGCGGGACCATGTCACCCGCAAGTGGGCAGGGCCACATGGGGCTGTAAGATAATGGGCCTGGGGTCCTGCAACTGGAGGGACCATGGGGTCCATGAGTGGGGGAGGAGACACAGGACAGATTGGCTGACAGTTTCAGAGAAGGAAGTGCAGGAACCTGGTGATGCTGCTGCCATATCACACACAAAATGTAAATACCTTCAAAACTATGCAAATAAACAATGGAAATAATTGCAAAATTCTCAGGGGAGCAATCCTATAATTTACCTAAAGTCATTTTTGGACCACTGTTCCCCTTTAAATTGAGGAGGTAATCTTCAAAAGAGAGGATGAAGACAGCCAAAAAGGCACAAGAAGCCCTTGAGGGCCTCACATCTATTATTGCAGATGGAAGAAACCAACTTGGAGAAGGAGACCTAGCCCAGTTTGTTTTGGACTACGAGGAAAGACCCTTGATGAGGTTCTTGAGAGAATCAATGAACAGTCTAATTCCAGTGCCGAATGAACTAAGGCACTTTTTTGGAACACTGGGCATAACCTTTTGTTTTGTAGTTCACTTGCAACACAATCACTACAAGATTCAATTTGGATGCATTTCAGCACAACTATTTCTCATTAGCTTTATCGATAGATAACTGGAAATGTGGTAACTGGGGTAAAGAATAACCATCTGGCAAATAAATCATTGTTTGGCGAATGCCAGGCCCGGATTTACCATTAGCACACACCTAGGGACACCTGTGGTTGTTGTGGCAGCTTTCAATCTCCCCCACCAATAAACCCCCTATTTTCTTTCCAAAAAAGGAAATAGGGTGTGGCTGTGCTTAGCGTGGGGCTAACGGCACCAGGCTTTTTGTGCCTACAGGCTCCTGAGGTGTGAATATGCCCCTGGTGAATGCTATAAGTTGCTAGTGTGCAAAATCAGCCCAACCCCCCCTCCCCCCTTTTTGTATATGTTGTGTGGGGAGAGGGGTTGGGCTGATTTTAGTATGTATATTCAATAAAGGTATGGTTTTATAGTACACGCGGATGTCTTTCTGCACTGACTTGACCATAGAAGTAGTAATTGATCAGTAGCACTAGCACAAGAGCCGCTCCATTTCTAGATTGTCCCGACATATATGCACAGTGCTATTTGGGGTCCCGTTTCATGCTCATCTGTCTATGGAGATGATTAAGTTTGTGGTATATGAGGTGGGGGACCTCTGCACTACTTGAGGTTTAAGTAAGATGTATTATGGGATGTAACTATACAGGTGCTGTTCCCCATATAATGACTAAGCACAGAAAGGTATGTAGGGCACATCTGTGTATGGGGCCGTGTATTGGACTTTCTAGGGGGCTGTGTATGGGACTTTCTTATGGGGCTGTGTATGGGCTTTCAGGGCTGTGTATGGGACTTTCTATGGGCTGTGTATGGGACTTTCTATGGGGCAGTGTGTCAGACTTTTCTATGGGGCTGTGTCACGACTTTCTATGGGCTGTGGTATCGGACTTTCTATGGGCTGTGTATCGGACTTTCTATGGGGCTGTGTATGGCTTTCTTGGCTGTGTTCGACTTTCTATGGACTGTCTGGAACTATGGGCTGCCTATGTGAGAAAGTCAACCCTCGGTTTATACTTGAGTCAAGCAGTTTTCCTAGTTTATCAGTTAAAAGCAAGTGCCTTGGTTTATATTCGGACAGTTTATACTCAAGTTATATAACTGGCCTCTACAAGCCCACACATGTGCCAAGTGCACCTCCATTTTTTGGCCATAAAACAAAATGGCGTACAAAAAACAGAGGAGCAGGTACATTAAGGTTGACTTACGTAAAAGTCACATGATACTGATAAACACTTCATTCTTGAAATTAATCTTAATGAGGTTCAGTCCAAGTGGGCATGTGATACCTTTACATCCCTGCTTAGGTAATGGCTCCCTGTATTGTAAAAAAAAAAAAAAAAAAAAAAAAAAGCAAAGCAAAAATGACACATATGATGTTCTAATTACTCTAATGCACAAACTAATGTGCTACGTAGATATAAAAGCAAACAAAAAAACAAGCGTACAATCCTTACCAGCAATTCACATTCATTCAAAATAAGTTGCTTTCTAAATGATTCACTGACAAAAGTGCAGCATTATAGAAACATAGTAACATAGTAATTGAGGTTGAATAAAGACATACATTCATCAGAGCCAACCTTTTCACCCTCTTTTCTAACCCTACCTAACAGTTGATCCAAAGGCAAAAAAACCCAGCTACATGTAAATGGGGGGAAAATTTCTTCCAGACTCCGAATGGCAAAGCATCGGAAAGCATCCCTGGATCAACCACTACAATATGTGTTGATACCAGTAATTCTCTATATTTTTTTGTTTTAGAAACTTATCAAGCCAATTTAAAAGCTATTCAATGAACTTGCAATTACCACATCTGCTGGAAGACAGTTCCACAGTTTCACCGTTCTCAATGTAAAAAACCTTTCCTACCTGAAAATGAAACTTTCTTCCAATCTTAAAGGATGTCCATGTGTCCGATTAGTAAAAAATGCTCCAGTGAGCTTACTGTAGATAGCCCATTAATATTTTGTATAAAGTGATCATAGCCCCACGCAAACGTCGCTTCTCAAATGTAAACAGCCCTAACTTGTCTAAACTGCCTGCATAGTCAAGCCTCTCCATTCCTTTATTATTTTAGTTTTCCCTTCTCTGAACTGCTTCCATTTCCAAAATGTCCCTTTTGTATATGGGATTCCAAAACTGCACCGCATATTCAAAATGAGGGCTTACCAGTGCCTTGTAAAGAGGGAGAATAATATTTTTCTATCTTGAATCTATTCCCCTTTATACAAGACATTATCTTGCTAGTTGTAGCTGTTGCTGCCTGGCATTGTTTGCTACAGCTAAAGTTTCGTACACACGTGCGATCGTGGTCCCGACCCGCACAACACACGATGTGTGGCGAACGTTCATTTTGGCCGATAATCGGCCCGCGTGTAGGCCCTTTATAGTCTGAAACGGTCGTTAGGCCGGGGATCGCTGCCTGAACAACTGCCCGTTTCGGTGCATAAGTGCCCATACACGGCTGATTATGGCCCGAAACGAACGTTCGTACACATCGAGCATCACGGGTAGGGAAGTGTGTACGAACCTTAAGTCAGTTATCTGCTAGAACCCCCAATCTTTAACCATTAGAGATTTATTTAACAGAGTTCTTTATGGTGTAGGTAGCACAAGGATTGTTAACCCCAAATGCATCACCTTTTATCAGCATTGAAACTCATCTGCCATTTTGCTGCCCATTTTGATCATCTATCTAGGTCTGCTTGCAGCAATTGCACACCATTTTTGAGGTTTACAAAGCTCTACATAGTTTAATGTGATCTGTAAACACAGAGACCATGCTCTTCTAAGTCATTTTTAAACAGATTAAAAGAAGTTGTCCCAGTACAGAACCCTGAGGCACTCCGCTTATAACTTTAGCACACATAGATGTAGCTCCATTGACCACCACTCATTAAAGCATTATAAGGAGATTTTGTTACCTGTGAGGAGTGGCTCCGTTTCTGCACAACAACGCAAAATAAGATAGGTACCCATCGGGCTAGGGTCTGAGAAACTGCTCTGGAGCCCCTCTGGGACCCGCCAAGAAGACGACCAGAACCTTGGGTGAACGGACAATCTCCTGATTCAGATGGAAAGATAATATGATGGAGAGATGATACGACCTTGGGCAAAAATGCCGGATGGGCGGAGGATATGCTTTATCCTTGTGAAGAGTGAGCCATGACTGTTCTATGGAGAGCCGTACAGATCTGATGCTCTCCGAATTGAAGAGATAGCGAGTAAAAAGGGAATCTTCCAGGATAGCAAGAGAGAGATATATAGCTGCTAGTGGTTTCAAATGGAGGGCCCTGAAGCCCTGAAGAACTAGAGAGGTCTCATGGTTTGGACCGATTGTCTGCGAGGCATTCGAAGGTTAGCCACCCCTTGCAGAAAATTTTAGACATCATCTGGCCAGTGACAAAGGTTTGAGCCAGAAAACCTCAGAGACTGCCCCATATACAAATACATTTTGGAAGACGTTGGTTTTCATGTGGCTAACATCATTGGGATGACTGAAGATGGAATACCCCTCTTCCTTAAAATGGAAGATTCAATTGCGTCTTTGAACAAGGCCCTTCTTGGCCACCGAGGATTATGAGGATTGTTGGAGACTTTTCCATTTGATCTTTTTGATTATGCGAGGATTCATGGCTATTGGAGGGAAGGCGTATACTAACCTGAATCTCCATGAAGCTACCAGCGTATCTACCAGGTTGTGCCTGAGGATCCCGTGTTCTCGACAGAAGTGGGGGACCTTGGGATTGTGGACGCAACGCCCATGTTGTCTATCCCTGGAATTCCCCAACAAATAATCAAGGCCATGAAGACCTCCTGGTGGAGAGATCATTCCCCCTGGTCAGAGTGTGTTGGCTGAGGAAGTCTCCTTCCACATTCTAAATCCCGGTGATAAAGATTGCCAATATGGGATTGAGTGTTTTGCCCAAAAAGGATTGCAATGGGATTCTTCCATCGCCATGTCGCTCCGCCTGCCCCCCTTGGTGTTGAAATATGCCACCGCCGTGGCATTGCCCCACTGAATTCTGACAAATTTGTTTTTTCAGGCATTGGACCAGTGAGAAATAGCCAGAAATATTGCTTGTGGTTCTAGTATGTTGATTGGGAGGCGAGATTCCTCCTGGGACCATGTTCCTTGTGTCGCCTGTGACCCATACACTGCGCCAATCCGGACAGACTCACGTCTGTTGAGATCACTGTCCAATAGGGAGACAGAGGGTGTTCCCTTTCTGAAGATTGGTGTCTGTTGTCCAACATACTAGGGAGCGTTTTAACCGGGAGTGGGAGGGTCATTCTGGAATCTAGAGAGTCCAATGACCTGTTCCATACTGATAGTATGTGGCTTGGAGAGGCCGCAAGTGAAACATTGCATATGGGGACTGCGTCGATGGTTGACACTGTCTACCTACCAGCCTCATTGCTGGAGAACAGATATTAGAGGGCTGAAATTGCTTGGAGGTCTAGACCCTTGTTAGTTTTTTTTTTTTTTGGGGGGGGGGGGGAATATCAGTTGCATGAAGAGTCGAAAACATGCCCAAAAATGTCATGCAGGGGCTGGGGGGATGACTTGTGGTGTTGATTATCCAGCCAAAAGGCTAGGGTTTGAGAACATGATTTGACATGTGATACGGCCAGAAGGAAAGAGATTACTTTGATAAATAGATCGTCCATATATGGGAGGAAGAAAATTATTTAGAGGCAAATAAAAGCTGCCTGGCAGGCATCATTTTGTTGAAGACGCGGGGAGCCGAGGCAAGACCGACGGTAGAGCCCATGAACTGATAATGGAGGGTTCCTACAGCAAACATGAAGAAGCGTGGTGGCCCTGCCAGATGGGACATGAAGATAGGCGTACTGTATGTCGAGGGATGCTATAAAGTCTCCTGGTTCTATGGCTAAAATGACGGACTGTAGGGATTCCATTTTGAAGTGGGATTTCCTTTACGTCCTGTTTTAGTTCCTTCAGATCTAAGACCAGGCGAGGGAACTATTCATTTTGGGACTAGAAAAGGTTGGAATAAAACCCTGAAATCTGAGGGTCGAAGGCACTGGTTATCACTTTTGCCATTAGTAGCACGGTTATGGCTCATTGGAGAGCCTTGTGGTTTGGTTGGAGATTTGGGAAGATTGGAGTGGAAGAAGCAGTTTGGAGGAAGGGAGGAGAATTCAATGCGATATCTGGGAGATAAAGTTTTGAGTCTTGACGTCTGTGAAGGAGAGTTCCATGCCTGTCGAAAAATCGCAGACGTCCTCCCACCCATTAGGTGGGAGGTAGTCATGCAGATTTGGGTTTGTTTTGCCCCCTGGACGAAAGGATTACAATCCCCAATCCTGTCTATTTTAGGGGAAGAAGGTGCTTTCCCCCCCCCCCGTTGCCTAGAAAATATCTTTTCTAACTCAGGGCTAGATGTTGTCCTCCTGAGAATAGGAGACTGCGAGAGCCTTTTTTGAAGCGTGATCAGCCGCCCATGCTTAGCCATAAAAACCCTGCGGGTTGCTGTTACGGAGGCGGAAGATCTAGCAATTAATTTGCTGGATTCTAATGCTGCGTCCCCAATATATACTGCTGCATCTGATAAATCATTGGATGATCTCTAACAAGTGGGCCTTGGCCGGATCAGGCAAGAGTTCCTTGGTATAATTGGTTAAGCCATACCTCCATCGCCTTGGCTCACCCAGTGCTGAAGCGAAGGTTGGGCGTAAAGTCACCCCTGATGCAGAATGATATTTTTAGGAAGGCCTCAATCGGCGCTCATTTTGATCTTTAAAGGTTGCTGTTTGTCAGAGAGAGGATAGTCGTGGCTCGGGAAAGACGAGCTACTGGAGGATCGACAATGGGGGGGGGGTTTGACCATCTTTCTAAATCCGTTTGGAAATGGGAACACGATGTTGAGTGGCAGGATTGTTGTGGGCGACGTTCCGGAGTGGACCATTCTTGCAGAGTGACCCTATCCAATTGTTATAAGACGAGAACTGTACTGAGGATTTCTTAGCTCGGGAGAATAGGTTCTTGGAGGGATACTCCTGGGACTCCTGGGCCCTGGATATTTTTAGACCTTATTAGTGAGTTGACAGCTTCCGCTGTGAAGGTTGTACTGAGCTCCTGTTTCTGGAGTGTCGTTATCTACCTCACCCTCCTCAGGAATGTCGTCTCCTCCTAAGTTGAATCCTCGTGCCGCGAAGGAAGAGATATGGTTTCCTGCGTTCTAGAGGGTCTGGTATCCCTGTCAGTAGTCCTAGCTTGTTCGGATTGAGGACCTGTGAGATAGAAGCCAGACAGAGAGGATATAAAAGAGGCTATGGATTTAGCCCATGTTGGTTCCCACTCCCTGAGGAGCTACATTTTGAGCAGAGCCATGCTGATGAAGTTTTTAATGACTCACAGATATGCTCTTGCCTAGTACGGGTTCTTGGCCAGCTGTACTAGAGATAGCAGGAGGAGGATCATGGGTAGCTGTGCAGGACGCACACCTTGGGCCTGATTGCCCGAGGTAATTTTGTCTGACAGGCCACACAAACGTATGATGTTGCGACTGGGTTTTTATTTTCCTTGGGCAGGAAGGGAGGTCCCTTTGCTGGCCATTGGTTATAGGAAATGGAGAGGAGAGAAAATAAGATCTCTATGTAATGTGGGGTTTTTTTTTTTGGCAAGGAAGAGGAGGGAAAGGCAGAAGCCCTAGGCCTAAGGGAGGTAGAGATTGAGGCTACTGGATAGAAAGTTTAACAATGTTTCACAGTGAGGGCAAGTTTGTAATCACAGCCAGACTGTAAGAGGCACAGACTGTTCTTACTATTCACTAATTGAACCAGCCACCTTCAAACATAGCTATACGACATTACGCAACTAAGAAGCTACAGCAGCCAATAGATAGAGTAGCCTGACTACCTACTAGATAAAAAAGGGGAAGCAGGACCAGTAAGGGGAGGGCAGGGAGCAACTGAATAGAGGCGAGATCCGTGCGGTCGAGCGGGAGCAGAGACCGGAAGTCCCGCCCCGCAATGCACGCCAAATGGGGAAAAGCTGTTCCCACCAGCAAAAGGGAGCTCCTCCCTTTTCACGAGGACCCAGGGGCCTTACCAGAGTGTCTTGGTGAGTGCCTGTTCTGGATCATGAGCCTAGGATCAGCCAGTGCATTAGGACTGCTGAGAGCCATGGTGTCACCCATATTTGCTTGGGAGGTGTTCCTGTCCATGTCGGCGATCCATGTCGTGTATGTTCCTGTATGAGTAGAACCAGCAATGCTAGGAGAGGGTAGTGGGGGCCTCTGCTGCGTGAGTGTTGTTGGAGAAAGCTGGAAGGAGAAGAATCCAGCTGTTTTCATATCCTTTTCTGTAAGCACAGAGGGAGAGTAGTCCTGAGCAGACACTTGAAAAACTGAAGCAGGCTGCTGGTGCTCTAGAATATAAGGTGGGGGAGGAGCACCAGAGCCTGTGAAAGTTTAAATTTTTAATTTCCGCTCCTGGAGGTGGAGTACTTAACCCCTGCTGTGCCTGGATCCCCCAAGGCCTGAAAGACAAGAAACATTTTTCGCTACCACAACAAAATCACATACTGTACTTCAGATAACGGCATCCTTATTATTATTATAGTTTGCTAAAAACTGAATTAACCTTCATGAGAGAGGGGTAAAGTTTAACGAGCAAAATCTACTTATAACCCGAGCTCTTTACCTACACATTTTGAAAGTTTTTTGAAGCAGTTTGGAAATCTGTTCTATTTTTAAAGGAAAAAAAACCTACACTGTGTGCCTTTAAAATCCTTGGTATTCTGACAGTTGCTTCAACACATTGCTTTTGCAATCCTTTAAAGTATATAAAACAAAGTGAAACAAATCCATTGAATCCTTTACATTTATTATCGTTGATGTCTAGGTTTATTCAAGTAGCACTAAAACACGGCAATGCATTTAACTTATTTAAAGCTTTGCCATAGTCTATAAATAAGTATCCACATTTATGTAATTGATGCCATCTTTGATTTATGCCTAGTTTTAAAATAGCTTCCAAGTTGTCTAAGACAACCATTTTAAACCATTTTTAAAGGTAAGTCTAGGACACTGAGAAATGTTTTACCTTGATAAAAGGATATAGTTAAAATAGTTTAAGAGCCAATGTCCCCTCATAATGAGAAAAATGTACCAGCTACAGTTATCTCAGAACTTCAATTGGTTTCTGCGGAACGAAATTCAGCCTAATCAGAGGGATCTGGATATGCAGGATTAGGGGTATGTCACCGTTATTTAACTTTTTTTTTCCAGTTTAACTGAAGGACAGAGGTAACTGCGATATGTCTTCCTCCTGTCCCTTCAGTAAAACTTACAGAGAACCAGAAGAAACTTACCCGCTATCGCTCCAGCCTTCACTGACAGTCCCGCCGGTCCACGCTCCTATGCCTGGTGCGCACGCGCCACACATGCAAGGCTGTGGTCCGTCGGGGAATGTCGTGTAGTCGGAGGCTGTCAGCAGCGCTGGAGTCGTTACGCGGTAGTTTCTTCTGGTCCCTGTAGTTTTTACTGAAAGGACAGGAGGTAAGACATATCGCAGTTTACCTCCTGTCCTTATTAACCTGAACATAAATTATACGGTGACATACCTTTAATAAACCACCCCAGGAGGGACACTTAGAGTTAAAAAAGAGGCTCCAATTCTCCTCCCTCCTACCCAATATCCTGTGCACCGGAGCCTCCCTCAGTTCTAAGTTGTCTGCTTCAGAAGCAGACTCTACATGCTGTCCAGTATTGGAATCGGATTCCCAGCCTGCAACGATTTTTTTTGGGATAGCAAATCTCCCACCTCGTGAGTGGGAGGAGTCCACGTATAGCACTGTACAGTTTTTGCACGTTGTTCCCCTCTTTTCGTGTATACTGTCTACCTTGTTGTCCTTTCCCTCTGGAACTGCCTGTGCCTATTTCTGTTGGGAATTGTTCCCAGCCTGCTGGTGTAATCTCTACTGAAGGTCTATTTTTTATTATTTATATAAAAAAAAATATATACATTTTTTCTTTTTTCTCTTCTTTCTATCGCCAGTCTTCTTAGGAGGCGTCCCCACCCCCGCTCCAAGGCCGCTAAAAAGGGCCTTCGTTAATGTTTATAATGCAATGCTTGTGAGCGCAAGTTTGCCAACCGCCTCTCTGCTCCACTGTGCGACTAATGCAGTGCATCCTGTGACCCTCTCCTCCCCCCTCAGAGCCGTTGCATGAACCCGATATGGCCAAAACCCTGCAGGAAATCCTTTGACTCCCTTAGAAATCTGGCTATAGGGTCTGCAGTGCTCTCGCTCTCAGGGACCCCCCTTTGGTCTGAACCACCTCGGCAAAATCCCTGGCATCATCAATGTCGCCAATCTCTGACACTTCTCCCCCTCTCCAGCCCTCCAGTCAAGTCCATCAGCAGGCACTGACCTGGGTCTAGCTAGGCAAACCGGATATTCTGAGAGGACGACTACTTTCCAGTCTACTCCTCAACCCTTTACGAGAGAATGAGTTTGTCTGAAGAAGGTAACTTGAATCAGAGTTTGTTGAAATGGAGTATCAATCTACCACTCGACGACAGAGTCGTTGAGTTCCTGATTAAGTATATACAGGCCCTTAACATCAAGGATCTTGAGGCACCTACAGAGACATCAAAGCCTTGTTTTGGACATCTAAAGAGGAACGCTTCTTGCTTTCTGATAATTTTTCAGGATGGTCACCTCCGGGAAGACATTTAACAACTTAACCTTCAGTTCCGGAATACGTTCCCTTTCCTAGGGGACATAGATCGCTGGTCGTCATCTCTTGTGGTGGATCACCCCTGCAACTCTGGTGTGTCCCAGAGCTAGACCGTCCCTCTGATCGAGCCCTACGTTCAGGGATGCACGTATTGTAAAATAATGTTCTATTAAGGATCCCCTTTTTGGTGGCTAGAGCAGCTTTGCTCCCCACCTTTGAAGGTGCCTGGGGGCCAAAGCTGTAAGTATGGGTAAATCAACTTACGAGGAATGTCCAAAAGCCTTGCTGGATGTCATCAGCAACATTCGGACTGGCAGTCCATTTACCTAGGTTACCCTGCCCTGGAGTCGGAAGTATTGATAGCTCGCTCCTCTGGCAACCATCGGGGCAATGCTCATACACGTCCTCTGTTAAAGTCATGGGCAACCGACCCAGCCTCCAAAAAAGCCCTGACAAATAATTTGTTTAGGAGGGGTTTGTTGTTTGGGGTCCAGATCTAATAAAATAGCAGCTCAGCTACAGGAGGCAAAATACCTCACTCCCACAAAATCACCCTCGTATGATTTACCTTTTAGGTGGCCGATCTACCTTTTGGCCCTTTTCATGTCCTCCAAGACCTCAACAGACTCCCAACTCCTACTACCACCCCCCTCCCCTATCTCTGGTGGGAGTCCGTCTTACGCTTTTTCCCAAACACATGGGTACTTCCTTCCACCGGATTCTTGGGCACTAAATGTGATTTTTGTTTCAAGGGTAAAGATTTCTTTCCCTTCTTCACTCTCGCTTCTTCTATTCCAAGGTGCCAGTGTCGAAAAGCCTTGACGTGGCGTATCTGAAAACCACCAGGGCTCTGGTGAACTTTCCTCCAGGGGGTGGCTCACTTGCATCCCCTTAGACAACTCCTAGATCAAGCCTTGAGATCTCTGCAGTCTGCTCCTTTCGAGTCCCTGGATTCTGTATCTTTTAACTTCTCTCTTTGAAAACTTTTTTTCTGTTGCCATTTCTTCTATTCAGAGATCTTCCAAGTTGTCTCTGGCGTCGTCTAGACCATTTCATTCTTCAGGAGGATGAGGAGATTCTTCGTCCCAACCTTTCTTTCCTACTCAAGGTGGTCCTCCTTTCACCTTAATAATAACATTGTGGTTCCAGCTTTGTTTCCTCACCACCGTCCTCTTCTAAAGAGAACAAACTTCATTGTCTGGACGTTTTCTGAGCTCTCATGGTCCGTTCCTCTCAGGCGCGTTTTTCTCCTAACTGGGCCCCAGGTGAGGGACTAAGCTTTGGCCGCACGATGGTATGTTCTGTAATTTTCCATGTCTTATGAGATTACAGAACTGCTTCTCCCAAGCAGATTGCAGCCCACTCTACTCAGGCTTGGGTGCTTCATGGGCACTTGTAAAGAAAGCTTCAGTGGACCAGATTTTTGTCAGCGGCCACCTGGTCTTCTATCAACAAGTTCGAAAGTTTTACAGATTTCCCGTTGTGGCTTCTTCAGAGGTCACTCTAGGGAGATCTGTTTTACAACAAGCGGAGGTGTAGTTAGTTTTATGTGCCCTCCCTTAATGATGAGTGGGACCCAGGCACGACCCTCCCAGTTTTGGTACTTGCCTTTGCTTATGTGTGTTTTTATTACTTTTTTCCCACTCCTCAGAGTGGCCCACAGCACCAGCGAGTGGGCCCCACATGGGGCTGGTAAGGGAATGGGCCAAGGGGGGCCTGCAACTGTAGGGACCATGGGTCCATGAGTGGGAGGGACCAAGGGGCCTGCAAGGGAAGAGACATGGCAGATTGACTGACATGGTTTCAGAGGCAGAAGCAGCGGTGCCAGGGGACCCGGTGATGCTGCTGCCATATCACACACAAAATTAAATTTTCTTTAAAACTATGTAAAATAAACAATGGAAATAAATTGCAAAAACTCTCATGAGAGCAATTCCTATCAATTTACCTAAAGTCATTTCCAAACTCACCATTTTGTTTCTTCCCTCAATCTGTGATGCAACTGCAGCACTCTCTTTGGGAACAGGATCAGAGTATACAGTATGAGGAGGAGAGATTCTTAGCAAGCCGCCTCACCAGGTACAGATGGTCCTTCTGTGCTCAAGGCAGTCATTGGGAATCTACAATTATTATGGTAGATGGTAGTGCACACGCAAATGCAAAAGATTTTTCTAATTTAATTTTGACACCTAAATAATATTCCAACTTACTGGCTCTGCCGAGAGACCTTCTATGCTAAATTCACTTGCTTGTTGAATTTCAGGGTCTGTAAAGAAGACCAATGGGGGGGCTCTGGTGGTTACAACTTGCCATCACCTCTGTACCAGCTTCAATCCCCTGCCTCCAATCAAGAAAACAAAAACCGTGACTACTTTGTTAAGGTATCTTAAGTTATGTTTTGTTTTTTTTTCGTTTTTTTAAGTTCAATTGAAGAACGGGAGGTAGAGAGCTATGTTTACTTCCCGTTCTTCAATTTAATGAGCAGGAAGAGAACTCCTGCGAACGGTCCAGTTGCTGCCTCAGACAAGTCTAAGACTTGATGCTTGCTCCCTGCACTGTGGTGCGCACATGCAAAGAGACTGCAGATGTGTCGGAGACGGTCATGAGAGCAGAGCTGGACTGATTGCCGGTAAGTTCTCTCCTCTCTCCTGATCATTTAATTGAAGAACGGAGGTAAGACAGCTCCATTACATCTTATGTAAAAGGAGTGGAGAAACCCATTATTCATTATATTAAAAAGATTAGGTTGGCAAGGAGAAGAGACGTGCCTCCATTGAAAAGTGAAATTCAGCTTCCAAAGAAGACCTAATGTTGAGAGTAGGTGAGACCTCTGAACTTAGTTTAAAGGACACTAAACAGATTTCATGTACTTTGTTAAAGGCATGTCCATCCCGAAAACTAAAATTTAAATACTGTGGTAAAAAAAATCCATACCTTACTCCTCTCTTCTTATGGTTCTCCTGCAGTCTTGTCCAAAGTTTCCAAAAAGTGAAGAGTAGGAGCTGTCAGGTGTAATCCGGTCTCAGCTATTTTCCTTGTCCTCAGGGAGGACACTGGCATGCGTCGGGGAGCACTTTCCCTCTCCCTCCCTCTAGTCCCTTCTGGCTGCTTCTATACTTAAAAGTTAAAATAACCTATTCCGTAGTGTATCCCACCCCCACCGCCGATTTAGTTTTGTAACAACTCGTCGTTTCCCTCAGCTAATCTGCATAGCCGGCAGCTGCGTCTGTGATTGGCTGCAAGCCCCTCCAATCCAGACACGGTTTCCCGTCCAACCCCTCTCTGCTAAGCATGATGCCTAGAGCAGACAGCCGATGGAACGAAAGAGGTACCGTAAGTATCTTTCTGGTTCTTGTTTTCACCAAGCTAAATTGCCGTTTGGGGTGGGATAGGGTACCCTACACTATGGAAAAATTTTGTTTTAGAGGTAAAATACCCTAAGTACTGAAAGCATTTTCCCTGCCCCAACACATGGCGTAGGTATAGAAGATGATAAAACTGCGAGGCCTGGATGACCACCCTTAAGAATACCTCTGTCTCTGTAATGTGAAAGGAACCTCAAATGGCTGATCCTGGGCCTGAAAAGAGATTTCCTCAGATTGGGTGCCGCATCACGGTGGGTCTTTAAAGCAGAGCACCACATGGAGGGATTCACTCAAGTGACCTCCTAAATACTTCTTAGTATTGTTTTCCAAACACATAAATTAACTTTAATGAAGCCTTACATGCTAACTTATTGGATAATATACCAAATCATAACTGTTTATTTTATAGTGAAAAATCTGTTTCACGTGTCCAATAGCGCTAAGGGGCAAAATTTTAAAACCGTCAAGGTCTGTTACCATACTAATATGATTAATGTACGAATATTATACAATAATAATGCAGCGTATTACCTCCTTTGAAATAAATACAATATACTCTCTGGATTCTTCTCTAAGATAAGCAGAAAGAATGATTCATTTTTAGATGCAAAAAGTGTTCTCTTACATTAATTCTCTGCAACTACACAAGTCTTCTATGTGTCCTTTAGTACAGTGTTTAGATAAGATTTAACGTTGAGAAGGTAACAATAGGAACAGCTTTCTGGTATCTCCAGTGACTCCAAAAATGAAAATTAGTTAAAAACCAGAGCAAACACATTTTGGTGTCCTTCCCTCCCCTCTTGTGATAGAAGGTTCCCTAATTTGCTGGCGAATCCTTACAACTATAGAATGGGATTTGCGATCACGTCGGTCCGCAAATAAAACCGGGAAATTGGTTCCAGCAGGAATCTAATGCTGTGGTGATTGCTTGGTCGGTGTAAGCAAAATCACCCTATGTATGGCTACCGTTACTGACACTTACCTTCCACAAGAACAAAAATACTATAATGGCATTTGTATACATTTGGCAGATATACAGGGAGATTCAATAAAGTTCGTTATCGTTTTAAAAATGGTGCTAATTTGCCCCAACCAATCAGATCTTATTTAAAAGATTTGAAAGCTAACATTTGATGGTGGTGGCCAAAATGAAACACCATTTTAAACAATAAGACTTTTATTGATAACCTGATAATGTGCAAAGTTGAAAGGGCGATTTAAACAAAGGGTAACACATACTGATCAATTCATTAGAGCTAGAAGCAAATAATTTACCTAATAAGCGTTCCACCACGGCCAGGAGCAACATGTGGCTTAGTTTCAAATCCCATACCCGGAATTATGTTGAGAGAGAACCCCCATCATCAGGTGACTCCTGTAGAAAAAAACAATGACAACACACTTCCTTAGGCAAGTCCACCTTTTACATAACATAGTTTATGTAGATAAATCACCCCGAAAAACCCCCAATTACCATTGTTTAAATCCTATATCCCTACTGCCTTCTCTGAGATAGGTATACTGGAGAGGCGATAAGAGAAAGAAAAATAAATGTTCACTGTTTACTTCTACATCTGTCTGCTTCACTATTAATGGTTTTTTGCCTACATATTAATTTTTTTTTCATTTGAACATGCCTTTCAAACCTTCCTGCTGTTTCTCATTTTATAATGAATCATTGTAGAAGAACTACATGTAAATTTAGTACTCCGCTAGGAAAATACCCTTTTGGGCGCTATCTAAGGCAACGGCCTCTTTGGCAATGAAATTTGCTCTTCCGCAGTGTGCCTCTCTTAGGTTCTGCAAGCTGAAATCGGAATCCAAATGCATTCGAAAGGGTTGAGCCCCTAAATGGAGGGTCGTGAGGATCCATTCCTGGGAAAAAGCCAAAACAAGACAAGAACATGATAGGCAAATGTGAAATTGGTACCCATATCACTTCCCCCCACCAGACAAAAATAATCATATCCACATTTCTATTATACAAACTGTATAAATACTTGATTCATAAAAGACGCCACATTCTGCATTCAGTCTTTTGTTTTAGCCTTTGCAGTACATTGTTGGTTTGTTGCAGGCTTCTGAACGGTCCGAGCACCCCAAAGAGTGTACACTGAGCTTGTGATCATCTTGTTAACTACCAGGAATCCAGAAATGATTGGTTTTTTCTTGCAT